>JAWQUS010000010.1:22517500-23762500 GCA_036365455.1 Macrosoma leucophasiata
TTTGTAATCTAAAAACTCTACCAATGTCATCACAGGTACCCCACATCAGAAGCCCATAATTTAGTAGGGAAGAAACCAAAAATAGCTAAAGTGTTGTTAATCTCTCCTTTGTCTTTTCTATCCTGCAAATTTGACAATGCCACTGACAAAAGCACTCAATAGCTAAAACGTATCTAATGTACGTTTATGAACAACGGGGTAAGTGTTTTTGATTCTGAAAGTCTATCAGTAGCAAAAAATAAATATGGGTCTTTAAAGCTTGGTCACAATTAGGTTTAACTCTTTGGATAATAAACTAAACTAAAAAATAAATAAAAACCATGCCCGGAGATAACCGGCGAATCGTGGGTGTTTGCATGTATGCTCGAATGCATGCATTTATCTCTGCCTACCCCTTCCGGGATCAAAGGCGTGAAGTTACGTTTTTCAATTTTTTTTTTGTTATAATTATAGCAAGCTGGCATAGATTAAGATATTATACCCTTGTGTCGGGTATAACGGGGCTACTTGACTGGAACACGATATCGCTAAACATTTTCATTTAGAGGCAAGATAGTAATGCAGCGATCCTTACGATCTTGAGCTACTCGAGTCCTGAGGCTCTGCCGCTATTCCAAATGTCAAACTCGACACAATACAAAAATTGGTATTTGATTAAATTCTACTTGCCCTCTAAACGCACCTCCAATCGTTCAGTACCAGATTGTCGGACTATAAGAAAAACAATAAAAACTTTAGATATCACTCCACTCCCATAAACCATTGTTTACGACCATTCCAAACTCATCCACGTCTCAATTACGTAGAGTTAAAACAATAAAATTTAATATATCATCGATAAGTGCTTTTATTTTGTAATTTTAATGTACTCACTTTATTTATGAACGCAATAATTTTCTTCGGTTTCCATAAATTTTTATTTTAATTACACGTTTCGTATGTTCATTGTCTTGTTTTGAAATGGGAGTCGGTAAAAGGAGCGGTTAAATAACGACTTTCATTGAAATGAAATGACTTCATTTCATATTCAAATTAAAACTATAAAATGTCTTTTATTAATATGGAAGCGCTTGTAGCCTTTTAGAAGCTAAAGCCCAGTTTAGACTAGACAGTTATTTAGTTGTGTAGTTAATTATTTAGTAGTTCAATATGTCTATATTTTTACTGGTGGTAGAGCTCCAGTGCCAGAGCTCTTGGGCGTAGGCACCACCGCATTACCTAAGATACTTGCCGCTAAATGGTAGTGTTCAGCACTATCGTGTTCGGGTCAGGTGGTAATGTACGGCTCTGTAATTTTCGGCACAGAGGCATAACACCTTAGGCCTCAAGAGTGGTAACGCATCTGCATTTTGACCTTGGTCTTTGTGTGGGTGTCTATAGGCTGCAGCCATCACTTAACATCGATGTAAACTGCATGTTTATTTGCCACTTCCATTTGTGTGGGTGTCACAGGCTGCAGTCATCACTAAACATCAATGTGAACTGGCTGCTTGTTTGCCACTTTCACTACATAAAGGAACAGGAGCCTTTAATTAGTGTATTTTCTTACTCGTATAGATATTTTTAGTTGTTACTACAGTTTTGTCAAAAATCTCTCACGTTGAAATAAAACTGTTTTTACGGATTTATCTCGCGTATATTAAACTAAAATGATTTTTAAAATCAACCCGACGTTTCGGTCGCTTTTCAGCTTCCGTGGTCCCGGGCAGACTGAGGTGACATTTGTCTGACAGAAGTTTGAAAAAATTATATGTAGCTACCTCCATCGATTTCGTAAAAGCCTTGCGTAGCGTTCATGGTATCTTGAGGTCTTGCAGACTGCTGCGGCTGGGATTTAATCTTGCTAAGTATGGGATCCCATGATGTTGATGTTCGCCATCCATCTTCTCTATTGAAATTTGGGTGTTTTTTAATTTCAATAGCCTCGCGTCCGTAAAAATATTTTTATTTCAATGAGTGTAGCTCGCGAAAACCTAAGAACAATCTCTCACGTCTCTTTAAAAGCGTTGAAACGTTTTCCACTAGATATAATTTGAGCTAAACTATGGTCATCATTTTATTATTATTGCTAAAAGTTAAATGACTTTGATCAACTTTGATGAGTGAGGTTGAAATGAAAAACAACTCATTTTTATTTTAATATTTAAAAAGTGGTAAACAAGCATTAATTTCAAAGGATGTCGCGAAAACCTAAGAACAAACTATAAGTAGCATTCCGTTTACATTGAATGTAAGTAAAAATGATGCCGTTTACATTGAGAGTAAGAAAATACTGCTTATTAATAGATATCGAAAAAATTAGACAAGATAGAGCTTAATAACACCATTGAATGGCAGCTAAAGGTCTTTAGCAGACTCTCTAGAGCTCACAACAAAATTCTACAGATAAACAATATAAATGTACATTTTATAACATCAATGAACATTCTAGAACTTAACATAAGTAACATAGCACTGTTAGTTTCTTATAAAAGGACCATTAGAGCAACTGTACCCATAATTATGTGCATTTCCGTCGTGCACTCACTTCATTAACATATGGTATTATTTATTACCTATACAATTAACATGAGTATAGACTTTGATTTTTACTACCATTATGGATATATTTTATGATATTATGGCATATTGAATAACGTTATTGACAGTTATCTGCTAATTAAAAAGAACACCCGAAACAGAAACCAGTTGGGTTCACAAATTGCTTTTGAGAAAGTTAGAAGACCCTAATTTTAAATTATGATGTCTCCATGTAGGAGCTAATTGATTTTTTTTTTATGTAGTGGTAGTGGCAAACTAGCATGCAGCTCACATTGATGTTAAGTGATGACTGCAGCCTATAGACACCCACACAAAGACCAACGTCAAAATGCAGATGCGTTACCACTCCTGAGGCCTAAGGTGTTATGCCCCTGTGCCGAAAATTACAGGGCCTTAAAAATTAACCCCCTTATTCGTAAACGTTTATTAGATACGTTTTAGCTATAGAATGCTTTGTCTCTGTCAGTTGCATTTTCAGATCTGCAGGATATAAAAAGACAAAAAAAGACAAAGGAGAGATGAGCAACACTTTAGCTAAAATACGTTTATGAATAAGGGGGTACAGCTTTAGAATTGTTTAATAACAGCGCCTTGTCTTGAAGCATGCTTTATTCATACATGATGAGTTGTACTGATGGTAAAGTTCCATTGTAGGTGCTCAAGAGCGTAGACTGTCAGGACTTGAAGGCGTAGGCCACCGCATCATCTTATCTATGTGACGCCAAATGGTATTGTTCAGCACTACCGTGTTCCGATTAGATATGTATGGCCCCGTAATAACCATCATTGACTAGTGAAGGTGGCAAACAAGAATGCAGGTCGCATGGATGCATTTTAATTGTGGTAGAGCTCCAGTGACGGACCTCGCGGGCGTAGACACCACCGCATTACCTAATATACTTGCCGCTAAATGATAGTGTTCAGCACTATCGTGTTCCGGTCAGGTAATGTACCTGTAATTTCCAGCAAAGACGTAAACACCCCAGGCCTCAGGAGTGGTAACGCATCTGCATTTTGACCTTGGTCTTTTTGTGGGTGTCTATAGGCTGCAGTCATCACTTAACATCAATGTATGCTGGTTTGCCACTTCTATTACATTAAAAAAAAAAGATGTTAAGTGATGACTGCAGCCTATAGACATCTACACAAAAACCAGATGTCAAAATGCAGATGCGTTGCCACCCCTGAGACCTTAGTTGTTATATCTTTTTAATAGTTATTACGGGGCCATACATTACCATCTCACCGGAACACGATAATGCTGAACACTATCTACCATTTGGCGGCAGATAGATTAGGTAATGTGATGGCCTACGCCTTCAAGTACTTACACTGGAAATCTACCACCAGTAAAACAATTGATAATTTAGAAAAGGTACATATTAAAGACAAGTAAAGACAGTCAGACAGACATAATACTTTCCGATGTAAAGATGACTTATACTGGCAGATGAATGAATATCAAACGAAAACTAATCAGACACCTAAAATAAATTACAAATATCATCAATATTTCGATCGATAGAAAATCTCCAAGCTCTTATTTTACCAGTCAGAACAATATTAAGTGCAAAATCCTATCAATCAAGCTCGACTGCGACCATCCGCTTATTGTTTATGCTAATAAGAAATGTCTGGTAGCCACCAATATCCAATTACATCGATTAGTGCGAGCGGATTGGCGGCGCCAGTGGTATTAGGGGAGCGAAGACTGTTTGATATTATGAGATATTCGTAATATACTCAGGCTTGCATTATGAAATGGAAATCAATGTTTTACTTAAACTTGAACATTTTATGTATGTAATCAAATTATTTTTTGGCCCTGCTTTTTCTGAGGATCATCTTTTTGCACTTTTTGCGTCGTGTAAATGATAAGTAATTGTTTTATATTATTTCGCATTAACACATGCTTGTGAAATATATTTTATTTTTAAAGAAAAATGGAAAGAAAAATTTGACTTCAGGCGAGACTCGAACTCGCGACCTACTGGGAATCTAGTCCAGCCGCTCTTCCAATTGAGCTACTGAAGCCCTGCCCGATTTGTCAAATCTTAATAAAAAAACAATTATTAAGGGTAAAAGCGACTTCTTTACGATATTCAATAAACTGAAAAGTCTATTATATCGGTTGCCTAACTAGCATAGTTGGTAATAGATGGCGCTGCTGCTACCATAAAGCAATGCAATAGATGAGAAGGAAAGATTTGACAAATCGGGCAGGGCTTCAGTAGCTCAATTGGAAGAGCGGCTGGACTAGATTCCCAGTAGGTCGCGAGTTCGAGTCTCGCCTGAAGTCAAATTTTTCTTTCCATTTTTCTTTAAAAATTGAACATTTTATGTATGTAATCAAATTATTTTTTGAATGACGCTGCTTTTTCTGAGGATCATCTTTTTGCACTTTTTGCGTCGTGTAAATGATAAGTAAGTTCATTGTCCAGTTGATTTATACATACTACACTGTTGATAGGTAACATACGTTGGCTTACAGTTTTACTGATGGTAAGTTCCACTGTGGGAGATTGAAAGCGTAGGCATCGCCGCATTACCTAATCTATCTGCCGCGAAATGGTAGTTCAGCACGTTTTTTTATGTAACGGAAGTAAAAAACAAGCTTGTAGTTCACATCGATGTTAAGTGATGACTGCAGCCTATAGTCACTTACACAAAGACCAAGGTCAAAATGCAGATGCGTTACCACTCCTGAGGCCTAAAGTGTTATGCCTCTGTGCCGGAAATTACAGGCCCGACATTACCACCTGACCGGAACACTATAGTGCTGAACACTACCATTTAGCGGCAAGTATATGTAATGCTGCCTACGCCCGCGAGCGCCGTCACTAGAGCTCTACCAGTTATTTGGATTAAATCTTAGAAAATTAAAAACGAATACAGCTGTAACTTGAACGATGCTGAAAATTAAAAAATTATGTACACAACTGCTTATATAAATTTAAATATTAGTGAAGAAGACAATTACACATGTGTGCCACAATGCTTGCGTCTCGGAGACAAACAAAACCTGATATATCCTGAATCCAATCAAGGAGCAAATCAACATCCATTACATTCTGAGCATAACCAAACATCGACCGAACATTGGGCCAACGCCGTTGGTGGCCGTCTTATCGCAAAGATCGTTGTAGTTGATTCATTAAGCCATGTCTGATTATACGTGTGGTCAAAATCATTCTTATCTCCTTACATCGGATAGACAAAAAATTACAAGAGACAAGACGTCGTGTGATCGTAAACATGCGTTGTTTTGACTGGGATTCGATGATGCAGAAAGGAAATTTAGATAACGAATACGTTTGCGTTTTTGTTTTTTAAAAGAATAGAATTGAATTAATACTTACTCGTATGATCGTTAATGTACAAGTAAGTATTCAGTTGTCGTATTGATAAAGATTAAGATAGTATTATCAGGTAAATGATAGTCTATTTTTTGGCTATGATTTTGTCTTTGATTTCCTCTCATTCATGTATTGAAAATGATGTGTCAAAGTTGATTTTATTATTTGTCTTTTATTGATTTTCTCGAAGTTTGGGTAATTTTATTTGTTTAATAACAAATACGATATGTTTTTCTCGATAAGTGGAGATTTATACATAAACAGGACAATTACACAACATGTATTTGTCAATTTCTTGTTTTTTTTAAACAGACGAATCTATTGACATTGTTACGAGTCTAAAAAAAACCAACATGTGGTTATATCTTGTAAATTAAATAGATGTCATAAAGATTTTTAAAAAGTTGAAAAACAATTAAACAAAAAGGAGAACAAAAACTATATCAGATAATCTTTTTTTAAAATGTCTGAGGTTTATAATTTTTCTGGTGCAGTTATCATGCGAATTGTGGGTGTTTGCATGTATGCTTGAGTGCATGGATGCACCTCTGCCTACCCCTTCGGGGATTACAGGCGTGAAGTTACGTTTTTTTTATTGAAAGGAAGTATAAATGGAAGACTCATTATCAAAATAATTTATAAGAGAAGGCCTGTTCCCATTGGTTCCCAGCAATGTAACATTAAAATTGCTCGTAAAAAGCTACAGCAGCACCTTTTGGAAGAAAAACGATCAATTTCCACTCTACATAAACAAGGAAACGTAACCTTTAACTCAACCGCAACCGTGGACCAATAAAGAAGCAACTTAAGATCTGATCTCAAGCGCACTGAATTCTCAATCAAGATACATATCGCGTCCTCATTAAACCAAAAACAAACAGTATCCATTCTTAAATTAACAATCGTATAGCCATTCGCATCATTCTTGAGTCGCCCACTCCTTTGGTCGAGTTAGTTGTTTAGTTCAAGGTGTAGGATAGAGCGTTTTGTAACATTGTAGGGTTGTGTTATTAAAAAATTAAAAAAAACGCTTACACTCACAGGCCCACACTAGGTATAAACCTGTGTCGTGGGTGCCGTTGTACACACACAACACATACACAAATACCCAGACCCGAAACAAATATCTGTAGGCCATACAAATATTTGTCCCGGTACGGGAATCGAACCCGCGACCCTTCGAATCAAACGGTCGTCTCACACCCCTGGACTAAATGAGTTGTCAAAGATTATTAGATAAAACTATTTTGCTGTATATGCTATGTGATATTCTCATTAGAGTTTTATATTCTTTTTTTTTGACATATGTCATGCAGATTTATTTTTTATCCGCTTGCACTTAAAGCTCCGCCAGGTTTAAACTTGTATCATGGATGCCGTTGCTCACCCATAAGACACACATACTATTATTGTAATATTACGTTAACTTAAACTAGTACACCCCTTTTATTTTCAATTCTGCAATTTCCTAAACCCAAAGGTTGGTGATTGTGTATATCAAAATGCAGATTAAAAAAAAAGGCTTTTTAAAAACTTTTTTTATGTAATGCAAGTGGTAAACAAGCATGCAGTTCACATTGATGTTAAGTAATGATTGCAGCCTATAGACACCCACACAAAGACCAAGGTCAAAATGCAGATACGTTACCACTTCTGAGGCCTAAGGTGATATGCCTCTGTGCCGGAAATTACAGGGACGTACATTCCCATTTGACCGGAACACGATAGTGCTAAACACGACGATTTAGCGGGAAGTATATTAGGTAATACGGTGGTGCCTACGCCCGCAAAATCCATCACTGGAGCTCTGCCACTAGTTATTAAGGTACTCTTTTGTTGGTGGACTGTATTATCTTTTTATGAGTATTATTAACCCGTAAGATCACAATTGATTTCTAATTGTTCATGAACCGATATCGGTCCAACTGCAGCTTAACTTATCTATTACTGAAGATTCTTTAAACCCAAATATGTATTTAAATTATTAATCTCTTCAAATCAATTAACTATTGCCAAAACTATCCGCTTCCGCTTTTAACTTGGCCATGCAAACGTGTAAGGTAAGTCACGACTGGCCACCGAGCCAAAAGCGACATTTGATAATATCGTTGCCGTTTTCCATTTGACCCTACGGACCTTTGAACGCTATTGGACCGAGTTTGTCTCCGCATTGACTTGTTGGTTTTACAACGAGTTGATTCTCTTAATTCATGTGTTCAATTTAACTCTGAACGTGTAAAATTTTTTGAGACGTTTTGCTGTTTTAAGTTTTAGGTTTATTTGTTTATTTTATTGTAACGAAACGAAGGTGGCAAACAAGCATGCAGCTCACATTGATGTCAAGTGACGACTGAAGCCTATAGACATCTACACATAAACCAGAGAAGTTGCCTCCCCTGAGACCAGGGTTGTTATATCTCTGTGATAGTTACGGGGTCATACATTACCATCTAACTGGAACACGGTAGTGCTGAACACTACCATTTGGCGGCAGATAGATTAGGTAATGCGGTGGTGCCTACGCTTACGAGCTCCTGCACTGAAGTCCTACTATCACCAAATACCGACTCATTGTGTGTAATATGCGCTTTGTGGTTATCGATTTTAGAGTATTTAAGTGACTAAGCAATTAATTCCATATAACGTTTTGAATGATCAGAAAACAACTTAGCTTTTACTAGTGGTAGAATTTTAGTTACTCCCGCTGGTCTCTACTCCTGGTAGGGGGAGGGGGGGGCAGATAATCTGGGGTTTTAATCCCTGGGTAGTAAGATCTTTTTATGACAATTCTATTTTTTCCTCGGAGGTTGATATTGTGATGGAAACGTCAATGTTACTTATTACACGGGATCATAGAGCAACGCGGCCCACCGGTCGCGGCGGACCGGAGGGGAGTAGCCATAGCGTGTATTACCGATGCAAAACAGTCTGTCATTTTATGCGGGGAGAAATGCGTGCGACAAACACGCACACTACAAAAATCGTCTATTACTACGAAACTCACACCTTGACTTTAACAAAATACAGAAACAATTTCACGCACATATTTAAACATCTGGGCGACAGGTAAAGGACCATTTGGGCTTGTACTTTGACAGAGGGGAAAGCCTGCATATGGCTACTCCCCTCCGGTGTTGCTCTATACACGGTACATAACGTAACCGGTGAATCGTGAGTGATTACAGGTATACCTGAATGTATGCATTTACCTTTACCTACCCCTTCGAGGGGTAAAATTCTGAAAACGTAACTTGATAGTAAATGTAGTAAATGATAGTCTTCACGAACGAACACTACACCAAGCGGCAAGTAGAAAGAAGGCAGGTATTCTATTACTAGAACTAGTCTAGAACCACACCATAAGTAAAAAGAAGTATTGGTTCGCTGAATATATGTAATTATCTGTGAATACGAATACTCTACTACGTGGAACAAAGGTCAGTTCAAGAGTAACTCCAGACCGATTCAAGCTTCCCCAGCCGCCTCAAAATTAAAGACTGTCTAACATTTCAAACGTACACTATACCACAAAGGCCAAGCTAAATGGACTCTATTATAACCATCCCTTCAGCACACCGCAAGGGAAAACCTTGAATAGGGTTACACTTGTGAGGCGTCTAAGAAAGACCCTAAAATGTCAGCTAATCAATCGGACCCTTGCGAGGGTGATTCATCAAGGAAGGTCGCCTCTTTTTGTAGCGGAATTAATTTCGTAGCGTTAATGACATGGTGCTATGTTTGTTCCGGTTAGAAGGTTTCCTGTTTTTGCCCTTAAATGTTTTGTGCTATGTTTTTGGCGATTTAATTACAAGCTGTTGTGTATTATAGTAAATCCTTACAATATTATAACGTTCGTTGTTGCTTTGTAGTAAGTCTTCCTTTTGTTCAACTTAACGTAACGTAACGTAACTTCACGCCTGTAATCCCCGAAGGGGTAGGCAGAGGTAAATGCATGCATTCAAGCATACATGCAAACACCCACGATTCGCCAGTTACGTTTTGGCCCATGTAACAGGTGGCGAGCCTGTTGACATCTCCGGGCACATTACCAAACTTTGAGGTACTGGGAAATTTCCAGAAAATGGAAAAATCCCAATAGAACCAGAGATAAAGGCATTTTCACCATTATCTCTGATAACCCTCTACCCGGGAATTGAACCCAGAACCTCAGCGTAGTAGTAGTGGCCTGCTAACACTAGGCTACCGAGGCAGTTGTTCAACTTGTTCTACGAATATACAACTGTACTTTCGGTATTTTTTGTTTGTTTGTTCATGTTTCAAGATGTCACGCAAGCAAACAAGCACGTAGTTAACATTGATGGTAAGTACCTTGTAGCTTCTCTAACATCTGTATGAAACCGGCGACCTATACGTATAATAAAACAAAGTAGCCAGGCACGTGTGTCTGTCTGTCTGTCTGCAATAAACTCAAAGTCTACTGCACAGAATATGTTCATGGGGTTTTTAACAATAGATAGTGGTTCATGAGGAAGGTTTTGTATATTTAATTTGTTAATGTTTAGTGTAAAATTTTGCATATGGTAATATTTTTTTCAAACATGGATTTGCTCAATCCCGTTCAGATCTACTAATTAAAACAATAATGACCTACATATTTTTTGCTTTTCTATATAACTAGTAGCCCGCCCCGGCGTGGTTGCAATGTAACCTACCCTCTCCTATTCATCTTAGCGCCATGTTATATTACATAGCCTAAAGCCTTCTTCGATAAATGGGCTATCTAACATTGAAATATTTTTTCAAATCAGACTAGTAGTTCTTAATATTAGCGCGAAACAAACAAACTCTTCAGCTTTATAATATTAAGTATAGATATGACAATTAATTATGAATGATTGAAGGACTATTGATCCCGCAACATTTGATAATATTATTACCATATTTTTATTACAAAAATTTGTAGATATTTGTTATATTAGATAGTAAAAAAACCACACATGATTGATAAAAATTGATAGATAAGGTCGCCTCTTTACAAGAATAATGTGACATTTCATATAGAACCATTTAGATGTAATGTCACGTTATTCTTGTAAGAATAATGTTGCATTTCATAAAGAACTATTTAGATGAAATGTCACGTTATTCTTGTAAAGAGGCGAAGTGTTAAGAATAATTTTTAACCGAGTTCAAAAAAACGAGAAGGTTGTCAATTCGGCCGGTATATATATATTTTTTTATGTATGTACGCGAATTTCGCCGAGATTTCTGGACCGATTTACCTAATTCTTGTTGTGTTTGATGCGGAATAGTTTCGAATTAGTCCCATAAAAATGTTATTCAGGTAGGCCCATTAGTTTTTACACTTAAATATGAATACGAGCAAATTAATACAATAAACAAAACGTAACCGGCGAATCTTGGGTGTTTGCATGTATGCTTGAATGCATGCATTTACCTCTGCCTACCCCTTCGGGGATTACAGTCATGAAGTTACGTTTTAATACAATGAAATGCCTACTTTAATGATTTTGGCTTGGCACCGACTTCAATCCTATTAGTAAATAACACATATAAATAATAGGTAGTATATAATTAATATTAAATCTGTATTATTTTTTACTTTTTACATTTGAAGTCGGTTTTTCTTAACGTAGTTATTTTTATTTACCTGTAATTTTGTACATAGTGGGTACAAGCTCCATACATTACTGAAACATTCTACATGTCGATACCATCTCATTTCTGAGTTTCAAGGCAAATGTTCTTATTGGTTTTTACTATTGATGAAATTCTCACTAGCATTTCCAATATGGAGTATGGAAATATGCCCAGTTAATAACAATAAGCTCGCCTCAAATTACACTCACGAGTCCTAGACGAAGACTGTAGGTATGTACCTACATTTCTCCTCATATCTTTACGAAGCAAAAGGCACGAATTTATTTTCGGGAGATATTTTTATTGGAAGTATCTACTAAATAGCTATATTCTTGAATCTTTAGTTTATTTCAATACTCATTGATGATTTGTATCATTATGGCGTCGGGACATGATGATCCCACGGTCCACTAGTGAAATATTTTTTTTCTACTGCAAGTGAAATCTTCAACTAGTGCAGTCACCAGCTTGGTCCACTTGACTCCCTACAAAAACGCGCCGTTCGTATTGTTAACGATCCGGGACTTACAGACAGGCTCGAACATCTGAGCCTGCGCAGAGATATTGGTAGTCTGTGCGTGTTATACCGTTTCTACAATGGTGAGTGCTCTGTCGAACTGTTCGACATGGTGCCACCGTGTCTTTTTCTACACCGTACTACCCGCCGAAGAGAGAAGTTTCACCCTCACCGACTGGACACCTGGCAGTGCTCAACGGTGCGATTTTTTCGTTCGTTTCTGCCCAGAACGTGTAAATTGTGGAACGAACTTCCCTCTGAGGTGTTCCCTCGGTGCTACAATATGGGGTTCTTCAAAAATGGCGTCAAAAGAGTCCTTCAGGGCTGGCAGCGCGTTGGCAACTCCCCTGGTGTTGCAAATGTCCATAGGCGACGGTGACCACTTACCATCAGGTGGCCCGTCTGCTTGTCTGTCAACTTAATGACATAAAAAAAAAAGTCAGTCTACCGAACAATGGTGATCAAACCATTCCAATGGAAGTAATAGATCAAGCCCTTCTTGCGTTAATGCACTTACTACCACAGTACGTACTAAGATTACTAGTGGTAGTTTTATAGCAGCGTCCTCCGATAAAACTACCGCTTCTGCGATTGTGGCCGCCTTATGGGCAGACTTCAGACTTTGGTCCAGCAGTGGACATCTTTCGACTGTTATTATGAACATTATAAGTGACTTTGAATACAGTTACTACTGAGATATTATCAATGGAGTACAACATTCGATAGGTTTCAAAATATAGGTACCTCATCTTCTGAGAAAACTATATAGCTTACAAAAAGTTCCCGACGTATTTCCCATACGCTTCAGTATGCAAATTTATTTAAGTAACCAACATCAATCTGTAATCAACAGAAAAGCATTCAGACATCTTTATTTCTTTTTAATAAAATATTGTACAACATATATTTTTAAATGAATAGACATCTGACATTTAGTGTTTTATTATACGTACATATTGACTGGTTAAATTGTGTGAATCGCCGCAAAGCTGTTTTATTAGTTTTGAAAATTCAACGGACATGAATAAAAAATTGGTTACTGACAAAGACCTAGCGGTAGCCGGAGCCATTTTTTATGTAATGGCTGCACCTGCCTGTTTATGGGGTCTATACCAAATGGCATTGTAATATATTTAAATGCACGCCCAAAAATGCTGGTCAGGGCGTAGCCACAGTGTCAACGGGTTAATAAGTATAATATTGTGCTGTTTAAGAGTTTACATTACCGAAATACTTTATTATAACTCTAGTGTGTTCTAAAATCGAAAAGCCAGGGTATTTTGACTGTTGATTTTTCTGATAACTATGGTCTATTATTATCTATTAATAAGGGATAGGATTGAATTACAACTTTTTGGGTGAATGGTCCAGTTACCTAATTAAAAAATATTCAAATCAAAATGTGAGTTGTTGTAACAACATGCATTATGAGATTTCAACGTTATTATCGACGAAATTCAAGCATATATTTTAATTCCTTGAGTTGGCTTTTTACTTTGGTCGACTGCGAAGTTGCTAATGCAGTCAGTCAACCGAACGATGGCACGGAATGAGCAGCAGAGTGGACGCGAACAGTACCGCTAATTCAAATGCCAAGCGTGGCGATTATGTTACACATATTCTACTTAAAATTACGCACAAACCTGTTGTGAGCATCGTTTAGCAGTGGACGTTTTCGGCTTACGTGATGATGATGAACCTTCTTGCAAATGTGGTTACGTACTTATCTACTCTTCTGGAAGTTGTTTATCTAATTTTCATTTTAAATCAACCATAATTATGGACAGTATACTTATATGAGACTTTAACAACATATCAAGTTTGGAAAAAATACAAGTTTTTTACTAAAAGACAAATTATTCCAAAAAAGAAAGATAAAAAAATCAAATCAAATTTACAAAGTATAAAACAATTATGAATTTAATTGAAGAGGGTACATAACCTAATCCAATTCAGATTTATGGTTAGTAAGACTTTACAATTTAAAGTTCACCTCCAACCGCTATCACTGCGACCACACCACAATTAGGCACGTCTATGACGTGTGAAGTAAATTATGGTTACCGACACCTGGTCACAAAACCAGTCATTTGCATGGTCATTCCATTGTTGTAGGTTTACTTTAATTTTCTCGCTTGTCATTTACGTAGTTCACATTGTGCGAGCCAAAGAATTATGCAAGTTGAGTGAAATGTGACCTGGATAGAATTTCAGTCGCTGTCAGAATGATGTTTGACCTTCTGATTGTATTGTATGATGACAAAAGCTTGAGTGAATCTTATATTTATACTGTGCTGATATCATGTCTTTGTTTGCAAATATAAATTTTATGACAGTGATTCTGCTGAAGGTAGATACTGTTAGTAGACTACAGTAAAATTGTACTTACAACTGAAGTAATAGTTCGGAATTTTGATTGAGAAATGATTGATATGGGCTATTGCTAATCAGAAAGATTCTCAAGGAGAATTCTGGAGTTGGGATTCCAGATTTATTATATACTGTGGTGCATATAGGCATATTGATTTTCTCCACCGGTTTGGAGTTTTGACCAATTATAATTAGTTTTCCAGTATTTTTCAGCAGATTTTTAGAACTGAATGACATCTTTTGCAACTTCAATTTCTCATTAAATAACTTTCGTTTCGACATAGTTTGGTACTAAAGGAATCGACATTTATATCATCTCTGCCTACTAGTTCGGATTATCCGAGTGTGACATTTTTTAGCATTAAGTCCAACATTACTGAAATGTATTTCAGATCTGACTGGTGGTAGAGCTCCAGTGACGGAGCTCGGGGGCGTAGGCACCACCGCTTTACCGAATATACTTGCCGCTAAATGGTAGTGTTCAGCACTATCGTGTTCCGGTCAGGTGGTAATGTACGGCCCTGTAAATTCCGGCACAGAGGCATAACACCTTAGGCCTCAAGAATGGTAACGCATTTTGACCTTGGTCTTAGTGTGGGTGTCTATAGGTTGCAGTCATCACTTAACATCAATGTGAACTGGATGCTTGTTTGCGATTTCCCTTACATTAAAAAAAACTAATTTGTATTTCAGATTTCAGATGCATTTTGCACTTAAATAAAAAAATAAAAGAGCACCGTTTGTACCTGACCATACAATTTTAACAATGTCTAAATAATTTGATTAAAACATTTAAAATTTAATACAAATTCAACACCGAAATATAAACATATCTCCATAAAAATATGACAGACCGCTAGTTAAATATAACTGCATTTGGGCAGTGAAACATTTCCTGTGTTTCAAATTTTATGGAAGTTTTTCTGTGTCCGAATAGTTTACAGGAAATCACTTTTGACAGACGGACGGATACCCACGTTTCCTTTTGTGTTATGAAAAATATTTATATTTCAGTATTTTCTTTGCTTTTATTGGTAAGAAGAATTATTTTTAGTATATATGACGAACATAATCAGTTCTATCAACTTGTTAGATGTAAATAAAATATCAAATATTAGGTTGGAGAAAAAGTTTCTTTGCATTTTTTAAGATAATTCAAAACATTTTTTAATACAGTTTATTTAAATTTAACTAAAGTATGTATGTACCATTTTGTTCGATAACCTTTTGCCATCTTGTAGGTAGGGACATGGCATCCATTTTATCCGTAATAGGGCGACCAGAGCGAGGTGCATCTTTGACATCAAAATTTCCGGATTGAAAACGCTTAAACCAAATTTGTGCTACTCTCACAGACACTGCACTAGGTCCATAAACATCGCAAATTTTTTTCGCGGCTTGCGTTGCATTTTTACTTTTTTTGTAGTAAAATTTTAAAATGTATCGAATTTCTTCATTAGATTCACTCATTTTGACAGTACGAAAAACAAATGAAAATCACACATTTGCCTAATTTGAATTTGGAATTATGTTCTTTAAAATTTTAACTTTCAATGATACCAAAACCAGCCAGATATACAATATAGAAATACTACAGCCAAAGAGATTTTATTACAAGTTCATACATACTATACATGCGAAAAGACTTTTTCCCCAACCTATTATTTCACTTTTGGGGACATTAAATTTGTTTGGAGGAACTATCGTTATTGTCATAGAATTTCATGGTATGTGTAGCGTCACATTTAATAAGTGTAGATTATTCGGAGTAGAGAATTCGGAGGCGCGTCAGTTGTCCAGCCCTACATCTTAGTGCCACGCACTCGCACCTCAACTCGCCTAAATTAACCGCTACGATGTAACTCTGTTAAATCCGCATTGTACTCGTACAAAGTGTAATGGCAAGGTCCAACAATATTAAAAGGTGTTCATAATATCAAGTTTCAATTCATTTAACGTAATTTTTTTAATACAAAGTTTCAAAATTAATTATTTCTTATTTTATTTGTCAACCCTAACATGTCATTTATGAAAACGCTCAGCATCTCACACACACATACCGTGCGTGGTGAAGGTGTAGCGAACGGTACGCGTGTGTGCGTATGAAATGCAGCATCTCAGCAATACATACCTACGGAGTACTACGCACCTTGTATAGTGATCACCAACATGGACTTCTCACTTCCATCCTCAACTAATGAACACGCATTACCTTCTATATTGTCAATCACATCAAGCAAAGCCAAAGTTTGCAAGAAGGTTTAAATGATTCGGTCAAATGCTGATCCTTGCGAGACACCAATCAAGAAGCTCATAATGATGGAGAAGATAGATGATGCTGCTGAGTGGAATTGAGAAATAAAAATACCATATTGCACAGTTAAACATAATTTATTTCATATTATTTTAATTATCACAGATTCATTTATTTTAATAGTCATCACGTTAACAAAAATATATATAGTCTACTGCGGTGATGATTCCCATTTACAAATATACACTTCAATTTATACGATGTATACACCATTTCAACTAAATGTAGCTTCCATATACCTACAAATTTATTTTGCTCCTATCTGGCGTGAACCGGTTTAAGCTAGTTTTAACAGGTTGAATCAATGATCAGTCACGGAGAAAATTGTGGCTCTATTTGAGCGCTGAATTAAATTTGGTTATACAATGTATAAACGTAGTGTTAGGCATTACATTTTCAACTACATACGTGTTTACTGCGAAATAAATATTTACAATCTATCACTTTATATACAGAGATAGGAATTAGTTTGAGTCTAAGCAATAGATATCCGAGTAAAAGTTCAGGTATTCGGAAATGTAATATCTGTCATTAAAAAATGTAACAAAAAACCAAAATTTTACATGTAGTCTAGTATTAGTTCATAGCCTCTGAATTTTGAACAATCTAACACGTATGTTTATAAGTACTTAATCAGAAACACCAAGACCACTTTTTAATAATAAAAGTAATAATAACACCATTTTTCAAAACCTTAATCGCTAAATTTTGATGAGAAATTGATACTGATAGTTTTAAGGCCGAATACTCAAACGTCACTAAATTTTAAGCAACCCTCAAATGTGCGATATCTCTATCGTTTGAACGTGTTTTATAAAGACAGAAGACTTTAAAGACAGAAGACTTTAAAAAACCACTTAGATTTGAGTGACGTTTGAGTATTTGGCCGTATGTGAAATGTTTCGTTTTCAATCAAGGATAAAAATATATTAAAATTTTTATCTTTCAATTTAAAGATTACAGTTTTGAAATCATCTATTTTAAACATCCATTGCTAGGTAGTTGTTATCATAGAAAAAATGCAGGAACTTATAATTTATGTATAATTACTAATATAAGAAGTCTTACGGCCGCTCCCGTTTTATTTATGTTCATTAAAATATTTAGAATTAAATTTACACAGTGATAATATAGTAATATTGAGTCCTAAATGCAGGCCTCTAATATATTTTTTGTTACTGGTATATCGTCTATTCTATTACATTAGCAACCATGAAAAACATATTATCTTCTTATAAAAATCTGTACAGTTTTGAACGTGTACGTCGCATTCGATGATCATTCATTGCATTATATTAATTAATAGCACAAGTCATGCGTTGCTCATATAGTAGAATACAATCACTATTTAATGTTTTACTCGGATTAAAATAGTGGCAGTAAAGTTAAATGTGAGGAGTAGAAATATTTAAATGCAATTCGAGTCTTACGAAGTTACCGTCATACAGCTAACAACATTAATCATGAAATAGATACAAAAGTATAAAAAACATGTTGATACAAAAGCGAAATTGACGTGGATTAACTGGAGTATTATAATTACTTTAGTCGTGATAAAGTAAAAAATTTAAGTCCACTAATTCGAACTACTCGCTGTATGACAGCATCTTTATTGGCAGTACAAAAATCTATCAATGTGATTCATTACAAGCTCATAACTCACCCATAAATCGTCCAAATGAAACGTGACAACAATAATTTGGCACGTATTACTAAACGAAAACAAAGAAAAAATATAGAAGGCCAAAATGTAACTTAGCGAATATAATTTCGATTATATGAACACTCAAACACTTATAAAAAATAACAAATCAACCGACACCACAGTCGGCTCTTTAAAAGATCAGGCACTATTATTGCTACTATCATATAATTTATTCATCCGCTTATCTACAGCACGACGGTTTCTATACATCCACTACATTTTACAATAGGCCGTCGACCCGCTAAATAACATTTAAACTACACCAAATAACATAGTCTGTATTCATAACCAGGAGGGCCTGCCTTGAAGGAGGTCCGCAGCGTCGTGCCTATCCATCTGTCGTAATGCGGTGGCTAAGGAAGCGATCGCCCCGGGGCTGCGTTCCCTGCATTCCCATAGCTCGAGAATGGCCTCGGTCGGCGAGCTCTTAGTGGCGAACCAGGTTGTGTACCGATCGACGCCGAGCCTAGCCGCGAGCGCCCGCCAGTCGTTCCCTCGCGCGTTCGGTGGATCCAATATACCGCACAACTGTCGCTTCACCCGCGAACTCAATTTGAATGGCCCTTCACACTCTGTGACCCCCGTTTCGGTTACTGTCACGTTCCGCTTCGAATCGCTCCCGTCGTCGCTCCGACACATTCTAGCTTCCAGTAAATTCTCTGTTATGTTGAAGCTTCGCTGTGATTCCGCGCGTGGCGACCTCCCTCGGGGCGAACGGCTTCTCATGTCCTCAAGCGATATTCGGAATGTTTGTTTGTAAGAGGGATTCGTTCGTTGACACGCCGAAATACTGAAGTCGATACTGTCGCAGTCGTGTGTCCGCTCGAGCGCAAAGCTGCAGTGCAAAGCGTTGTAATTCGATCCCCATACGTGGTTGAACGGTATCTCTTGGTAACCGATGCCCGGTTTTGCTTTCCAGCCGGGACTGACGTGTTCCAAATTGAGACATAGATTGGAACCTCCGTCTTGGAATAATAACGTTTTGGGTCGGTCTAGTAAAACGCCGCCGAGTTTCTTCTCTTGTTCTTGGCAGTAATATGGTGCACAGGGTGTATCTTCGAATATGTACAGCCGTATGCTGTATTCAGTGCTTGTATCGTTCAAAACGGCGGGGGCGTATACGGCTAGTTGGAGTGCTTTGACGGCTTTGCCGTTAAAGCTTTCACCTACAAGCACGAAAGTGGACAGCATGTCTGTTACCAGGTATATTTTGTCGTTGTCGAGTTGCGTGAACACCGGAGTATTTATGGTCTCCTGGCCGAGACCGACGACTTTCTTCCACTGAGGTTGGTTATTGTCCACCTTTCCATTATTGTGGTCTATTGCATACAGCGACAGATTCCAGAAGCCATGCTTTAGGCTGGCGCAGTGAGGTATTTGCAGGATGACAGACTTATTTAATTGGAGACGTGGCGGGCCACACTTAACCACTGGACTCAGTTGCGTGATACCTGCAGGCAAATGAATGATTTAACGAAAGCATCCCAGACCAACCCGCCCAAGGCTCCCTCGATATTACTTTGCATAAATTATACCTCTCGGATTTCATAGTAATTATATAGGATTAAAACTATCGGAGGCGCCTGTCTTTTATTTTTAAATACATAGTTTAATAACAGATCGTATCGGTAGCGGCTACTTTGTTTTTCTTTGCATTGGCAATAAAATGTATATTTTAAGACTGGAGTTTACATAAAATCTTAGTAGTTTGCTTATAGATTTGAGGGATGAGCAATCAATAAAAAGTTTTTACTGTTTTGAAATTGTTTCGTATTGTGAATTTTCAAGATAAATGTTTCTGTTCAACCAATTTGATCTGGATCGATGATGTTAAATTTTATACAAAACACGGCTATAAAAGTTATGAAGGATAATAACATCAAGGAAAAAAGACGATAAACTGTCCGATGTTTCACACCGAACATATTTTTCTTCATATTTGAGTTTAACTAAGCCGCGGACTTAACCGAGCGAATAAAAGATAAAGAAAAAGCGATGAAAGCGATCCTCTCATATAAAATGTACAGTTTAAAAGGTAAATTCAAGCGAAAGAACGGTTCGACATAAATTGAAACAAAGCTACTTAACCGTAAAGTGAAACTTAGGTAGTAATAAACAAGATACAATACCTTTGCCGAGTCTAGATCTGTATCTACCGTCCTTCACAACAACGCAGTACGCTCGCGTCTACCCCTACTAAGTGTTTTTCTATCCGATCTTATCTAGCGTAGGTAGGTATCCTTTATTCTTGTAATATTTATTTTTCGTTCTTTGACCTTTAGAAATTAAAGAAAAACGGAAAGAAAAATTTGACTTCGGGCAGGAATCGAATCTGAGACCTCAGGATAACCAGTCCAGCCGCTTTACCACTTAGGTCACACAAGTGGTATGACCTAAGTAAGTAGTCCTAAGTGACCTAAGTGGTGTGGTCGTCTTTAATTTCTATCCTTTATTCTGTTATGCTTATGTTAGTGCTAATAAGCTAGTGGGAGACAAAATTCCACAATTTTTTTTTATATACTACCTTCCACTGTCGGAAATTACGGGCTCATACATTCATTGTCCTGCCATTCATTATTTTGTTACTATAGTATAGCTTGCGTGCAAGGGAAAAGTTGTGTTACAGTCACTTATAATGGGTATTAATAATTTACTGATCTGTTTTACCTAACATTTAATGAAGTTTTGGTCGGCCGAGTATAACGCTGCCGAGTTTTTCTTTTGTTCTTGGTGGTAATTGTGCACCATGCACAGGCCGTACCTTTGAATACATAACTTCTTAACCATTTGTGAAGTTGCTTTTGATAATTTCTGTGGCAAACTATGATCATTTAAAAAATAAGTATTTTGGGAGTTAATCTTGAAGAGTACTAATAATTCTACTAGTATTTTAAATCGGTCATAAAAAGAGGACTTAGAATTCACTAGCATCGTTAAAGGTGATTGATATTGCCTATGAGCACAACACAGAGACTAAAACATACGTAAAGAAATATGGTAATATTATTCAAAGTAAATCAAACAATACCTTTCCCCAATCTCGATCTGTATCTATCATCCTTGACAACGGCGACGTACATTTGCTCGCGTCTGCCCCTACTGAGCGCGCCCTCTGGTATCGACAACGCGACTCCAGCCGCCGGCAGAGCCAGTCTCGCGCCGCCACTCGCCACAGCCAGCGACTGTGACGTAGGCGAGTTCGAGACGAGTTCAGCTAGTTGGAGCGTCACCGATTCGTTCGCCGCATCGTACATAGATCCAGCTGGAACAAAGCTCGAGTTGAACAGTAGCCCCGATAATAGATACGATATAAATGATAGGATGTTTAATGGTGTATTGCGTTTGTTTACAAAATGGGGCTCTTGGATAACTGTGTATTCCAGTATGCGTCTACTGTAAGTAAAGCTCACGGCTGAATTCAAGTCTTTTATCATATTTTACCATCTTGTGCCGAGTGGAAGTATTGAAGTGGGTTCGTGGCTAATTTGTTGTGAGAATTGATGCTTAGCTACGGCCTACGTGGGATCAGAACATGAAGACGGAGGAAGAGGGCGGGCGGTGGTCTTCTAGTGGAGACGAATTCTTCCGCAAGTGGAGACAGTCAACCAAACAATGAAGGTCAAACAAGAAAGAGCCGTAGTAAATACAATAACGCGGATGGGCAGCTACGTACTGGAACAAAACCACCGCAGCAACCCGCATGCGAAGCGTGGCGATTATAGCATATTCTGCCTTAATTATGCACAACACTATTGAAGGCATCTTTGGAGAAGACTTTTGTCTAGCTATTAGGTCAAGGTAGACTTCCTTGACCAAATAGGTCGAGTGCTATTTGAGAGTGGGGTCATGAGTCCTATGAATGTATGAAGAGAACTATGAATGTAAAAGAAGCACGGCTGGTGTATCAGGACCGCGATATCTGGCGCTCTACACTCTCTGCCAGAGGCGGCTCTTTCTTAAGAGCGCTGGTGCAGTGCAAATAAATATTTAAAATGAAATTAGAAAAGGAGGTATGTATTTTTTTGTGAACCTTTACTAAAAAACATCAAGAGCCGCCTCTGCTCTCTGCCTATCCCGTAACGGATTTACACATCACTTCAGCCAAAAGACGTCCACTGCTGGACAAAGTCTTCCCGAAAGACGCCCACAGCATCGGTGCGTCATTAGGGGAGAATATGCCCTAATCGCCACGCTTGGCAGGCGGATTGGCGAACGCAATGGCGGTAGTTTTATCGCAAGCCGCTGTTGCCCATCCCGCGTTGTTATTTTTACTACCGAGCGGTATTGAAATGGTTTCACCGCTATCTTTCAATTGATTGACTGTACTCACGTCCCGATGCCAAATGTTCCTTGTATTGTTACCGTGAGTTTGCATTGATGAAACATTCACATAAAAACATGTTAAAATGATAGGTTTGACAGCAGTGCGAACGCTAGCACCAACAAGAAATTAAATTTTATCGCAATATATACTTTATGCGACGAGTTGCGAAACATCATCATGTTTAATGTTTTTAGTGCAAACTAGGGGTTATATTATTAAGCCTGGGTTGCACCCCGATATTCAAAGAAATCTGTTAAAGTTAGAGAAGGATGTGAAATGTTACAATAACTTTAACTTAAACAAATATCATGGTGCAACCCAGTTGTCACCTAAGTCGGCAAAGTGTATAAAACATACTTACAACTAGTAAAGCAACTGGACACAGAATGCTCGGATTCGCTGTAAGGCTTGCTATCATATTCATCACTCTGTCCCTTGCTCGAAGCGCACGGAGTCACCTGGTGGTCTACCGGGGACGCGTAACTGGAAGAAAGATGGAAGTTAGCGCAAACTTGCACTTTGTTTCTTGAAGACGGTACAAAGTTTTAAATTAAAGAAGTTAAGGTGATGTCAGTAAAGTTTGTAGGTTATGCGATTTTTTTAAAACCGTTTAGAGAATTTTATGTATATGGTGAAGTTTTAGTGGTTGTTTTTCCGCAACTAAATTATTCTATTTTGTACACGTATGTATGTATCTTTACTGGTCCCTAATGGGGTAGGCAGAGAGTGTAAAGCGTCAGATATTCCGGTCCTGACACACCCCCCGTGCCTCATCGACTACTTTCATCATTCTCTTCATACACTTCCAAATTTTCCTTGTATTGTTATTCTGTTCTGGTACGTAGTATAATCGATGTAGATATTTTTTTATTACTCATGCTGGACACAAGGCATTATCTTATTTTGCTCTGAACGTTAGCAGGGGTGACAGTTTTGGTGTAGATGTCTATATACTGCAGTATTCATTTACCATCAGTGTGAACTGCATGTATATCTATCACAATCGTATAAAAACCGACCAAGTGCGAGTCGGACTCGAGCACGAAGGGTTCCGTACCATCATCTCTTAAAAAGAGCAAAAATACAAAATAAACATGTTTATTGTATGGGATATACCCTATATATTTTTAGTATTTGATGTTACAGCAGCAACGGCTTCTTAGATATCACGGTTTATGAGATACAGCCTGGTGACAGACAGACAGAGATACGGACAGACAGAAAGCGGAGGCTATGTAATAGGATTCCGTTTTTACCTTTTAGGTACGCAACCCAAAAAAAATACGGTGTCCAAAACAAACAAACCTGTTAGTAAGATGCGGTACATCATAATGGTGTTCAGTCCTGGTATCAGGTTGGGGATGCTCGTATCGTGGAGGTCGGTGCTGCATCAGATCGGGAGCTAGAGACAGCGACTGTTTCTCCACCGTCGGATACATTTCTGGTTGGAAATCTGTTTGTAAGAACAAATAAGTTAGTGAATGTAAATTTTACACACTTCACAGTGGTGGTAGAGCTCCAATGACGGAGCTCGCGGGCGTAGGCACCACCGCATTACCTAATATATTTGCCGGTAAATGCAGTTTATTGAATATGGTAAGAAGTCGCTTTTACCCTTAATAATTGTTTTATAATATTTTGCATTAACACATGCTTGTGAAATATATTTCACAAGGAAGGATTATATCTCAACTGATCCCATGAAAATGGTCTCGGTACTTAGTTCAGTCAGAATTTTCTTACCAACTTTTCTTTTAAATTTTTTTTATGTAATGGTAGTGGCAAACAACCGTGCAGTTCACATTGATGTTAAGTGATGGCTGCAGCCTATAGACACCCACAAAGACCATGGTCAAAATGCAGATGCGTTACCACTTCTGAGGCCTAGGATGTCATGCCTCTGTGCCGAAAATTACAAGGCCGTACATTAGGGCCACAGTGCCACCTGACCGGAACACGATAGTGCTGAACACTACCATTTAGTGGCAAGTATATTAGGTAATGCGGTGGTGCCTACGCCCGCGAGCTCCGTCACTGGAGCTCTATCTACGTGAATTCAGAAAGTAAAATGTCGGCTCGCCATTATTGCTTTCACGAAATAGAAATATGTGTCTGTGGTAGTGTTCCAGAAGTGTCAGCTTTTTTATTTGCTCTATGGCTCAAAGTCTGTAAAAATATTTTTTGTTTCGAAATCTTAAAATTAGATTACAAAAATAAAAAAAAACAGAGCATCACGATGTTTGTTAAAAGGTATAATTGAAAAGATATCTATATTTAAATTTCATTCAATCTCTAACTCGACATACCAGTTCTCGTCATGGTATATAAGGAGTGGTCTCTCGTTTTTCTCTGCAGAAGCTTGTAGACGACGGCGGCACCAGCCAAGAACACCACCACGGCGACAGCAATACCGATGTATAATGGTATGTCACTGTGAGCTGCGACTGTTGACAACATACACAATAGGTAAGATTTGTGGTTTAAAATAAAAAATACACACACTAGGTTTAAACCTGTGTCGTGCTTTCCGTTGTACACACACAACACATACACAAACATCCACACTTGAAACAAATACTTTGTCCCAGGGCTGGAATCGAACCCTTCGAATTAAATGGTCATCTCACACCGTCGGACTAAACGGGCCGTTAAAATTTGTACTGTCTATAGTCAACGTACAGATATTGTCTTTAATGAAGTTAACCGTATTTAATTCATAGTCGAAATAAAAAATATATATTTAGAGTATGATTTTTTTTTTTTTTTTAATCTCCATTTAAAGAGCTTGGTCAAAGACCATGACGCTCTATACGTTCACATGAATTATATTCTTCATTTAAAAAAATAATTAAACAACATTAGCTCATTGACAATTGATATAGTTGCAACAGTATTCTGGCGTCATCCGTAGTAGGATCTGCCAGGACACTGTTGCAATGTCCTATTTCTAATGAAGCCCTGCGATGAGCCTCACCTCGAACACATTCAACCAAAATATGGTATACGTCTTCCACTTTACCACGTATACTACAATTAGGGGTATCAGATTGACTCATTAAGAATTTAAACTTATTAAATGGCACATGTCCGGAGCGAAGTCTCATCATTGTGACAAGTTCTTTCCTGGACAGGGCACACTCGGTCATCCATGGAGACCTCAACGGTTCCGGCTGTATTGTTCTATACCAGATGCCACATTCACGGGGACGTAGATCAAAGAATTCCTTCCATAATTCTACACAGTACTTTTTAACTTTATTTATGGTATCAGAGTAGAATGGTAAGATGTCTATATGAACTCCATCTGAGGTTGCTTCTTTCGCTAATTGATCAGCCATTTCATTACCATTAAACCCTGTATGTGCTGGTATCCACTGAATATTGACATTTTACCGTTTTTTCTAAATTTCTGAATCAAATCTAAAATTGTATAAGTAGATGTACTAGAGTATGATTTACAGAGATGGAAATATCTATAACTAGCGGCCCGGCCCGGTATCACGCGGGTGCAATGTTACCTGCCCTCGCCTATTCATCTTAGCGTGATGTTATAAGTATAGCCTTAAGCTTTCCTCGATAAATCGGCTATCTAACACTGAAATTTTTCTCAAATCGAACCAGTAGCTTCTGAGATTAGCGCGAGCAAACAAACAAACAAACTCTTCAGCTTTTTAATATTAGTATAGATAAGTAAAGATTACGTTATGTAAAAGATAAGTTCTAAAATACTAAAGAAACAACGACCAATCGCGTATTAAAATATAGATTATTCGTAATTTTGTTGGATTAATAAATAAATAATTATAGGTACACTTTCGTACTAAAAACATGAGTGTATTTTACACATGTATCCACCATCACCACTCCAGCCGTCTCAAGAAGATGTTCACAACAGTGTGGCGCGTGATTAGGGGAGAATATGCTAAAATCGCTTAATATAATTCTGATTCGATCTCGCAGACAGACTCCAAGCATAGCTCTCTCCATTGCTCTCTGAGTGACCTTGAGCCTTCATATGAGGCCCATAGTGAGCGACCACGTTTCTGTCCCATAAGTCATCACTGGCAACACACATTGGTCAAAAACCTTTTTCTTGAGACACTGCGGTAAGTCAGATGAGAAGATGTATCGACGCTTCCCGAACGCTGCCCAACCGAGTTGGATTCGGCGATTGACCTCTTTCTCGAAGTTGGACCGACCTAACTGGACAGTTTGTCCCAGGTATACATAATCGTCAACAACTTCGAGTGTAGTTCCCTCGACCATAACAGGAGCGGGTGTAACATGGACATTTGACATGATCTTCGTCTTGTCCATGTTCATTTTAAGGCCCACTCGTTGGGAGGCCCTACTGAGGTCATTGAGCATTGTGCTGAGGTCTTCCAGGGTTTCAGCCATGACTACGATATCATCGTCAAGTCGGAGGTGGGAGATGTACTCGCCGTTAACGTTGATGCCGAGTCCTTTCCAATTCAGAAGCTTGAAGACGTCTTCCATTGCAGCGGTGAACAGTTTCGGAGATTTAACATCTCCCTGTCTCACACCTCGCTGCAGTTGGATAGGTTTCGAGTTCTGATCCTGAAGCCGGACCGACATGGTGGCGTTTTCATTCAAGCTCCTGAGCACCTCGATGTATTGGTAGTCAACTTGGCACCTCTGGAGTGACTGTAACACAGCCCAAATCTCAACCGAATCGAAGGCTTTCTCATAGTCCACAAACGCTAGACATAGGGGCTGGTTATACTCTTCAGTCTTCTGTATAACCTGCCGCAGCGTGTGAATGTGGTCTATGGTGCTAAAGCCTTTACGGAAACCGGCTTGTTCGGGAGGCTGGAAGTCGTCAAGTCTGCGAGATAGACGGTTCGTGATCACTCTCGAAAACAGCTTATAGACGTGACTTAGAAGTCGTCCTATTGAAATGGTTTAATCACCATTATTCTGCTGACTGACTGAACTAGTGGAAGAATTCTCTTCCAGTAGAAAAAAAATCTTCCGCTATTAGGCAGTCAGGTTCTTCTGCCAGTAGGCAGTCAGATTCTTCTGCTAGTAGGCGGTCAGGTTCTTCCCCTAGCATGCGGTCAGATTCTTCCGCTAGTAGGCGGTCAGGTTTTTCTGCTAGTAGGCGGTCAGGTCGTTACGAAACGACGCGTCGACTTCAACACATATCTATGATTAAATAAGGACGTGAAATTAAATTGCTATGTATATGACTGTAGATAACTTTTGATAGGACACTAATTGATAATCAACAACAGATGGTCAATAGCCAATTGACGCCTCGGAATTTCATCATGCATGATTAAAATGGACATTAATAGATACGCCTCAGTAGCGTAGTGGTAGCAGGCCACTACTATTACGCTGGAGGTCCTAGGTTCGATTCCCGGGTCGGGGACTATCAGAGATAACGGTTTAAAATCCTTTATCTCTGCTTCTATTGGGATTTTTCAATTTTCTGGAAGTTTCCCAGTATCCCGGAGTTTGGTAATGTGCCCGGAGATGGCAACATGTTCTCCACCTGTTACATGGGCCAAAACGTAACCGGCGAGTCGTGGGTGTTTGCATGTATGATTGAATGCATGCATTTACCTCTGCCGTCGTAAAGTTACGAATAATAGAATCAAGAAAAGACATCATGACAATAATAAAGTACTCCGAAACACTGTCAAAAGACAGTCTCCTCAAATAACCCTCGTTAAAAGAAAACGCCGTAAAAAAGTTACTGTATACGCAGTTGTCATACTAGTCAAGCACACTTTGATTTGTTCGCGAAAGATTGAGTTCTCGCACCAGACGGATGTCCCTAAACTCAACAAAAGAAGCATAAATTACCCACTAAGTTTTACCCCAAACTTCTTTACGACGAAATATTGCTGCGAACAAAACTGGAGCAGAACAAATAAGGGTCTATAAATATTATAATACAGTTCAAGTGTGTTTTAGATTGGATTACGATATATCTATATCTATACATCTAAACAAATCTATATACTCTATCTATACTAATAAATGAAATTGTAGTGTATGTATATATCTTCACGCCAGGTCCCTAACGGGGTAGGTAGAGAGTGTGGCGCGCCAGATTTCCCGGTTCTGTCACACCTCCCGTGCCTCATCTAGGTACCTTCATGATTCTCTTCAAATTGTAGTGTCTGTTTGTAATATAAAAATTACCGCTTTTTACTAAATACGTATGTATGCGCTCTGTATACGTATGTTGTTTTTGTATACACGGTACATATACAAAAACAACTTTTTTTTACAATTTTCGTCTGTCTGTCTGTTTGTTTGTCCCTACTAATCTCGGGAACATCTGGACCGATTTTGACGGGACTTTCACTGGCGGATAACTTCATCATCATCATTTCAGCCAAAATACGTCCACTGCTGAACAAAGGCCTCCCCCAAAGAATGCCACAACGAACGGTCCTGGGCCGCCCTCATCCAGCGATTGCCCGCGACCTTCACCAGGTCGTCGGTCCATCTTGTGGGAGGCCTGCCTACGCTTCGTTTTTCGGCACGCGGTCGCCACTCGAGAACTGCTCTGCCCCAACGACCGTCAGTTCGTCGAGCTATGTGCCCCGCCCACTGCCACTTGAGTCTCGCTATTCGGTGAGCTATGTCGGTAACTTTGGTTCTCATGCGGATCTCCTCATTTCTGATTCGGTCTCGCAGAGAAACTCCAAGCATAGCTCTCTCCATTGCTCTCTGAGTGACCTTGAGCCTTCTTATGAGGCCCATAGTGAGCGACCACGTTTCTGTCCGATAAGTCATCACTGGCAACACACACTGATCAAAGACCTTTTTCTTGAGACACTGCGGTAAGTCGGACGAGAAGATGAACCGTAGCTTCCCGAACGCTGCCCAACCGAGTTGGATTCGGCGATTGACCTCTTTCTCGAAGTTGGACCGACCTAACTGGACCGTTTGTCCCAGGTATACATAATCGTCAACAACTTCGAGTGTAGTACCCTCGACCATAACAGGAGTGGGTGTAACATGGACATTTGACATGATCTTCGTCTTGTCCATGTTCATTTTAAGGCCCACTCGTTGGGAAGCCCTACTGAGTTCATTGAGCATTGTGCTAAGGTCTTCCAGGGTCTCAGCCATGACTACGATATCATCTGCAAATCGGAGGTGAGAGATGTACTGGCCGTTAATATTGATGCCGAGTCCTTTCCAGTTCAGAAGCTTGAAGACGTCTTCCAATGCAGCGGTGAACAGTTTCGGAGATATAACATTTCCCTGTCTCACACCTCGCTGCAGTTGGATAGGTTTCGAGTTCTGATCCTGAAGCCGGACCGACATGGTGGTGTTTTCATACAAGCTCCTCAGCACCTCGATGTATCGGTAGTCAACTTGGCACCTCTGGTTTGACTGTAGCACCGTCCAAATATCAACCGAATCGAAGGCTTTCTCATAGTCCACGAACGCTAGACATAGGGGCTGGTTAAACTCTTCTTTCTTCTGTATAACCTGCCGCTATGGTGCAAAAGCCTTTACGGAAATCGGCTTGTTCGGGAGGCTGAAAGTCGTCGAGTCTGCGAGATAGACGGTTCGTAACCACTCTCGAAAACAGCTTATAGACGTGGCTTAGAAGTGCGATGGGCCTATATTTTTTAAGAAGGGTACTGTCGCCTTTCTTATTGAACAGTACCACCACACTTCTGTGCCTCGCCTGTGGCGTTTTGCCCTCGGATATGACGGAATTGAACATCAACTGAAGAGCTTCTAATACTGGCCTTCCGCCCGCTTTCAGGAGTTCAGCAGTGATTCCGTCATCACCCGGCGCCCTGTTATTTTTGAGCTGTTTGAGAGCCGTACTAATCTCGTCTAGACTGACGTCCGGGATATCTTCGGTGTAGTGTCGGGTCAGTCCGGCTCTAGAATCTGCTGCCGGACTGTTAACAGGTCGTCGTGCTGTCGTGTATAACTGTCCGTAAAACCGTTCGATCTCCTCTGCAAGCTCAGGTTTCGACGATACGATTCTGTCGTCCTCTGTCTTCAGCTTAGTGAGACGGCTTTGCCCTAAGGATAGATCTTTGGCGAACACTTTAGAGCCCTGGTACCGCTCTATGGCTGCTTGAATACTATCAGTATTATAGTGCCGAAGGTCGCGAGTCAATGACTTGGAGATCTGTCTGTTGAGCCGTCTGTACACTAAAGCATCTTCAGAGGACTTCAGAACCATACCTCGCCTCTCTTCCATGAGTTTGAGAGTTGGGCTGGAGATCTTTTTGATCTTGTTCAAAGGGCGGGTCTTGAAAAACTTAGACCCCACCGTCCGGACAATTCCCACGAACCTGTTATTAATATCGTCCACATCTACGCACTCACTCAGGCATTCAAAGCGATTTTGTAGCTCGAGTTGAAAGCTCTCGGGGTTTTGGATTTGGGCAGGTGCTGGGCGGAGCGTAGACTTCATTAGTCGGGATCTTTCGATCTTGACATTTATGGTTGGAGGCACACTGAATGTGTGCCTCAAACCATTCGGTGATCGCTGCCGGTTTTTACCGAATTGATCACAGAGACATCACTGAATATATGCCGCCTTGTGGACATAATGAAGTCTATCTCATTTTTGGTCGCACCGTCAGGACTGATCCAGGTCCACTTCCGGCAAGCCCGCTTCTTGAAGAAAGAGTTCATCATATAGAGGCTTTCTTTCTCCATGAAGTCAGCCAGTGTCTGGCCCCTGGTGTTTCGTCACCCATATCCAAATTGCCCCACTTTCAGTTCGTGGTCGCCTCGAACGCCCAATTTCGCGTTGAAATCCCCCATGACAACTTTGTAGTGGGTTTTAGAACTATGTATGGCTCGGGAAATATCCTCATACATAGTTTCTACCTCATCATCGGAGTGTGCAGAGGTCGGGGCGTAGACCTGTATGACTTTCAACGAATACCGCTTGGTTATTCTGAGTATAAGGTACGCCACTCTCGACGTCACACTCTCGATTTTGACAACATTGTTCACGAGGGATTTGTGGACGATGAACCCGACACCACCCTGGGACAGTTGTTCGCCCTCCCAGAAATAAAGCAGGTTACCAGACTCGAGGGTTATCGAGTCCTCCCCCTGTCTTCGGACCTCAGATAACCCTATAATGTGCCATCGTAACCCGCTCAATTCTTCCTCTAGTTCCACCACCTTCTCGTCGGTCCGCAGTGTCCGAATGTTGTATGTTGCCAGGGCCAATTGTCGTTGTTTGTGGTACCCTGGCATCTGCCGGTGTTTCTTCGCACCCCCTGCCCCGCCGTTACCATGACCGGTACCACTATGGTCAGGAATAGCGGAGCCGCCGGGGACTAGGGGCCGTTTTTTCTGGTTGTGTCTCATTTGGAGGGAAAATGCCATAATCGCCACGCTTGGCATGCGGGTTGGCGATCACAGTGGCGGTAATTTTACGCGGGACGCTGCTGCCTATCCTACGTACTTGTACCGCCTTGGTTTGACCGCCATTGTTCGGTGGACTGACTGCACTACCAGAAGGGAATTCTTGCGCTAGTGGGCGATGGGGTCGTCACATCCCGACGCCAACAATAGCTAGATAATAATCTAATATAAAAGAAAGCTTATGTAATAAAGTGTAACTTAGGCTACATTTATACTAGCTGCGCCCACGACTTCGTCCGGGTAGATACTGAGCAATCATAAATTACACGTGGACGAACTCGCGGGCACAGCTAGTAAATAATAAAAGAATATCAATTTGATGGGAAAACAAGTGATAAAAACTAGTTTTATTTACGTACACCGGTGGTAGAGTTCCAGTGTCGGAGATTGAGGGTACAAGTGTGAACCACATCTCCATGAAACCAAAGATTTCAATGTGGATACGTTGTCACATCTTGTACTTAGATATTCTAGAGAAAACACTATAATCTTTTCTATTTGAAGACATAAAAATTGAAAAACAAAACATAATAATGACAACCCATTTTACGTCCCACTGCTGAGCACGAGTCTCTCCCCTTTTTGGGGGAGGCCTGGAGCTTACTCCACCATGCTGCTCCAATGAGATAAGGGTTAGTGGCCAACCCGTTGTCGGATGTTTTTAAACCGCCTATAAGGCTCCGACAAGGCTTAACGACTGCTATCTATCGATAGCAACCGGGACCGCCGGCTTAGCGTGCCCTCCGAAGCATAGCAACGCGCATTTATAATTTGTTACTAGCCTTCACCCATGACACACCCGACCGCGCCCGTGTCGCTTAACCACAATGTAAATATAGAACAGGGAGGAAACTACGTACAAAGCGTTCAAAACGGCACACGCACACAAACATGCGCATCTACGAGGCCTCTAAGCGGTTCTCGCAGTGCTACAGTAGCGAGTGTCGCGTCGAGACGAGCGGTCACGCTGTGATTCTTTTCTTTGTTTTTGTTTTCACGAGTGTTTTAAAGATGCCATGAGCGTATTGCGTGATATACGACTGTTTAAACTCTGCATCATCAACACCGGAGCTATCGTTTTTTAAACTTCCTGGTGATTTTGAAAGGCAAGAATGATGTATTGTTATAAAAAATAAAATAAAATAAAATACGCTTACACTCACAGCCCCACAGTAGGTATAAACCTGTGTCGTGGGTGCTGTTGTACACATACAACACATACACAAACACCCAGACCCGAAACAAATATCTGTAGGCCATACAAATATTAGTTCCTGTGCGGAAATCGAACCCGCGACCCTTCGAATCAAACGGTGGTTTCGCACCGCTGGACTAACCGGGTCGTGTAGGCCGTTTTGAGTCATTTCACTATTCGCAACATTTTGAATCGTTATATCTTAACAACTTTTAAGTACTTATTGACTATATATTTCAAAGACAAATAGTTATTTATCCAATACTATTACAGGGTAACCAATAAATAAAATAGTCAACATCCCAATACGATTGACTAAACGTCAGAAAATACTAAAATAATAACACCATTATTAAAAAAAAATTGTGACATCCCTGTTGCTTCAACGGAGTGTAAGTAAATATTTTATAAAATGGGCTTAGTTTCCATACTGTTGCTTAACCGAGTAGATCGCTTCTGATCTACAGAAGGCGCTAGGCCAAACGCTCTTCTAAAAAAATTTAAAACTGAAACTAGAAAAAACACTAAAAAGCGAAAAATAAAGTCAATTAGATAATTTCATTTTAAGGGGGAAAAAAAACACGTAACGAATTAATTATAATTAGACTTTAATATGGGCTACGTACCTACCTACCTACTCATAGGTTTAAAGTCATAAAAAAAAGATTCCGACGAATAGATATCCTTCTCCTTATTTCAAAATAGGTTAAAAACGATGAATGTATAAAAATATACAATTACAATTTCAATATACTCACATCCGTGTAAAAACATTCGATTACTTCGTCTGTTCATTAATTTTAATCTTCCCAATTAAACCTTCCATCCGGTTACAATATGAAACCCGTACAACGCCGCCGAATAAATCATAAATTATGAAACCATGTACACCACACCTGTGTATGATAAGCTTCTAACTTTATAGTCTATAAAATGGGACCAGAAATAACATTACACTTATCTAAATAAAGCACATTACAGTTGTTTACAACCTCAACGAATAGTTTTTATAACTTGTAGACCTAGAGAACGTTCCGCTAGAAGCACGTTACAATATCAAAGCTGAGGAAAATAGTTATGTAGCTGGTAAGATCGCATGTGTATTGAAATAGTAACTGTAGCGGAGCGAACAGCTAATACATGTTTCTTTTGTTGTGATCTGCGGAATAATATGAAACAATTGACATAGCACATGTCTGATGACGTAGACGATTGGCAGCATTCGAACATTATTCGAAGAATAAAAACATTGCTGTTTAACGTGCTAATGATGTCAACCTTCTAGGTAACATATCACAGTAAAACAGCGTTGCGGAATTATTAGATGCATGCTGTTTATTGTAAATTTAAAATTAAGGACAATTAATATAATTAATTAACATAACTATACTTTGTTTTTATTATTGGCAAAGGAATCAAGCGGTTCACATTGGTAAGTTTAGTGAATATTGCAGCCTATAAAAATCAGTAATTTTCTTGGTAATTCTTATTTAGAATTGATAGCATAACATAGGTCTGGCGGCCGTGAGCTTCTAGTCCATCACAAATGAAACAGGGTTTCTGGTGATGTATCAATATTATTTATGCCCTTCCAACTTTACGATTGGTCTTGTAATGCATTTTAACGACATTTTTTCCTGTAACTCTGCATTGAAAGGGACCAAATTGAACGCTTCGTTTCGTACGTGGTTTGAAAATTACTATCACATGTGTCAAAGCAAAAAAGGGACGAGGTGTGAATCCATCTAATGGTGAAAAGGTTATCTTTGTAAAACTGAGAGGTATCCACATATCCACTTATTTTAAATAAGTTATTTAGTTAGAGGAATGGCAGTCTATCACATATGTTTTTAAGGGCGGTAACATTATTGGATTTTATTTTATTTGATAATGTGCCCGGAGATGTCAACAGGCTCGCCACGTGTTTGTTACATGGGTCAAAACGTAACCGGCGAATCGTGGGTGTTTGCATGTATGCTTGAATGCATGCATTTACCTCTGCCTAACCATTCGGGGATTATAGGGGTGAAGTTACGTTTATGTATTTAATTTTTATAGATTTTTTGAGTTTTGTAAGGTAAAAAATGACGATAATACCGTTGGTAGAGCTCCAGTGACGGAGATCACGGGCGTAGGCACCATCGCATTATCTCATCTACATGCCGCTAAATAGTAGTGTTCACCACTATCGTGTAGCGATCAGTTGGTAATGTACAGTCCTGTATTTTTTGGCACAAAGCCATAATATGCCTCAGAAATCCCTAGTTTCACGCAGATGTTTATAGCATGTATGTATGTAGTATGCACGTTTTTCACTTAATGAAATAAAAAAAGGAAAGGTAAAAATTGATAGACTTCAAATTTCTAACCTGATTACCAACGTGGTAGTGTTCAGCACTATCATGTTCCAGTCAGGTGGTAATGTACGACCCTGTAATTTCCGGCACAGAGGCATAACACCTTAGGCCTCAGGAGTGGTAACGTATCTGTATTTTGACCGTGGTCTTTGTATGGTTGTCTATAGGCTGCAATCATCACTTAACATCAATGTGAACTGCATGCTTGTTTTGCATAAAAAAAACGTAAAGAGCTTGCGACTCTCTTTTTAAAAAACGGTATAACTACCTAGTTAAGTTTCACAACTCGGTCAATCGATTCAAAATAATCTATTATACTTTACCTCTTAATTCTCAAATGGTTTCCCGAAACGATTATCTCTTTAACCAATCAGCGTTCACAATGAAGCCATCGATAGTGATAAAGATCTTCGAATGTACGAACGTAATTAAAAACATTGTAAGGTACGGCCCCTGTCCGTTCCGCTTAGTACCGTTGGATTAATGCTTTTGATTTTTATTTTATTTATCCGTCGATGTAAATCTGATTTGGGATGATAAAAATAACTCAATTGATATTGTCAAGGGTTTAAATGTTTACAAAATATATTTATTTCCATTCACATTTTGGTTAGGGTAACTACCAAAAAATAAACGGTAACCAAATTTCAGTTAATAATGTATTTTCGACGTCGTAACAGAAACAAAAAGATTTTATGAAATAAAACTAGTTTTTCGGATTTATCTCGCGTATATTAAACTAAAATGATTATTTTAAATCGAACCCGACGTTTCGGTCGCTTTTCAGCTTTCAGCGGCTTCGATTTTAAATAATCATTTTTGTTTAATATACGCGAGATAAATCCGAAAACTAGTTTTATTTCAATGAGTGCAGCTCGCGAAAACCTAAGAACATACTACAAAGATTTTATGTTGAAGCAAGTAACACATCTACATTGGGACCTGCACTTGCGATTAGACTTATATGCGACATATTTTTAGACAAGAGTATTCAACCATAATGTATATCAATGTCGACCGTTTCCACAAAGACAAATTATAAAGCACTATAATTATATCTTTTCCTGTGTACGCCTGTGTTTCCTTGAGAGGTTAGGCTGAGATGAACGCATACGTACATGAACGATTCACAAGTAACTTTCATGAGTCCTATTCTTAATTCTTTTCATTAAGCTTTAATATGTACAGTAACTGTCAACAAGCGTAACATTATTAATATTAAAATATTTAAAAGCAGGATATATACTAAGCGCAAGTGGAACGAACCATTTGAACATTGGCACCATCTGGGACAATTTAGCACCTGGTCGGACGTTGTAAGCGAAATTTGCAGTTAATTAATTTTTGTTTATATCTCAAAAACGGACGTCGAACATTTATGTATGCGTTAAAAGACCGAAAAATTTTAATGCTCGTAAAGAAGCGGATTATTTAAAGGTAATGGAGATTTTATCCTTATTCAGGATGGAAGTGTCACTTCGCACATTAATTAAATAAAGTCATAACTGAAATTCGGCTTTTTAAGTATGATTGTTACTTATTACCAACAGATAGCTCGTATCTTAAGGCTATTTGGTTTGAAATATATAGGTAAATAGGCACCTGGATGCTTTTAATGAGGTCTAAAGATTGGATCCGGACTCTTAGACATTTTCCAACGAGAATACTGTAAGTCTGGATACGACAAATATGAAAATGAAAACTATTGATAACGATTGAATCTATTAAATTTGAAAGATGTTTAATAAACCTCTCAGTTTTTAAGTAAACAATTGGCACATATTAAAAAAAGAAAGAAACGAAGAACTATGCTAGTATTCATAAATGGATGATAAGTTTATGTCTACCGTTTCTTTAAATATACATTAACAACACATTTCAATATGTATTCAATATTTTTCACAAACCGAATTATATGTCGTTTGTAGCGTCAGTAAAAAAGTTATGAAAGCCATCCTAGAATAATCCTGTAACAATTTCGATTGGACCGTAAAACCGTAATTGAACAACTCACACGCGTCCTCGAAGCGCGCATGGCCCCGCGGCTGGTGTAGATCGGAAGCGATCTGCTCAGTTAAGCACTACGGGCGCGGTCGGGTAGTGTGATGGGTGACCGCTAGTGGCAAATTAAATGCGCGTTTCCGTGCTTCGGAGGGCACGTTAAGCCGTTGGTCCCGGTTGCTATCGATAGATAGCAGTCGTTAAACCTTGTCGGAGGCCTTATGGGTGGTTTGAAAACATCCGACAGCGGGTTGGCCACTAACCCACCCAACTCCACCAATCCGCATTGGAGCAGCGTGGTGGAGTAAGCTCCAGGCCTCCCCCTAAAAAGGGGAGAGACTCGTGCCCAGCAGTGGGACGTATAATGGGTTGCCATTATTATTATTATTATACACGCGTTCTATAAGAGCATAAGACTTTCAGCCGTTTGAAATTCAAGCTGCATCCAGATCTGACCTATTTCCACTGTACGTGAGATTTCACGTGCTATTATTTAGTTAGCTTCATTAGCTTCAATTTTTTCTCAGAATATTGTGCTTTCTTTAATATAAGCTGCACGCTCGGTAAAATAACTGGTGTGATGTGATTATGTGTCATCATTTATGAAACTAAATGAATAAAATAGTATGTTATTTGAGGTTTCAGTAACCAATTATTTAAAATGTTGTTTTGGTATATGTATCGTGTATACATACATACATTTGAATTTAGTAAAAAGCGGTTATTTTTATATTACAAACAGACACTCAATTTCATTTATTTGTATAGATTACTTTTGTTTTGGTACAAAAAATAACTTTCTCAGGACTCAAATTTCATCAAAAGCTGTTCAGTGACTTGGTTGCAAGATCACTATAGATAGACAGATAAGTGTATTGAAATCTGGAATTAGTACCGTAATATTTTTGCTCAAAAATTAAGGAAACTCTTCGTTATTTAATTAATTATACATATTATATTATGTTGATTCTTAATTATTTAATTTAGTAATTGAATACTAATAGTGAATTCAAAACATAGGCTGAAAGATCACGCGCCGCACGAATAATACATATATCTACTTAAATTATTTAAAAAAAAAGCATAAGTAAGTAAGAAAATGTTTATTCATATGAATAAACGCCCTCTAGTAGAACACACTATACATAATTACATTTGATATAAATCAACGAAAAGCTGAATCGCGCTATCAAAATTATACGTAAAGTTGCCACATCAATATGCGAATAAAGGTACAAGTTCCGTATGCTAGGCTGCGGTCGTCACTTTGCAAGATGACCCCCGTAAGGAATAATATTAACGCCCCTCAGCACTTACGTAAGAGCATTAGACTTAAAACCGTTTGAAATTCAACCTGCATACCCCAGACCACGCCTGACCCACATCCACAGAACGTGAGATTTCACTACCTAACTGGGTCCTACTTCATTAGCTCTATATTTAATTTTATACTGGAAACGCATTACAATTACGTCTGGAATGGTATTGTTCGCGCTTGTGGAATTAAAGGAGATGTTGCAAAAATGTATGGACCTCCGGCCATGTATTGTACACAATATCATTAACTGACAAAATCAATATAAAAACGTTTTGTTACTGCATAGTTTTACGTATTTAGCTTTGTTTGCAGTTACAAAATATTATTTGCAACTCAAACCAACATATGAATAAGGCGAATATGGCGGGCGATGTCATTTTGACATTTACACTTTTTTTGTTTTTGATTATATTTTAGTACTTGGAGAAAAAAGTAATATTTTCTAAATACTTTCGAAATCGATTTCATGTGTTAATACTAAGAACCAATACAATACTAAAAACTTATCGATTCCCAATTTAAAGAAGCGTCGGCTTTATCGCCGCCATGTTGAATATGGTTGAAAATGATAAAATCGTTTGAATTAAATGTGGTAGTAACTCTAAAATATATTCTTGAATAAAGTAATTGTATTTTTTTCGGATTCTTCTTTAATTTACCCATTTTTTGAGGACGTGTACGAACCAGAGCCGTGTTCGCAACATCTCCTTTGTTGCTTTGTTTGAATTATATTACTATTAGTGGTACCTTAGACCATAAATATTTATGTGATGAGGGATAACAGCAAATATATCCCGAGACACTACTACGTAGCTGTAGTAGGTAAACAGTATTTGCTATATCTTCATATTTTTTATATTATGGAAGTGGCAAACAAGCATACAGTTCACATTGATGTTAAGTGATGACTGCAGCCTATAGACACCCATACAAAGACCATGGTCAAAATGCAGATGCGTTACCATTCCTGAGGCCTAAGGTGTTATGCCTCTGTGCCGGAAATTACAGGGCCGTACATTATCACCTGACCGGAACACGATAGTACTGAACACTACCATTTAGCGGCAACTATATTAGGCAATGCGGTGGTGACTACGCCCGTCAGCTCCGTCACTGAAGCTCTACCACCAGTCCATTGAAGCCTTTGCAACACTATTGGTAAGTATCTATAGTAGCGCTCTATTTGTAGTTAAACTAACGCTCTTTGACAGCGTGTCTTTATTAATATATATCTATGCGTTAGAAGTGCGTCAACAGCGCGTGAAGAAGTTTTTGTCGGCATACCGAGTATTTTATAAACGTTTGTTGCGATGTTACACTTTCTTCTTCAAGTATTATTTTCATAAAACCTCCAGTCCATTAAAGCCTTTGCAACACTATTGGTAAGTATCTAATCAAAACGCGCTTTATTTGTAGTTAAGCTAAGGCTCTTTGACAGCGTGTCTTTATAAATATATATCTATGCGTTTAGAAGTGCGTCAACAGCGCGTGAAGAAGTTGTTGTCGGCATACCGAGTATTTTATAAACGTTTGTTGCGATGTAACACTTTCTTCTTCAAGTACTATTTTCATAAAACATCTTTAAACTTACATAAATCAACCTTAGTCACATGCTCAAATGTTCTTCGTAAACAACGTTAACCCCATACGTTTTACAACCGATACGTAAATGACCCGAAGCTGCTTCGATGCGTCACCCATAAAACTTTACGTTACCAGAATTAATTTGCGTGTAGTACGTGAGGATGCTTATCGGATTAACCCGGCTGCGGACGCGGGAACACTCGACCGTATAAATTCACTTCAGGGTACGATAGTACGGGTGCGATCGATTGAAAAAACGAGCAGTATTTTGGGTTGTCCGGTTATTTAATGGTGAAAGAGTTTTAGTGATCGAATTTAAGGGCGTAGGCCTTAAAATGTGAGGTATCTGCTGTTGTAGATAATATCATCTAGGATCTTTATCTTGCTAGAGGAGGATCTTTGTTGTAATTGTTTTGGTCAAAACGTTACGTGTTCAATTTTCGATACTTTAAAATTTAGAATTTAGATATATATGTTTGGAAGTGCATTAAGTTATAAGCTTTTTTTATAATAAACATATATTAAACGCATACCTTACTATGATTCTGAGACTAATAAAGTTAATAAATAATTCGATTGAAATGGTACGCGATTAAGTCCCGTTTAAGGTATAAAAATATTTTTATGTGGATACTACTCTTAAATTTATTTTAAACTAGCTGACTCGGCAAACTTCCTATTGCCTCAGAATGAAATAATGTGTCTAAAGTTTGATAGATACGGACTATTTGTATGGGAAAATAAAATTGTGGTTTTTACTATTTCCCTTCAATTTCTACATATTTTTTTACCTTTTAAACCTTCCCTGGACTTCCAAAAATCATTCAAAACCAAAGTTAGCCTAATCTGTCCAGCCGTTCTCGAGTTTTAGCGAGACTAACGTACAGCAATTGATTTTTATATTTATAGATAGATAGTATGTATAGTAGTTATAAAATTCTTAAATTAAATTGCATGTAACTTTATAAAAAAACTTAGACATTTTCAATCAGTTTAAAAATAATTAAAAGATACCGCTACGTTAAATCGAAGCAAGCGCAATCGTTTCAATTTTCAAAAGCCATATTTTTTTTACAAAATGTTCATATAAAAATACAATTTCATAATCAATAAAAATATTTCGTTAAAGAAATCGACTTAAAATTGCTCTCAAAGATATTGAAATAGTTTTGCAACCGAAGGAACTCGGTAATATAATATTGGTAAACTATAAACTGTAATAGCCCATTCGTGCCGAGAAGTGCAGTCATTAAAACTTACTATTCGCGATATAGTGACTTAAGAAACAGTTTCTACGTGGAAAAATTATTATTGGTGAACCATTTGAACGTGCAACTCTATTTTTAATTTATTAATAAATAGCTTAAGCTATCACGATTAGCGCTTAATAGGATCAATTTAATTTCAGACATAGAGAGGCATAACACCTTAGATCTCAGGAGTGCCATGAAATCTCTGGTTTCGTTTAAATGTATATTCATTAATTTATATAGGGGTCTGTCGCAGAATGTGTGACTGACTACCTCGTTATTGGGCTGCCTGTTATTGGGCTTTTCTGTGAGGATATTACTAGTAATAGCCCGGCGTCTGATACCAGTGCCTCATAGAGCACGTAAAGCCGTCGGTCCATCAAACTATGAGAGTGAGGGAATAGAGAGTGCACCTGTGTTTGCGCATACACTTGTGCACTTAATATCTCCCGCGCAGTTGGCTGGTCTCCGTTGAGATTGGCCACTGTGAACAAAATTTGGTATAGAGGACATTATTATTTTATAGGCTACAGTACTACTTACCATCAATGTAAACTGTATGCTTCTTTGCCACTTCTGAACATAAAAAAAGTTAAGTAACAGACAAGCGTGAAAAACACGATAGTAATTATTTAGATAATACAGACGAGAAACTTTATCTTATAAAATCCAGAACTCGTGATACAGATCTCATGGCCCTGAAGTAAACTATCACAGAGGCTGCTAACTATCAAAACTTAGGCATTCTACGTCTGCATTTTGACCTCTTGTTTTTATGTATATGTCTATAGGCTGCAGCAGTCTTCTTCTCGTGTCAGCGGCTCAACTTAAATGTATGCTGCTGTCATCAGTTAATATCCATGTGAACTGAATTGCTAAAACATATAAGAGTAAGTGTATTTAACATCATACGAATGAAATGTTGGACATCAGTTAGTTTATGTTACACAATAAACATCACGTATACGTTGAATGACTCCACCGTCAATATAAAACATAGCATAAATTTGTTAAAGAAAAGGTACTATTGACTTCATTAATAAAAGAAATCAACAATAAACGATCCAGACGAAAATAAAACAATCAATACATAGTAATAAAAAATGTATCGCATGAAGCGGCTAGGGTCTGATGCGCCCCGCGGTTTATCTGAGGGTTAATGTTGAAATTTGTACACTGTGTAAACATTTGTCAGTGCCAGTCGTATATCCAAGTCCGTTGCAGCGAGATTGGAGATACAGAATCCAATCGAAATTTACAAACCCTTGTCGCTTTGGTCATAACGTGGTAGGAGGCCTCTCGGAATTAAATTCTCCAATTTAACACTGCGATGGAATTCAGTTTAAATGCCCCGATACATAAAACCTAGAGTCGCGTGTGCTTTCAAAAGGATATGTGGATGCATTTTGCGATCACCCGCTGCGCTCACTCGTCGAAATCACAACAAATAATTTACGGGACCCACCTCTAGTAATGAGAACCGTGTGTAGTGTGGACCCTAAAGTCCATTTTTCAAAAAATTGGGAAAAGAAATTGAGAATTTCGCCAACGACCACGGTAAAATTATCTTTGCTACAAAAGGTCTTTTCAATATAGATTCAAACGTGGCTTGAATAGGATAAGATTGTGTTAGTTCGGTGTCGAATAAAGTTTTATGTTTTTCTTAAAATTCTTTTTATACGCCTTTATTTTTCATCAACTCTAAGTAGATATAACAAATTGTCTGGATCGTCAATTATTATATCAAATGATAATTGAACATATTATGTAATACAATAAGTAAAATAATTTCCAACACAATAACGTCTTTTTAATTATGCTTATAATTAATTGTCAGGTTTACATCAGCAAATTTTATACTGGTGGTAGAGCTCTAGTGACGGAGCTCGCGGGCACCACCGCATTACCTAATATACTTGCCGCTAAATGGTACTGTTCAAGCACTATCATGTTCCGGTCAGGTGGTAATGTACGGCCCTGTAATTTCCGGCACAGAGGCATAACACCTTAGGCCTCAGGAGTGGTAACGCATCTGCATTTCGACCTTGGTCATTGTGTGGGTGTCTATAGGCTGCAGTCATCACTTAACATCAATGTGAACTACATGCTTGTTTACCACTTCAAACACATAAAAAAAAGCAATAACTTTAAGACAATTGAGAATATTATATGAGAATGTGATAAAATTAAATATAGTAAAGTAATTCATCACATTTCTTACAATACGAAATCTCTGTCCACTTCAAACTTATTATGACTTCAGTAAAACATAATAGTTTTTACTGGAGTCATAATAGTTGTAAGCATTTGAAAATTGTACAGTAAATAATTGAGAATGTAAAATTTTAACTACAGATTTTCCCACAGACCACCACAGATAAATTGTCATATTCAATCACTATTCAATAAAACAAAACTACGCAAGCCGAACAAATAAATCAACACACGTAATTATACGAAGAGACGATTTAAACAGCAATAAAGTAACATTAAGAAAGGCCATTTCCAATTCAAATACCCACTATAACTTGTATACCAGCTAACTCATCCTCACTATTCCGATGTTTAGGCAACAAAAGATGAAAAGCGACTATAAAATTTCACCATTTCCCCCTTTGTATGTTAGCAATTAGGCTAATGAAGTGGGTTGAGAGCGCAAATGAATGGACTGTACCGACGTTCTTCGCATTCACCTTTCACCTTTCATGTGGCCAATTTGCTGATGCTGTATTACTTTAACGTGAATTAGTTTGAGTGTTTTCCTGGCTAGTGCCTTTTTGTTTTCATTTATGGGTCAAAATATACAATTATACGATTGGTGATACATTATTCTAGCTTTTATTTTTCTGCCTCAATATTCTTGTGGTAGCTGGCTATAGACTACTACTACACTGAGATCCTGACAGATCCTGAGATCTCTGGTCCATCTCTCGGTTATGAATTGTTCTCATTTTCTGGAAGTTTCCCAGTGTCAACCTTGGAGTTTGGTCACGTGCCCAAATATATGAATAGTCAAGAGTCTCGCTACCACACATTAGCCAAAATGTAATCGGCGGATCGAATGCTTGGTGTATGAATTTACCTCTGCTTACTTTAGTATTTTACCCCAAGGCCAAATCTGAATGAAAACACGATAGATCTGAACCATTTAATGGCAAGTAGATATGATAATGCAGTAGCGACTACGTCCTCAAGTTTTGTCCCAGTATAAAAAGTTAGTTATATGTCTTTACTTCTATTATCTTGTTTATCAAAAAGCAATATCTGCTTGTAAAATCAAAAGAAAGTTTCAGATTTCACAGACTGACAGAAATTTTATCGTGTTGACGTGATTGAACGATTGAATTACAAGGTTGATTAACTTAAATTCGGCTATCCTGAAAGACGGCATACAATAAATAACAATCAATCTGCGTGAAAAGATAAACAGGGATAATATAGAAGCCAACATGCCAAAGGTTTCTGATTTATTTTGTTTGAAAGATGTTTTTGAAGAAATATCACTAACTGGGGGTCCATTTATCAAAATGATCGATAACGAGAATAGGAAATTGAAACTGAATCAATGGGGGCGAAATGATTTATTGGCATTATAAACAAAATACGTTGGATCATTTTCCATTTTGTATATTGGTTCGAGACCGCCAAGGGAGTTCCATATTCCGAACTGTTCGGGTATGATATTAAACATTTAATCGTTGTGTCACGTCCAATAAGCCCCGTATTTTAAATATACGTAGCTACGGCACTTTTGGGAAATAAAGGGATTAATCGCCGTTTGAATATGTTGGACGGAAATTTGTATTGTTATTTTTATATATAAGTTCTCAAAAAATCTTTCATTATTTGCACGCGACATTATAATCATAATGTTGTTTTATTTTCATACAAAGTGAGATCATATCAGGTCATGACATTGTTATTGCTTCGTTTGGTACGTTACCAGAAAATAAATTAAAATCATATTTTTTCAATGTTATTAATGTGGTAAACAAGAATGCAGTTCACAGTGATGGCTGCAGCCTATAGACACTAACACAAAGAGCAGAGGTTAAAATGCAGATGCGTTGCCACCCCTGTGACCTTAGTTGTTATATCTCTGAGTTATGTCTTTAGTTATTTAGTTAATAGGTCGAGTTCTGTCTGATGGTGGGGTCAAAAGTCTTAGGAATCGGCGTGCATGTATGAAGAGAATGATGAAGGTAGACGAGGCACGAGAGGTTTGTCAGAACCGGGATGTCTGGCGCTCTACACTCTCTGCCTACCCCGTTAGGGACCTGGCGTGAAGATACTTACATACATTATTAAGTGGTTATACATACATCTGAAGCTAAAACGTGATGTTAAATGTAAGTTAAATTTTAAATTCAAATTATACTCTGCAGTATAGTGATTAAATACAAACTAAATAACACTGAACATGTTATATTTGGATAAGTCTAGAACCATTATGTAAGTTGGAGAATCAAGAGCAATTTGTTTAGAAAGTAAACACTAAAGCTAAATGAAGCATTTACAGAGACGAAATGGTCTATTTGTTACTGAAAAGTGCTTTCCTGTTAATTTAATAGAGAGTAAATGTGTAAATAAAAGAGTTACTATCAAAATTATAACATGGTAAGAATCCATTTCAAAGGGTTTCGTTAAATGTTCTTATTTGAATCCTAGATCAAACTAATTTTATACTTTAAGTTCCATAATGTTTCTTTGTAGTCTTTTTGAACTATGTATTATCTTAATTGATTATCTGCGAAATCAGACACAATTTGTCTGGTGTTATTGTTATAACAATAGCATCACATTTACTTGCAGATGACCTCTTGAATGAGACTCATATGTTAATCTTTGATTTGTGTAAATGTATAGCTAATCAAGAATTACACAATTTGTGAACAAGAAATGTTATTTAAAAAAGAAAAATAAGTTAAGATCTACGTCCATATAATGGAAAAGCTACTGCTATGAGGTGTTCCTCTCAAAGGAGATGTTGCAAAAATGTATGGACCTCCGGCCATGTATTGTACACAATATCATTAAACAGGCAAAATCAATATAAAAACGTTTTTTAATGCATATTTTCACTTATTTAGCTTTGTTTGTAGTTACAAAACATTATTTTCAGTTAGAACTGCAACTCAAAACCAACAAGGCGAATATGGCGGGCAATGTCATTTTGACATATTCATTTTTTAAATTGTTTTTTGATTATATAGTACTTACTTGGAGAAAAAAAGTAATATTTCTAAATACTATCGAAATCGGTTGATCTCAAGCGTCGGCTGTATCGCCGCCATGTTGAATATAGTTGAAAATGATAAAATCGTTTGAATTAAATGTGGTTGTAACTCTAAAATATATTCTTGAATAAATATATTGTATTTTTTTCGGATTCTTCTTTAATTTACCCATTTTTTGAGGACGTGTACAAACCAGAGCCGAGCTCGCAACATCTCCTTTATTTGTTTCTTGCTACGGACTGCTCGCTGCGGAAGAAGAATGCAATTTCAGCGACCCAAAAAAGACGCGACAACAATTTTGAGGTCACACAGCGCCTCCATTTTCAAGTCAATGTTATATAACCAACATAAAACTTGAGCGTCTATATTTAAACGATACGATCCAGATGGTCACGCCACCCGATTTTAGTATCTCTCGAATCTTTTTAACGTGACCACACAACATGGAACCTTTATTTTTCTTATCTTTGCATCCAGACCATAAAATTTCCGATGCCACTGAAGGTACGACGGGTCTTCTTAACTTGGCAGGTAAGGGTTACCGATAGCCTGTTATAAAGAGAACAGGCGTATTTCATAGTTATGAGCGCGGAAAGGAAGTATATTTTTAGTTGTAGCATCTGGTTGAGTTCCTTTCCATCGAATAAGTTTAGTTTTAATTAACACGTTTCATAATTCTTCGAGTTCGACATTGAATTGAAATCTTTACTATTCCATTTCTTCTGTTTGGGTTATAAAGTTGACACGTTGTTTAATGTTGAGTGCTCCAGGAAATATTAATGCTATAAAATTGTTGGGTTTATGAAGGGAAAGTGTATTTCCTTATCTTATTGGTGTCATAACTCTGTTAGAGCATTTATTTAGTGGTTGCACTAGAGAAATATCTTTTACATAGAACACATTTTATGGCTTCCTTGATTAACGACACCTATAAAGATTTTAAGTTGCTACTAAGTTAACGATGTTTATATTGTAATTAAAATATCAGCACTATTAATTAAAAAAAGATAGCAAGTTAAATATTGAGCCAATATGTAATCACAGGGTATGTAAATATTTTGAAAGAACAAGACAAAAAGAAGATAAAAAAGAACTCGATTTGGCTATTTTTATTTAATTTAACATATTTGTGCATTCGTAGGATATCATCGAGTATCTTTTCATTTGACAATAAGCTTAGTTTAACTAATACCGTTAAGAACTTGGGAATCGTTACATCGGGGCTAATACTAACACTCAGATTATGCTAACTGTGGTAAACAGTCCGGATGATTATCAAGGTCGTACCGCAAATGGGTTAATTCCGACGTAATTGCCTCGATGGCCTTGTCTATAAAATGTATTTAGTAACGATTCTGAAATTTCAGACAGTTTGTTTTAATTGCCACTTAGCTTCGTGTTCGATTGAACTTACACAACCCACGCATTCATGATTCTGAACCTCACAATTATATAAAACATGATTCCAATTGGGCTGCTCAAAAATATGCTACACTAATTTGGAATAATGTCCTCCAAACCCAGCAGCATTACTATGTTGGATGACATTACTGATTTGTACCCCAAGTATTTCAAAATATTTTTGAATAAGAGACGGACCCTGGGGCATCATCGTTTCGTAGGCTTAAGGCAACACGAGGGGAACTGTCAACAGCAGCCTTGAAGGATGGCAGGGCTCTCGATGACATTTTTACACAACCCATTCTATAGCACTAAGGAATCACCTTCACCAGACGGCATTCCATTCCACAATTTACTTTTAACATGGTAAAATAAACCGGACTAATGGCTATAACTTTCAGCGAGTGGTGATGAGTGGATGAATCAACCTATTTACCAACTTCGTGAATTGCAGGTTTTTTTATCATAGATAGAAACTACTTTCCATCTGGTAGGATGTTCTACCAGATGAAAAGTAGTTTCTATCGCCTATAAACTTTTGCAAGACCCAAGAAGGGAGTCAACTCGCTGCCTGAATGTTTGGTAAGCCACGTTGAATTTCACATAAGAAAAGAAATGGAAGATTTGATACTGAAATCACTCACCACCATGAACACCGCAGTAATCACCGACGCAATCAGCGTGCTGAGTATGTGACCCGGAGCAGGGTGTGTCCCCAGTGCAGGCACGGCGCCGCGTCTGCCGGCAGTCAGCCCCGCATACCGACCACTCCGACCAGGCACCCCAACGACCAGGGAGAGCTGCAAGATTTCACTCAATTTAGGAAAATAGCTAGGATTGCTCGGTTCACCTGAAGTTATGTATCCGAAAATCTTTGTCATTTGTGGAAGTTAAACAATCCTTAGAAATCGGAAACAGGCTAGTCGATTTTCGATTTCCAAAACTAACTTATGTGTTGAAATTTCATGAATTGATTTGTTTTTTAACAATACTGTAACATCAACAGCATTGTCCAGAACGTTTTTAATTTCACAATGTGAATAATGAGATAAACTGTAATACAAAGCTATATGGACAAAGCCTTTTCTTTCCTTTCTTTCCTTCTTTCAAAGATGCTCATAACAGTGTTATGGGTTATTAGGGGAGAATATGCCACAAATTGAAGCGTGCATAGCCCAGCGGCTGGTGTAGATCGTAAACAATCTACTCGGTTAAGCACTACGGGCGCGGTCGGGTAGTGTGATGGGTGACCGCTAGTGGCAAATTCAATGCGCGTTTCCGTGCTTCGGAAGGCACGTTAAGCCGTCGGTCCCGGTTGCTATCGATAGATAGCAGTCGTTATACCTTGTCGGAGGCCTTATGGGCGGTTTGAAAATATCCGACAGCGGGTTGGCCACTAACCCCAACACCTCCACCAATCCGCATTGGAGCAGCGTGGTGGAGTAAGCTCCAGGCCTCCCCCCAAAAAAGGGGAGAGACTCGTGCCCAGCAGTGGGACGTATAATGGGTTGCCATTATTATATTATTATTACGCCACAATCTCCACGCTCGGCAGGCCGATTGGCTATCGCAGTGGTGATACTTTCATTGCAGGACGCTGCTGCCCATCCCGCGTTATTGTATTTACTACAGCCCCATTGAAATGGTTTGAACGCCATGCAGTTGACTGACTGCACTAGCGGAATCCAGAATTTTCCTCCACTAGAGGGCGATCATGTCTCGACGCAATCAAAACGTTATAAGTATTGGTTAAATGGTATTCACAGTTTCACTTTCTTTGAATTAAAAAAAAATCTAGATTATTAAATTTAATTATGTCTAACACGTTATTGGGTTTATATAGTTCTGGTTTACGTACGCAATAAAGCGCTCAAACATAATTTTCTTCAAACGCTTTGTACAGTCGCAATCACAAATTGTATGCGTTGTGAATATTTTTATGAGATGAAATGTCATACAATACCCACCAAAATGAAAATCAAACAAACATATAGATGTCGCTACTGTCACTCTTAGGCGAAACACTCTACAATGAATGTGAAGGAAAAATTCGATAAGTCACACCGGTAGCTCAGTAGCTCATAGAAAAGAGCCGATGCCATAAGTAAGCTTGTAACTCGGAGATCCACTACTCTAGCGTTACTATCAGTGAAATGTCTATAAAGATATACAAGTAGGTACTCAATACAAATTTCAAATTCTTATAGACTATAATTTATTAATAGATACGTTCTTTAGTTCGCTATAATATTGTACTATACATATAGACCATATTTAGATTATTTGGTAGAGTTCCAATGTTGGAGCTAGAGGGCGTAGGCGTCGCTGCATTACCTAATCTATCAGCCGCGAAATGGTAGTGTTTTAGTTAGATGGTAATGTATAGCCCCATAATAACTACATAAGTATCACACAGCCAAACAACAAAAAATTCGGCGCCTCAGAGATGGCAACGCCTCTGCATTTTGATCTCCAGTTTTAGATCAGATCTCTATAAGCTGCAGAATCTACTTACCATCGATATAAATTGCATGCTTGTTAGCCACCATCATCACATTAAAAAAAACCTTCATTTCACGTGACACGACACGCAATTTACCGATTTTTTATGTCTTCAATTTTAACATAGTTATATTCACACCAAGTAAATTCCTGCTGACTGTACCGTGCCAAATTGATACGTAGCTGGCCAATACTCGACTTTATTAAAGCGGAGCATGCGATCCCGCCGTTTCTATTCGATACAGAGTATGTTATCGTTTCGATATGTATCTATGATGCAATCGATCATTATTGGTGGGAGAGTGGAAACGATGTAAATAAAGGCCAATGTGCCACAAAGAACTTCGACACATATGCTTAAAGAACTTCAGAAGTACGACAGTTATATTTCACACTTCCGTAAGAGTAATACACCGCCAAATGTTCCCAGTAGTAGTTTACGTATTGAAATCCCACATAAAAGAACTGCATGCTTATTTGCTTTTTTATTTAATGGAAGTGGCAAACAAGCATGCAGTTCACATTGATGTTAAGTGATGACACAACCACACAAAGACTAAGGTCAAAATGCAGATGCGTTACCACTCCTGAGGCCTAAGGTGTTATGCCTCTGTGCCGGAAATTACCGGCACAGAGGCATAGCACCTTATAATTTAACAGGGCCGCACATTACCACCTGTCAGGCACACGATAGTGCTGAACATTACTATTTAGCGGCAAGTATATTAGGCAATGCGGTGGTGCCTACGCCCGCGAGCTCCGAGACTGGAGCTCTAACACCAGTAGAAACTACTTTTATCAAACCAAACTGAATATTGTTTGAAATTGTGTCCAATATTTTGAATATTACAACTCTAAAATACAATATTGAGCCTCAAAATGGTGAACCACTTGATTGACATTAAGCGCGGTTATCGAAAATCCTTCAAAATTATCGCTGGTAATTATTAAGAGAATACTACAATTCAGAATTGGATTTCACACTTAAAATTGACACCTGGAGCATTATATTTAGTCACTGCTTTAATAACTCGTCTGCGGGTAAATGCGAAAGCATAAAAATAGCAATAGTCACTAGACATAATAATTATGTTTTTCCCACGGATAACCGAATATAGCAAAAAGCTTTTGTTGACGTTGTATTAGGGAATTAATTTTCTTTTTTGAAATGATATAATATTTTATTCTCGCATTTTATGCATAACGAGTTATAAAGATTAAAATAAAGGACTTTGAGCAGGATTTTAAACTGCAAACTTAACATGCGTGAATGCATTTAGCTATAAATCATTATTAATTCTTTTGAAGAAAAATAGACCTAAAATTACATTTCCAACTTCATCGTTCAAATTGTGATTTTAATTCCTTTTGTATTAACCGCATATGGGAGCAATATCATGATGATAATCACACCATTAGGGTTCTGTCACCTAATCAAAATGTCCCAAATGACCCATCATAAAACAAACTTAACTTACATTGTAATAATACATATGTGTGACTCATGAAGTCATGACCTACTTGGTTAAAGAAGATCAATTTTGATCCAACCTAAACTGTTTTAATTCCCATATATTGCACCGTCTTCTTTTTGTTATTCACATAATTACCAGGTACAATAAAAGCGATGGCAAAATCTTTAGACAACTCCCATGTAATCCACATCCTATATGAATAACACCCTGCAAACAATATTCCGTTGCATACCACAATTAAACATGACCCGGAACATCACACGTTACAAAATACAAGACATGACTCAGAACGCGAGTAATTACAACCCGCAAATACTCAAATGAGAATAGTTGCGATGGCTCAGATATAAATTGCTACACCTAATAATACAAACATCACGTTAACTTATAAGGTATTGCTCTATAAATTGAAATTAAAATACGCCCAGATTCCCGGTGCTCTTACATGCGAGTGAGGAATAAATCACGAATTCTCTTTTTTTAAAGAAATAATAGAACGGTTAAAACGAGTGCTGGCGAAACGAGGGCTTAAGTTATGAGAGATAGCGATTTGATCTCTGTTAACATTGAAAGTTCTTTCCCGTGTCCTCATCCGCGTATTTTTTTTATGTAATAGTAGTGGCAAACAAGCATGCAGTTCACATTGATGTTAAGTGATGACTGCAGCCTATAGACACCCACACTAGGACCAAGGTCAAAATGCAGATGCGTTACCACTCCTGAGGCCTAAAGTGTTATGCCTCTATGCCGAAAATTACAGGGCCGTACATTACCACCTGACCGGAACATGATAATGCTGAACATTTAGCGGCAAGTATATGAGGTAATGCGGTGGTGCCTACGCCGGCGAGCTCCGTCACTGGAGCTCTACCACCAGTAAAATCTTTTATAATGTAACCGTAATCTTTGGTAATGCCTTTATCCTTTTATAAGATTTAATTTATCTCCATGTAAGATATCATTATAATCAGTCCAGCAATTTGCTTGTGAAAGCATTTGAAATATACCGACAGTGTCACTTTTGCATTAATAATACAAGTGTGAAGCTATTTAGAATTTCTTAACATTGATTTGAACTTAATCAGTTAAAATTGGGCAAATCGTCTCAGAAGAGAAATATTTTTACTGATCAAGCATATTAAAAATACTTGATCTTTCTCGAACTTGATTAAAATTGTGTTAAACGGGAAAATACTTCGAAGTGTTCACCTGCTTAAGGTTTGATTCCTTTAGTTTTTTGGTTGATTAACTATCGGAATCACAGCTATTAACAAGAAAAAAAAACTAAACTCATCAAAACTAAATCGCTTACCACTTACACCATTCATATATCTACGTGGGTGTAACATACGCATATTTAATACAACAGTGTGTAGCCTTTCTTATTAATTAATGCGTACATACATAAATCAGTCGTGGTTCGTTAGCACTGGAAAGGGCTTTCACGTGACAATAATTTTTCTCGAGACATTTTCGAGTAAATAAATTGTGCTTAATTGCGCTTGTCGCATCTTTAGTGGTTCAAAATTACGGACAGATATGATTTGTATCTTGGCAGACATAAAACATGCTATTTTTCACACTGGACACTGTCACAAGTAGTATAATTTAATATGTAAGTCGTTCTTCAACACGTTAATTGGACGATAAAAATACTTGTAAATAGCTTAAAGATTAACAGTGGACTTGAATCTTACACACTCACTTTTCGGTCGGACGGAGCCCGTGGGTGCAAGTACCAACGCGTTACTTAATTTGCCACTAAATGGTAGTGTTCAGCGCTATGGTGTTCCGTTTAGGTGGTGAAGTAAGGTCCTGTAATGTCAGGCACGGAAGTTTCAATGTAGATGCGGTGCCACTCCTGAGTTCTAAGGTATTATAGCAATATGCAATGGCTGCCACATACGTCATACTCGTGAACGGGTGCTGATGGTGGGGACTGGTCTATTCTGGTCTGATGGTGCTATATTTCACTATAATGGATAGTTGTTCTTTTGTACTAATACAAATATATATGCTATTGACATTTACATTAGGAATAAGATTTTAATTAGTATCTGTATTAGACATAAGTCAAAAGTTTAAAAGAGCTTCTGCTGAGTTTGCTGGGTAGCGGAATTCTTCTCAGTAGTGACTGCACTTGAAACTCTGCTAAGTGAATAACTTAGATTTTGTTTTTGACGAATATTTTTTTTCTTTTATCTAATTTTTGAAAGAAAGGAATTGAGATTTTTTATGATATTTTTACTGTAAGTTTTTTATACAACGTAACTTCAGGCCTGTAATCCCCGAAGGGGTAGGCAGAGGTAAATACATGCATTCAAGTATACATGCAAACACCCACGATTCGCCGGTTACCCATGTAACAGGTTGCGAGCCTGTTGACAACTCCGGGTACATAACTAAACTTCGAGGTACTGGGAAATTGCCAGAAACTGGAAAAATCCCAATAGAACCAGAGATAAAGGAATTATCTCTGATAACCCCCTACCCGGGAATCGAACCCAGGACCTCAGCGTAGTAGTAGTGGCCTGCTACCACTAGGCTACCGAGGCAGTTTTTTATCTCTATTTTAATGTATCTAATATCTGTTTTACTTTATGTAATAGTTATTCACTCTAGGTTATTATTGATTATTATTGACTTTTCGAAAATGGTTGAAAAATTATACTCGAAATAAAAATATATTTTCTTTCTTTCTTATGTCTATTATGGCCTACCGCCTATCGGAACACGACAGTGCTCAACACTACCGTTTACCGGCAAGTAGATAAAGTAGTGCGGTGGTATCCGCGATCCATCACTGAAGCCAGTAAAAAAATCTAATGAAGAGATTCTCTTGATTGTAAATTCGAATTTGATGCAAATTTCGCATGAAATCTCCCAGGATTTAAATTCATAGAGATATAATAAACACATTTTCCCATGTATGCATGTATGAGAATCGCGGTGCGTATGGAATTTGTTGCGTTCCTAGCTGATCTTTGCCCTCTTGTCAGATGCCTTTAGAAACAGTTGAGAATTATTTTGCTGGTACTTGGAAAAGGGGCGATAAATTTATCAATTCACTAGCTGATTCGGAAAACTTCGTATTGCCTCAGAATAAAATAATGTGTCTAAAATTTGATAGATACGGACTATTTGTATGGGAAAATTAAATTGTGTTTTTTACTATTCCCCTTCAATTTCTTCATATTTTCTTACCTTTTAAACCATCTCTGGGCTTCCAGAAATAATTCAAAACTAATGTTAACCAAATCGGTAGAGACTAACGAACAGCAATTGATTTATATATAAATATATATATATATATATATATATATATATATATATATAGATATGAGAAGCGCAAACTTCAGATCGCCTTTCAAGAATATTGGACACAGAGAAATGTGACATCAGGCGTGAATACATTATAGCTATATCTGCAGATCACAAAAATCGGCTGTATCCTATCTGGCCCGGTGACTTGGCCCTGCACAAATAATTATAATTCTAAATACTGTTCAAAGATGCTTAAGCTTGCCAAAGTCTTCCAACACGTGGCTAGAAGTACTGAAACTCAGATCTTTAATCAAAGAGACCAGTTACAACACATAGCAGCCACAAAGGTTAAGTAAACACGAAGTTTAAGAAAGGAAAGCAAATAAAAGATGCTTTAAAACAAAACGAACATTTACTAACAGTAATCAGAAAAACAAGCAACATAGTGGAATCAAGCTACGCACTAATTCTGTATAACTATGTCGATAAGTATACAAAGTTGCCCCGACAGTGACGAGACATGTGTTACCAATTAGCGCGAACAATGATCCGACCACGTTTCACTGGGAAACAGCGGCTCTTGATTAGATTTTATTGTCTGTTCGGATGCTTTTGGCTGCGACAGCTAAGACAGCTGAGTCTTGTTTGGACCACATTCTATTCAGATGGCCATTAGATGTTCTAAGGAGCCGTGAGATGAGATATTCTGTGTGTTGTAATTTGGTTAACTAATTCTGGTGCAATGGCTAAGATAAGATGAAATTGCGAGAAACTAGATAGGAAGTCTATTTTTGAGTTTTAGAAGTCAGAAGCTAAAAGAAAAGAAATTAATATACTTAATAAATAAAACAGTGTTCTTGATTGCTGATTTCATCAGAAATATTATACATTACATTTAACCATCAATGCTGTAATTTACTACCAACCCAACTTGCTCAGTCGCTAATAAATTTAAATACAAATAATCAAATTAAATCTAAGAACACCAAGAAATAAGATATATTTACAAAAATAAACGTCAAATTACAAACTTAATGATATAATTTAAGGTCCATACTTAAATTAATTGGCAATAAACACCATTCCACACCACTTACTTCAATTTATTCGATTACACAAAAACATGCGCATTGGTTGTCACGAGATAAAATCATTTAAATCAATAAAATATTTTATGTCACTTATTAATATTCAACGATCATGATTATTGATTCAATTCATAAAAACTCTTATAGGTTAGGATCCCACTGCAGAATCATTTCGTTCATCCAGATATGCTGCAAACCTAATTTTTACGCATATTCATAAACTAGAGAATTATATCCACTAGGTTGCGTATCAAAATTTGGCCGCAAGTATTTTTAATTCAATTATTTTATCTTTAACAGCCAGTGACTCTTATTTGCAGCCGATTTAATTTGGCTCCCGTATGTTATAATAATAAGAAAAAAAATACCTTTAATTTGATATATAAATCATACATGTACGTTATGGACGTAAAAGGTTATCGGAGCGGAATTAAAATATGTAGGGGCGGCCAAGTGCGCAACGGCAGCCGTGATTTTTCAGAGAAAGACTCTGATATATACATACTGCCGTGAAGAAAACAATATTTTATTAAATAAACAAGTCAAAAAAATCCTCAACAAACATAAAAAAATTTTTTTTGGCCATTTTTTGATAGGCAACCTAATGGATATAACATTCTCTGGATTATAAATATGAGTAAAAATTAGGTTTGCAGCATATCTGGATGAACAAAATGATTCTGCAGTGGGATCCTAACCTAAAAATATTGTATGTCACTTATTAATATTCAACGATCATGATTATTAATTCAGTTCATAAAAACTCTTATAAGAAAGTTTTAAAATACTGTCAGTAACATAAATAATATAGACCCCATTAAACGGCTCCCAAGTTTTGCCACGGACGAATATAAATTAGAAAAAGTTTCGTTAAAAGACAATGTATATTTTACTGTATTTTAAGAAATGGTTAATGGTTTGCCGGTTGATTTATTGAATGTACTTACAAAGATTATGCGTTCTTTATTTGTATTGTAAATTGCTGTTGATTTTATGTTATCTCAGATTTATATCCGAAAGTTTGACACACATTATATAGATAATATTTTATAATTAATTGGCAATATAGAAAATAATTTATTCAAAAACTTAATACTTATTCATTCATAAATTGTATACCCGCTTCTAGTGATTAATAATAAGCATATATATTTATTTATTATCCATAGCTTTCGCTCATTTTGATGGCCACATAAAGTTTGCTTGTAATGACAAATGAATACCGGATTTATTTATATTTCTAGCTTATATCAATAATGCAATTATTTTGCCCGAATGGTACTTATCTGAAAGTATATCACAAAGTCTCAAAGTCAAATGTAATTGCGATATTATTATTGAAATGAAAAACAAAATGTTTAATTATAGGTACGGCCGATTTGTCATAAACAAATCTGCCATCTTTTTAAAATGAAAATTAATGGATAAGTAATTGTTTTTATATTATTTCGCATTAACACATGCTTGTGAAATATATTTTATTTTTAAAGAAAAATGGAAAGAAAAATTTGACTACGGGCGAGACTTGAACTCGCGGCCTACTGGGAATCTAGTCCAGCCGCTCTTCCAATTGAGCTACTGAAGTCCTGCCCGATTTGTCAAATCTTTCCTTCACATATATTGCTTTATGGTAGCAGCAGCGCCATCTATTACCAACTATGCTAGTTAGGCAACCGATATAATAGACTTTTCAGTTTATTGAATATCGTAAAGAAGTCGCTTTTACCCTTAATAATTGTTTTTATATTATTTCGCATTAACACATGCTTGTGAAATATATTTTATTTTTAAAGAAAAATGGAAAGAAAAATTTGACTTCAGGCGATACTCGAACTCGCGGCCTACTGGGAATCTAGTCCAGCCGCTCTTCCAATTGAGCTACTGAAGCCCTGCCCGATTTGTCAAATCTTTCCTTCACATCTATTGCTTTATGGTAGCAGCAGCGCCATCTATTACCAACTATGCTAGTTAGGCAACCGATATAATAGACTTTTCAGTTTATTGAATATCGCTACCATCTGCTACCATAAAGCAATGCAATAGATGTGAAGGATAGATTTGACAAATCGGGCAGGACTTCAGTAGCTCAATTGGAAGAGCGGCTGGACTAGATTCCCAGTAGGCCGCGAGTTCGAGTCTCGCCTGAAGTCAAATTTTTCTTTCCATTTTTCTTTAAAAATAAAATGGATAAGTAGTTGAAAAAAGTTATATTCAATAATACGTAACTTGAAAGAACTAGCTTTGATGTAATCAAATAATCTATATTTAAATAAATCAATTGCTGTTCGTTAGTCTAGCTAAAACTCGAAAACGGCTCTAACGATTTGGTTAACTTTAGTTTTGAATTATTTCTGGTAGCCCGGGGAAGGTTTAAAAGGTAAAAATATGAAAAATATGAAGGAAAATAGTAATAACCACAATTTTATTTACCCATACAAATAGTCCGTATCTATCAAACCTTTGACACATTATTTCGTTCTGAGGCAATACGAAGTTTGCCGGGACAGCTAGTTTAAAATAAAATTCGGTAAGCGTATGTTCGTCAAACCAAGCAGACTGTTTAAATTCCAAGTCGCAATTCCCGTGTAATTTTATTGTAGTCATGAAACTCTGTCTTTGATGTGACCAACCCAGTTGCATTTGTATTAACAAGCGGCATTTTTATAGCTCAGATTCAAACGAGATATATGAAATGTATGGGGTTTAGCCACGTGCTTTATTCACTTCATTTATGTGAAGTGCTATTACATTGATGCTTCAACTTTAGTGCGCTTTGTTTGATGGTACGGTCTTTAAATGTTTTGTTTTATAGCGTTTTCGAGATGTTGGGGTCCTATTTGATGTTATTGAATGCGTGTGCGGTTAGTTTTTGAATACGTTGAAATGAAAATCATAATGTATTACCAGGCTATATATAACTTTTTAATATACAAAAAATTATGAATCTATACTTATTCACCACCTGTTACTTGGGCCAAAACGTAACCGGCGAATCGTGGGTGTTAGCATGTATGCTTGAATGCATGCATTTACCTCTATAAAGCTGAAGAGTTTCTATGTTTGTTTGTTTGAACGCGCTAATCTCAGGAACTACTGGTCCGATTTGAAGTTTTTTCAGTGTTAGATAGCCCATTTATCGAGGAAGGCTATAGGTTATATATCATCACGCTATGACTAATAGGAACGGAGCAGCGCGAGCGAAGCCAGGGCGGGCCGCTAGTAAGAATGATAAAAATAGAAACGCTAAATGTGTTGCTAATCGCAAAACTCGAGAACGGCTAAACCGATTTCGCTCATTCTTATTGTATTGTGTTCTTAAATATTCGGAGAAGGTTTTTATGAAAAAAAATTAATTGATAGTTGCACGGAAAATTTTAAAAAGAAAACTTAAATATTGTAACATCTTTTCTGATGTGAACCTTATAGGCCTTGAGATAACGGTCAGTCGTCAGTTATCGTTTTAAATAAATCCGTGATTGAGAATGACGTGAGTCTACCAATAACAATTTATATTGCACACGCGCGAAGTCGGAACGGGTCGCTAGTTATAAATAAAATTAAGTAATTGTTTTACTAATTACTTACTTACCAATCAATAATTGTTGAGTATTATCGTATGCTTGATGATCCATATTGTATCCATCTTCATTGGAAGCATTGGAAAAAAATTAATTAAGAGATATGAAAAGGCAATTTATTTTCATCAGAAACACATTTTTAGTCTATGTAAATTTGTGATGTATCTTTTACGATAATTTCACATTACCATCAATTATTGACTGAACTACTGATAAACCTTGCAATTTTTGATTTCAATAAAATGTCCATCATCATCAAACAAAATTACTTCATTTTAAGGAAAAATGGAAAGAAAAATTTGACTTCTTTGGCGAGACTCGAACTCGCGACCTACTGGGAATCTAGTCCAGCCGCTCTTCCAACTGAGCTACCGAAGTCCTGCCCGATTTGTCAAATCTTTCCTTCACATTTATTGCATTGCTTTATGGTAGCAGCAGCGCCATCTATTGCCAACCATGCTAGTTAGGCAAAATAAAATATATTTCACAAGCATGTGTTAATGCGAAATAATATAAAACAAAATTACTTCGTTATTATGTCTATTTATTACATCTAGCCTAATCAAGTACAGATGGACCAAGATACAATACGTTAGATTCAAAGCAATCATGCTTGCTATTCTGTTTTCTCTCATCATCACCATAAATCATTCACGCCAATTACCAGTAGACATTCAAAGCTTATAGCTTCTAATTATGAGTTTTCTTTGTACTGACATCAGAGAGTTAATAGTGTGATGTGTACTCCTAACTGCATTTTCTCTTCATATTGCATGATTTATTTATGAAATTATTCTCAAAGACAACGTACCTTTGTGCAAGGAATTTTGTATGATTTTCAAATACATAATTATTATGCTTTGGACGCTTATTGTTATAACTTTTTAGTAATGGAAAGGGAAAATTTGTAACTAATAGACATTTTAATGAATGTAATTAAAGAAAATACAAAAATCATACCGAGTGTTGAAATTAATTATTTTACACGTGTTATATTTCCTGGATATAATAATAAAGCCTTATTTTCCAGATTTGTTGTTATAACTCCAAGCTCGGTGAAAATGTTTTTGAAATTAAATTGAATGCCTGTTTTTAGTTCAAGAAGTGCTACCGTAACGTATAGCATTACAAAAATACCACGCACCATTCACATAGGTGCCTTTTTGCTGCATGATCTTTTAGCACTTTCCGTTAGGTCCATGCAAATTAAGAGTTGCTTTATTATATTGAGGATCAGATTTAAATATAGATGGGATGTCTTACCACTTTGGCACGGTACGCAGTCAGCTGTCCGTTGCACGTTCTGTCCTTGGCAAGGTGCACCTCCATTGAGTGGATGAGGCTCAGTACAGGTGCGTGTGCGCCGCTGGCCACCTGATACTCGACCGTTGCAGCGGCAAGTCGTCCATTGCGACCAGGAACTCCAACCGCCATTGACTGCGGATCAAAATTTTATGTCAGTTCTTGAATTGAAGGTCCTAAAGGGTCCTTGAAATATAATTTCGTTTAATAATGCTAAAATAATGAACACGAAAGAAGAAAATAATAAAAAAAAAAATACGCTTACACTCACAGCCCCACAGTAGGTATAAACCTGTGTCATAACAACACATACACAAACACCCAGACCCGAAACAAATATCTGTAGGACATACAAACATTTGTCCCGGTGCGGGGATCGAACCCGCGACCCCCCGAATCAAACGGTCATCTCACACCGCTGGACTAACCGGGTCGTCAGAATCAAGTTTAAGTGTTGTTGTTTGTTTTAAGATAGTATGGAATGTACGGCATTGTAATTTCCGGCACAGAGGCATAACACCTTAGGCCTCAGGAGTGGTAATGCATCTGCATCTTGACCTTGGTCTTCGTGTGGGTGTTTATAGGCTGCAGTCATCAATTAACATCAATGTGAACTGCGTGCTTGTTTGCCACTTCCATGACATAAAAAAAATGATATAGATATTGAGAAAAGGTGTCCGAAATTTATAGTTTAATCAGTCAAAAATGTACGAGTATATAACGAAGTTTCCGTCGTATAACGATCTTGATTTGTCATACTATTTAGGATAAGCTTAGTTAATTTAAAATCCAAAACTTAAATGTTTCGCACCAGAGTAATTAAGACTGGAAGAAACAGATTTAAAAAGAAGTAACTTCAGCTTATTACGGGTTGTAATTAATTTTGGGACAAAATATTACCTATATCAAAAATGAAATCGATTCGGTTATCGATTTTGAACAAACTAGTTTCGGGTTGTACGTTTACAATGAAAATTTTTTTTGTGCGCCGATCGGATCCGTTGCGGCCCAGAGGGTTAAACCTGTTAAACATTGTATAGCCTAATTGAAAGGGTAGTAGAGCTCTAGTGACGGAGTCCGAAGACGAAGATAATACACATAATTTCTCATAGAAGCAATTTTTAATATTTTGTTTATTTAACGTTTTTTGCTAGCACCGCCAACATTTTTTTTATCACTCCCAATGGTTGACTGGTAGAGAGCGCTTTAAGCGTTAAGTCCGCCATTTGTACCAATGTTTTATTGATGCAATACAGTAGAAATAAATAAATTTTTAAAGCTTTAGCTGATATAAAAAATTGGTATGAATTGGTTACCGCATTATTAAATTGTATCTATAGTTAAATATGTTAAATGAATAAATTAAAAAAAAAATACAATCCCGGCAAATTTGGAACGGTAGTAAGGTAAATCAGTGATAGTAATCTCAATGTCGATAAGGAACTTTTATGCTTTGTAAACGATACCCCCGCAGTCATCTTCGAGCAATAGCTAATTAATCATAATGTTCTAATACCTATAAACATGTCGACATGTTGGTTGTATAAATAAAACAAAAGTTTTCTTAATTCGGCCTACATCGTCTGAATTTTTACGTCGCCGGGCATTAAATCAAAATTCCTCCCACACACTCTAGCCCGCCCAGTTAAGACAATTTATAGTCTTTAATTAACATTTAAGTCTCCATTTAGTTTTAATGAAGCTATAAACAGCCTGATTTTACTACTTTTAGATGAAGAACAAAACAAAAATTTGATTTAGTGAAACTTAAACAGACTAAAGAACGTATCTAGTGACTTCAGTTTTGTATTATTTGTTTCTTTTTTTTTAAAGAAATTGTTCGTTTTTAAAATATCGTCAATGACGTAGCTGAATCTTCTGCTGACCTCACATCCTACCAACTTGAAAGTGGTGGTAGAGGCTCCTTTAGGATCGTCAGACCACTGCCTGCTACGCATCGATATCCGTTTGTCGTCTTGTCGCGCACCTCTGGGGTCTTTCTCCACCCGGCGTTTTACCTGTAATGCCTGGTGGAGAAAGACCACACTTGCCGGGTGGAGGGTGCCTTGTGCCACACACACATATGCAGGTCTAAGGAAGTTGCTAACGTCCTACCTATTTAGGCAGTTTTTTTTCTCGTCGAAAGATCTAAGCACGTGCGCAGATGCTGTAACCGATGTAATAAATCTTTTTCAAAATGTTATTTTATTTCGCCATTCAATATTCTCTCTCTCTCTCTAAAACATTACGGGGATCGTGGATGAACTACATGAAGAACTTTGCATCTGCCCTGTACATTCCTTATTAAAACATAGGTGTAATATTACATTTTAAGCATCAATCAAATATATTTATTCTAATTGAGCAAATTAGACAGATTGCTAAAAATTACATCTTTCTCCATTTATTTTTTATTGCGCCCTTCAATATTCTCTCTCATAAAACACGCACCAAAGATCCTTCGATAGAACACAATTTCACACAAATTCTCTTTTAAATGTGCTTAATTTTCTTAGCGTCACGCCACACAAACTCCTCATTAAGTTGCCGATATTTATTGCCGAATATTAGCGTGGGAAATAGAGAGATAATCTTTATTACAATTTTCAGGATCCTTGGAAGCACGCAATGCGAACCTCACGGAATATAATATCTTCTTGTAGATCTACTCAATACGCCAGATAGACATGCCAGGTCGCGTGTGGTGACCTAAGTGTATTCTGGGCTTAATCGGTTAAGGCAATAATATGTTACGGATATTTATATAATATGACTAGCTCTCCCGGCAAACTTCGTATTGCCTGAGAATGAGTAATGTCTCAAAGGTTTGATATATACGAACTATTTGTTTGGGAAAATAAAATTGTGGTTTTTACTATTTCAATTTTTATTTCTTTATATTTTCTTACCTTTCAAACCTTTCCTGGACTTCCAAAAATCATTCAAAACCAGAATTAGCCAAATCGGTCCAGCCGTTCTCGAGTTTTAGCGAGACTTACGAATAGCAATTGATTTTTATATAGATATATAGATTAATTAATGTATCGATTTAACATAGCGTTAACTGATTTTCAGTATTCAACAAGAAATATTGCATATCCACTTTAGAAAGGAAACTTCATCTTTTTACGGGTCTCATCATCAGTAGATCGTCGCGTGCGCGAAGCTCGCGGCGCGAAAGCAGCACCAGGGATGGCCCCCTCTGCCGCCGCTTTTTTCTGGCCGGCGTTGGGTGCCCTTAGGTTGGTTATGGGCTTTGATCTAGGAGGCACGCATCTCCAGTTAAGAGAACGTGGGGGGCTTTTTTTGTTCATTTTCTTTTGCTTTTTTAATAGCTCTTTTTAATGTTTTTTTTGTTTGTATTTAGAGCGTTATCTCTTTCGCGTCTTATTTATATGACATTTGATCACCATTTTGATCAAGTTTTGACCAACCATCGGACTATCAGTGCTTACGTAAGCAGTGTGTAGCAGAGATAAAACTCTACGTAGATCGGACTTCATTTTGTATCGACTCCAACCGACCCCGAAATAAAATAAAAACATAAACAAAAATTGCTTTGATATTACCATAATTTCTCCCACATTGGATATCTTAAAGGATATTCGTAAACCGTTGTATAATAGCTGATACTTCCCCGAATTACGGGTAATGGCGGAACATTACATTATCTTAACGGTTATAAATTGTCAGATTTCACACCACATGTTGAGTAGAGCTTCGAGTTCCTGAATATTAGTATTAATGACTACATTTTTTTGGTCCCTCATAGTTGCCGATAAAAAAATGTGTGTGTCGTTCATTAAGTATTATTTAGGGTACCGTACCTCAAAAGAAATAAATAAACCTTTATGAGAGAGTCGGTCTATCTGTCTGTCTATCCATTTGTCACATACTAATTGCTCAGTAAGTACCGGCCAAGATTGTTTATCTGGCCCTGTAATTTCCGGCACAAAGGCATAACACCTTAGGCCTCAGGAGTGGCAATGCATCTGATTTTTGACCTCTGGTTATTGTGTGGGTGTCTGTAGGCCACAGTCATCACTTAACATCAATGTGAACTGCATGCATGTTTGCCACTTTTATTACATAAAAAAAAATCTGGCTCGGTATTTTTGGAGTAATTTGTAAATAAGTAACCCACATATGGACATGTAACGTAAATAAATTAATTTTAAACACGGAGACACTCGGAATTCTTGAATATTTTTATAATCGATTTTTTTTTATTAACCATACTGGAAAAAAAAATCTAATTAGGTATATTGCGTGACATATCTAAGCAAAAGGTCTAATGATACCTAATGACCTCAAATAGATTTTTAAATTGATTGTTTAGAACAATAGTAAAACAAAAATTTATAAATTTGAAATTACCTTAAAAAAATTAATCGTCCTCAAAAACGACTCGGCCTAAACTTTTGAAATTAAAAAAAAAACAGCCGCCTCTAACCTATAAATAACAGAAGATACCTAATAAGAACCTATAAAATCTATGTTATTTATAACATACACGGAACCCTGTACATGCGAGTCCCAATTGAACTTGGCCGATTTTTTTTTACGTGATCCCTTAATGATAATAGATGGCTGTCGAGGGAATGAGAGAATGATGAATTCGACGATATAATTACGAAAGCATAAGTAAAATAAAATAACGGTAAACATAATTTTATGGTCCAAATTAATTATTAATTATGATGGAGCACCAAAATTTCATAAATACTTTGATAAATATTTTATAGGGAAAGCAATAATGTGTAATTGTATTGAAAGCATAGAGCAACACGGGCCACCGGCCGCGGCGGACTGGAGTGGAGTAGCCATAGCGTTTATTACAGATGCAAAACAGTCAGATTTTTTTTTGCGGAGGGATATACGTGTGATACACACACACTACAAAAATCGTCTATTATTACGAAACTCACACCTTGACTTTAACAAATAGATAAACAATTTCATGCACACATTTAAATATCTAAGCGACAGACATAGGCACACTTATGCTTGTACTTTGACAGAGGGAAAGCCTGCACATGGCTACTTCCCTCCGGTCCGCTGCGGCCAGTGGCCTGTGTTGTTCTATGATTGAAAGCGAATAAATTTGTACAAATATTTGAAAACTAACCAAAAATTTTTCTTTCCATTTGACTTTAAAAAAAAATATTTCACAAGCATGTGTTCATGCGAAATAATATAAAACAATTAATGAAAACTCGCTATAAATTTTGTAGGGGACTCGGCGTTAAGGTACACCTACATTTTGTAGCTTATAAAAAATATGCATAGACTTACAGCTTTCAAATCAAAAAAATTGAATGAATTTATAATGATATAATTATTAAAATACCTGACATTTTAATAAATGTCAGGTATTGTAACAATTGTGTTGAGTTATTTTTGTTTATATTTAAATTTATTGTAATAAACTTCTGGTGCACTATGGATTTGGTTTAAAATATTAATACCTAGTAGGTATTTTTTCACTTATTTATTGTATAGCTTTAGCACGCGTCTTATCATACTAAAATTAATTCTCAAGTAATATTTAAAATAAATAAAAAATGCAGATGACAACTACTTCACCATTCTAAATATGAAATAAAAAAAAAAAACAATTTTAACAAAATGGGTAAAATTGGTAAAAAATTGATAAATCTGAAGTTAACAGTTTTAAACAAATTTATTAAAAACTGCTAACAGATAAAAAGTTATGAATAAGTAACACACATTTTTCCATTTATAGCTAAACCCTCTAACAGCCAGCCTGACACTAACAATCTCGAATATTGGCTAAAGAGTAATATTATCGAAACTGGCCAAGAAATACCCGGCTTGAGAGCTGAATAACACAAAAGAATGTTACGATATGACTATAGCGGGTAATGGCTTGTATAATAAAAGTAAGCGGACAAAAGCTGTTACACCAAATATTACGAACATTGGACCAAACGTTCGGCCACCCGCGGTTCATAATATAGGCGTTTTCTCGACGATAAAAATTGATTGCCCCATTAGGCTACGGGTTCGTTATTAACCTATTAAAGTACTGTTAATATAAATAAAGAACTGGGATCTAATGGCGAAAGTATAAAGTCAGGAATTTGGTTTAATGGTAATGGTTTGAAGAGCAGACTGTGTGACGACAGAAGAATGGAAGTGGATGCTCGTTAAACAAATTGTATGCCTGTGTTCCTATGGGATTTGCAGATTTTTTTACTACTTATAAGATACCAACCAACAATTTGCCGGTTAAGTTCAATCTCGTATGAAAGTTCGCAAGCTGACGAAACTATTGACTATCTTATGGCATATACCCAACAGTGAATACTGGGACCGGTCAGCATGGGCTTGGCGATATATGATATGAGATTTAAACAGAAAATAGATGCATTTGATCGAATAAATCGATTACTAAAATCGATCCATATTGCTGTATCCATCCAGCGAATCGATACTCCACCCCAAAATCGAGGTTAGATCTTTTTGTTTCAATATCAATTAAACAAAAAGTTGAAATTTTAAAAAAATGAGACGGTGTTGTTTTGACATGAAATGGTTTTTGGTTCGTCTTTGTTGTCCGGGATTGAATTTGTAGTATTATTAATCCATATCGATAATAAATCGATTAATTGTAAACCGATTTTTCCACATCGATTTAGGTATATCAATTCGGATCGATTCATCAATCGATGTTTTTCAGAAAGAATATATATACTTAGTACTTCTGAATTGAAAAAATCAAAGAGCCCATTTTCTGATCAAACTTGGAACAAGTCTTGCATCAATACCGCTCTGTCATAGACAAAATAATATATTTTTAGGAAAATGGCGAGAACATTAAAGCATATAAACTCCATGCTCTAGCTGAGAGACTAATTAAACTAGATATAATAATGGCAACCCATTATACATCCCACTGCTGGGCACGAGTCTCTCCCCTTTTTGGGGGGAGGCCTGCAGCTTACTCCACCACCCGGGACTGAACTAGCAACCGGGGCTTAACGTGTCCTCCGAAGCACGGAAACGCACATTTAATTTCGCACCCGTAGTGCTTAACCGAGTAGATCGCTTACGATCTACACCAGCCGCCGGACCATGCGCGCTTCGTTAAACTAGATGTAACGAGTAAATTCGCACATACATATCAATATTAACATTATTTAAAAAAAAACTGACTCAATGGCTACATCAACATTATTTTTATGACCTAAAGGATTATATGACGCATAAAACAATATATGATTGATTAATGATTCAATAATTTGACTAAATAAATATGTATTATTATGATTATCCTAAATATTGATATTAAATTATTAAAATCTTCAATGAACTTTATCGCTTTAATAAAATCTAATTGACCACAATTTGCAATAATAACCCTGACATTAATTAATTATAAATATTCGAATTACAATAATAATATTTTGACATTTTTTATTAAGTTTATGGATATTTTACACACCATTGTAATGGTAGAATGTGATAGTGCTATAATGTTATTACCTCACCATCTGTACCTACATGTACCCACTACATTCTGGTAAATAAATGATTATAATTATGATTATGATTATGAATGTTTTTAAATGTTTTTAAATTTAATGAAGAAATGGTGCGAATCATAATTCGGCTTCAAAACTACTATAAACAACATAACTAAGCTTGCTGCTCGTTCTTAAGGCATGTGCTAATTACAAGTATGAAATTTATGTACCCTTTAGAGCTTGTATAATACAAACTAATTTATTATCGTAGTAAAATTATAAATAGGTTGTAGTTAACGTAAAATCCGGGCTTAATTACGGATTTTCATGTTTCAAAAGAGGCGATGTCCGCAATGACCTGGCCCAGGCTTCAGTTGAAGTAGCTTTTTTAATTGGCTTACGTGACTATATAACAAATTAATTTGCATTACAAAAAGAACACGTTCTTGAAGAGTTACAAGCCACTTTTCGGAGATTTATAATGTTTTTTCTAGACACGACATTTTTTTATGCCATGAAGTGGCAAGCAAATATACAGTTCACATTGATGGTAAGTAATCTGTAGCCTGTCAACAACAAGACCAGCGATTTCAACGTAGATGCGTTGCCACTCCTCAGGCCTTAGGTATTAGGTATGCCTCTGTGCCTGAATTACAGTGCCGTACCGAACCTCTACTCTCTTACTGGTGGTAGAGCTCCAGTGACGTATCTCGCGGGTGTAGGCACCACCGCATTCCCTAATATACTTGCCGCTAAATGGTAGTGTTCAGCACTATCGTGTTCCGGTCAGGCGGTAATGTACGACCCTGTAATTTCCGGCACAGGGGCATAACACCTTAGGCCTCAGGAGTGGTACGCATCTTCATTTTGACCTCGGTCTTTGTATGGGTGTCTATAGGCTGCAGTCATCAATTGATTAATATCAATGTGAACTGCATGCTTGTTTGCCACTTCCACTACATAAAAAAAACCCGACCGGATCACGATAGTGCTGAATATTTAGCGGCAAGTAGGTAAAGCGGTGGCGCTTACGCCCGCGAACTCCGACACAGAGGTTGATGTATACTTCTACACACGAATCGGTGGTTAAAATGCAGATGCGATACCACTCTTGAAAGTTTTGAGATGGTTATTACTTCTCTGAGATGGTTATTACAGGCCTCAGGCACACCAGCAAAATTCCATACAAACGCTTATTTTGGTCCTTATTACACAGACATAAATCAGTGACGTGTATTTACATGTGTATCTGTGTGCGTAGAACGTAGAAAATATCAACCATCGCCCATAATAGGGGAGGAGGTTGGGTGATGCGGGGAAATCTGGCGGGACGTCGAAGTGTAGTACTATTACTTATTCTCTGCCTTAGGCTTAGGCTACATTAGGCCATGACGCGAACTGCGACACATGAGCGAATGAAACGACTTAATGAGTGCTCCCGTATGCGGCTACACTGGATCACAACTGTATGTAGAACATTTTGATTAGCCCTTCTAGACCCATCGCAAATTGCTGCCCACTGTACTGGTGGTAGAGCTCCAGTGTAGGAGCTCGCGGGCGTAGGCACCACGGCATTACCTAATATACTTACCGCTAAATGGTAGTATTCAGCAATATCGTGTTCCGGTCAGGTGGTTATTTAAGGCCCTGTAATTTCTGGTACAGAGACATAACACCTTAGGCACAGGAGTGGCAACGCATTTGCATTTTAAACTTAATCTTCGTGTAAGTGTCTATAGGCTTCAGTCATCACTTAACATCAATGTGAACTGCAAGCTTGTTTGCCACGTCCATTATAAAAAGAAAAAGCTGTAGCCTCAGCCTTAGGGTTGATGATGATATCTATAGGCTGTCTACTTGGAAAGCTTATTCTTACTATCATAAGAAACAAAAAAAAAACAAAATATGTAGGTACCTACCCCTAAATAAATACATTAGCAAGAGTTTTTTGTTCAGAAATTTTAGACACAAAAAACAGGTTCAAACAATCAACATTTCTCATTTAATTTATTAAAAACCTTCCACTACAGCCTCTGATACACTCACCAATTTGCATGCACGCTACAATTGTCAGATTCCGTCTAAATACAAAGGGCCGGGGCCCTCTAATATACTTAATTGGTCTCAGCCTGCACGAATAACTATTCCAATTAGTACCTACGTTTCTAAACCGGAATTTACAGAGTAAACAAGCAATTTCCCGCGGATTCGACCACTTGGGGAGTCGCCTTTTCGAATATCAAGGAAGTTGATGGAAGTTTTGAGACCCCCTTCTATTTGTGTAACTGAAAACGGGAAACTGAGAAATGGAACTTGCGGGTTGAATTGACTATTATTCGTGAAAATATAAATGGTAAAGTTTGGATGTTTGTTTCTTACGTAACTTCACGCCTGTAATCCCCGAAGGGGTAGGCAGAGGTAAATGCATGCATTCAATCATACATGCAAACACCCACCGGTTACCGACTCGCCGGTTACGTTTTGGCCCATGTAACAGGTGGCGAACCTGTTGCCATCTTCGGGCACATTACCATACTCCGGGGTACTGGGAAACTTCCAGAAAATGGAAAAATCCCAATAGAAGCAGAGATAAAGGATTTTTAACCGTTATCTCTGATAGTCCCCGACCCGGGAATCGAACCCAGGACCTCCTGCGTAATAGTAGTGGCCTGCTACCACTACGCTACTGAGGCAGTCTTTGTTGAGATAAAGGATTTTTAACCGTTATCTCTGATAGTCCCCGACCCGGGAATCGAACCCAGGACCTCCTGCGTAATAGTAGTGGCCTGCTACCACTACGCTACTGAGGCAGTCTTTGTTTCTTAATTGTGTAAAAATACAGTATGTTTTTTACTAGTCGTTGAGTGCCAGTGTGAGGACTTGAGGGTTACCAGGGACATCGCCGCATTACTATCTGCTGCCAAATGGTAGTGTTCAATACTATCGTTGTTTTATATTATTTCGCATTAACACATGCTTGTAAAATATATTTTATTTAAAGAAAAATGGAAAGAAAAATTTGACTTCAGGCGAGACTCGAACTCGCGACCTACTGGGAATCTAGTCCAGCCGCTCTTCCAATTGAGCTACTGAAGTCCTGCCCGATTTGTCATATCTTTCCTTCACATTTATTACATTGCTTTATGGTAGCAGCGCGCCATCTATTGCCAACTATGAAGGAAAGATTTGACAAATCGGGCAGGACTTCAGTAGCTCAATTGGAAGAGCGGCTGGACTAGAATCCCAGTAGGTCGCGAGTTCGAGTCTCGCCTGAAGTCAAATTTTTCTTTCAATTTTTCTTTAAATAAAATCAATACTATCGTGTTCCGGTTAGATGGTAATGTATGGCCCTATGGTAATTACTATCGCAGATACATAACAACTAATGTGTCCAGGGTGGCAACGCATCTGCATTTTGACCTCTGATCTTGTGTAGATGTTTATAGGCTGCAGTCATCACTTAACATCAATGTGAGCTGCATGCTTGTTTACCGCCTTCCTTACATACCGTAATACCTGATATACCATGGAGCATCGCAGACAATGAAATCTTTACAACATAAAAGGTTAAAAGAGAGAGAGAGAGAAAGAGAAGAGTTTTTACAGGCCCATAAATTCTGCTCAAATCATTTTCACAACAAAGAACACAAAAAATCGATTAATGCGATGCTTGGTCTTTCCGATATTTCTCTATAGAGCTGATACGTGGACGCAGAAGATACAGGATGGTCGCAAATTTGAAGCATTGGAGACGCCTGCTAAGAATCTCGTCTCTATTTTGACGAACCGAAGATGAAGCAAAGATCATGCTGCTGAAATGACAGCTCCCACTTTGACAAGCATCCAGCCACATGGTGACGCATTGCGATCTATTATAGAAAAGCAACCCATTTATAACCTAGGCCACTCCGACAAGAAATCCGACTAAGAAAACATTCTGTTCTGATAGAAGTGTTTTTTTTTCTAATCGAATCCAGATTTCTTTTTTAAATTAGGCAAGTATGTTCTTAACAAAATTTCCTTTATTCTCTAAAACTGTTTGAATATGTATTCTTTGTGACACATCAAAAATTCTATCAAGTAAAACTGATTGAAATAAATCATGCAACATCAAATATAGAACTAACAGAGTTTCGGGCCGTGTTAAGTCGAGAGGTGGTGATTGCAATCAGTAAGGCAGGCGCCATATTCCCAACGCGGCGTGGGCGCTTCTAATGACTCTCCCATGCGCTTGCGCTTTGCAATAATTGCGCTCGCCGCGTGCCCTTTGATCTCGCTGAAGTAAAGATAGTTATTACGAACTCGAGAGGGTGAAATGAGCGTTAAATAGCAACGAGGATTGTCGGTTGTCTGATATATTGTATGAAATAATAAAACGTGCCTTGTTAGGTAACCCAGCATTCGTGGTGTAGGCTGCTTGTGTATGGGAAGATTATTCGGCTTGATTTTATCTATTTTCTCGGTTGGATAATCATTATAATATAGCGTAAAATTGTATTCACTTCCACGTCTCAGTCAATTTTTTTTATATTATGAACGTTGGTGCCAAACAATATCATAAGTGTAATTCTGATGTTTATGTTTAATATTACAAGTAATAATACTGGGAAGTTATAGTTTCACCCAAAGCTACTGAAGGATTTGAAATCCATAATAATAAATAAATTTATTTTTATTCATTTTTAAATGAATAAGGTAGCAACGTTAATTTAATTAAAGCACCTAAACCGTATTTTAATTCATGCAAAAGTCCAATAGGTACTTAGTATTTTCGTGAACAAATTTATTTTTTATCGCAAAAGTTAGTTGGATCTAGAACAAGATAATATTTTAACAAGAACTTCCTCGTAATTTCACCAAAATATTCATTAATGCATCGCAGTGAAGTTAACACGCTATAAAATTATTTAAAAAAGTTATTTCCAGTATAAATATGTTAATTAACATTATTAAACGACTTACCGTATACGGTGAGAAGGGCAGGTTCCGAAATTCTCTTGCCGGCTATATTTTCCGCCACGCAACTATAGTTGGCCATATCCTGCGAACAAGTTTATTAATGCTAATTAAATGAATATAATAACAAAAATATTTTATTATGTCTTGGAACCGATAACATCAGTAGAACAGAAAAAGTGGTTATTCAGCAATCCTGAAGTACCTATACAGTACAATCCGACCAAGTCGCAACTTGATAATTTTTTTGTAAATAAATTTTGCCATTGACATATCGAAAAGCTATCAACATAATAAAAGCACATGGTGTAACCACATGTCAAAAAGCCACAACGTAAGCACGGGTAAAAGCCCGTTACATTTATTTAAAACTAGCTGTAGCCCGCGGCTTCGCCGGCGTGGATGTCGTTTTAATAATATTTTTTCCTGAATTTTCTTTGCTATAAACCTCACGGAGCCCGAGACCTTTCCAACGAATCCAAAACCGTGGAAATCGGTTAGCGCGTTCTGCAGTTATAGCGTCAGGAAGGAGAACCCGACTTATTTTTATATTATAGATTAAATTTTGTTTAAAACTATAATGTAATAACTATCACAGAGACATAACTACTAAGGTTTCAGGGGTGGCAACGCATCTTGACCTTTGGTCTTTGTGTTCGTATCTATAGGCTGCAGTCAACAGTTAACATCAATGTGAACTGCATATTTGTTTGCCACATGCGTAAAATAAAAAAAACGAAATACTACATGTGTAGAATATGAATTACAAAATTGCATGGTCATTAGATTCCGAAAGATTCAAATTAGAAATCCTAATATTCAGTCACTTTTTCAAACATCGTGACTTATATTGATTATGTAGCGTTTATTCTGAAAAAAACAAAGCAAGAGTTAATAAAATAAAATGCTTTTGTGTTAGCTATCCAAATAAAAGAACACACTGATAGGAACAAAAATTCGTACGAGTTGAATTTAACAGAATGCAAACATCAAGTAAATTAAAACCGTGCAAAAGAACTTCAGTAGTTCAAAACAAACACAATAACTATAAAAGCTTCCGAAACAGCAAAAGCAAGATAACTTTGAATGTAAACACAGAAACTGTAAACATTACATTTAATTAAGAAAATGGCTCCGACACCTCTTCTAACGTTACGACTACCACTGGCCTGCTATTAATCCATGTCTGGCCTGAACTAGCTAATTAGTGAGTGCCGTGTAGGAAACCGGAGATGGTTTGAGTTATTTGCGATATGTACGAGATTACCGTTGTGTATCACTCTTTGATATTTAAAGAGAGTTTTAGCAGGAAATGACCTGAATGAGTCAATGTACGCTTCATCGGATTCGGATTGTAAGTAATTAGTGATTCTTTTTTAATTTATTTAATTAAGGTTTATTATGTTTACGTTGGATGGCAGTTTTAATAATATTGTGTAAGTGTCCGATTTTAACTCGCTCGTATTTTATGTATGTGAGTTATGTTTTTCAAACGATTTATAAACTCGACGGACTCGAAATTTCAGCTGAACATAATACAAACTAAAATGTATAATGTATGCTGAAAAATTCCATTGTAAAAGAAAATTTGATTGCTTGTGTCCATAATGCTTTACACAAAATCATCAAAGTTAAAAAATACGAAATAATTTAATAAGAATGTCAATGAAGAAGAATGTCAATGAAATGCAAACCTAAAGAAGATACATTTCATAAAAAAATCATTCAGAAACCATTTGCTAAACGTGTAACTAACATGAAAATTATTCTGAAATTAATCTTACATAATATAATTAAACAATGGAGAACCATCAACTACAATTGTAATTCGAAAGGAAAGAATCATACGAAATGTGTAAACGAGTAAATAAAATCACATTAATTATACAAGACGAACACTACCCATGAAATGCAAAATTAAATTAACCCAACCCTGTACTTTTATCAGACAGATGCTTTGAAAGGGTACACCGGAACGACAAAAAGGCAACGGGAACGCGCGACAGCGACTTGTGTCGCAATTAATAAACGTCTGTCTCCTCTCGACTAATTAGTCGCAGTTGCCGAGATAAAATAAACAATTCGCAAGATGTAACGATTGTTGCTTGCGAAAAGTGGCTGTTATCTGATCCCAATGTAAATTGAAAGGTTTAATAGCTTGGCTATGTTTCCGTCTACAACTGTTTATGGTCTGGAGATTTCAGATACATTTGAATTTTTATACTGGAAATAATGTTATTTGGAAAGAGACAATGCTGGTGACATTGGCACTGTAGACGAGCTTGAATCTATTGTTAAGGTATTTGCTGTCTACTTTAGGAGTGCATTTAGATATTGTGATAGCTGTACGATGTTTTAAACGACCGTTGTTACTTTGTTACTTTATGTTAATGTTGTTGCTGATTTATGATCACGAAATTTGTATATTCATACAAATTCTGTATCATTTACTCAGGTTTTTTTTTTCAGACGTATTTCTTCATTTTGCTTTGAACATGTATTATATTAATCACTATCGTATGATAATACTATTGAGTGTTTTTAAGTATCATAAATTCGCTGTGGGGGTTATGTACATACTTATAGTTAAACTGTTGAAAAAAATGTTACTTAAATCCAATTAGTACACAAATTATTTTTTAATTACATCACATAGAAAAGAGACAACACTAAAAATAAAACGTGACGCAGATCGTATATATATGATATGAGGATGGTTTGAAACTCATTTCCTTTCATGTCAAAGAAACGAAACGACAAAAACAAGTGGCATCAACATCTGATTCGCGTAATAATGCCATCAAAGTTTACAAGAGAGTGAAACGTGGTTGAGTCACCAACGCGGCCCGAATGAGATGGAATCAGGATTCTCAGCTCTTTGTCTTCCAATTTAACGTCATGTTCGCTCTAAACATATTATTCTTCTCAGGAAACTTATCAACCTAAATAGAACATGTGTTATTAATGGTTTTAACGCTGTTTGGATTTGTGGTGATCTTGATTAACATCGCGAATGTTACGGTCCTGTTATTTATGAGCCATTAAGCTTTTTAACAATGACGAGAGAGATTTGAGATAATATGCTAAATAAGGCAATAAATCACTTCATTCTAATTGATATGTTCAAGTTTTTTAAAGTTCTTTTTGTAGTGATTTTTTTTTGTGAATGAATTAATGGAAACATGTACTCAGCCTATATCGACGAAGAGTTAACTACAACACTTATAAAAAGTTGGTCATTTTAATGTAGATGGGTTTGTTACTCTTAAGGCTAAGGATATTCCTTTGTGACTGTAATTAAGGGGCCTTACATGAATATGTATGGTGTGCTTGTTTTAGTGGTAGTTGTAAGAAATTAAATTTTTGCCTCGTCGAGCTTTTCATGATAATCTACTTAGACTAACAATATAACAGGAATTTCATTAATTATTTTGTCATTGAAATAAAAAACACGTATTGTGTAGGACAATTCTATAAGTGTATGTTCTTGAAATTAACTTGAAATAATTTCAAAACGCCGGTAGTAAATACAATACCCTGTAATTTCCGGCACAGAGGCTTTAACACCTTAGGCCTCAGGAGTGGTAACGCATTTGCATTTTGACCTTGGTCTTTGTGTGGGTGTCTATAGGCTGCAGTCATCACTTAACATCAATGTGAACTGCATGCTAGTTTGCCACTTCAATTACATAAAAAAAAAAAAAAAAAAAAAATACCACCTAATGGACAGCAGCTACCGCCAATTCACATATTAATAAGCGTCGTGATTATGGCATATGGTCTCCAAATAACGCATAAGACTATTATAAGTCTTTGTTCAGCAGTGGACGTCTTTCTGTTGGAGTAATGACGATGAAAGTGCAAAACCTTTTTTACACATATCTAAGCATGTCGTAAGGAATATAAACATTGCTGAAAGTCGGGTAGTACAATTAATCACTTTAAACTCAGCGTCTGTGCAAAGTTTTAATTGAAAAGTTAAAGAAGTTTAAAGATATGAAGACGCTAATCGGAAGGGAAACCTGGAGTTTGAGGAAAAGTACTGCAAAATTAAAAGATAAATTTTCTCTGAAGTGGATAATTCGAATAAGCGTTTGCTTATACTCTTATTTAATATGAGATAAATTTATTTTATTACTGTATATTTTTATTTTATGATGATAAGATTAGGTACATATGTCATGGGTTTAGTAACACTTAGCGTTCATAGTAGGCATAGTATATTTAATTATATGTATTTATTATATTATTATAGTTCATATAGATTAATTTTTGTAGGTAGGTCAAAAGTCTTAGGAACCGGCGTGCATGTATGAAGAGAATGATGAAGGTAACTGATGCACGGGAGGTGTGTCAGGACCAGAATATCTGGCACTCCACACTCTCTGCCTACACCGTTAGGGACCTGGCGTGAAGATACATACATACATACATACATAATTTTTGTATGATTTTTTATTATCTTCGCAGTTTTTCGATTCTATTCCTTTACAACACATGAGTCTCTTTAGACTGTTTAAAAAAAATAAGAAAAAGTAACTTCACTCACTTGTAAAGAAGCTCTAGAAATCAGCAAGTTCCCCTCAGCTGATATCAGCACATTGTGGTCTTGCTGCAATGGTGCCCCGTGTTTCAGCCAGGAGACCCTCGGAGGCGGAGCTGCCGCTGGGGGGGAGCAGCGTAACGACGCTGCTGAACCAGTCTCCACTGTGCTCGCTGATGGCGACACAGCGAACTGTTTCTTCAGATCTGCGAAATAAAAAACGAACTGATTCATATTGTAATAAACGTATCCTAATCTATTTGACTCTAAATGGTATGAAATAATAGAAAGTATATATTTGATCAAATATGCAGAATTTTTAAAATTAACATCAAATAGAAACCCAAAGAAATTCAACGTACGTATGTATCTTCACGCCAGGTCCCTAACAGGGTAGGTAGAGTGTGGAGGGCCAAATATCCCGGTCCTGATACACCTCCCGTGCCTCATCTACATTCATCAGTCTCTTCTGGCATCTACATCGAAATCTCTTTTTTTATGTAATAGAAGTGGCAAACATGCTTGCAGTTCACATTGATGTTAAGTGATAACTGCAGCCTATAGACACTTACACAATAACCAGAGCTCAAAATACAGATGCGTTGCCACTCCGGATGCCTAAGATGTTATGCCTCTGTGCCGGAAATTACAGGACCGTACATTACCACCTGACCGGAACACGATAGTGCTGAACACTGCCATTTAGTGGCAAGTATATTAGGTAATGCGGTGGTGCCTATGACCGCGAGCTCCGTCACTGGAGCTCTACCACCAGTAAAGGCAGCCAGGTAGTGTCACAATTTTTTCTCAGGAAGCATTTTTTGAGCCTACCATTATATCCTTATTATCATATAAGATCATCCTAATGATTATACAATGAAGGTAAACATGGACCCCTATAGTCGAATTACGGGACAAAAAATACTAATAAGTACAATAAGCTTAATGTCAATAACAATTTGGTGATCGTGACATCTAAATATAATAAAGCTTGCGAACTAATTCAACCATATTGTTATTCAGAGGACTCTCTATGTTGCGTAATATTCCTTGGTGATTGGTACAAGTAAATAGATGTAGCGGGGAGTCTAACGCAAATATTCAAAGTTTTGAAATCGATTATTTGTTGGATAAAGAGTGTTTTCAATTAATAAAATGGAACGAAGTGGATTTGATGGGGCCAGATTTGTACAAGAGTGAAAAAAAGGTTAAAGGAAAAACAGCTTTGAAATATTATTTTGAGAATATTTTCTGATGATTAGAATACTTTTACTTCACCGGAATAAAAAATCAATTTCTTTAGGTGGCTATAAAAATTACGGTAGGAAAGTTCGTTTTTATTCTGGTGAAGTAATAATATTTTAAATACCCAGAAATGTTCTTTAGTTCTTAGGATAATATTTCAACGCTGTTGCCCCTGGTAATTTTTATATATTTTTTCTTTCAGTTTTTAATAGTTTTCGCTCATATCTTATATAAATGCAATTCGCCTTAAAACTGGATAACTAAGTAACATTTTCACAGATTTTGGCGAGCTTCATACAGAAGAAAATGTATTTGAAAATATCTCTCGAATGTACAATAAAAGTTTTGGTGATATTGTAGATACGCAAGAGACAAATCCGCAAATATCATTTGCATAATAAACAGTTCACATTTTTCTTAATTTGTGTGAACGATGGCGTATGAAAATAGACAAAGCAATAGCAATTCGAGTTTTGTAGATAAACAGCAATAAGTAATCGTGATACTTTTTTTACTGGTGGTAGAGCTCTAGTGACGGACCTCGCGGGTGTAGGCAACACCGCATCACCTATTATACTTGCCGCTAATTGGTAGTGTTCGGCACTATTGTGTTCCGGTCAGGTGGTAATATACGGCCCTGTAATTACCGGCACAAAGGCATAACACCATAGGCCTCAGGAGTGGTAACGCATCTACATTTTGACCTTGGTCTATGTGTGAGTGTCTAAAGGCTGCAGTCATCACTTAACATAAATATGAACTGGATGCTTGTTTACCACTTCCATTACATAAAAAAAAACTTTTGCAGGGCTGTTTCTTGTAACTTATACTACACAATCCCCTGCCTTCCCACGTCAATCCTAATAAAAAACCTAACGAGACCGATTATACAATGTGGAGTCGCTTCGTCCCACAAACGATAATTGTTCGTCATTAACCAATTTAACGTTTTTCGATCGGTTGTAAATGAATTAATGACGTTGACGGAAGAAGTAAATATCTAGTTAGAGTAATTACTGCAAGGATAGGACTGTTAGATACCGGTAGTTAGTCATTATTGGTACGGTACAGTACGCGCGAATGCATATTTGATGAAGACGAGTGTACTTTGAGTCTGATATCCAGTCATTCTGATTCAGTTTTCAAGTGGCTAACAGCGTGAATATGACCACCGCTGGACCAAAGCCTCTTCATAAAGGGTACGCTGGACCAAAGCCTCTTCATAAAGGCTATATTAGTATATACTATATTAGTTTGAAGCAGTTTAGTTTAAAGTAGTCCAGCGGTGGTCATATTTCGGCTATAATGATGATGCATCAGATAAAAACAAGACCATATCAATTGATCAAGGTGGTTTCAACATTAAAGTTTCATAGGAGACGTTTGAAGGCTTATACTAGGCCTGGAAGTGTTACTCAATCTAGAGATAAAATAATCCGGTTTGTTGTACGATCCATCATATTATTACACGTTATTCATGCTAATATCAATCCACATGCCAAATAATTGATCCCTATTCTAAGCTGTAATCATTCTTCAGAATATTCGCTGATGTCACCGCAAAAATATTCCGACACAAAAACTGAGGAGAAGCATAAATATAATTTTGTTTTGAAAGGGTCCCGGACAAAACTAATATACGCTAGTTGCAAAATGAACGTTTCAACCCTTGAGTGCTTTAAGCGAGCCATAAATCTGGTGAGTGCACGCTCCATTACTCGGTCTATTCCCTGTTTGTTTTGCCTGAGATTCAGAATTGAAGCTCGCGGAATTTCGGTTGGTTCGCTCAAAGGGCATTGCATGATTTATTAAGTTATGTGTCAATGTTGATGTTGGTCTTGCTTCATCATCGAAGTAGTTGTAGTAGGTTAGGATTCCACTGCAGAATCATTTCGTTCATCTAGGTATGCTGCAAACCTATTATATCAAATTTTGGCCGCAAGTTTTTTTTTTTGGGTAAGATTTTTTTGTTTTTTTCAATAAAATCGTGTCCACTCCACGGCAATATGTATAAAAACTCTGAAAAATCACGTTGCGTACTTGGCCGCCCCTACATATGTATTTGCGTACCGCCCCGATAACTTTTTACGTCCATAACGTACCTATATGAATGATTTATATATGAAATTAAAGCTTTAATTTTTCTCATTATTATGATATACGGGAGCCAAATGAATTCGGCGGCAAATAAGAGTTGGCTGGCTGTCAAAGATTAAATTATTTAAAATTTAATTATAAATTCTTGCAGCCAAATTTTGATTGGTAACCTAGTATTTTTTTTTTGTTCTTTAGTATATAAAATATGGATAAAGATAAGTTTTGTAGCATATTTGGATAAACAAAATGATTCTTCGGTTTGTTCCTAACCTATAGAATATAGTTCAAATTATATATCAATAAACGGTGTATATTTGAATGTACCACCTGATTTGAATTGTGATTTTGTGATGATTATTTTGGCACCGTATTTTGCTTATAGTTTAGCTGTGATGTTACAATTAAAATTCTGTTCCCGATTTCATAGTTAAATCCTCTCATATTATTGGACTTATTGGTATGTATTTTTTATAATTTATTTAACTATTTGGTATGGATTAAATGATATCATCACATAGTCTTTTTTTCTGTCAATCATATCATCAAGATATTATGTTTGATAAGTTATTCACAATTTTAAACGGCGGTATATTTCACTTGAATAGTTAAATTTGCACTAAAATTTTCGGTGTCAACCTTAACAACAATCGTACGGCCACTGCAGTCTTTTCGCAAGCACTCTCATTCCAGATTATTCCAGTCATTTATTTTGTCTGCACCAGCGGCCGCTCCACTCTCCGGACTATGTGCGAACATATGAAATTACCCTCGTATTTCATTCAACTGTTTGCGAAAAATAATAAATGGCACAGGACATGTTTTTGGTTTCAAAATGCGTCAACTTGGGCGTCAATGCTTAGGTTTTTACTTAAAATTATCACAAATTAAGTTGTGAAATGTAGGAAAAAGGATATTGAGTATGAAAATTTATGTAAGTATCTAAATATAAAGATGTTTATTTGCCTGTAAACTTCTTTAGTCTGAGCTGTGAACGTAATCAAAAGCCTTAAACTGTCTTTTCAAACTTATTCGTCATCTGTAATTAGAAATACATATAACATGACACTTAATGATAACAAGATTGGTCTGTCATTATTAAGTGATTAGACTGCAAATAGTCCCGATTTAAGTGAAAACACTGTATCTACATTTTGAAAAATTTTAAAAATATTTGAATAAATGAATAAACGTACATTAAATACGTTTTAGCTATAGAATGCTTTGTCTTTGTCAGTTGAATTGTCAAATACGCAGGATAGAAAAAGACAAAGGAGAGATTAGCAAAACTTTAGCTTAAATACGTTTATGAATAAGGGGTTATTATAAATATATAAAATTTGTAGTATTACTTCAGGTCACAATGATAGCGCGACCACTGCAGTTTTTTCGCAAACGCTCTCATTCTAGATTATTCCAGTCATTTATTTTGTCTGCACCAGCGACCGCTCCACTCTCCACGCTAAGTGTGAACAACATATGGAATTACCCTTGTATTTCTTTCAATTGTTTGCAAAAAATATGGTAGAGACGATTTTTAGGTTTATGCTTCAAATTTTAATTCAAGGCTAAGGTTTCTACCAAGACCTGTAATTAAATATATCGCTTAAATACAATTTAGCATCATTGTTTTTTTTTAAATATAGCCATTAAGGTCATAAGCTTTCAAATGTCTTTTTTTATAAGTACATGATTTTGGAAATACGAATAAGGAAAAATTTACTCTTTACAAGTTACACTTTGGCTAAATTTAATAATTATATTGTTTCTAAAAATTGTGCAATTCTTGGTGGCAATTGAAGAATATTGTTAGAAACTGGAAAAAATTTATTGGCTCCTTGAAAGTTCTGAAATCAGCCGAGTCCGATTAAAGTCAACAAGTGCCGTCTTTACACGAGACCAAAAGAAATAACTGCCCTCAGTAGCCTAGTGGTAGCAGGCCACTACTACTACGCTGGGGTCCCGGGTTCAAATCCTGGGTCGGGGAGATAACGGCGTAAAATCCTTTATCTCTGGTTCTATTGGAATTTTTCAATTTTCTAGAAGTTTTTCAGTACCCCGAAGTTTGGTAATGTGCCCGGATATGTCAATAGGCTCGCCACCTGTTACGTGGACCGAAACGTAACCGGCGAATCGTGGGTGTTTGCATGTATGATTTAATGTATGCATTTACCTCTGCCTACCCCTTCGGGAAATACAGGCATGAAGTAACGATACTTAAAATAAATAATTGCATAGTATGTACCTACTGAATTGACATGCATTCTCGGAACGATAAATATAACAGTTTTTAATCAAAAGGTGGTAGTTTTCTTTTATTTTAGGTTCCAACATTTAGTGACTGCGCGGCCAACTGCAGTCTTTTCGCAAGCGTTCTCATTCCAGATTATTCCAGTCATTTATTTTGTCTGCACCAGCGACTGCTTTGCTCTCAACGCTAGGTGTGAACATATGAAATCACCCTCGTGTTCCTTTCAATTGTTTGCGGCAAATACGGTGATGGAGGACATTTTAAGTTTTACATTTGAAAATACTTCAAATTATGCTTCGACGTCAACTTGGTACTAGTAAGTATAAAATAATTTGAAATAATGTTTGTACTTTAGTACTTTATTTATATTTAAGCCTGAAAAAATAGGTAGATTTTCGTTTTGATGAAACCGGTATTTAAGGTTAAATTTTAATAGGTGGTATATATATAATACCTACGTGGAACTTAAATATAAAGTAGTGTTTGCATTTAACGCTAGATGCACCACGAATGCTTCACCTAGTAATTAGATGATGCATTACTCTAGGTATTTTATGATTTAAGATCTATTCTAAATAATAATATTTTCTATTCTTTCTTTCTTTTAACTGCCTCAGTAGCGTAGTGGTAGCAGGCCACTACTATTACGCTGGAGGTCCTGGGTTCGATTCCCGGGTCGGGGGATATTAGAGATAACGGTTTAAAATCCTTTATCTCTGCTTCTATTGGGATTTTTCCATTTTCTGGAAGTTTCCCAGTACCCCGGAGTTTGGTAATGTGCCCGGAGATGGCAACAGGTTCGCCACCTGTTACATGGGCCAAAACGTAACCGGCGAGTCGTGGGTGTTTGCATGTATGATTGAATGCATGCATTTGCCTCTGCCTACCCCTTCGGGGATTACAGGCGTGAAGTTACGTCTATTCTTTCTATTCTATTCTATAACAATATCACCGTGAGAAGCTGGAGTATAACATTAGTGTTACACAAAGAGCTTTCTCACTGTTATGGGTACTTAATTCTCGTACAAAGTCTTACGTGTATACATTAAATACGAGAATCGTAAATTTATTTAGTGCTACATTTAATTTTAACTAATTCTCTTTTCTAGCTGCACGCACGATATCAGGCCGTCCACAAGCATGGCGTTTTAAAAAACGTTTTAATTGTATAATAACTTTCATTGATAATTTAGTAATGTTATTAAAACATCGTCTTTGTTGATAAAACGAATATGTACTAAGAAAATAAGCATCCGTAGGGACGTATTTCAAGTTTTCCAAAATATTATACATAATATCACAATTTTAAGAGACACTATTGAAGGCTTTGGGACGTAACGTCCCCATTGCCCTCTAGTGGAGGACAATTCTTCCATATATTCTCTTCTAATGACGCGTCGATACTGTTGTGGGGTCTTTAGTGAAGGCTTTTTCCAACAGTGGACGTTTTTCGGTTGGAGTGATGATGACAAGATTATATTTTATACAAATTTTAGCACTCTCTACCTACTATTCGCGGCTTTTCTCTCAGTATTTTACTCAATGTCCATACACCTTTTCCATTATACCTAATTACACAAAGAACTATTAAATTTAATTATCATTCTTGTTCATTTAAATGTATTAGATTTCATGAACGTAAACTATTTTGCTACTTTCCATTTTATTCACAAAAAAGTTCAGTTTGTGTTTTACCTTATTTAATTACTGTGCTCTTTTACTGAGATAATTTAAATAGGTATTTGTTCAGGGTATTCCTTTTCCTATTTCTGGGGGAAAAATGATGTAAACGTATGCTTCCTTAATTTATTATTAATGATTTCACATATGAGGTGCGTGCTTACTTACCACTTTCTCAATATTTAAACCCACACTGGCTGAACAAAGATAAAAATAATGTGATCTTATAAAATATGTAAATCAAAATATACTAATAATGTTTAAATTGTTAAACAAAACAGTTAAAATAACAGTTGACTAGCTAAGAATGCTTCACAGCATATAATCCACATATTTACTTCGTTACTTAGTGCAAGAAAGCTTAAATTAATAAATATGCATCAATAAATAATGTGATCCTCAGGCTTAATGGTCTTTTCAAAATACAAGCTATGATTCTTCAATACTTTATCAGTATCTGATGAAACCTACCCTTACAGTAACGCAATAATTCATTCGTATTAGCATACTACAACAAATTACGACCAATCCCATTAAACTGAGATACATAACAGCACTCATTAAATCCTAAAACATTCATAAGATTTCCTCGTAAACATAACTCTACACGCGTTTCTCCGCCTAACCTGATTTTCCACGATTTATAAGGCATGAAACAGAGTGCTTAGATCATATCTCGGATATGTATATGAATACTACACGCTACCCGGCTGTAATCAAGGAGGTGGAGCATGTCTATTTATATTGCTTAACATAATTTTGTGGATTAAGCATAATATGTTGAGAATGATGTTATTGGCAATGATAAATTAGGCAATGCAAGAATGATTGGGTACACTGCGATAGAATTCGGCTTTACTTCGAATCTTACAACTGCAGTACGAAATAAATCTGAGACAATAAACGAGTCAAGTTATTTAATAAACTTCCAAGACGACAATCTAGTGCTAAAACGAAACAGAAGATGGTTATTTTCTGCGTTAACTATAAGAGTTTAGGTTAAAGTTTTAGGTACAAATAAGGAAATGATAAGAAACTACCAATAATATCTAAATCACAATAATACATATTTAAAACAAGATGATCCGACTGTACCAAAATAGAAAATGATAAAAGTAATTTGTAACCAAATCGAAAAGAGGTGCTTATTTTAATGCTGACTGAACGTTATACTTCATAACTGAACGCTATTATTAACTGGTGGTAGAGCTTCAGTGACGGAGCTCGCGGGCGTAGGCACCACCGCATTACCTAATATACTTGCCGCTAAATGGTAGTGTTCAGAACTATCGTGTTCCGGTCAGGTGGTAATGTACGGCCCTGTAATTTCCGGCACAGAGACATAACACCTTAGGCCTCAGGAGTGGTAACGCATCTGCATTTTGACCTTGGTCTTCATGTGGGTGTCTATAGGCTGCAGTCATCACTTAACATCAATGTGAACTGCATGCTTGTTTGCCACGCCCATTACATAAAAAAAAAAAAAAAAAAACTTATCGAAATTATTTTATCACGCATAAAATTATAAGGCATAATCTTATATGATGAAACAAAGCAAACTTTCCGAAAATTCTTATAGAAAAAAAAGTTGAATGATACATTTTCAGTGAGAAAGGAGTGGTTTAAAAGTTAGTAGAGGCTATACTAAACTATGCTGGTCTTTTTTAATTGGTGTCTAAAAGTAAGATGTTTCATTGAAAAGAAATTTAAGAATATATGAATGTATGTATGTATGTATCTTCACGCCTGGTCCCTAACGGGGTAGGCAGAGAGTGTGGAGCGCCAGATATCCCGGTCCTGATTCACCTCCCGTGCCTCATCTACCTTCATCATTCTCTTCATACATGATTAAGAATTATTATTAACTAGCTGTTGCCCGCGGCTTAGCCCGCGTGGATGTCGTTTTATAAAGTATAGCCTATGTTATTTCTCAAAGTCAACTCTATCTCTGTATCAAACTTCATTAAAATCGGTTAAGTCGTTTGGACGTGAAAAGGTAACAGACGGACATACAGACAGAGTTACTTTCGCACGTATAATATTAAGTAGGGATTAAATTTAAGAATAATTTGTATAATATTTCAAATACAAGAATTTATTTATACAACCGTTTGTGAAATAGTTTGTTGCAGTGAAATTTAATTTAAGGAACTCGAAACAGTACAAAGTTTCAGTTCACTCGCAAATATTACACTCTAAACGCGAAAATATAGTACGACTATAAACCAGCAGTACAAAGTGACATGAGGCGTAATGCATAGCACTTAAAAGCTTAGTTCAAATCAAAACAAATTAATCTTGGCCATTATAAATTATTCTTGAACGTTTGTCGGCTTTAATGAGTAAAAAAAATATAGCAAGTAAATGCTTCATGTGTAACATTAATTTATGAATGAATGAATTAAAGTGAATTCATCTTTGTACTTCTGTATTGTCTATATTGGTCAGACTTTAATTGAATTGTAATAAATAACAAGATGCAGTTTTTTTATTAAAGTGAACAATAGTAAGTAAAAGAGGTTTACAAAAATACGAAAATTATAATTATTTAACTGCCTCGGTAGCCTAGTGGTAGCAGGCCACTACTACTACGCTGAGGTCCTGGGTTCGATTCCCGGGTAGGGGGTTATCAGAGTTAATGGTGAAAAAGCCTTTATCTCTATTTGGTTCTATTGGGATTTTTCCATTTTCTGGAAATTTCCCAGTACCTCAAAGTTTGGTAATGTGCCCGGAGATGTCAACAGGCTCGCCACCTGTTACATGGGCCAAAACGTAACCGGCGAATCCGCATGCCAACATGTGGATTGGCTATCGCAGTGGTGGCAGTTTAATTGCGGGACGTTGCTGCACATCCTCCGTATTTGTATTTACTGCCTATTGAAATACTATAGCCGCCATTGTTCGGTTTAAAAACTGCAGTAACGGAAAACCGTCCCAACGCCAGCAATCATCAATTCACAGCATGGTACTCGTAGAGTGACAAAATTTCCGACTCGACATCAATGGAGAAAAACGATTTAAAAATTTTGAAAAAATGGTTTTTGTCAGTTCTGATTTTTAGCACGGTACGACATCGTCGTTTATATTTCACCAAGGACTTAGAAATTTAACAATAATACACGTTAATATTTCTTCCCTTTTTTGGTAAAGGAATAATGAAGACCACCAAAGTCGTTTACAACCGATATAATCAATTTGGTTGTTGATTGAAGACATGATGTAGTGACTGGTGGTGAAAGCGATTGGTATGTTGATTGATATTAGGAAACCGATTTGATTAGCATAAATTAGCGGGCAATAACTATAATTTGCACTAATGTTATGACGAGAGAAACTTTTGGATATAGGAGGGGAAATTTAAAAATCATTAATCAGATATTAAAAACTTCTTCATCATTATACAACAGTTCAAGAACGTAACATCAGAAATCATGGCGTTAGGCTTAAAACAGACTATGTATTATCGCGTTACAAAGAGTTTTTTTTTCTGTAAGTAAGACGCTAAACAAGCATTCAGTTCACGTAGACGTTAAGTAATAATTGCAGTCTATAGACACCTAATCAAAATCTGAGGTCAAAATATAGATTCGTTGCCACCCCCTGAGACCTAAGCTATGACGTCTCTGTGATAGTTATTACGGGGCCATACATTGCCATCTAATCGGAACAAGAGAGTGTTGAACACTACCATTATACAGCAGATAGATTAGGTAATACCGTGCTGCCTACGCCCTCGAGCTCCTACTCTGGATTTCTGCCACCGGAAAAAAATCGTAGAGGCTACATAAAAAAAAATGCACCCGTGCAACCTATCATATGAGTAAGGAGATAAATTACAAAATAACAAGCTCAAAACAAATTACAAAACAGTATTCCTAGTTTCATTACAAAATGGCAACCGCTGCAATCGAGACGACGTTGAAAAGTATTCCAATTAAAAGCAACACACGAAACAAAGACGGAGTAAATTCGGCGACAGTGACACCCGAAACGTACAGAAACTCATAAACGTCTAAATATACACGAAGCGATTCCCACTTCGTTCTAATTGCGCGAAGCCGTGTGTAATACAAACGCTCTAAATTCTCATCCCGACAGTTTTAATTGTTCCGTGAGTGCTTTAAATACACACTCAAGTGGCATCCATGTTGCTATTAATGATAATACCTACAGAATCGTGAGTGCGCGTAAAAGTGTCACTGCTAAGGCTCCTAGTTGAAGATTTACCGTCTACATTTGAACGGTATATATTACAGGCAAGGATGTTTTAATGGTCGGACATGTGTTACAGTACATCAAGTACATCGCGTGAGGGCCAGACATTAAAATCTGTTTAATTTATGGTGGTTATAAAAATTTGACAGCTGCTCTCCCTTTTGGGAATGTTTCGCTATCTGAGATATGTCTGGTAGGAAATAGAATTGTAAACATAGATTATAGAGGAAGGATTATGTGGAATTGTGAATGGTTCGAGGTTCTGAACCCGGAGGGTGAAAACGGTTAATAATCCCCTGTTGTCCTTGTTACATCGTAATTGTAAGTATACTTCGTGAATAAATTGTACAGTGCTCAACAAGAAATAATGCAGATCGAGTCTATGAAAGTGACAATCGGCTAGTTTCGGCTAGTTTCGGCTTCATAGAGAGTTATCTCTGCTGCACACTGCTTACGTAAGCATCCGTAGTCCGGTATTGGCAAAACAATTGATCAAAATGGTCGACAAACGTCAAATAGGTAAGATGCGACAGAGAGCACGCTCTATAGATCTGAAATAAGCCGACGTCTCTTCCTGAGGTCGATGTGTATTATTTCTTGTTGGATACTGTAACTGTTTTGTTTTAAATAAAGTAAGTGTCACTAAAGATGCTACAATATAACGCCACGCCTATAATCCCTGAAAGGATAGGCAGAGGTATATACCTACAAACATGTTTTGGCCCATGTAACAAGTGGCGGGCCTGTTGACATCTCCGGGCACATTACGAAATTTCGAGGTACTACGAAACTTCGAAAAATGTGTTTCACACCGTTATCTTTGATACCCTTCGTTTTGGGAATCGAAGCCAAATAAATTTCAGTATATCAAAAGATTTAAGGTCTCATAAGTGATAATGCATCTCCTTAGGCTTGTATCCCAGACCGCCCGTAATCTACTCGAAGTCAAACTTTTCTTTCCATTTTTCTTTGGTTTCTAAATTCACTTGCATGTGTTATTGCGAAAAATATTTTTTTTTATGTCTCGTGATTACTCCACACAAGAAAGGTGTTTTTAAAATTCAGTAGAATGTTATTTTCGTACCTACTTTATTCTATTCACGTTTGGCGTTTGTTTTCCCCGGCTATATAAGCTCGAAAATGTTCATACGTGCACAGCAATGTGAATTTTTACTGCAACCTATAGTAGTAAGTCGTATTTGTTACAATAATAAGCTGCTGGCAAATGTTACAATTGCTTGTTGGAAACCTTTCATTTATCGTACAATGCAAACAAGGATACAGTTCACATTGATGGTAAGTGATACTGAAGCCTATAAACATCTACATAAGAATCAAAGATTTAATGTAGATGTTTTGCCATTCCTGAACACTATAGCGCTGAGCTACTATTAAGCGGTGCCTATGCCTGCGAGTCCCGTCAATAGTAAAAAATCTATCTTCTTATATACCTAATTTCCGAAAATACGCAATCATGGCATTGTTTGATTTGAATCAATTCCATTCAATTCATTTATTTGTGAAAATGGATACAATCTTTATGAAGACCAATAAATACAAGTAGCCATCCCAATTCTACCATTAGGCATTCATCAATCACAGTTTTAATATAATAATTAATCATCAATTTATTATCAATTTAATATTATATAATAGTAGATAGCAATACCTACATTTTTATTAAAGCGCAGCAAATCATCCCGAAATCAACAGTGAAGACACTGTAAAAAATATTTCACTCCATAATTCGTGTCCAAATTATCTACAGCTGCGAGAACAAACCATTAAAACTAAAAACGTAGAAACGCTGAAAATGTAAAACTCCGGGCTGATGAGCGTGAATGATAAGTGGTAGGTAGTGCCGGTAGCGGTTGTGTAAAGCTATAAATTTACCGGCTCCGTTTCATTTCCTGGATAAAATTCGTACGAGCAAAGTTGGAGGAAACGGTGGGGCGAATATGGATTAGTAATGGACTGGTTGGGGTTCGAACATTATGTTTGAAATAGCCATTCGAGTAATTGGTTTCGAAAAGCGAAGCTTTAGCATCAATTGAAATAGCAAAAAGTCAATTTCTAGAATTAAACTTATTTTCATATCGACGAAAATTGCTCGACTAAGCAGAAGTAGGTATTAACACTGGGCTCCTTAAATTGGTTTAAAATTTACACTTTTCCGCAGATTAGAAATACTATAACTTTTAAAACATTCGCGTTTAACACTGATTTCACAGATTTTACGTAGGATAACAAAAGTAAAAAAATATCTCGTATATCGTGCCACAACTCGGCTCGTATTAACAGGGAAATTAGAAACATTCTCATCAAGCAAACATTAAGTTTGCTAAAATACAATTTTAAATATAGATGAACTGCTGCGTATGTCTTGAGAAAAAAAAAGGTGCGTCGTGGAATAAAACATCAGATTACAATAATTTAAACAGTACGTGACTCTTGGTCTTATCTCTTTATAGAAGTATTTATTATCCAATCATATCATATTATAAAGATCGTTAAACACATCGTCGGTACAGCAATTAAATTCCCTCTCAGCACCGTAACGTATTTAACCGACAATATCGCCGCTATATAGAATTCCACAAACCTCCATTACTTCACACGGCCACTATCGTAATGGGAATCGAACGGTGTATTAATTCGAATGAGCGAAATAAACATCGAACAGAAACACCTGCACAATCCAAAACAAATTTCAATATACAGAACATCGTCCGAATAATCATAATACATAATCATCGAGGTAGATACAGCCGGTGTATAAATCTGAGAAATGGTCCGACCCGACATTTATTTAATATGCACCAAAGATTTACTTCCATCTCGCATTGAATTTAATTGAAGCACAGAGTTATAATATTGTGCGGCTATATATCTTTAGTGAAAAGAATTTGATGGTAACGATTGCTTAGATCCAGTCATTCGTCTTGTCAGAGTAAATTCGTATTATTTATTTTTTTAAGGCGTGTAATTGCTAATTTCGTGTTCCGGGACATTTTTTATTTATGATTCTTACAATAATGTAGATGGATTGGCCTACACCTGAGGCCTAAGACAATATTTCTTCTATGCATAACCGAAACACGATAATGCTAAAAACTAACATTTCACTATAGACAGAATAATTGAAGCGATACCAGGGAAGGTATTAAAATTAAATATTAACGTTAAAGGATTACTATTAAAATTCATGCTCTGATAGTTGATATCTACTTGTATGGATCATTATTATATTCTTTACTTTGTCACATTATCATTGAAAACTAATGAGTCTGCGTGTCTGGTTATAATTCTAAGTTTGAAAATTTAAAGCAGGAATTATAAAGATAAATAAGGTTAACTTAAGAAATTAAGTAATTTTTTAAGTACCATACTACTTAAAGAAGATTTCCAACATTCACATGTAGAACACGAAGTATAGGTACAACTGTATTAATAATAACTTTCGAAATATAACACTTAGGTGAATCTCTATGATTAATTTAATAAATCAATCTATGGTACGATAAAATATGAAAGTATTTAATTTAATAGAATTGACGATGTTATTAAAACAATTTGTTTAATAGATATTCTTGATGACAGATTAAATGATTCTAAGTAAAAGGTATCTTAGAGATTTTTATGGGAAGTATTAAATTTATATTTTATCAGAATAGCTGCCAGCGATAAAATATTGCTACAAATGTTTCCAGGCATAAACTTTTCTTTGACTTTCAAGTTCAAACAGATTGTTAAGTTTCTTTATTAAATTAAGTATTACAGACAAGTATCTAATAAATGTATATCCATTGGCAATTTAATAAACTTCGTAAAAGAGAAAGTTAATGAATTTTCGCTTAAGTGAAGCTTGAAGTTGACAACTTATTTTCATTCCTGCGAAGATCTTACTTCGACGCGAATTAATTAGCACACGAAATCTATTGTTGATGGGAACATAACGGAATTACAGCTGTTTAATATTCGTTTGCGCCTTGGACTCAATTCCTTTGATACATTGGGAAATATTACATTTTGTGTTACCAAAGTAATAGCTATGGAAATGTTGTTTGTTAAGCACTTTTTTAATGTAATGGAAGTGGTAAACAAGCATGGAGTTCACATTGATGTTAATTGATGACTGCAGCCTATAGACACCCACACAATGACCAGATGTCAAAATGCAGATATGCTGCCACTCCTGAGGCATTAGGTGTTATGCCTCTGTGCCGGAAATTACAGGGCTGTACATTACCACCTGATCAGAACACTATAGTGCTGAACACTACCATTTAGCGGCAAGTATAATGTAATACGGTGGTGCCTACGCCCGCGAGCTGTCACTGGAGCTCTACCATCAGTAAAGAGGAGTCTTGTGTTTTTTTTTAAACAATATAAGTGACTAATAAAGTTCAAGAAATATAGGTATTACGTAAATAAAGCAATATTCTAACTTTTCAAATGCCCATAAACTGCGATATTTCATAGCTCCTTAGTGGAGTCATGTTTCTATAGACGAAACGGCCTAAAGAAGTAGGTTAGTCTAAAATTATCGACGGAAGCTCTCAAATTATGAGTTTTGACGAAATGTGGCTCCATGCACCATCTACGCCGGATATGTGATTTTCTATTCCAATAACCGATTCAAGATTACACGCTTATGTTATAATCGTTTTCTTTCAACATTTTTTATATACAACGTAAAATAATATTTTCATCACTCAAATCGTTGACTTGAAAGAACATGGGTTTGCTTTTAGATGAATAGAATACTTTATTTTTACTGAATCATTTGGGTTTAAGTATTTTGAATATATATTTTTATAAAACAGGCTTTGGCTTGTGAAAATGTTAGCATAGATGTTTCAATGTAAATAGCATCTCTAACATAATCTGTTACTCTTTCACAACCAAATCACTGAACCGATCGTGATGAAATTTGACATAACTAAAATCCGGAGAAGGAGCTACTTTTTGTATCAAAATTGGAGAGTTTTGGAACTTCTGTAGGAGAATTTCTGCATGATACATGAATTAGTTACTACATAAATAGTTATTTTACTTACACGCCAATTCAACGATTGCAGGTTGACTTCGTATATCGCCTCGACTACTCCAAGCGTGGCACGTACACGAAAATCTATCATCACTAAAATACTCTTCCAACTGGTCCCTAGTCACATTACACTCAGCTTCAACAATTCTCACACCACTCTGTGGATCCACAAATTCGAACTGCGTACTAGCAACCGATCGAATGTCATTACACTTAAAATACACTTGCAAAGCGTTTGCCGCACGACATCTTAGCATAGCCGGTTTATTTCTTACAACAAACGCATGCTGTGGCTCCAATAAGAACATCGGTAGATCGTCAGTGGAACTTTGCAATAAATGGTCCCCAGATAATGAAGGTAATTCATCAGCATCCTCCCTGTTTTCGTGATCGTCTTCTTTATGAGTTTCGTGATCGTAATCTTCTTCGAGATAGTCTCGATGGTGGGGTGGAGGATTATTCTTTTCTGAATTGTATGGGTCTAAAGCTTCGACGCCTGCTGGATGGGCGTATTCTGGACGCAGTGGTATAGGTGGCGTTGGAACGGTTGTCGAGTGCTCCGGTTCTGTCGAACTGGTTACATCTGTAACAAATGAAGGTACATCAATTACTTGTTCTGATATGCAATATATATTATACTAATGCCTACATCAACAGAATCTATGCATACGTTGGTCTGAGATTTACCGCAGTATAGTAACAAAACAAAATGACAACTACTAAGGTATTTATACCAGCATGGGAAATTCATTTATTGTACGGAACCCTGAAAACGTGAGTCCGACTCGCACTTGGCCGAATTTTTATAATTATTTTAATAAATGTTGACTTTTCATTGAATTCGTTCTGCGCAATATTTAATTTTACATATTTTCCACGAGACGAATTCAATAAGATGTAAAATTGTAAAATTTTTAATTGACCAAATATAAATTTGTGTTAATGAAGATTTAGAGACTATAATTATTAAAAGAATCATATTTTTGCGTTCGTTGTATTAATCTTATTCACATTAATTTTATTTGCAAGTCAATCATTAATAATTATCTGTGTCAACACTTATATTATAAATTTCAAAACTAACCTACATACAAATTAACAAATTCTGCGGTGACTTTCAGATCATTAGATCTCGAAATGGATAGCAGAGCCAAAAGACGTGGTATTTATTGTGTTTTACTTAAGTGGAAATATTTGAAATTGCATCCCTGAGCTCAGGAAATGTTTACCTAATAAATTTTACCCAGTTTGCATCCTAACCTGACACAAAACCGAAAAATTTTAACGGGTAAATTCTGAGTGTATTCGAATAAATACAATGATTTCTGCGTAGCCATTCACGGAAATAAACTAATACAACTTATATGTTAAACGCATTTAAATATGACCGAAAAGAGTCAAAACTGTTTTGACTCTTTGGTGTCTACGAATCAATAACAAATGCCGAGAACATTAAACCAGCCTTCTAATTAGATTTTAATAGCACAAGCGTTAATACACGCGTGTGTCAGTCGAAATAAACGGCAACTGTCATAATAACATGTACCCCTAAAGTACCACCATCGATTTCTCTCAAAAGTCCGCACCTGGTTTGACGCCTCACTCGTGCTTGTTTACACGCAAAACATAGATATTTGGATATCGTATACTCTACTACACTCAACAACATCCAAACCATTTTAAACCTTCTTCAAAGTAGACAAAAATCAAAATCGTTTGAAACAAATTAAAAGTTACCCTCACCGAAATTTCGCTGAGAAACTTATCAGTACATCAGCGTGTGTTACTCCTTCAACAGTGTTGACGGTATGACAGTAATACAGCTAGGATTGTATTATTTGAGAACGAAAACAAACCGCAAGTGGCATGAAGCGAAGATAACTTAATTAGTTTCACTTCCGTTCGGTATATTTCTATTTCCGTTTTCGTGGGGACCGAACGCTATTTCCTCCTGGAATCTATTTTTCCTTAATGGGATTTGTTTCGAGCTTTTCCTCGTCCTACTTCCGGCTACCATATTAACATTATTAAAATTCCAACTCTCCGAGGCTCCTTAGGTGTTAGTGAGCCGTATTCAATTATTTTTACGACACAGATAAAAACAATAAATTTTCTTTAGCGCTGAAATTTATCGTTAAGTAATCTTTGAATAACAATAGCCCTTGAATAATGTATCGCTTTATGAATTCAATAATTTCATTGACATGAATAAAATAACGATTCTGTCAAACAGAAACAAGTTATAGTCAGAGAACTTCCGAGAATACAGAAGGCATATCAATATTTACGAAGGTGCTCCCCAAGCGAACCGATATTATGTAATCATGAAGACCGATCAATATTACAGCATTTTGGCCCATGTCGCATACACGTCTATTCTGCCGGAGTGAAGTCAATTATGTATTCTGTTAGGATTTTCGGTCAGGCATTTGATTAAGCTCTGTTTATCTCGTGACGAACGTCTATTATCATTTAGGATTGTGTAACCACTTCATCAACGCATAAGCGTGAGGTTTAATTGGTTTTTAGCATCGATTTGATTAACAACTGGTTTATTTCTATGTCTGGCGCAACGCTATGAGTTGTCTTTTGAACGGTAACAAGCCGATATCCGATTTTTAATTAACGAACACCGATTGATAGTTATTATCGACGGCTGTCGTGTTTTTATTCAAATGAGTGGTTTGAATCACTGCTTTCGTAATTTAGGTCGCCCTTTATGTCGAGTGAAGTGTTCACGATTCTTGTAAGTTACTACGGCTAAGTGTTATCTGTGTATGTGACGAAACTCTATTTAGTAGTAAAATCAACGTTCGAGACTACTGTGTGTGCGGTTAACAACGGTATTGTCTTTTGTTAAGGTCGATAATGGTGTGTCCATTTTAAAAATGTAATAGATGATTTGTTAGTGACTGCAACAAGAGGCGCGTCTAAAACTAGCAAACGCATGTCACGAAACGATTGTAAATTGTGAACCTTTGCACTGACTGTGTGAACGTCCGTTTATAGAAAGTCCAATCCATCAATGGTGTTTACTTTCGTACTGTTAACGGCGTCATTGTAATGAGAACCGTTCGATCATAACTCAATGCCGACATTCTATTTACTCGAATTCACATCTTGATAATCGAATGCCAGGGATAATAGATGGAATGTTTTTCTTAGTTTTAAAATACTTAATCTTTTAGAGAGCTAAGGAAATCGCCGAATGAAATGTAAATGGAGAAATGCCTTATCGCCACGACACGAAGTGAAATATGTTTAGTCTGATGAATGTTCGGATTCTTGGGGTGTCTACTAACGAGATCTAAAAACAAACTGAAAACTCATCGAATCGGCGTCATCCAGTCGTCGTGCTTGAAAGAAACCGCCTCCTGTCATTTTGTCCGGTATTCGGATAATTAAGGCCGAGAATCGAAGCTATTCCAGATAGAAAGGGTTTTATTGATGAGAAATACTTAATCAACGTCCGTAATGAATACCCGTTGCTCGAATGCACTTGATTCGTTCGCTATCCTTTATTCAACGAGCTGTATCCTTGGCCGAAGTAATATATTAACGTCGAGATGGTTCCGGTCATATGTTATACTGTTAAAATTAGAAATTTCTAGATTGATGATCGCCGTCGTTACTTCTACTTTCTTTATCTTCTACTGTTTGTATCATTAATGATTTATTTAGAAATTAAGTGCTTCCTTAATTTCTTTGTATGGGTGTGAAACGTTTGAAATATTATATTTATCTAATCACCGACATCTTATAAATGGGCATTTTTATTTATGTAACTATCCATATGTTTTATCTTTAATGTATTCTTTAGTGGCTCAACGGCCAAACATTTTAATTTTACCACACCACCGATATTGGGAACTGATTTTGAATCACCATTTACTAATGGAGTAATGGTGCCCGTTAAAATTTATTTAATGGTTCACTCACACATTTTTCATCACTAAGACATAACACATGCGAGCAATAACACGTAATAAGTGGGACTCGTGTACCAAATACAGAACGAATAAAAATATTGAACGCCTAATGGTACTGATATCGGCCGTTGCATCCATCTGTTTTTAGTGTATAGATAAGCTCTTATAATTTATAAAAGCTGGTGAAATAAATCAAGGGAATACGTGAGTTCCTATATATATATGTTGGAGGGGATTTGTAATAAAACATTCAGGCGTGGTGCTTTCGCATCCGCTGAGGCGAAGACGCCTCACTCAACTGAATGCAGTTTACTCGTAAATGCACTTAACGTTGAGAGACATAAAAAGATGCATTCGAACTAGTTAATGGAGGTGCGGGTGATTTGCGCGCCCGAAAGTAAGTCATAAGTTAGGGGACGTTTACGTTTGCGATGACTCATGTGTTTATGAAGCGTTTTTAGTTGTGCCTTTATTTTAACACGACGTTTTTTATTTTATCACATAAAAATGGAAAACTAATATGCAGTTTTTATTTGGTAAGTGAATATTGCAGATGCGTTATCACCTAAGGTCTCAAATCTTTTCCGTCTGTGTAGAACCATCCCTTTTAGTATGTAAGCAAATATTATAAAAGGCTCCCATGCTGCATACGACAGGTTCTCCATGGCTATTTCAGCCATTGAAGTTAACTCTGCCTACACGATAAATTCTTTTTCGATAAATTTTTAAAACATTTGATTACAATTTTGTGCATTAACATTAAGATTTAGGTTATTTTTTTAATTCTCCAGATTATTAGTTTGTACATTGTACATCATGAGTAAACATTACAATGCGCAATGTAAGGCTGGGTTGCACCAAGATATTTGTTAAAGTTTAAATTATTGTAACATTTCACATCCTTCTCATCTTGAAGCGCGCATGGCCCAGCGGCTGGTGTAGATCGTAAGCGATCTGCTCGGTTAAGCACTACGGGCGCGGTCGGGTAGTGTGATGGGTGACCGCTAGCGGCAAATTAAATGCGCGTTTCCGTGCTTGGGAGGGCACGTTAAGCCGTCGGTCCCGGTTGCTATCGATAGATAGCAGTCGTTAAACCTTGTCGGAGGCCTTATGGGCGGTTTGAAAACATCCGACAGCGGGTTGGCCACTAACCCACCCACCTCCACCAATCCGCATTGGAGCAGCGTGGTGGAGTAAGCTCCAGGCCTCCCCCCAAAAAGGGGAGAGACTCGTGCCCAGCAGTGGGACGTATAATGGGTTGCCATTATTATTATTATTATTACATCCTTCTCTCTTCACACAACCATCACTAACATCCCTAACTTAAAGAAATCTGTTAAGGTTAGAGAAGGATGGAAAATGTTACAATAACTTTAATTCTAACAAATATCTTGGTGCAACCCAGGCTAAATATGAAATTGGTGGTCACAACCTTCACTGCCTCAAGTAGCATGTGTATCTAATTCATAGAGTATAACATTTTGATGCTATCAATGCAACAAGTAAGACGTTTTTTACTGGTTGTAGAGCTCCAGTGACGGAGCTCGTGGGCGTAGGCACCACCGCATTACCTATTATACTTCCCGCTAAATGGTAGTGTTCAGCACTATCGTGTTCCGATCAGGTGGTAATGTACGGCCCTGTTATCTCCGGCACAGAGGCATACCACCTTAGGCCTCAGGAGTGGTAACGCATCTGCGTTTTGACCTTGGTTTTTGTGTGGCTTCAGTCATCACTTAACATAAATGTAAACTGAAAGCTTGTTTGCCACTTCCATCACATAAAAAAAATCCATATCTCTCATCAATGCAACTAACATAATAAAATTAACGTGATCATTTTCAGAATATCATCTAGAATTTTGGAATAGCCTCGTCGAGTCCCAGCCGTGTGCCAGTAATTGCATCGGGCTCCCTTGTGCCACCTCGGTACCGTAATAACCTGCGCCAACCCCTGAAGTCACGTTCACTAAACAAGTCACAGTTCATGCATTTACCGGCACCAAGATTTATGAGGCAAATGGGATGGTGAATTATATCGTTGTTTACATTTATTTTAATCCGCCGTAAACTAAGGGTACGATAAGATTTTCATTGGTTTTATTGAGTAATTTAGAAAAAAATATAGAACAGACAAAGCCAAGTGATCATGATTCATGTCTTTTGTACTACAAAAGAACACAACTAATAATCATGGACATATTTATAAGTTCATCTCATTTTAAAGTACGTATAAGCGTCTTCCACCAATCCGCATTGGAGCAGCGTGGTGGAGTAAGCTCCAGGCCTCCCCCCAAAAAGGGGAGAGACTCGTGCCCAGCAGTGGGACGTATAATGGGTTGCCATTATTATATTATTATTATAAGCGTCGGATATTTTACTGAGAATTCTGTTCAATAAGAAAAACAAAACTTAGAAAAAAGTCCTTCCTCACACCTTGGAAATGAAATCCTGGGTTACGAATCCCCGAAATATCGGGACAGTGAGAGGGATAGGCCGAAAATGCGAAAATAATGGATAGATACGTGTACTCATATAACACTACTACACTACAACAAATAATTCAGTAGATCAATTATCTGCTTCAAAACAAACTCGAACTAGCCTTGAATCATTTAACATTTTCATAGTTCTGCTGAAGCCATTTAACTGATGAATAAATAATGTGTTTTAACGCATTTAAGAAGTTCCTGTAAAAAGATAGTTATCTCTAATTTTTACCTTTATGTTCCTGAAATATGAATAGTAATTGTCTATCAAGATCCTCATTTAAAATTATGCTTTTAAAATTTGATAGTCTCAGTTAGTTATTTCATAATTTGAACTTGTTCATAATATATTTGTGAACCGTAACTATCCTCGTGGGATCAAGTAAATACTTGGATTTTGCAGCACTGGAAATCTATTGGGCTCACGTAAAAAATCTTGGACTAAGAATTCCTTACGTGATTATATTTCCGTCCACATCTGAATATGTATTAATCTCCAATCAGAAAAACTCTATATATCATTTGCCCCAACTAGTCCGGGAACTGAATCCGTCAACTCAGTCCTAACACCGTTCCATGATACGTCACTTAGTTTCATAAATAAAAAAAAAATATTTAAGAAATTATACCTAAGGAAACTTCATTATTATACACACTTTTAAATAGTTCCTTTCAACTTTGGCTCCCTTTGTTTTTGTTGTAAGATGTGATAGGTTATGTTTGTATTTCTCACAAATTAATGCCATTGGATACGAAGAAGGGATTATATTTCAAAAGTAAATTTCGAGATTTAACTTCGCAAACTTGTGATAGAAGACCGCAAACTGTCATTATCTGCGAGCTAAACCAAAGTTCTTAGCCATTTATCACTTGGAGCCACAAATTACTTTTGTGTGTTTGCATGTTTAGTCGATTTGCGGTTCGTGTTATTTTAAAATAATAACAGATAAAACAGAAAATCTGTTAATTAACTTAATTAATATTTTACTCGAGTTCATTTAGTGCTCAAAATTTTAACTCGTTAACAAACCACTTCAATTTTTGTCCAACAGTAAACAACGGATGTAGTGATGACTGATTATGCAATAGGTTCTCTAATTTGACAATGCCTGTAAAAGTATTTTAAAAATAAGCAGTTGAAAAATACTTTTTTTTTTAAAGCTGAAGACTACATACATTGAAGAATTTAGTCAATAATAATATTATGTAGTACCCAAACATAGCTAATAGTAGTAACACACGACTGATCGATCCGGCGGACCGAATCTGCCGAGCAAATGTCTGCTCCGTACCAAATCTTGACGTATGTTACAACTAGAGAAAGTCAACAAAGATTTTATGTAATCAATGTCATTCACGGCATTAAGTTTAGTGAAATTCTGAAATTGAATATGTCATACTTTTTGTCAGATACGTAAACTGTAAAAATGTTCGCTGAAATTAATAATATACACAAGACTTCTTATGCAAAGGTTCTCAATTTTACTTGATTTTATTTGCCAGGCAAGCAGATAGCATGCCTGGAATTATATTATTAACAAAAAGTAATGTATTAAGGATAAGTGTATTAGTGTATTCAAGATATATTGATTTTCTGTAGTCCAACCTATCTAATAATAATCTGGAAAATCATGATTTTGAGGTAAAAAACAACAAAGAATAGCCAAGAAAAGCTTCCGAAAAGATCTACTTCGAAATAGTTGCATTCTATTCATTCCCTTCACTCAAGACAAACAGCCCTCGTATGTCTAACCAAGATTATCTCGAAATCGGACGGACGTTGATGGATTTCCGCGCCAACTAAAAAACTAACCATGCGAACGCTTTCAGATTCTTTATTTAAAATATCAACAAGGTGCAACAAAAATCGGCGATCCTTTTACGGGCACCGACAAATTCTCACCCTTGTTCGATGACAAACACAAAAGAAGACCACACCTACAAAAACTGCTTCAATACCCACCTTTACTAGAAATGTAACACGATATATACAAAGAGTAGTCGAGTGCCAGTCAAGAGGTTCCTAAACAAGATAATCCCTTTGTTAGTCGAGTTATAATGGCATCTCTTGGGGCCGTCTCAGCTATTATTTTCTGTCTCATTCAGTTCAGCAGCTGTTATGTGTGTTCTCGTATTTCAACGTAAACGCTGTTTCAATTTCTATTTCTGTGTTGGGAATTATTTGTACTATACGGTCGGGGATGTACCGTTGTGACAATTTTGAAGTTAGTGTAAAGATATTAATTTATTGTTTCGATTTAAACTTTATAGCTTTTTTTTATTTACTTGAATGGCTAATGCAAATGCTGGAATTAGCATTAAATGTTGTAATCGTTACATTGAACCTAAAAAGCGATTGCAAAGATAATTTTTATTCAAATTAAAATGTGGAAAAGAAAATTAAAATTCAGCAAAAAAATATTTTGCTACTTTATTTTGTAACTAACGCTTCACACAATAAGGGTAAATAGCATATATTTACTAATAAAAAAACAAATGAAATACATAGTACCAAAAATGACCGATTAAAATAGCTGTGATAAACGGCAGACAGATAATATGATGAAATAATTTGTTGAAAAAAAATATCGTTAACAGAACTCTAAACAACTAACGGACGCGGTTAGATTTATTAGTGTGTGAGATTTCAAGAAAGTTGCTAATTAATTGTACAGTTTATAACAAAGAGGCTTTGGGGAATATATCATTATTTTAAATAATGTTAAGTAAGTAAATTAATTAAGTGTTTTCAAACAGATTATATGAAATTAAGCTGCTTTGTAAGTTAAGTAAAATTAAGAGGCACATAGATACTCTTAGATCTGCTCAAAAATCTTCAAGTTTAGTCAACTACAAATAATAGTACCAATACGAACGTGTCAGTGCAGTACATTTTTTTGTCATCGTGCTTATTGCTCACTATTATAAGCATACAATTTCACTATACAGTCGCTTTACGTCGGCAGGAAAAAAAATATATCTTTAAAGAAACTGGAAAGAAACTTTGACTTCACCCGTGCCTGGGATCTCTACATCTCTAGTCCAGCCGTACGCCAGCCGTAGATGGATTAGAGATTCCAATTCAAGTTCAATTCCCTCTTGAAGTCATAAAAAAATATTCTGATTTATTAAGACAAAATACTTGTATTACTAGTACATATTCACTAGAACTATTATTTCCTAGTCGAGGTTTGATAGCGGTTCTATGAGAATGCATTGTCTTTGCAGAATCGGAACGGAGTTGAGTAATATCCACTGTGATATCTGTGATACCGGTGTGATCATGACGCCATCTACAATTATATATTTTTTTAAATATATTTAGGTACCTAACAAAATTTTTGCTCAATCACATAAATATTTATTCGTGTATATTTCCAGCTATTTAATAATGCCAACCCATAAGTATACGTCCCACTGCTGGGCATGAGTCTCTCCCCTTTTTGGGGGGAGGCCTGGAGCTTGCTCCACCACGCTGCTCCAAAGCGGGTTGGTGGGGATACGGGTTAGGGGCTAACCCGCTGTCACCACTGCTATCTATCGATAGCAACCGGGACCGACGCGACGGCTTAACGTGCTCTCCGAAGCATGGAAACGCACATTTTAAATTTGCCACTAGCGGTCACCCATCAGACACCCGACCGCGCCCGTATCGCTTAACCGAGTAGATCGCCTACGATGTACACCAGCCGCGGGGCCATCTGCGTCCAGCTATTTACCGGACATCCATATCTATTTTTTGATAAGCTGTGTAGCACACTTTTAGGACATTTACATTTTTAGGAGCGGACCAAAAATTAAAGTCTCAATAATTAAAGCTTGTAAACATTTGAACATTTGATAAGTAAACGTGAAAATAAGTCTGTGGCTACTTTAAGCGATTTCATTCAATCATCAGGTAACATAATAGAATTTCTATAGTCAAACGTAATGGGATAGTCGTGTTTTGAAGTAGCACTTGGTTGTCACGATTGTATTTTTTGCGAGATTCCAGTTTCTTACCTCCCTTTCTAATCTTCCACTTTTTTGTGTGGCGTTCCCTCAATCGGAGATCGAGGTGCGTTTTTACATAATTTTTTTTAGCTTAGATTATCTACGGCTTAGTAACGGTGTTTCCCTTATATGTTTTTATAGACAGTTGTCAGTTTTTTAGATTAACTACATTTTTTGTTTGTTGTATACGCGAGAAAATCCGCAAATTTAATTTCTACAATGTATGAAGCTCGAGAAAATTTCTTGATGAATCTGTGATTATCAAATCTATTTTCAATAGTTTTAGGTACAAAATTAAATAAAAACAAAAACTTTTTCATCAAATATGCAGACTTGTAATATAATTCTAGTATAATAATCGATTCTAAGAATAAACTTTTTACAAAAAGTTGAAGCTAAAGCTATGAAAGCACCAAAAAACAAGTTTGCATTAAGTTTTTTAATACGAGTTCGTGAAGTGTCTCAGTCATCAGAGAGTTATATCTTTTTTGTTGAGCTTCTTTTATCTAATTTAAGATTAGGTGCAAACTCTCTAAGTGAGTTTCCGGAGATGGTTTTTTAACTTTAAAAACTTAAGATTTTTAAGTAGTTCTATAAAAAATAGTCCTAGTTTCAGAGGGGATGCTTCGTCAATGAGATAACTGTTTGAATTTATGTGATCATTAACTTATGTTAGTGACAACGTAGTCGAGGTACTTTTTTGTCTTATAGGATTAATACTAAAGTTTTGGCATTTATTAAGGTCATACAGTTTTTCTCAAATTTAGTGAACTCAATGGATTTTTTGTTGTGATTGAGTTTATGTACTTATCAGAATGAAACTTGGTTGTTTTAACCTAACTTTGTTAGGTTCAGCTCCAGTGACGAAGCTCGCAGACTTAGGCACCACCTCATTACATAATACACTTGCCGCTAAATGGTAGTGTGCAGCACTATCGTGTTCCGGCCAACTGGTATTGTACGCCTCAGTGATTTCCGGCACAGAGCCATAATACCTTAAGCCTCAAGAGTGGTAACGTGTACATTGAAATCTCTGGTTTTATTTGCTGCACTATTACTTGCCATCAATGTAGACTGTATGCTTAGTGTGCCACTTCATGGGTACAGTACTTCTTTCATATCTTTATTTTCATGGTATATTAATTTTTTTTAAGCAGATCCATAACAAACATTATGAATGAGAATGTCATTTCAAACTTTTATACCACGTTGGTGTTATGGTAGACAACCGAAAAAACCGAACAAGTTTTTGTGGATCCATCTAACCAGTTCGAATCCAGAATCCTTTCAACAAAAAGCCGCCGTCATCGCAAAAAATATTGTAAACAAGAGTTATTAGAGTAGCAGGTAGTCTGTTCGGCCCATCGACCCCTTTTATGTTTAGCTGTGAACGATGACGATTTCTTGTAAAGGTCGATTTTATGACACGACAATATGAGCATTTGAACCTTTTAAGTACTTGCTAAATGCGTTTTTATTGTTAAGCGTTATACTAGTGTTCATATCGCACTATAGTGTAAATATTCGACGAGAAACGAAAGGAATAACTACAGGTAAAAGGTGGTAGAGCTCCAGTGACGGAGCTCACGGGCGTAGACACCACCGCATTATCTAATATACTTGCCGGTAAATGGTAGTGTTCAGCACTATCGTGTTCCGGTCAGGTGGTAATGTATGGCCTTGTAATTTCCGGCACAGAGGCATAACACCTTAGGCCTCACGAGTGGTAACGCATCGTCATTTTGACCTCGGTCATGATGTGGGTGTCTATAGGCTGCAGTCATCACTTAACATCAATGTGAACTGCATGCTTGTTTGCTACTTCCATTACATAAAAAAAAAGGTTGCAGGTACTATCAGGTGATTCAACGCTTCACTGTAGGTATTCGAAACGGAATACACTACCATTCAGAGGCAGATACATAAATGAGGTGAGAAATATGTAACGGTGTTAATCTCTGAACTCCATTACTCAGCTACCACTACATCTATTATCTTTGAGTTGTGGTTATCAATTTCACATAAATTATCAAGCGGTGTTAGAAGTGTTATGCTGTTATGTTCAAGTTGCTTTTGCATATATGTTCACTTTCCAGTTTTAATTTCAATAGACCATCAAGAATGATTATATTTTGATAAAATGTTGTATTCAACGCTAAATTAGCTGCTATCTCTTCCAACAGGTTTCTAATTGTTTGGTTATTTTATTATTGCTTATAATGTAGTTCTTTTTTGAAATATTTTATTATTATTATTTCACATAATTATTATAATAAACTTACCGTGTTTGCTGTCAGCGGCAACGACGACCACCCATAGCAAGAGGAGCACGCTCCCCCGCGCCATCACTTCACGTGCGCGCGCGCATCACCTAAAACAATAACGTTTGTTTGAACACTGGAAAAGCTGATCAATATTTGAAGATCTTTGCTCTGACTTTTTGCTTTTGTTTTTGGGCATCAGGCTTTAATTTCATTTGAAAGATGGTTTTGATATATCGTTAATTTCTGTTTTTATTCGAGTGCAATGAAGCTTGAAAGATGCGTACTAATTAATATTTTTTAATGATACGTTAAGAGAGGATGTGGTTAATGTGGCGTTTAAATTTGATTCTGTGTAGACGTAGAAAACTAAATTTGTTATGAAGACCTTATTTAAAATTATAAGGCCTAGTGAAATGCGCCTGAAAAAATGTGCGCGCTTCAGGTCTAATTAAAATTGATACGAATTGTGCAGTCAATATACATGATCTGAAGTTTCTGGAGAGATCAATGACAGTCTGTGGTCTACCTTGTGGTGCAAATTAGGTATATACTAGTCAAAGTTTATTGAAATGATTAATAAGAGAAAAAATAAAAACAGAAAGAGGTCAGAAAACGATTTTAAGTTTGATTTTCGGGTCGAGAGTCCAATATTGGTTTACAAAGGTGAACATAAAAGCTCATACTTTCCATGGCACTCATCAATTAGTTGATTTGGTAATCATTGTATGCATGTATGCAGGAATGCATTTTGTTTAATTTATGAAAACGGCATAATAATGGATGTAAAGATTTGAATGCGAAACCACTTTAACATATGTAATAAACACAATATTTTAGATAAAACTTAAAACAAAGAACATAAAACCATGCTCGTTTCCAAACAAAATGACCATTTTATTATAAGACAAACATGATCGCGAGCGCATCACCTAAAACAATAACGTCTGTTGGTGCACTGGAAAGCTGATCAATATTTGTTTAGGTTTATTTAAATGAAGTTCTTCATCTTTTTAGGGTTCTGATGTCATGAAATATAAAATAATTTTGTCTTATATTTTACCTAATGCCACAATTGTAACTACCTGTAAGTGTGTCGAATCCTTTTTATTAATTTCTTCAAACCGATGTAATTATTTGTATCAAAAACTATGGATAGTACAAATTGTGAGACATGTGAGTTCTGTTGATGGCTAGAAAAGCTATCACAGAAGTGATCTTAATGAATTGGAACTAATACTCTAAAATTTGAACGACAATAAACTATTACTAAATCTTTCTAAATTTGGATATGACTATGTATTATAGGAGATAATAATTAACGATCATATAAAATATTTTTTTAAATGTAATAACATAGAAATTTGTAATTTTTGTCAAAGAGGTTAAATGCTAAGTTCCTGTGTTTTCAGATTGCATTCTCTGTCTGTTGAACTAAAATTAAAACAAATGAATGAAAACAGCAAGACGAGAAACACTTTCTACAAAATATTGAGTTAGATAGAACTAACACATTTCAAAAATATGTAGGTATAGGTAGTTTATTTTCAAATTTTTCATTCGCGTGCTGTTTATATTGGCCAAGTCTTGCACTTGGCCAATTTGTTTCTATGCTTAAATGTATAATAATTTTATTAGTATGCATCAAAACCCTCGAATTCTTATAACTTAATCGTTACGACCGTTTACTCATTTTTTAAAATTATGATTTAATTTTATGTAAACCTTAATGTAGGTATGTGATAATATTATGTAACAAATCTCATATATTATATATTTTTATGCTCTTGATTCTTTCACAACGTGTTCTTCGGTTTTGAAAAACAGTTTTATTTTTCAAAACCAAACCATAAACATAATCGATTATTTTCTTAACCTTCCTTTTCGTCTCCCACATAACCAAATATCCATTTGTAACTCGTCTCCAGTCAAACTTGACTAGTTTAACATAATTATGTCTCGTCACTCGTTAGTTAATACCGCCACCATTTTTATCTGTCAAGCTTCGAAGTCGAAACGTTGAATTTTTGTACTTCACCGCACCGTAACTAATTGGTCCCTTTAGGAGATTCGAAAAAAAAAAGTGTAGGCACAAGAAATGCGGTAAAACCACTATTTCGTTGGTGAATTTTGAAATAAAATTCTAAAGACTTCAAAACTAATGTATTCTAGGGGCGGTACAAAGGATCATAAGAAAGACATTTTTTACAGTTTGAAATAATAGGCGGGTGCATTAATTATAAACTTAGAACATTTTTTATAATGAAGACAGTTAAAGGGGAGGATGAAAGCTTTGGAATATAAAAAAGCAATTTCGAACGCTACGCCGTATATGTGCATGTAAACTATAGTTGTTCTTTCTCATGAAAGTGTCACACAGCAGTAGCAACGTAACTACTGATGAAAAGTGTACATACACCATGTACGTAATTACGTATGTATGTTTTCATAGAACCTAAAGATGTTCTTCTTAATAGAGAAGCAAAATCGAAATGACTGCGGATCGAAAGACGAGCGATGAATATGTAGCACTAAATAAATAATATAGTCCTATGGTAATGCTCACCAAATTTTTCAAATTTCCTTGTTAATTTTACAGCTGATTTGATAGCGTTCCGTTGTTCTTAGAATTTGATTTCATACTGCCACAAAACTAGAAAAATCAAACACTGACATTTATAGACAGTGAAGCTTTATTGATTTAAATATAAGAAGAATCGATAACGGATAAACAAATTTTCTGTCACATTCTTATTTCGAACGAGTCCTCAATCATTTATAAACACACAAGAATGTAAATAAACAAATCCTAACCACGGCAATGTGTAATGATATCGAAGTAAAAATATTATAAGCAAAAATTTTAGACGTGCCATAAATCAAGGTAAAAAAGAACACGAAACCACAAAAACGGAAGAAAATCCGATCAAATTTGCAAGTGAAATAGTCGTAAAACACCCTGAAATTTCCACGTATAAAAATTCTGAACTTAATTACGGTCGGTCGATATACAAGACCACCGGTAGCTAAAAAAGCCCTCATAGTTGTTTTATCTACAAGCGATAACGACGCAGATACGTCTTGGGTCGAGATTATGCAGATTAATGTTCATATAAACAAATTGTCGCGTACATTAAAATGATTCATAGAAGTATTTTTCTTGGATGTCACACTAATGATGGCATTTGTGAAAGTCCAGTTAACGCAGCCGCTTAATTCAAAAGTTGGGTTTAATTTGAAAATTTTTCACTAATGCAAGGGTTATTTGAGAGTAATTAAAGTGGATTTTCATCTGATATTATTAATTGATACATCCATTATCGCTGTAGGCTACTAAATCAAAATTAATATTCATCGTCTTTATGGACAGTCTCAGTTAGACCAATACTTGTCGTAAGATTTCATACTTAAGAAATGGGCTTGCAAGCTGCATGGTACATAACTATTGAACTGTAAATACAGAACAGAAAAACTATCACTATTTTTAAAAAAATAACATCCTAGTAGAGGAATGATACATAAGACGAGCCTATGAAGGCTCATCTGGGAAAAAAAAATGATACGACGAAACAAGATGGAATATCCAGAATTGGATCCTATCTATATGATTACATGTTTCTTCATTTAATGCACTAATGTCAAATCAAAATATAATGTTATTTCCAAACCAGAATTTAATATTTTTCCGTACTATTCAAAACTATATATAGATAGATATAAATAGATTTTTAAATCATTTAATTTTTAGTTTACTACAGTACAGAATCGTTGTGTGTGGCTATCTCAGTGAGATTCTGTCCTAACAAGAATGTAATGCGCGTTAAGCTGTCTAACCTCTTTGTCTTAACTAAGATAGTAGCTAAGCCAAAAGCCGTGAAATTGTTCATGGGTGGTACAAAAGTGAAGCTAGCAAAATTTCACATATAAAGGAAACCACTAAAACTTATATCTAGTATTAACATTATATGTTATTTTGAATGTGGTATATGGTATCCTTCATAAAATTTAAAGGAACCTATTTAAATTTATTTGGTAATTCAGTATTGACATTTTTGAAGGATTCTGTATAAAGTTTTGTTCTTTATTGGATTAAGAAAATCGTCCCCGTGGAGCTACAGAGCATATAGATCACAGTAATATAAATGTGTATGTAACTTTGATATTCTTTTATATTCCTATAGTATTTTTACCTTAATTGTGAGTATGGCAAAGAAGTGTAAAGTTAATGTTGGTTGAATTTTAATGCCTATAGACATTTATATTATGAAAACAGTACAATTATTAGCCGGTCCAGTATCATTACTGAAATGCTGATACTCATTTTGGTATTGTGCTACAAAAATTCTAACTCTTAAAACTCGGTCTTAATATTGGTTCAGAAAGATTTGAAACCAACATAATTGGCTTAAAATTTAAATGATGAACTACAAAAAGACTAATAGAATCAAGTCAATGAAGAGAATGAAATCCAAGCGAAATGGAAAATGATCGACAGCCGAAACTGAGAACGAATCGAATTAAATGCAAAATCCGCAGCTCGCTAACTTTCCTGTCATTAGTTCAACGACTTGTGTACACGAATTAAGCACCAGTAAATTACCAAGTAAACTCAGATATGCCATTACTCAATGCCTTGTAAGAAGAGGCAATAAGGCGGAGGCTACACCAGCGATTTGTATCAGATTTAACTAGTAAAGCCGGTAACGAAATCTTGATTTGAAGTTGACGTTACAATTGTGGGTTCAATCTTGATTTGGTGTCACGAAGCGCAATAAAACTACTGAAGAATTCCTTTCTACCCAATTTGTAAGCGTTTACTAGCTTGTTCCGTTTTTATTGCTGCCAGTTACGTCGACACGTCGCCGGTACCTTTTCGCGTAATCGTTGACATTTTACCCTCAACTTGGTGCCCAAATGTTTTGACTGACATTTTTGGTGTGATTAATTTTAGATTTCTTTAACTTTTTTTTTTTTATTAATTCACTTGATTGCACAAAATTTTCTTTTGCACACGAGGATAGCGTGATGTATTCATGTTCATGAAAACATATTATGAGGTATTAAAAAGTGAGTGAAAAGTGGAGTTCTGAATTTCGGATTCGGTATAGTATAATGGAAGAGGGTATTCTCTCTTCTCTTTGCTCTCTCACCCGGCAATGGAATTGGCGTAAGGGTTCAATTCGAAATTTAATTTTTTTGGTTGCAAAAAAATATGGTAAAGACAACCATACGTAATTTAGGTACCGCACCCGAAGGATGTGAACTTTAAACGGGAATAATCCATTACTATATCGCCTGTGTGTTAATTTGTCAGCTACGGAATTCAGTCTTGGTAAATTAGTCTATTTCCTAATTTTATTTTCACACTGGTTTTTGCCCGCGCCATCATTCGCGTGTACTTTCAATAATTGAAAATTGTAGCCTATATATTATTCCAATGTTATACATTGGAATAATATTACGTATGGTTGTCTTTACTATATTACTGTAAAGTTTCATCCAAACCCCTCCAGTAATTTTTTCGTGAAAGAGTAACAAACAAACATCCATCCATCCATACTCACAAACTTTCGCATTTATAATAATAATTATTAGGACTAGGATTGTGTTTGGGTGCTTTTAAATCAATAGTGAAAAAAGTGACTTTTTGATTGAAAATATTAGTCATAGATTAATCTACATCAGGTAACGCCCAAACCAACAGTATATGAACAACCTTAGGTTCTTGTATTATTTTCAGATAACGTTCGCTTTCGTCGGTCTTATCGAATCTCTTTTATAAACAACATCCAGAGAGCCTTTGCATGTTTAATGGTTTCTCATATTACATTGATCACGTAGGACGGCGGTCTTGTATTTTGTCGAACAAAATGGTTATAATTGAAATGGCACTTAATTATTTTTAGAATCCAGATTAAGAAATAATTAATATTAAAAGTGTAGAAGTGTCGGTAAAGCGCTGCAAAGTTCAAAAATATTTTTCAAAATGTTTTTTTTACATTTTGATACGATTTGATTTTAACCAATTACTAATTTTAGGAAGCTACGAGATACGTTTATTCTACTAATAATTACCTTTATTGAAAATTACAGTTTTCACTAGGTAAAGCCTAGTGAAAATACCTGGTATTAATTGTTGGTGAACAATATCTAAAATCAGATTTTAGATATTGTTCAAATCTATTGGCGGCCACTTGAGTGTCTGACATGATAGTTTTTAACCGACTTCGAAAAAAGGAAGAGTTTCTCAATTCGTCCGGAACCTTTTTTTTTATGTATGTTCCCCGACAATTCGAAAACGCCTGTACCGATTTCGATAATTTTGGTTTCGTTTGAAAGGGTGTGCCTCCCAGTTGGTCCTATTGTAACCATGTCAATATGTGATGATGGGATCCTGGAGAAATCGAGAGAACTCTTCAAATTTCATAGCACACTTGAAAGATTTTCGATATTTTTCTTAGTAATAATGTTCCGTGCCTTGTGGCCGTATACCTCACAGGTTAGCCCATTGTCACCATGACAAGATGTGATGATGGGATCCTGGAGAAATCGAGGGAACTCTTCAAATTTCATAGCGCACTTGAAAGATTTCGATATTTTTTATATAATAACATTGTGCCGTGTGTTTGCTTTCGGAAGGCACAATTTGATGAAGTGAAACTGATGATGAAAACTATATATGGTACCTTCTTAGTTGAAATACCTACTTTTGCAGTAATCATACTAATAATAGTTACTCGTTTGTTTAAAACATTGTTATTATAAACCGCGATTGTTCGAAAATGCCGGTACCAATTTGGACACGTTTTTTTATTTGGTATACCCCACCTCACAGGTGGGCCCATTGTCACCATGTCAAGATCTGATTATGGGATCCTGGAGAAATCGAGGGAACTACTCAAATTTTATAGCACACTTGAAAGAAGATGATGATGGAGGTGATGATGATGGAGGTGATGATGATTGAGGTGGTGGTGATGGAGGTGATGATGATGGAGGTGATGATGGTGGAGGTGATGATGTTGATAGAGGTGGTAATGATGAGAGGTGATGTTGACCGTGGTGATGATGGTGATGATGATGGTGGTGATGATGGTAATGATGATGGTGATGGCGGTGGAGGTGATGTTGATGGAGGTGAAAATGATAGAGGTGATGATGAAGATGATTATGATGGAGGGGATGATGATGGAGGAGATGATGATCAAGGTGATGATGATGACGGGGGTCATGATGATGGAGATGATAATTATGAAGGTAATGATATAGGTGATGATGATGGAGGTGATGATGATGGAGGTGATGATGATGGAGGTGACGATGATGGAGGTGATGATGATGGAGGTGATGATGATGGAGGTGATGATGATGGAGGTGATGATGATGGAGGTGACGATGATGGAGGTGATGATGATGGAGGTGATGATGATGGAGGTGATGATGATGGAGGTGACGATGATTGAGGTGATGATGATTAAAGTGATGATGATAATATCACTACACTTTAAATTAGCCTTTTGCTTGACTGCCTTAAACCAGCTACTGGAATAGATAGTTTTCGAAACTGCTATTAGAGTTCAATAGCGGTTCGTTGCCGTTCCAGAAAAGCCGCTATTATGCTCCTCTAGAACTGATGATAAAGACTATAGATAGTACTTTCGTAGTTGAAATATCTACCTACCATTACTGTAATACTTAATATTAATAATAGTTACACCACTGAAAAGCAAAAAATAAATTATTTTAAATTTAAAAAAAACCGCCTTCAAACAAAAAGTTCAAAACTGAATAGACAAAAACACTAAAAAGCGAAAAATAAACTCAATTACTTTAATATGGGCTACGTACTTACCTACTCATAGGTTTGAAGTCGGTGCCGGTCGGTGAAGTAGGTTTATTTTTATTTTTATTGCAAGTATACACAATATTATACAAGGAATCAATACTCAAATTTAAGTTATATTAAAACTTTTGGTTCGTTCTTAAATATCGTAATTATTATGAAAAATTTGTACTATAATAATATGTTCACAAATTCAAAGATCTTTTCCTACGAATCCAACATGAACATGATTAATAATTGCCAACCTTTCGCAATACTGCTGAGATTGTTATAGGTACTTGTAGACTTGAATGAATTCGGTATCTCAAGTATACCAGGCCAACTACGAATTCCTTAAGATAGTTTTAATAATCTAACGGCTTTATTCTTAAAAGCATTTTAGCTAAAGTGTTGCTAATTTCTCCTTTGTCTTTTTCTATCCTACGCAATTGACAATGCGACTGATAAAGTCAAAGCATATTATAACTAAAACGTATCTAATGTACGTTTATGAATAATGGGATAAGTGTTTATTAAAATTTCATCAACAACGATGTACATGAATGTAAACACCAATTATCATTAAATCGCGTACTCATAACACTTTAACACTTTTTAGCACTGTCCTACTTTCTCAACTCGATAGATTTCCTATACCTATACCTTATAGGGGATAATTCACCCAAATTACACTTTCTCTTCAATAAAATTCATTATCATCTTCATGACAGGCGTCATTAAGTTTCTCTGCGAGATGCTTATTAGGGATAATGGTAGGGTGAGAGGGTTTTTAATGGATCAGCTATAATTTCATGCCTAGGTTACTAGATCAAGATTATCGTAGATAGATAATTATGGAGATAGAATGTACGGCCCTGTAATTTCCGGCACAGAGGCATAACACCTTAGGCCTCAGGAGTGGTAACGCATTTGCATTTTGACCTTGCTCTTTGTGTAAGTGTCTATAGGCTGCAGTAATCACTTAACATCAATGTGAACTGCATGCTCGTTTGCCACTTCCATTAGATAAAAAAAAGATAAGATAATTTCGTGTCTGCTGTTATAACAATTTTTTTCTATTATTCTAGTAATTTTAACTTAGGAATTTCAAAATGTATTAAATAGTTATTGACTAATATAATATTATCTACTTTACTGGGCAATCGGCGCCCTGAGAGGGGGCTCTTAGCCTAAATAAAATTTAGCGCAACTGCCTTAGGGAGGGGGGTCCGAACCTCGGCTTAGGATATTCCGGAGACATAAGACGATTAGGGGCGGTGCAACATTCGCTCTAGTACTTAGTAGCATCGGTTGGTGATAACCGAAACATTGTTTTACGCCATCCTCCAACCTTATTTAGTATTCGTTTAATTCATAAGCTGTATCGAAGCGCGCATGGCGCTGCGGCTGGTGTAGATTGGAAACGATCTACTCGGTTAAGCGAATACGGGCGCGGTCAGGTGTGTGACCGCTAGTGGTAAATTAAAATGCGCGTTTCCGTGCTTCGGAGGGCACGGGGTCGATCCCGGTTGCTATCGATAGATAGCAGTCGTTAAAACTTGTCGGAAGCCGTACGGGCGGTTAGAAAAACATCCGACAACGGGTTGGCCACTAATCCTTATCTCCACCAACTCGCAATGGAGCAGCGTGGTGGAGTAAGGTCCAGGCCTCCTCCCAAAGTAAGGGAGAGACTCGTGCCCAGCAGTGGAATGTATCAAGGGTTGCCATTATTATTATTATAAGCTGTATCGCTAACATGCATATTTTAGTCATAAGAACATGAAATGTTAATTTTCATAAAAGACATCTAACCACACCGAACAATAGAGCAACATAAAATAAATTGTCGAAATGATTTTTTCATACATCCTATCTTGTTAATGAATAAATCAATCTCATAGACATGTCAATGAATTATATTTCGCAACAAATACGAGTCTAACAAAAAAATCTTTCAAATGCCGACTTCAAGTGTGGCTAGTCAAAGAGAACATGACTGTGCAATAAGTTGAGAATTAAAATCCTAATTAGCGGCATATTATAACTTATAAGCGTTTAATACGTTATGAATGTCGGTGTAAATCGATGGTATTGAAATATGTTTTATACGATACGACAGCGATACGATTGTGGTAGGATTTAAAAAATATTTTTCTTTTTTAGGGTTCTGTACTTAAAAGGTAAAAACGGGACTCTATTGCTAAGCCTCCGCTGTCTGTCTGTCTGTCTGTCTGTAACCAGGCTGTATCTCATAAACTATGTTAGTAAGAAAGCTGAAATGGTTTTTTTTATATCATTAAGTGGCAAATAAGCATACAGTTCACATTTCATAATATCTAGTTTTGATGAATAATGATATGTAATGTGAAAATAAATAACCTACATAGGTAGGTAAATGGGTTGCCTCACTTGAGGTCTAACTTGTTATGCCTCTGACATTTCAATGTAAATGGGTTGCCTCTGCCGAGGTCTAACTTCTTATGCCTCTTCGTCAGGAATTACCCTAACCGCAACACGATAGCGCTGAACAATACCATTTAGCGACAAATAGATTACGTAATGCGGTGGTACCTATGCCTAACTCCATCATTCCACCATCAACAAATTTCTAGGTCGTAAATTATTTTCTATCACCAGTGATTATTTGATCTTGGTTTAAAGAAATTGCAAAATAAACAAGACTAAATTTTACCATTATCGTATATACAAAAAGTCTTGTGATATTAATCTATCCATGACATTAATGACCTCAATGATGGAGCAGCCTTATTATATTGGTAAGCTTATATACTATAGAAAATAATGAAAGATTTAGAAGGGCCAATACAAGGTTGCTCATTTTAATCGTTTGCGGTATATTTTCAATCAGCAATGCCCTACGGTCTTTTGTATTACACTAAAAGGTATGCCAATATAAAGCCTGTCAGTAGAACTTGCTATTTCGTAATAGTAATACACTGATTGCTTAGTTTGCGGAATATTTTGCGCGAATAAATACGCTGGTTAATTGTTTTATATTATTTCGCATTAACACATGCTTGTGAAATATATTTTATTTTTAAAGAAAAATGTAAAAAGAAAAATTTGACTTCAGGCGAGACTCGAACCCGCGGCCTACTGGGAATCTAGTCCAGCCGCTCTTCCAATTGAGCTACTGAAGTCCTGCCCGATTTGTCAAATCTTTCCTTCACATCTATTGCATTGCTTTATGGTAGCAGCAAAAACTCAAATCAAATTCAAATTTTTCTTTCCATTTTTCTTTAAAAATAAAATACGCTGGTTAAGTTAGTTTTTACGGTACTACTATTTGCATTGAAAGTAGTGGTTGAGATGAAATTTGGTACATTTATACGAATTATAAAACAAAGTCCTCCGCGGCGTATGCCTGTTTTTCTGTCTGTTCGTGATAAACTAAAAGGGTTTCATGCGGTTTGCATCAATAAGGCAAGGTTTGGTTACACATTTTTTAAATTTTGTGTAAATTGAACGAACGAACAATTAATGTTTGAGGTGTCGGAAAACATTATTAATAGGTTAGGATCCCACTGCAGAATCATTTCGTTCATCCATATATGCTGTAAATCTATATTTGCCGCATATTTATAATCTAGAGAATATATATCCACTAGGTTGCCTATCGAAATTTGGCCGCAAGTATTTTTAATTAAATTATTTTATCTTTAACAGTCAGAAACACTTTTTTTTTGCGGCTGATTTAATTTGGCTCCCGTATATAAAAATAATGAAAAAAAAAAGCATTATGCATTATATATAAAATAAACATTTATGTAATGGAAGTGGCAAACAAGCATGCAGTTCACATTGATGTTAAGTGATGACTGCAGCCTAAAGACACCCACGCGAAAACCAAGGTCAAGATGCAGATGCATTAGCACTCCTGAGGCCTAAGGTGTTATGCCTCTGTGCCGGAAATTACAGGGCCGTACATTACCACTTGACCGGAACACGATAGTGCTGAACACTATCATTTAGCGGCAAGTATATTAGGTAATGCGGTGGTGCCTACGCCCGCGAGCTCCGTCACTGAAGCTCTACCACCAGTAAAAATACATCTACGATGTTGATATACAAATAATACATGTACTTTATGGTCATAAAAAGTTATCGGGGCGGAACGAAAATAGGTATGCAGGGGCGGCCAAGTGCGCAACGGCAGCCGTGATTTTTCAGAGTCTTTGCACTTAGTGAACGATATTTTAGTGAAAAAACAGTTTAAAAATAATTATTTCCCAAAACGACGATATTATAGTCATGGCAGAGTCGCTGGAAGATCTCAGCACAATGCTCGAAGACCTCAACCGAGTGTCCCAAAGAGTGGGCCTTAAAATGAACATGGATAAGACCAAGGTCATGTTTAATAACCTTGTATCGCCCACTCCAGTATCCGTTGGGAACTCGATCCTCGAAGTTGTCGACGAATATGTCTATTTAGGACACACCATACAACTAGGCAGGTCGAACTTCGAGAAAGAGGTCATTCGCCGAATCCAACTCGGCTGGGCAGCGTTCGGGAAGTTAAGGAGCGTTTTCTCGTCAAACATCCCGCAGTCCTTGAAGACGAAAGTCTTTAACCAGTGCGTTTTACCGGTGATGACCTACGGTGCCGAGACGTGGTCTCTCACTATGGGTCTCGTACGAAAGCTCCAAGTCACTCAGCGGTCAATGGAAAGGGCTATGCTCGGCGTTTCCCTACTGGATCGAATCAGAAATGAGGAGATCCGTAGGCGAACGAAAGTCGCTGACATAGCCAAGCAGATTTCCAAGCTGAAGTGGAAATGGGCAGGGCACATAGCTCGGAGAACCGATAGCCGCTGGGGCAGAAAGGTTCTCGAGTGGAGACCACGTATCGGCAAACGCAGCGTAGGACGTCCACCTGCAAGATGGACCGACGACCTGATCAAGGCTGCAGGTACCCGCTGGATGCACGTCGCTTCCGATCGGTCGGCATGGAGGTCCTTGGGGGAGGCCTATGTTCAGCAGTGGACGTCTTATGCCTGATATGATGATGATGATGATTTCCCAAAAAAAAGCCTTGCAGCCTGTTTTTGATAGGCAACCTAGTGTAAATATGCGTAAAAATTAGGTTTGCAGCATATCTGGATGAACTAAATGATTCTGAAGTTTGATCCTAACGTATAAACATAACTTCTTAAGACAAAATTGTGCAATGGAATACATCATAGATATTCTTCCGACCCAAACTAAACTACAACTTGACTCAGATGCTGTTACAACTTTCTCTCAACAACAAAAAACTTCTAAGCGCCCATCGCATATATCAAAGTCACATCTCCTTATTAGTTCCACAATCGGCAGCATCACCACGTGACAAAGCATCATAATGGGGAATGATATTAACCTATTTTTGAAAAACATAATGGAGTGCTTTATCTGATTGTCTCCCATCACAGTTGTGTAATAAAACGGTGAAGAGCCAGCTTATATTTGTGTTGAAAGAGAGGATTATGTTTATTTCATACTAGCTGTTGCCCGCGGCTTCGCACGCGTGTATGTCGTTTTATAAATATTTTTTCCTGAATTTTCTTTAATAATTTTAATTTTTTTTACTAACTTCCTATAAACCTCATGGAGCCCGAGACCTTTCCACCGAATGCAAAACCGTGGAAATCGGTTCTTGCGTTCTGGAGTTATAGCGTCAGGAAGGAAAACCCGACTTATTTTTATATTATAGATTATAATAGCTCCAAAGACATTCTGCTGGTTAATTTTAAACGTAGCTTTTTTATGTTAAGTATATCTAGGATCAAAACTTAACCGGTCTAGTCAATTACCAAATTTAGATGCGATAATGTTTTATTGTTCCTGTTAAATTCTTTATCTCCAAGTCAGTTAGTTTTTAAATTGACGAGATCCATTTCGCTGGCATCAAAGTATCATTAATTTGATAATTGACCATTTCTAAACATAATGAAATGGAAGACTGACCTACCAAGACTGACCCACCATGACCAAATAGGTCGAGTTCTGTCTGATGGTGGGGTCAAAAGTCTTAGGAATCGGCGTGCATGTATGAAGAGAATGATGAAGGTAGACGAGGCACGAGAGGTTTGTCAGAACCGGGATATCTGGCGCTCTACACTCTCTGCCTACCCCGTTAGGGACCTGGCGTGAAGATACATACATACATACATGAAATGGAAGAAAAAATAGTGTCCCTCTTACTTCTGTACTTATATTATAAAAAAGTAAAGTTTGTAACTTTTATTGTTTGTTTGATTTGTAGTGGCTAATCTTCGGAAATACTGATCATGAAAATTCTTTCACAATCAGAAAGGTACTCATTCAGTAGTGCTATGGGCTATTTTATTATGATAGTAGTAATGTAGGTAACATTGCACCCGTGCAAAGCCGGGTTGGGCCACTAGTTGAGCTATTAACCGTTCTATTCTGACTTTGACTTCATCTTTGCTTAATTAATGTTATAGTACAGATCTCTTTGTACTGGTAGAGCGCCAGTGGCGAAGTTTGAGGGCGTAGACACCTTCGAATTACCTAATCTATCAGAGGCCCAATTGTATTGTTCGGGTTATATATTCATAAAATATGTGTAACTATGTACTACGTTGAATAGAATTAACTGTTTGTCTTCAGGTTATGTAACTTCAGTAACTGCTCTTCAATATTTATAAATTAAAGACTAAACGACTCTATTTATATTAAAACCCAGTGCTCCTATATTAAAGTCATGTTTCATCTAAGTACAAAAACGAACGTTCAAACGTCTACTTCTTGTAAGCAAAATATTATCTCAAAACCTGAACGCAGACAGCAAGAATATTTTAATAATACGTCTGAAAACCAACTATAAAGTATCGTTGCAGATTTCCCAAGCAATCCAGCTCCGATGGTATTAAAAATGAATCAAAAGTTCTCTCGGAAATGCGGTGAAAGGGGAACTTTGATGACAAACTTTTTATCGTTGCTGTATAAACATAAACAAGTTTTATTATTCCTCCGCAATATTGGTATATTAACATATTTCCATCCGCCCATCTCGAGTTATGTTGAAGTATTTTGTATGGAGTTTATTTTTCCATTTCAAAAGTTTCATAATCTTCGTCAACAAGATACGATTAGAGCGCCAATTTTCCTGAAATTATGATAATATTTGCTCCTGTCTGTAACTTCATTCAAAAGAATTACTTTTTTTAGAAACAATTTGATTCGTGTTTGTCCTTATATTTTAAGATACTTTCAAAGAAATTGAAAAAATAATTCAGTTCCGTTCGTATTACATAAATCAGTTAGATGCCATCTTTGTTTGCGTTGGCGTTTATTTTATTCTTTGGGCATATTTGGGGGGACTTCCAACAGACGCCTTTTTGTTGAAATAACAAAAAGCATGAATCACCAATTTGGGTTAATTTTAAAAGCAACGAAGTTGGCAAACAAGTGTGCAGTTAACATGGATTTTAAATATATACATCTACACAAAAATAAAAGGTCAATCTTGGCACCCCTGAGCAGCACCTCCGGATATTGCATAGGTGTCTATAGGCTGTAGTCGTCACACATCTTTGTCACCATTATTACTTCAAAAACAATAATAACTGACCGGTTATTTAACCTTATAGAATTCTATTTCTTAGTGACTGTTAACTGCACGATAAACAATAGCCTAAACTAATAACTTGTCGCCAGCACCGATAACATCATGACCGATTTCTTTATCAACACCGAAAGGATGGAGTGGCAATAAATTATAATGATATCAGAAATGCATTGGTGCAAGCAATGATAAACTTAGATAAGATGGGAGGCAGGAGCGTTGAGAGCTTACTCGAACTTAGGGCATGGAGATGATGAGCTTGAGAGTGTTTATTCAATGTCAAACGTTTTTTTCATTCTCAATTTTTTGTTTGACTGAAGGTGGGATTTAGAGTTTTAATAGGATATGGCGTGCATGTATGAAGAGAATTATGAATGATGAAGATGAAGCACGGGAGATATGACAGGGACGGCATATCTGGCGCTCCATATTCTCTGGCTACCCCGTAAGGGACTTGCCGTGGAGATAGATCCATATATTTTTTTGTCTCATAAAACTGGAGGTCACAACGCAGATACGCTGCCTCTACAATGAAATAGATCTTTCACCACGTGTGTGCCGGAAATTACGCTATCATTACCTTAATTATTGGAGCACGATAATACGGAACCTTGTATCGGCAGGTACTCGTACATTAAGTAATTCCACGGTATCGACGCCCTCCAGCTCTAACACTGGAATGCTGCCACCAATAATAACACCTCGTGATTATTTTACTGGTGGTAGAGCTCCAGTGACGGAGATCGCGGTCGTAGGCACCACCGCATTACCTAATATACTTGCCGCTAAATAGTAGTGTTCAGTACTATCGTGTTCCGGTCAGGTAGTAATGTACGGCCTTGTTATTTCCGGGCCAGAGGCACCTTAGACCTCAGGAGTAGTAGCGTATCTGCATTTTGACCTCTGGTCATTGTGTAAGTGTCTATAGGCTGCAGTCAACACTTACCATCAATGTGAACTGCATGATTGTTTTTCACTTCCGTTACATAAAAAAAAAACAACGCAGCTTCATGTGTACAGTAGAAACACGTTTTATTATAACTATAATAAAGTATATTTTAAGCTTTAAAAGATTGAGGCAAATCTGAAGCTAAAAACCACGAGAAGCTTGTTTGTTAATATTCGTTTCATAATAGAACGCCAATAAAATATAATCTATGGCGGTTAGATAAAACTGCTGAAATTTATTTTTAAGCTGTGAATGGTTCCTCCTTTTCTTTCATTTGGTTTTAACTTCAAAGTCACCTAGCAGAATGTTTAATGTACAGTCATTCAAAATTTACTATTGGCCGTTTTATATACACCTATTAGTATTATTTTATAATCGCTAAGACAAAAACCAAGCTATTTTTTTAACATTGGCGTCCTAGGACCTTTCATTGTGGCAACCTTTGTCGATGATGATAGATAGATAGAGCCGCTGACAATGCTCTATCTGATAAATCTTTAATAGTACCTACATCTTACAGCGAGTAAACAATGGTTTTATAAAATTTAATAGGTAAAATTGATCAATATAGGATGACCTAAGGTGGTAATTAAAAATAAGTAGGTAGGTATACCTATTTAGACGTCTTGAATCCCGTGGTTTATGAGTTCTTATACCTAAAACTCCTAAATTGACATTTGACAAGCATATTTCTAGACTATGTATCAACCTACAAGTGTTGAGAATACGTAGGTCCTATTAAAAATAAAAATAAAGCCTTAAATCTCATTCCCAGATCAAAAGTTCTAATCCGGGACTCCAGTGTAGTTAACAGAGTAATGGTCTACTCATATTCAAATCTTAAATAGGTACCTAATACCAATAAACACAATGTTGATTTTGTATTCCAGGAGCACAACATTGTTATGATTCTTTAGAATATCCGCTAAGACTTCATAATGATACGCAAAGACCCAGCATTTAATATCAATGACCTATACAACAATAATTATTATTCTAACAAAGTACCTATATGAAAGGACAAAGATTTTTAATTTAAAATTAGAATATAGCTTACAATTTAAAATTTTATTACAATTAATGCTAACGCTGCCGCTGTCAACTAGGTACCTGTAGAACAAATTGTGAAAAAGCTTTTTGGAAAATTTGATACTTAATTTTTTTCGTAGTGAAAATGCATTTTACATAAAACAAAAGTGATCAATGATCACTACAGAGAAGTTTTAAAAACAATAAATAACATGTATTATTATTGTCAAGGAAAGAAGGAAAACAAAATATAGAAAACAAACACGAGCAAACAGAAAAGAATCCAAATGAAAAACACACAGTTAAAAAAAATATTGCATCTTATTTCTTTTTAAAAATAATAATGTAGAATGATCGTAAAATAAAGACATTCTATATTCATAAAAAAATAAATGAATATAAGAAATAACAGTTAATACTCGTAGACTATCAAAATAAAAGACACTTACAACAAAAACAATCCAAAACAAATCCCACTGAGGGTAAAGTCATCCAAAGTTGATTTTGACACTGTTCAGCTCACATCACAGTACAAAATCGAGTTTCACTTCACGTATGTAAATGACACAGACGAAAACTGTTCCCGGTATTTCGCGGGAACGAGGAAACACAGACGACACGTCCCGTACCGACAGACGCCGCGCTACAACTGACACGATTCAAGGGAACAGGGCGCGGGGGGCCTACTTCGACTGAGATAACTTTTGATCTTTTTGGTACCCAAAGATTTTAATGACGCAGCCACATCTGGACAGAAAAACTAAGTGTTAATGCATGTCGGTCGTAGAAAAAGCGAAGGTTGCGGGTGACATTTTTATAAATAGACCTAATGAAATTTGGTGACAAACTGTCGAATTGTTTCAACGTTGCAAACGCTTCCCTTGTCTCCAGTCCAATTTTTTCTTTCTTCCAAGTTATATTTAGTGTTCCCTGAAACTTTCCTTCTCAAAATTTTAACTCCACAACATTTTTTTATGTAAACATAAACCAATCGAGGCATGACGAGCGTTTTCATTTATCATGTTATGTTCTGTATGTCCCCTGTATGTATTCTGTTATGTCCCATATATTCTTGGAAGAGCAACTTCAAACACTAGTTTTAAAATTAATAATTATTGTGGTACACAAGTATTTGAAAAAACAACAAGCAATTACAGAAATTCATGCATAAAGCTTAAAACTAACTAAGCTTTGTGCTTCGTTATTCATGATCCTGATTGATGTTATGCATTTGCATGGTTGATTATGAAGCTTTTATCTTTAATTTCTAACCGGAATAGACCGCAAATTCCTTGAAACATGAACTATCAAATATAATATTTCATACATCATCATTCATCATGATGCCAGGTTCTAAGGAAAGAGCTATTTCATTATTAACTTCGGAAACTGACTCAACTCGAAAACGAAATACGGAAGCCTTCAAGAAGTCAAGTTACGCAACAAAGCTAGCCAGTAGACAAAAGTAACATGAGGCCAAGATTATGCAAGACGGGATCACTATTATTTTCACATCAGACATATTGGGGAAGATATTGCACAAGGTTTTTGTCGCGCCACATGTCAGGGGCTGTACTAAGGGTCGAAGGAACGCAGGTATAGACCCCGCTCAAGTTACGGATTCATAGATTAATGGGCATTGTGGAGTTAAGAACCCAAAAATTTACAACTGCATTGTGTTTAGAATGTAACAAAAGGACAATAGATGCGTCGGCTCCTGTTATTAACTTATCGTTTATCTGCGATTCTCACTTTCGTAATACGAGATGTATTTCTGATTCCTTTTACTTAGCTATCGTTCTTTTACGTTTACGTTCGTGGCAGTTGGATAGAAGTTTTGAATAAGGCAAACGCGATGGTTTTTATGATCTCTCGGGACTTGCAGATGTTTGGGAGGCGTACCGTCAACAACTTATTCTCGAGTGTGCTGTTGAAGCTTTCAATAGATGGATATATAATTGGAGATTAAAACGTGTTAAGCTATTTTTCTATGGTTGGAGTGTATTTTTTTTTTATTTCTCAGGAAGTTAACGCATGAATGAGTGGGAATTTTTCATATCTAACATCTTGTGCCGTGGTGGATAATTGCATTATTATTAGAGAATATATATGTAACTGATGGTTTTGCCTGATAAATGTCTTGTTTCTTTTATATGTCTTTTATGTATCTTACATTTAATTCGTTGTGAAGAGGGCAGAAAAAACATTTTAAAATAAATATTAAAGAAATATTTAATATCGTTGTAGTGGTTAATATTGGCCACAGTTGAACATAATTGTCCCGTAATAGGTAATTATCACAGAGACATTACAACTTATGTCTCAGGGGACGCAATCACTTACCAAACATGAGTACTGCAAGTCACTTACCATACATGAGAACTGCATGCTTGTGTGTCCTTTATAATTATAAAAACATGTCACCAAAAATAATTTCACGCGTTTGATCTTCTACTAAATAATAAATATTTAACCAGCTATAATCCAAAAGGCTTGAAATCAGTAGCTTGAAGAACAGCAAAGCATTTTGTTTCCTTGTTAACTTAAACAGCATTTTTTGTTAAGGTAATAAAATTGACAATATGTTTGTTACATACACGTCATTAAACTTTTGAACCGAAGTGATATATGAGATAGTCTTCTATCTAACCTCTGAACCCGCCGATAGAGTTTGGTAGAGTCTATAGAAAGAGACAAATTTGGAAACAAATATCATGAGAAAGAACAAAGGCTACTTAGTTATTTATAAAACGACATATACGCGGGTGAAGCCGCGGGCAACATCTAGTCAAATATAAAACAACATCCAAACATCCAATTTTATCCCTAGTACAGTGAACATTAGGTAGATACAACTTATCGATACACCGACAAAAAAAACTTGAATTTTATCAATTCAAAAACGACGTTGTCAACATGCTTAAACATGTACAAATACTTCAAATAACAAGTTTTTTGTTGGAATCATGTAATTTTTATCAGAATTTTATCAATATCTTCACACCCCATATTTGTTAAGTCCGGTATTCTAAGTAACTTGCTGTTAAGCTTGTTTGATTTTGATAAAAGTTTTTGCAATCGTTATTTCAATTTCAAGGACATCGATATAAGTTTTATTTTATCAAAACTAGTATCAAAAACAGAACCTTAACAAAAGCCTCATTTTGAAAAAAAAAAAAAAAATAATTGACAATGACATGTGCTAGAATGGTTTTGGTCCAATAGTAAGAAATCATTGAGTCCAAATTCTTCTAGGATTCTAGGAATATCGTCTTAATTTTTTATTTCTTCAAAATATCGTTATTTTTTATGAGATGAATTTAGCAATGAAGCATAGAATTCACATTAATGATCAGGAATGGAATTAGAAATACTAGTTAGGAACAGGATTATAATAGAGAAACAGGAAACTCATCAATTTAATAGTGAAACCTGACCTATTTTTCTATATTTTTCGTGAAATCTCCTACCCATAGAGTTAAATAAGCATGCTGTTCGCATAGTTTTAGTATGGCTCATTTCAAAAGTTGTGGTTTGAAGATAGTTACACAAAACTCTAATTAAAATCTCTGGTACCCACATAAGAGCCTTTCTTGGGGCATATTAGGTTTCAATATTTCAAGCACCAGTAGGTAAAACAAAGCCAAAATCAAGCTGGGTTAAGCTATGTACTATTTGGTCAGCAAACTACTTCGTTAACAAAGTGTTACCATGGAAACCGTACAAAGCTCAACGCTTTTCATTTGTTTATTTGTTCACGCAACATAATCTAGGGAAGCTAGCTGGCTAAATACAGATTGCAGCATAACTTCACGTTTATTAGTCATTCTTATTGCGGGTTAACACTAACGGCGCATTCGCATACTTCAATGTTTCTTGTGATTTGTTAGTAAATATGCATATTGTCCACCGATAATATGATTTTATCGGTGAAACCGTGTTAAAAATCATTTTAGTTTAATTTTTTTTTACGGGTGGTAGAGCTCCAGTCACTGAGCTCGCGGGTGTAGGCACCATCGCATTACCTAATACTTGCCGCTAAATGGTATTGTTCAGCACTATCGTGTTTCGGTCTGTACGCCCCTGTAATTGCCGACACAGAGGCATTACACCTTAGGCCTTAGGAGCGGTAACGCATCTGCATTTTGACCTTGGTCTTTGTGTGGGTGTATATAGGCTGCAGTCATCACTTAACATCAATGTGAACTGCATGCAACCACATCCATATCATTAAAAAAATACGCGAGATAAATCCGAAAACTAGTTTTATTTCAATGAGTGTAACTCGCGAAAACCTAAGAACATAGATAGGAAACTAAGCGATAATATTTTTTAAGGTAATGAAAAAATAAAAAAAACATACTTTTTCTGGTAGTAGACTTCCAGTGTTGGAGCTCGAGGGTGTCTGATACCACTCTACCTTATCTATCTGTCGCTAAATGTGTCCAGCGCTATCATTTTTCCTGTTACTTGGTCATGTACGGCCGCGTAATAACTATCACATAGGTAAAACATCTTAGACCTCAGGGATAGCAACGCATCTGCACATTGACTTATGATTTTCCTGTCGCTGCAGTCATTAACCGGCGCATCGAGGGTGTTTACATAAATGCTTGAATGGATGGTTTATTTTATGTAATGGAATTGGCAAACAAGCATGCAGTTCACATTGATGTTAAGTGATGTCTGCAGCCTATAGACACCTTCACAAAGACCGAGATCAAAATGCAGATGCGTTACCACTCCTGAGGCCTAAGGTGTTATGTCTCTGTGCCGGAAATTACAGGGCCGTACATTTATTATTACCACCTGGACGGAACACGATAGTGCACCTGGGTGTCTATCTGCAGCAGTCATCACTTAACATTAATTGTAAAATGTAAACTGTATGCTAGTTTGCCACTTTCATGACATAAAAAAAAATCCCTTCGGAGATTACAGGCGTGAAGTTTCGTATGAAAAGCAAAACAATTAAAATAATATACAAAAAGAAAGCGGAACAAACCCACGTAAACTGTTGATGAGTAATATAAGATTTCTTGTAATAAGCAACGACTCTAGCGCTATGTGTCACCATCAAACAGCAACCCACGTCTCATGCAACGCATAATTTTTGTTTCATTTATGTATTTTTTTTAATATTATGGAAATGGCAAACAAGCTTGCAGTTTACATTGATGTTAAGTGATGACTGCAGCCTATAGACACCCACATAAAGACCAGAGGTCTAAATGCAGATGCGTTACCACTTTTTAGGCCTTAGGTGTTATGCCTCTGTGCCGGAAATTACAGGGCCGTACATTACCACCCGACCAGAACACGATAGTGCTGAACACTACGATTTAGCGACAAGTATAGGTAATGCGGTGGTGCCTACGTCCGCGAGCTCCGTCACTGGAGCTCTACCACCAGTAAAATGTATATCCAGCTTAAGGCTCAGGACAACGCCATTGACTGTCCCGTACAGCTTTGTATGACGAGCGAGGGCATTATCAGTTATTATTCATTCAAAATTATATTAATTAACAAAACACCCTCTTTAGGGTTTCGTAATAAACAAGGAACCCTTATAGTTGCGCCATGTCCCGTCTGTCTGTCTGTTCATCCGCGATTTAGTGCAAACACTATTGGTAGTAGAGACTTGAAATTTGGCACAAATATACATCTTGATCACGCCGACAAAGTGGTAGAATAAAAACACGCATCGTCCTCGTATAGTTATATAGCTCAGTACTGGTGGACGCGGTCACATATTTTCGAAGCGTAGATTTCACACGTTCGCAGTATAGCTACTGCCTCAGTAGCCTAGTGGTAGCATGCCACTACTACTACGCTGGACGTCCTGGGTTCTATTCCAGGGTCGATGGTTATCAGAGATAACGGTTTAAAATCCTTTATCTCTGGTTCTTTTGGGACTTTTCCATTTTCTGGAAGTTTCACAGTACCTCGGAGTTTGGTAATGTGCCCAGATATGGCAATAGGCTCGCCATCTGTTACATGGGCCAAAAAATAACCGGCGAATCGTGGGTGTTTGCATGTTGGTATGCTTGAATGCATGCATTTATGACGACCCGGTTAGTCCAGCTGTGCGAAACCACCGTTAGATTCGAAGGGTCGCGGGTTCGATCCCCGCACCGGGACAAATATTTGTATGATCTACAGATATTTGTTTCGGGTCTGGGTGTTTGTGTATGGGTTGTGTGTTTATAACGGCACCCACGACACAGGTGTATACCTAGTGTGGGGCTGTGAGTGTAAGCGTATTTATTTATTTATTATTTACCTCTGCCTACCTCTTCGGGGATTGCAGGCGTGAAATTACGTTTTAGTTACGCATCATAGCAGCATAGCACATCTCTGGTGGGAAGGCAGCCTTAAGATATCCATATTCAGACGCTTGCGTCAGATCAATCAAATTTTATCTACATTCATAAACTTGCCAAAGGATTATTCGATATTGGCACCGAGCGATGTTATTTGTTACTCGTCATAACAAAGCTAGTCAGTTAAATAAACACAAAAGAAGACAATAATATTTTTACATCACCTTACGTATGCAGACAGGCGCCAGTGGAGTAAAAACATAAGAAATCGATAAACTACATCCATATTTATGGGCGGCGTGTGACGCTTAATAATATCATAGAAGTGGATTTGCGTTGAATAATGAGGGATGTGTGACTACAAAGGTGTGTGGAAGTAAAAGGAGATATTTTTTATGTCATAAAGCCATAAGTATACAGTTTTTTTTTATGTTATGAAAGTGGCAAACAAGCATGCAGTTCACATTCATGTTAAGTGATGACTGCAGCCTATAGACACCCACACAAAGACCAAAGTCAAAATGCAGATGCGTTACCACTCCTGAGGCCTAAGGTGTTATGCCTCTGTGCCAGAAATTACAGGGGCGTTCATTACCACCTGACCGGAACACGATAGTGCTGAACACTACCATTAAGCGGCAAGTAAATTAGGTAATGCGGTGGTGCCTACGCCCGCGAGCTCCGTCACTGGAGCTCTACCACCAGATAAGTTAGTTTACATTGATGGTATGTAATACTGTAGCAGAGAATATGTAATAATACTACGAGTAGAATGGACACTTCGACGACCCGCCCGATTTCCATGCCTCACCCAATCGCCTTCCCTATTATGGGCGATGGTTTGGTATTATCTACGTGCTACGCACACAGGTGCACGTGTAAATACAAGTCACTGATTGATGTCTGTGTAATAGAGACCAAATTAAGCGTTTGTATGGAATTTTGGCGAAGTGTCCGCGGTGTGACAGTGGCCTATAAACATGTACATTGTGTGCTGGAAATACATTTCCAGTCAGGTGGTAATAATCGATAGTGCGGAACATTGCCATTTAGCGGTATATATTAGGTTGGGGAAAAAGTTTCTTCGCATTTTTTAAGATAATTCAAAACATTTTTTAATACAGTTTATTTAAATTTAACTAAAGTATGTATGTACCATTTTGTTCGATAACCTTTTGCCATCTTGTAGGTAGGGACATGATCACATTGCTATAAACATTTTGGGACTTCTCATCAAAATACCGCGACAAGTGGACTTGGCAGTCCTCTCGTGATGTTAACCTAACATTGCATAGAGAATTCTGAAGAGACCGAAACAGGTGGAAATCTGAAGGTGCAAGGTCAGGACTATACGGCGGATGCATTAACACCTCCCAGCCAAACTCTCTTAATTTTTGCTGAGTGGCTATAGATGTGTGAGGTCTAGCGTTATCATGATGAAACACCACACTCCTTCTGTTGATCATTTCCGGCCGCTTTCTCTCAACTTCTTGCTTTAATCTCATCAGTTGTTCGCAGTAGAGTTCAGAATCGATAGTCCTGCCTGGTGGTAATAGCTCATAATGAATAATGCCCTTCCAATCCCACCACACACACAACATCACCTTATTGCGAGTTAACCCGGGTTTTGCCACAGTCTGTGAAGCCTGACCGGCCTTTGACCACGATATTTTTCACACGTTCTTGTCGTACGAGATCCACATTTCATCACCAGTTATCAGCTTCTTCAAAAATGATTCGGTTTCATTACGTCGTTATAAAGAATCACAAATGAGTACACGGTTCATTAGGTTTCTTTCAGCGAGCTCGTGAGGTACCCAAATATCGAGCTTTTTTTATACCCAGCTTTTTTCAAATGCGCCAAAACTGTTTTGTGATCAATTCTCAGTTCTTCAGCTACGTCGTAACTACTGATATGTTGATCTTGCTCCACTTTTTCAAAAATGGCATCCATTTTATCCGTAATAGGGCCAGAGCGAGGTGCATCTTTGACATCAATATTTCCGGATTGAAAACGCTTAAACCAAATTTGTGCTACTCTCACAGGCACTGCACTAAGTCCATAAACATCGCTAATTTTTTTCACTGCTTGCGTTGCATTTTTACCTTTTTTGTAGTAAAATTTTAAAATGTATCGAATTTCTTCATTAGATTTACTCATCTTGACAGTACGAAAAACAAATGATAATCACACATTTGCCTAATTTGAATTTGGAATTATGTTCTTTAAAATTTTAACTTTCAATGATACCAAAACCAGCCAGATACAAATACTACAGCCAAAGAGATCTTATAACAAGTTCATACATACTGTAATGCGAAAAGACTTTTTCCCCAACCTATTATTATACGAGTAGATAAGGTAATGCGGTGGTGCCTTGCCTACACCCGCGAGCTCCGTCGTTGAAGCTCTACCACCATTATTGTCATATTTATATTTTTAACTTAAATAACAAATGCAAGTGAATAAATGGCATGTAATATTTAACTTCGGGCAGCAATCAAACCTCGTAAGTAATAATAAAGAAGTGAACATATTTGTATCATAGATAGAATAATGACAGACGTGTAAATATTGAATAAAATCGTATGATTATGACCGAAATGTGACGTGCGAAATAATAGCGTTCATTAAACTTGTTATACATAACAGCGCCTGTAGGTTTGGATTAATAATAAAAGAAAATAAAATAATACATGATACTAAATTTCAATGAAATGAAAATATTCAACGAGATAAATTAAATTGAGAAGATACCGGGAACAAAGAGGCGGTTCCGTTTTTATATTATTTGTACAGATATTTATGTGACATGTCACGTCATGTGTTTCTATGGAAAAGTGTGGTAAATTGCCTTTGGGAAACTGGAACCGTGCTACCAAGGGGAATGTCCTGTCTAGTACTTTAGTAGATACATATGGGTCAATTAAAATAGTAATTAATTTAAACATTCCTTACAAATTAAAAGGCTTGAAAGCGAGAAAGCAATTGTTATCTCTGTAGGTGCTGCAACGCATTGCTAATTTAAGTATGTAAAAAATTATATTGTATGTAAACATTTTCATGTATTCACCACTGAAATAAAAACATAAGAAATCGATAGTAACTACATACATATTTATGGAACGTGTGAAGCTTAACATCAAAGAAGTGGTTTTCAGTCCTTGTTTAACCACAGGCGTTGATAATGTAATGCATATAGATGCAGCGAAGCTTGCGCAGATGATTCGATAACATGTTATGTCAATGTTTGTTCACGGTGGTGAAGAGAAGGAAGAAAATCACAATCACTGGTGGTCAAAACATGTATTGAAGTACATAAAATGAACTCTGTGCTAGGCACCACCCCATTACCTAATCTATCTGCCTCCAAAAGGTATTTGGAGGCAGATAAAAAATTGGTAAAGGTAGTTGTATTCAACACTATCGTGTTTAGGTTTGATGGTAATCTGCTAATGTAGTAAGCTTCAGGGCTTCAGATATGATATCCGTGTGTCACCAAATGGGTTCGAGTTGTAAACCAGCGTCAGGCTCCGGCCTGACACAAAACTGAGTTCGGAGCATTTTGGTACAGACGAGAGACACAGTTTATTAGGGTGTATTATGGGTAGTTTTAAATCTCATGTACCTCTTGTATGACCAGTTTTTTTTTTTCCTATGTTTTAATTTAGTGTCTTTAACCCTTATTTAATTAATGTCTGTCTGTATGTACTGTGTCTCCAATCTGTGTCAATAAATTCTTTTTAATTTCAATTAATCTACAGCTACGGAAAACTTTCAGAAAAAAAAAAAAATTTTCTGAAAGTTTTCCAATACTTTCCTCGGAGTTTGCCGGGACAACTAGTAAGTAATGATTATTTTCAATAAAAAGCAAATACAATGTAAATGAGGACGTCTCCCCAGGATCCAAAAAATGCGGCCGTTCCGCACAAATTGGGATACTTGGCAACAATATTTGGTGCCTACGCCTTTGAACTCCATCTTTAGGCCTCTCCTTAACAACGTGACCTGCATGCTCGTTTGCATTTAATTATTCATAAATGAATTTCAGGCAAATTTTAGAACTAACTACTACGTAAATTTTGAGAAAAAATAACAGTCAAGTTTACATTTAATTACCATACGAGGAAGGCGAAGCCTTTATAACCAAGAGGAGTTGGAAGGCAGAGTGAAATCACAAACTTATTAGTACTAGAAAATCCGTTATTTAATTTTATCTTAAAATTATCTTTGTGTAAGTGTCTATAGGCTGCAACATTCACTTAACATCAATGTGAACTGCATGCTTGTTGGCCACATCCATTACATAAAAAAAACTCACCAACATTTTAAACTTCGCCGCGGTCCATCAAAAAACTACAGACAAAACCAAAAAGCTATAATTTATGTCATAATTTCCACATTTTTTCTCCGAAATCTTAAAACCGTTTTAATTGCCGCCATCTTTACTTTAACCCTTCGACGTTTTTTAAGTCGACGTGTGGTGTTTTTTTTTTGTCGTACAATTTTTACAACCGACCATATGCTTACAGCCTTGGATAGTGATCAGGGATAAATTTATTGTAGTTCGGATACTTAATTCAAGAGATAGGATTGAAAAAATCACCAGTTCTTATTTATTGTTGATATTCAAGTGTTTATGTACGTTGGTTTGTGGGTATTCATTATCTTCCAATTTGCTGCGAAAAAAAATGTGAGTTAATTGTACAGTCGAGGATATAATAATATCAACCTAAACGAAATCATCGTCATACTGGCTGACCCGGAATACGTCGTCCTGCTATACAAAAAATATTAAAGCCACTGTACAGAAAATAAAATCAAACGATCATCGGTGTGAGCATTGAATCAAATTTATTTTCATGCGCGCTATTTTATGCGACAACTTCTGAGGTATTTGTTTTAATCCCTACTTTCCTGCTAATACTATAAACTCTGTCTGTCTGTTACCTTTTCACGTCCAAACGACAGAACCGATTTTAATGAAATTTGGTACAGAGGTAGAGTTGACTTTGAGAAAGAACATATGCTACGTTTTAAGCAACAGCTAGAAAATTATATTTCATCGTTACCATTTATCGTTATATTTTAATTAATTAGCCATCAGCTCGGTGTGAGTGTGACAGGATGATGTTAATTATACACAAACCTACCTCATGAATGTCTCTATCTATTGGTGAAAACCCCATGAAATATCTTGTAAAGCTTGGGTGTCATGTCCGGTGATAGGTATATGTAGTTCAGTTCCGACCAGTTGGTATTGCAAAATGGAGGCAACTTTATACTTCAAAAGTGGTAAACCAATCTACATTGAAAACTCTGATATCATGTAGATGGTTTTATTCGACAGTATTAATTACTCACCATCAATGTAAACTGTAGCTTGTTTGCCACTTCACGACAAAAAAAAAAACACAAAAAACAAAAATAAGAACAAAGTAAAAAGTAGTCTTTAGAATTATAAAATATTTTATTGAAAGCGCTTGTTGTTACACAGCAATTGAATAAAATAGCTACCAAGATCAAGTATTTTTAAAGGTTTTGCGTGAGGTGGACCTTAATCTTGCTGGTTTTCCATCAGATGCAATTAAAGAGCGATGGAAGGAAAAGGATCAATTTTAAAATGTCTTAACATCACCCCAACATGATTACAGTAGCATCGAGACTTAGGGTGATTTAATCCCACAATTTGTATGGATTAATTAACAGAGTAGGGTTCAGAAATAGGGAATAGCAAGCAATCAATGAGTCTTTCATTATTTATTTGTGGCAGAAAGATGCATTGAATATACAGTCTAGATATGTTACCGGTTACAGCTAGGAGTTGAGATTGTGAATAATCTTCTTAATATATATAAATCTCGTGTCACAATGTTTGTCCTCAATGGACTCCTAAACCACTTAACCGATTATAATAAAATTCGCACACCATGTGCAGTTCGATCCAACTTGAGAGATAGGATAGCTTACATTACGCTATGACTAATAGGAGCAGAGCAGCGCGGGCGAAGCCGGGGCGGGCCGCTAGCCTGCTATAAAATTAGAGTGCGGATGCACTAACGGATGAATTTTCTTCTACTTGTAGAAAATTATTCAGTCAGTCAACCGAACAATGGCTGTCAAACTATCCCAATGGAGCAGTAGTAAATGGGAAAACGCAAGATGGGCAGCCACGTCATGCGATAAAACTACCGCCACTGCGATCGCCAATCCGCATGCCAAGCCTGGCGATTATGGCATATCTCCCCCTAATCGGGCGGCTTTTGTCCAGCACGTCTTTTGGCTGAGATGATGAATAATTGGATTCTCAACTACACTTGTTAACGCTGTTGACTGTACCTCGTATATCTTAAACCAACGCGAACGGTTACAAAGTTAACATCAGCATCGATATCACGTTCCAGCGACACATCAAGATTTTTAATCGATTAAAATATGACACATCGATTCTGTAATGAAACTTATCAGTTCGGGAGATCGGCCAGTGACAGACCGACTGATGTTCCCAAGGTTTCACCGTTATTTTCTCAACACGGTTAAACTTGAAATGTGAAGGGGAAAATGAAATTGTTTTTTTTTAGGCTGTGAGTCTTCTATTTTACAGACTTATATTAATTTTAATAAGAACGTAAGAAACACAAAAATCTAAGAACATACAGACGCTAGAGAATGAAAAATGTCTGGTTTTTCTATGTCATTACGATGTGGGAAATAACTTTGTCTTTTAAAAAATGGACTTTCAGAAATAATACTTTTAGAAACCTCGATGTCGGTTACAAAAATCTATCTATAGAAAACAAACACGTACTTATAGATGTTTATTTTCAGGTCCAACAACGGAGACCTATATTTTTCAACTCCCACAGTTTTCATTTATTTTTTAATTGGTACGAAAATCATAAAGCGGCTAAGAATACATCTATTTACTGAGTTCCAAGTACGTAATAAAAGTTTCGGACTAAAGAGTCTGTGACGTTATGGACAGCCACGACGAATCTATAAGGGTTCCGATATTACCATTTGACTGCGAGACCCTAAAAAGTTCCAGATCATACGTGATACTCAATAATGAAATTGGATTGACCAATTTCACAATTTCCCACCTATGGCTAAAAAGCGTGTCGAATCCCCATTATTGTGTATCGTGTCTTTATTGTTCGACAGATCACGACTGACCGTTACGATGAATAAGTTTACAGCAAAATTATCGATGGGCTACGTGAGAGACCATTATAAACTTTTTTAATTGGTTTTATTCTATTTTCAACAGATTGAGTTTATTTATCAAATTGAGTTCTAGTGGAACGCAGGCGATAGGTTCTAATCTAATCTATTGTTATATCTAGTTTCACAGTTGTATAATAAAGAACAAAAGGTAGGTCTCCAGTGACGGAGCTCACGGGCGTAGGTATAACACTATCAATTAGCGGCAAGTATATTCGGTAATGCGGTGGTGCATTACCTAATATACTTGCTGCTAAATGATAGTGTTCAGCACTATCGTGTTCCGGTCAGGTGGTAATGTACGGTCTTGTAATTTCCGGCACAGAGGCATAACACCTTAGGCCTCAGAAGTGGTAACGCGTCTGCATTTTGAGCTCTGGTCTTTGTGTAAGTGTCTATAGGCTGCAGTCATAACTTAACATCAATGTGAACTGCATGCTTGTTTTGCAACTTCCATTACATGAAAAAAAAAACTTCGTCTGTTTTCGGAACAGAGATAGACCGATAAACTTAACGAAAACAAGGGTTCTATTTTTTTGCTATTATAGCAACAGAACTAAAAGTAAAGAAATAGCTGCCAACACCATTGTTACCATGCCAAACGAATTGGTTATAAAGACAACTGGATAGATACGAAGAATTTTTTTTTTTTGTAATAAAAAGTGGTAAACAAGCGTGCAGTTCACATTGATGTTAAGTGATGACTGCAGCCTATAGACACTTACACAAAGACCAGAGCTCAAAATGCAGATGCGCTGCCACTCCTGAGGCATTAGGAGTTTTGCCTCTGTGCCGGAAATTACAGGGCCGTACATTACCACCTGACCGGAACATGATAGTGCTGAACACTACCATTTAGCGTCAAATATATTGGGTAATGCGGTGGTGCCTCCGCCCGCGAGCTCACTGGAGCTCTACCACAAGTAACCAGTAACCATTTCTTTATGTTAGTGCATCGACTTGGGGACGGATGAGTAAAATGTGGACGTTTCTTGATAAAAATGGTTTAGATTTCATAGCTTCCCTACTTGGAACTGAAACTAAAAATAACACTTTATCAAAGCTATGGAAAACTTATTTCGCCAATATCCCAAAAAAGCGACTCTTCAAAACATTGAAGTGGAAACAAAAAAGAAAAAGCAAAGAAATAGCTGCCAACACAATTGTAACCATCCCAAACGAATTGGTTATAAAGACAACCGATAGATACGAAGAATTTCTTTATGGCAGTGCATCGACTTGGGGACGGATGAGTAAAATGTGGACGTTGCTTGCATAACAATGACGTGGAGATAGTTGACGGCGCTATTGGATTCCTGGCGTTTTATAGGGAGATGGGTTCATGAGACATTTGATTAAGCTTGGTGGAAATATGCTGTTTTGTCTGGGGACTTGAAAGATCTATTCAGAATTGCAATTTTTGAAATGGAGATTTAGGAAATAAAACCCGATCCTCGGGAAGTGCTATAGGGACTTTTTCTTTTAAAAGTATTTTTTCAGTAGCACCCGGAGTACGTTAATGTGCCTGGAGATATAAACAGGCTTGCCACCGCTGCGAATTCATGGGAATAAACGTAACTGGTGAATCGTGCGTGTCTACATATATGCTTGAATGTATGCAGTTACGCCTGCCTACTTCATCGGGGAATACAGGCATGAAATTGTGTTCAGTGTTGATGTGTACGCGTGAGGTACAAGATTTTTTGCCTTCATGCTCATTTCCATCTCACCTCCACTATTTCTGCTCTGTTGAGCATTATCGCATTCTGGTTCTGGCATTTGGTGGGAGAAAGGGTACGTAATATTATAATGCTTAAGGCCTAGCTTCGAGATTTGGATTTGATAGGAACTAAAGGTTGACTAATATCAGTATTATTTATGTTTTATTGGTGACAGTACATAAAAATAGTGTGATGCAGTCAGACAACTCGTAAATAATATCACATTGTGTTCTTTAGCGCCGAGGCTTGAGGATAATTATATTTCAGTGTGGTGTCGTCAAATATTATATTGTGTTCACCGTGTGCTGAATAAGACATATATAATTTCAGACGGATAGATGTAGGTAACATTTTCAACCATATGAGCGACAACAAAGGATAGAGTGCCATGTTTCTAATAATGCAACCTATAAGGCTAAGTTACTATCAGCGCCAAATGAAAGTTATTTGTGAAATTCTTGAAATAAATCATCAGAATTATTTTTTCAAAAAGTGTGATCAATTTACTCGAATCAAAGTACAATCAAGCAATTAATTTATCTGGTGCCCCTGGCGGCCGTCAACGGTGTAATCTTAAACCTGGAATATTAATAACGCTCAGATATGTTATTTTGTTTTTGGGCTGTCGTAAAAAGGGAAAACGGTTGCCGTGTATTCTGCAGAATTCATTTGAATTCAATGAATATTTTTTATGTTATTACTGCAAGATTGAAAGTTGATTATTACTGTAATAACGTTTTTACATAGCCACATATTTTTTTATGTAATGGAAGTGGTATGGCAAAGTATGCAAACTATTATACGTCCCACTGCTGGACACGAGTCTCTCCCCGTTTTGGGGGCAGGCCTGGAGCTTTCTCCACCACGCTGCTCCAATGCGGGTTGGTTTAGATACGGAATAGTGGCCAACCCGTTGGGCTGTCGTGAAAAGGGAAAGCGGTTGCCGTGTATTCTGCAGAATTCATTTGAATTCAATGAATATTTTTTATGTTATTACTGGAAGATTGAAAGGTGATTATTACTGTTATACGTTTCACAGATCACATACCGTGCAGTCTCAGCAAGAAGATGTTAAGTGGGATACCTATGGGTTTCTTTGGGGGCATTTGCACGAGTATACTGTTGCGATATCACAGTGCCAGTACGAAATTGGCATCGTGTTACAAAATAACCGATACCCGCAGAAATCTAATTCTGTAAGAGAAATTCACGTCTTTAGTATTTTACTTGTAAAGTTTGAGTATCGGAGATTAAGGGCGTAAAAACTACCACATTATCTTATCCACCCGCCACCACTTCATTATGATAGTTTTTAAAACAGGCTTCAGAGTGGGCCCTCTAAAGCCTGCCCTGTAACCCTGTTTATATGAAACTATCATATGTATTTCATGCAAAACGGTAGGGAATATATGGCACACTTAAACTGTTAAAATAGGTCAGTTTTTATCTGTTCTAACTCTTGCAAAGCTTAAACTCATCAGCGTAAACAAATTCACTGCTGGATAAAGCCTTCCCCAAAGATGCATAACAGTGTTGTGCGTTATTAGGGGAGAAAATGCCCTAATCGCCACGCTTGGCTGGCGGACTGGCGAACGTAAAGGCAGCAGTTTTATCGTGCCTGCTACTCTGCTTTGTTATATTTAATAATAGCAACCCAGTAAACGTCCCACTACTGGGAGTCTCTCCCCTTTTTGTGGGGAGGCCTGGAGCTGATCCAATGCGGGTTGGTTTAGATACGGATTAGTGGCCAACCCGTTGTCGAATGTTTTCAAACCACCCATAAGGCCTCCGACAAGGTTTAACGACTGCTATCTATCTATAGCAACCGGGACCGACGGCTTAACGTACCCTCCGAAGCACAGAAACGCGCGTTGAATTGCCACTAGCGGTCGACCATCACACACCCGACCGTGCCCGTATCGCTTAACTGGGTAGATCGCTTACGATCTACACCAGCCGCTGGGCCATGCGCGCTTGCGTTATATTATATTTTATTCGTGTTATATTTACTACCGCCTTATTGGAATGGTTTGACCACCATTGCTCGGTTGACTGACTGCAGTAGTCGAAGAATTCTCTTTCATTAAATCGTCACTAAGTTGTCACGTACGAAGCCTTCAAAAAACGTAAATACACGCCTGTTATCCTCGAAGGGGTAGGCAGAGGTAAATGCATGCATGCAAACACCCACGATTCGCCGGTTACGTTTTGGCCTATGTAACGGGTGGCGAGCCCGTTGCCATCTCCGGGCACATTACCAAACTCCGAGGTACTGGGAAACTTCCAGAAAATGGAAAAATCCCAATAGAAGCAGGATTTTAAACCGTTATCTCTGACAGCCTCCGACCCGGGAATCGAACCCAGGACCTCCAGCGTAGTAGTAGTGGCCTGCTACCACTAGGCTACTGACGCAGTTATTATTTATATACTATTTTTATAATAATAAGGATTTAAAGCTTAAATTAAATATTTTAAACTATTATATCCAAATTGGAAAACATATAATAAAAACAGCAATATCACTATATTCTGAAAAATATTGACGTTCTTTGTAGTTGAAGCTTTCATCGTATTTCGGATGCAAACATTCTAATATTGTACGTGACTCTGGCATCGTAGATCGAGCAGGTACCATTAGGGCCTTCGAAGGCGTTTTTTACGTTCGTCCCTTTGTTAAAGAGTAATCTTTCGTAACGGTTATGCTTTTCACCGTTTTTTGAACGTACAAAACCTTTCTGGAACATTCGATTGTATTAAATCTTATAACTTTTTCAATCGTCGTTTTTCCTCATCCACTCTCGAGTTTGCCCTTTAGAAAGTCGCTTTTCAATGGGCATTCTCGCACCTACGTTCGGCGAAAATTAATTATGGAAAATGGTTTGATTTATACTACTAAATAGGTATGTAGGGAAATGGTGTGGCTTTGTTAATTAAGGTAAATATTTGGTTAAAATTTACTTCATGTAGGTATACTCTTTTAGTGTTTTATGTCATTATAAGTTGTAATAAGTAAAAACTAGTTGTTTTAATGTACTTTAATACTTGTATGTACTTTAATTGTACTTTATTTTTCGCAATAACACATGCGAGTAAACTTAAGATATTAAAAAAAAAAACGGAAAAAAAAAATGATTTCGGGCAGGAATCTCAACCTCATCAACCTCAGGATAACCAGTCCAGCCACGCTTTACCACTAAGCTACCGAAGTCCCACACCGATGCGTCTAATTTTGTTTTCTTTTTTTGATTGTTTGGTGAACGACATCCATTGATAACTAATTAATAGCTATACAACCGATATGATAGACTTTGCAGTTTATACGATATCGATCGTATTGTGGAGGAACGGTTGGAAGTGTTCCTCCGGCGAAAAGGGAGGATCCTCCGACCAGGCGAGGTGGTAGCGCCTGGCGGGCCGCGGCCCAACGATTGACGTTGGGAAGTTGTATATATGCCAACTCTTGAGAAATCTTCGCATGTGCGATGTAATTCGAATGCACGCCATCTATCGTACTAGACAAGTACTGTGAGGTTTCATCTGTGTTCCACTAGTTGGCGCCTTAATGTAGTGGACGCTACAGTATCATTCATACAATATGTTTTAATGTACCTACACAGATGAATGAGCTGGCACTCCTAAGTTTGCCAAAATTACAGAGCCGTACATTAATTATTCTTCTTCTTGGTCGTTAAACTCTTGACAGAGTCGTCGTGGTTGTCACTTCAGGGTTGTTGGCTTGCTTCACAACCGCGTACGTCACTCCTCGCGTACCGATGCGTTGTGGTTCCGGGTGCACTCGTAGAATGATTTCTTAGTAGTAGCTTAGTGGCGTTCTTTACACATAGGAGATCACCACATTTTCTTTTACCGTTGAAAACTCCCTGGACGGTCAAGTGTTCTATGGGATGTTCACACCGTCTCGAAACGTGTCCGAAAAACGTAAGAATTTGAGACTAAACCACGAAGGATAAACGCCGCTTGATATCGAGTTTTTGAAGTATGGATGCGTTAGTTCTGACTTGAGTGCACGATATTCCAAGCATCTTTCGCCAGCACCACATTGATTATTAATAAAGCAGAAAAATTTATTATATTGGGTAAAAGATATATTTCTAAAATCGTGTTTTTTTTTCTAACCGAGACATTAAAATTTCAACATAAAAAATATGTCAATTTACAATATAAATTTATACATCTATGCTTAAAAAATATTTGTTTTTCATAATTATTTTGATCTCAGATTCAAGTCCTAAGAGATTTATTTGAAGATTACCCCCCTGTGTACCTGGCACCGAAAAATCTAGGTTAATTCATAATTTGGATAAAAATAAATAAAACAGAGGACTGTTAGAGCTATATTGTAGGTAAATAGTGAAGGGAGTTATTGACGACTGTCAATATTTTTAGTATAGATGCTATTCGAGTTTTATTAAGAATCGATATCTCATAAAACAGGTGAAGGTTATCTTGGCTTGTATTATAGCGGATGCTGGAATGAGGTTTTGAAAGTAAAACCTGCGTGAATGTAATTTATCAACTGGAATAAGTTACATACGTTTTATGACATACCTTGATGTTTTTTATTCCAAGTACTCCAAGCCTAATGGAAATTTTACGACAAAATTATGTAATCAATCGTGAACATTAGGGTTAGGAATTATAAGGTGTGGACATACGATCTGACTATTTATCTGTCTACTTCTATCACTTCAGACATTAAGTCAATATCAAGTCACCATTTTACTGTAGTACATTTAAAATGGTCGCTCACTATGGGCTCATAAGAAGACTCAAGGTCACTCAGAGAGCAATGGAGTTTCTCTGCGAGATCGAATCAGAAATGTGGAGATCCGCATGAGAACCATAATTACCGACATAGCTCAACGAATAGCGAGACTCAAGTGGCAGTGGGCAGGGCACATAGATCGAAGAACTGACGGCCGTTGGGTCAGAGCTGTTCTAGAGTGGCGATCACGTACCGGAAAACGAAGCGCAGGCAGGCCTCCCACAAGATGGACCGACGACCTTGTAAAGGTCGCGGTCAATCGCTGGATGAGACCGTTCGTTGTGACAATCTTTGGGGCAGGCCTTTATTCAGCAGAGGACGTCTTTTGGCTGAAATGATGATGATGATTTAAAATGGCAACTTGACTATTATAAATGTGAAGTGTTACAGTTGGTTTGTTGCTTGCAATCTCATTTAGAATAGAAAAGTATTAGAAGAGTCGCACTGTACCTAACGATTGAGATGGTGAGATGATTCTCTTGTTGTGTAGCTTTTTATCTCATTTATGATGGTATAGTTGTAGTAGAAGGGCCGCAAAAACTTTGCTGTTATCGGTTCCAAAGACGGTCATATTGTAGGATGACCATGGAATCCATGGATCCAGATGGAAAACAGGCGTCAAAAGAGTCCTTCAGGGCTAGCAACTCCCCTTATGTTGCTAATGTTCATAGGCGACGGTAACCACTTTCCATCAGGTAGCCCTTCTGCTTGTCTGTCAAACCTTTGACATAAAAAAAATGGAAAATTCATGTTTCACAGTCAAGCCAAATGGAATGATATGAACAATTTTCGTCAGTTTAGGCTTTTCTTCATGTACCCTGTTTAGATGGTGTCTATACATTAAGATGATTGATGGATTATATCCTATAGAAATCTACACAAAATCTGGAGAAAAAACTGAAGATGCGTTACTACACCCGAGGCCTAAGTTGTTTTGCCTTTGTGATTGTTATGACGGGTCCACACATTATCATCCAACCGGAACAGTAGCTCTGAAAACTACCATTTGACAACAGATAGATTAAATAATGCGATAGTTGCTACACCTTTAACTATCAACATTGGAAATCTCCCTAAATAATAAACTAAACACAATTTGAACTAAGTAATCGCTTAGCTATCATTTAACCCAGTGTTAGGATGCGAATACTGAAAGAAGTATAGAAATAAAGATAGATTTAAAATAGATTTAATGTTTTTCACAAATAGAAAACATACCGTTCTCTCTTCTACTGGTCAGATTCCAGGAAAACTGTGATTAAAGAGAAGATTACTTCAACGTAAATCCACGTTAACTGGAAAATGATATTTTCTAAAGAACTCACAAAAGTAGTTACAGATAAAATGTCCGATAAAAACTCGCCAGCTATTAGACTAGAACTTACTGCACGAAAACAAACGCGTCGACCGCGGTCAGTTGCCAAACTATCGACTTTATTTATCGATACTACGGCGTGCCAACACTAGTTTTACGTTAACCTACGCTCCCGGCGGCTTGGATTATACATTAGTATATATACACAATAAGTAGGTACCTACTTAATGGTACTAATGCAGAATTATTTAGGTTGATTAAGTACTACTTCTTTTCGAACAGGTTTTATAAAAGGAGTATGAGGAACAAGGTACCTACAGAATCAGAATCAGAATCAGAAACTCATTTACTCATTTAGGGTGACAGGCACCTCTTATGACACGTCAAAAACAAACAAAATAAATTAAAGCGAATAACAATTGATATACATGTCAAACAAGATAAAAAATATATGTAAAGTCAAGAATATCACTAAGATAAAACTAAATGTAATAAACTAATGTAAAAGTATATCAGTAGAATGTCTCTTTTCCCCTTTACAAACTGATAACAAAGAGTAAAAAGAAAAGAAAAAGAGTCATTCTTTGTCATTCACCGGCAAAGTTCCAACTCCTACTACAGTGTTATTGAAAATATTAGGCAAAATAGTGATATGATGTTCAATTTTTAAAAGTTTAAGAATTAAATACAAATTTTACCTACTTACCAATTATGGCTGTAATATCTAGCACAGAGGCATAATACCTTAGACGTCAGGAGTGGCAACGCATCTTAATTGAAATCTATAAGCTACATTACTATCCATCTAAACTGTATGATTGCTTGCCACTTCAAAATAGAATTAACCAGCCGAATTATTGTGCACTTATTAAGGAACTGTTAACAATTTTTACTTGTGGTAGATCTGCAGTGACGAACCGCGCGGGCGTTGGCACCACCGCATTACCTATACTTACCGCTAAATGGTAGTGTTAAGCACCATCGTGTTCCGGTCAGATGGTAATGTACGGCCCTGTAATTTCCGGCACAGATGCATAACACCTTAGGCCTCAGGAGTGGTAACGTATCTGCATTTTGACCTTGGTCTTAGTGTGGGTGTCTATAGACTGCAGTCATCACATCAATGTAAACTCGTTTGTTTGCCACTTCCATTAAATAAAAAAAACTGGTTGCCTGTAAAGTCGGTTTTACGGCCGAAGATTTTACGTGACGTCTTTTTCTCGGTAGAAAGGCATTCGCCGGTCCGGCAGGCCTCTCTCTCGTTCGGTGACTCATCGTTACGTTACCGGGCGTTACACTCTTTCATGAGTGACTCGAGCCGCAACCTAATTTAAGACGTTGTCACGTCAAAAACTCACAAATCCCCTAAGTTTTAAATACTTTATCAGATAAGACAAGTGTGATTACATACACAATTTATGTTCACGCAGTCTGGTTGTCAATCTAAGCGCTGCTGGAGTTCGACACTTCTGTACTAGACTTTTTGTTATTGACGTAAACAAAAACTGTGTGGAATGAGCGATCGACAGGTAAAAATTGCAAATATGCAGAATTGTTTTGAATTTACTTTAGACACGGAGAGAGATATTTGCTAAAATATGTTGATTACTAGCAGTAAAAATCCAGTGTAAGGACTCAAGAGTGTAGACCACCGTATCACCTAATCTATCTGCCGCTAAACGGTAGTGTTCATCATTATCGTGCATAGAGCAACTCGAGCCACCATTAGACGTGTGCAACTCTTTACTGTTGTGATTCACTGTTCCGAAACATTCCGATGTTCCGAAAGATTGGAACACCAATAATATTTCAAATGCATCATTTAGAACATTTGGAACTCTGAAATATCTGAAGATTTTCTGCATGAAATTTAATAATTATGATTTTTAAAATTGTATACCCAACATAAATCTTCAATTTGACGACCCGGTTAGTCCAGCGGTGTGAGACGACCGTTTGATTCGAAGGGTCGCGGGTTCGATCCCCGCACCGGGACAAATATTTGTATGGCCTACAGATATTTGTTTCGAGTCTGGGTGTTTGTGTATGTGTTGTATGTGTACAACGGCACCTTGTACATATACAACCTAGTTTATACCTAGTGTGGGGCTGTGAAAAAAAAATACATTACACTTTTGCTGTAGGTACTTGTAGACAGAATTGAGGCATTTCTAGTCTTTAAGTCCTATAAGCCATTTATTTAGTCAGGACCGGGATATCTGGCGCTCCACACTCTTTGCCTTTTTTATAATTATTTCTTTACATAAGTAATGATAATGTATCGCTTTTGTCGTTTTGTTATTCACGAACTAAATGTACTTATGTAATAGGTATAAAATGATTTTAAATAAATTTACTGTTTACTGTTTACCTACCCCATTAGTAAAACAAGCTTAACGCGCATTTGTTTGTTTTCTATTTTATACTGATTTTGATATTTGGTAGAGAGATATCTGCAAACTTAAGATTCTGTCCAAAACTTCAATGCAACGTTGCTAAAGTCGGCTACAAACTAGAAAACAGTTAGTGTCTGTCATCTATTCTCGATATTTATTTTTAGATACAAAGATATTAAATCCGCTGTATGTCTCGGAGCAGGCACGACATAAAAACTAACAAATAAAGTAGGACAACAGTGCGATGGTGGTCAACGGGTGCAATTGTGAGCCGCGGGCGACACGAAAGTCGTGATCGGTAGTTAATCACTGATCACTGAGTTGCTATACTTGAATAATCGATAAATATGATAAATTTTATCTCCGTAACTATGTTTTCTTGATATTGATAACTGTCATTAGCTACTAGACTTGATCGTGGGCAAAGAAAACACTAGTGGTAGAGCTCCAGTGACGGAGCTCGCGGGCGTAGGCACCACCGCATTACCTAATATACTTGCCGCTAAATGGTAGTGTTTAGCACTATCGTATTCCGGTCAGGGTACGGCCCTGTAATTTCCGGCACAGAGGCATAACACCTTAGGCCTCAGGAGTGGTGACGCATCTGCATTTTGATCTTGGTTTTTGTGTAAGTGTCTATAGGCTGCAGTCATCACTTAACATCAATGTGAACTGCATGCTTGTTTGCCACTACCATTACATAAAAAAAGAGATATATAGTAAGCTTAACTTTCCGTCAATATTTCGCCATAACGTGGTTTTAGCCGACTATCAAGAAATCAACTAGTAGGTATGCTTACTTTTTCTACCAAATTAAAAAGGAAGAAGTTGTCAATTTGGTTACAACGTTTCTTTTTTAGACTCAAAAATCTTCAATCAAATGCCCCGAAGCACGCAAAACCAAATAAATAAATCAGAAAAATAGAGTGATGGTGAATCCGTTGTGTGGGGAGCATTTGCAGGCCGCAGGCGATACGAGAGTCATGGTCGGTAGCCGGTCACTGATCAACGACTTCACTTTCCTGGTTTTTTTTTTCTTGGAAGCAGTCAAATAATTTATTCATTAGAACTCCGCCAGAGTAACTCTACCAAGGGTTAAATTCTGAGACTATATAATCCTATAGGTACCTCAATGCACCCAACATACAATTTTCGAACGCAAAACAAAGCGGGCGTCGAGAACAATTGTAAGCCGCGGGCGATAGGTCGTGGTCGGTAGCCGATCACAGATCGTAGAGTTATTTTACATGTTTTATTTTGTTGCTTTCATGTAAGAATTATATAAATATGGCATTCTATTCAGAATATTTTCGTTTTGTTGGTCTGGACTATAAAACTAAAATGATTATTTAAAATCGAACCCGACGTTTCGGTCGCTTTTCAGCTTCCGTGGTCTCGGGCAGACTGAGGTGACATTTGTCTGACAGCAGTTAGAAAAATTATTATGCGCAGCTACCTCCATCTATTTCGCAAACGTCTTGCGTAGCGTTCTGGATTAACACAAATGTTACTAATTGTATCATGAGGTCTTACAGACTGCGGTTGCGCTTTAATTCTACTGAGTATTGGATCCCATGTTGGTGACAATCGCCAACCATCTTCTCTACTGAAATTTGGATGTTTTGTAATCTCAATAGCCTCGCGAATCATTCCTGGAATTGGTCTGTGTTCTATAGCGAGTATTCGAGTTTTGTCAAACCGAATATAATGAGTTAGTATAGTTTTATTTCAATGAGTGTAGCTCGCGAAAACCTAAGAACATACAAATTTAAGCTTAAAAATGATTTCCAATGAAAGGCAAAAGATCTTAGATCTTATTAGTACCAATGCATCTGCGGATCTCTTATCTTAAACACTATACTAGTAGAACCAGTTAAATGATAATGTATGTCTATCACAGAGTCATAAGAACTAACATCTCACGGGTTGCAACGCATCTGCATTTTAACATCTAGTTTTTGGGTAGAAGTTTATAGGCTGCAGTCATCACTTACCATTAATATGAACTGCATGCTCGTTTGCCACCATCATTAAAAACCGGTCAAGTGCGTGTCGGGCATTTTTATTTTTTTTTATTCTACCATTTGTCGGCGCGATTTAGGTGTAGACTTGTGCCAAATTTCAAGTCTCTAGTATCAATAGTTTTTACACTAAACCGCGGATGGACAGACAGACAGACAGACAGACAGACATGGCGAAACTATAAGGGTTCCTTAACGTTTTCGTAGGTTTTCGCGAGCTTCATACATTGTAGAAATTAATTTTGCGGATTTTCTCGCGTATACAACACTCCCAAACTTCTTCATACACCCGACGTTTCGGTCGCTTTCCAGCTACCGTGGTCACGGGCTGAAACGTCGGGTGTATGAAGAAGTTTGGGAGTGTTGTATACGCGAGAAAATCCGCAAAATTAATTTCTACAATATAAGGGTTCCTTGTTAACTACGGAACCCTAAAAACGATTCTCTAAATAGGTAGACCCAGATATTTTTAAAACTAGCATTTCTTTATAAGACAGATAACCAAGCTCCAATCATAGTAATGTCTGACATCAGTGGTCGATAGAAGTACATTGTTAACCCGCAGGATAGGTCGTGATCCACGGTAGCGGGTCATAGGTCAAGCAGTCATTTTACCTCTGCAACCACGGTAGGTTCGATCATCGACTATCTATAAACAACTAGCCGTTTATTAAGGATTCTCAATGTAATGCTATGTTATTTCAATATATTTCTAGAATTTACTCAACCGTAAAAGAACCGGACTGTACAAGTAACAATTTCATATCGCCGAAAGCATATGGAATTCAATTATAATGCTCGCAAAGTCACATGCTAATCACCATATTTAAAGTAACACTTCGACTATTAACATAAAATAAAGCTGAATCAAAGTATGCGAAGCAATCAGCTCTTAATTATACATTACAGGCATAAGACTCAGTTGTACGATGTCACAAAGTATTGTAAGCTCAAAACTTGATACGAAGAATTCGCTTTTATGTTCAAAACATTAGTGGTTTAATCAGCCTGAAGAGTATATTAAGTGAAATGATTGGCTGCGTTGGAGAGTATACACATATTTCCATGTTTTACTCATAAAACTATCACTCGACGGGGCGGATTAAGTCTACTAAGGGAGATATGAGATTAATACGTTTATCATTGTTTTTCTTTGACTCTGATTATGCCTTTTACTTTATGTCTCCCAGAGACATTGTTTAATATTCACCATTATGTTATTTTGTTCAATGAGTAACTTAAGAACACAAGTAACATCTTTTCTCAATATGGCAGTTAATCAACAAACAAACAAAGAAATTCTGTATGTATAGCGAATAAGTTAAAAATAAAATGTACACTACATTGTTGGTCGGTTACTTTAACACCACTTTTTTACTTTAACAGCTTAACAGTAGCATCTAGTGGTCCTTGGTATCCATCATTAAGGTTGTAGTTATTTTAGTAAAATATTAACTTAGAATAGAATAGAATATTCTTTATTGTACACCAGAATTGTAGGAAATACAGATGTTATTATAATAATAGTAGGCAATACAATAAGGCGGTCTTATTGCTGAAAACAATCTCTTCCAGACGACCTTAAGGTGGAAGGAGAATCATCGTTCATATTGCAGCAGTAGGGTGTACATTTTCTAAAGTAATAAATACTTAAACATTTATATTGCATAAATACATAAATACCTACATACATAATTCTATCAATAATAATAATTTGAAGCAAACATAACCACAACAATGCGAGGAATATTAAACATTAGTCTTAGAGTAAAACATAATTAGTTAGTAATGGTAGAGTATCAGGGTCTCGAGAGCCTTAGGGGAAGATTACTTAATCTACTAATCTATCTGCTGCCGAATGGTAGCGTTCAGCAGTATCGTGTGGTATGGCCCTGCAATATACATAATAGATACAACAATTAAGGTCTCAGGAGTGAAAATGCGTCTCCATTTTAACCTCTGGTTTTTGTGTAGGTGTATATAGGCTGCAATATATCACTTTACATCCATGTGAAGTACACATTACATCCTTAAAACCCATCATTAAACACCATCGTTAAAAAAATACAAACATGCTTTTTCACTTAACGGAGCTTGAGAGTTACTTATTTCTATATCTCTCTGGCTGGCATTACGCAGTACTCGTTATATTTTTGTTAATTATTATACAGTGCTTATGCAGCACTATAACCCACAAATATGGGCTTTGCTACGGTACCTGAGTTACAACGCATTTAATCTTTTTTTATTAATATTCTCGATCTACAAACTGCGCATTGATAGGTATAAAAGTGAAGAACCTACTTCAATTCGAACTTAATCTATGACGACCAGCCTACATAACAGCTCTTACAAATAGAATGACATTAAAATGCATAATAACTTTAATGGCGGAGCGAACTTCATCTTAATGTCCTGCAACGAAGCATTCCTCCTTACATTTGATTGCTTTCAAATTTTATGAAATGCATAATGCTGTTAAAAATGCTGGATAAAATAAAATGTTTTATCACCATTAAAATTGCGCAACTGGATAGTAATTGGGGAGTAATTTTTGAGGTAGTGAATGGGTGATGTATTTTGTTAACCGAGTTCAAAAAACGAGAAGGTTCTCAATTCGGCCGGTACATATATATATTTTTTTATGTATGTACGTGAATTTCGCCGAGATTTCTTTACCGATTTACGTAATTCTTATTTTGTTTGATGCGGAATTGTTTCGAATTGGTCCCACAAAATATTGATTCAGATAGGCCCAACAGTTTTTATTTTATGAGCATTTTTTTACTTACTTTCACCTCAGACTTAAGGAATAAGAATAGACGGCGAGTTGTCATACAGTGCGTTGAATCCACTGACGTCCTAGATAGTCCTAATGCGCATGAAAACAAGATGACAACAAGTGACAATGACACATTTACTCATCGACGACACAACACAGCTTATTTACTCCTTCGTGGATAATTTTTTTTCATTGATTTCGTATAGTCGTGTAATAATTTTGTATCGACACACCTAAACAATTTAAATTAGGTATCTAATTGTCACAAAGTTAAAAGATTCAGATTTTGCAAATTTAACAGACGTGAAAATTAATCTAATTAACAATGCAGCAATAAACTAAAAAGTATTAAATAAATATAACTACGTTAAGAAAAACCGACTTCTAAACTGAAAAGTAAAAAATAATGATTTAATTGTAATTATATACTACCTATTATTTATATGTGCTATTTACTAATAGGTCTGAAGTCGGTGCCAAACTTCACGCCTGTAATCCCCGATGGGGTAGCCAGAGGTAAGTGCATGAATTCAAGCATACATGCAAACACCCACGATTCGCCGGTTACGTTTTGTTCAGTGTATTAATTTGCTCGTATTCATACTTAAGTGATTAAAATATAATTAGTTTAGGTTTTATTTAAGGCTTGGCACCGACTTCAAACCTATTAGTAAATAGCACATATAAATAATAGGTAGTATATAATTACAATTAAATAATTATTTTTTACTTTTCAGTTATGAAGTCGGTTTTTCTTAACTTAGTTATATTTTTGAATTATTTTTGCTATAGTTACTTCTCAAAGCTGAGATTACACTAATGTTAAATTAACATTGTCATAGTTTACTACGTCAGAACCTATATACTGGATTCAACTATTTCTAAAATACGCTTCAAAATACCACTTACACCTTCATCAGTAGACGTGTATATGTATATAAGTCTGTTTTACTACATGAAAGAAATAAACCATGTGTTGCTGAAAAGAAGAAACGACAGTGAAAGTTTATTCTTTCACTTTTAAAACATAAAATAATTTAATGGCATTATTTAAAAAAATATATATTAAAATTTTCATTGATTATGCAATTGTCAATCAACTCGTATTAGAATCTGTGACCGACATTCTGAATTCGTTTCTTCTTTAAAATCAGACAGTTAAAAAGTTAAAAACTATAACCAAACTTCATGGTAAATAAACACGCAGAGTGCGAAGACAGAAATAGTATTTCTTTACATGTATATCCCTAAAAATTATCGGATCACGCCGTGCTTGTAGTGAAAGATAAGAGCTACAAATATATTTTATGTAGGCATCTACGACTATTTCTTAAGTTCGGCAAACAAGCATGGAGTTCACATGGATGTCAAGTGATGACTGCAGCCTATAGACACCCACACAAAGACCAAGTTCAAAATGCAGATGCGTTACCACTCCTGAGGCCTAAGGTGTTATGCCTCTGTGCCGGAAATTACAGGGCCGTACATTACCACCTGACCGAAACTCGATAGTGATGAACTGAGCTGAGCTGAGCTCGCAGTCGTAGGCACCACCGCATTACCTAATCTACTTCCCGCTAAATGGTGGTATTCAGCACTATCGTATTCCGGTTAGGCAGTAATACGCGGCCGTGTAATTTTCGGCAGAGAAGCATTATAGCTTAGGCTTCAGGAGTGGGAACGTTTTATGAAGATGTTTATGAGCTACAGGAGTGTTTCCCAAACATTGTTCTGCCATGGCCCGGTAATTATCACACTGCCCCTTCGTGACCCGCTTAATATATTTAAAGCGAAGCTGGTTCCATAAGGTAAACTAATACACATTTATTAAAAATATTTATAATGCGTGGATCGATAGTAGTTAATATTTTCTAAAACAAGGCGAGAATGTCGCAACCCGGTATTTTATTTTGATGGCCCGGTACCGGGTCGGGACCCGGCAAATTGGAAACATCGACCTACAGTATTATTTACCACCAATTTGAACTGCATGCTTGTTTGCCACGTCATGTCACAAAAACACTGTATTTGCCGAAGTTTATTACAGTCGATCCAAACATAATCAATTTAAGATTTTGTCATAATATTTTTAATCTGTAAAATTTCATAACACTACATAATCCAATCCTTATTTACATAACAAGACGTCCGAGAATTCTTTAGTTTACAAATATTTCTATATTTAAATACAGGAAAGTGAGGGAGGCGTCAAATAAAGTATAAAGGTTAATCTCGAAGGACAGGCAATAACATTATAATTTATCTAACACAAGAAATATGTTTAACTTGAAATAGGCAAGTGCTTTTTAAGCTACGCGCAGAAAAATTACCGCTTCCATTATAAAATTTACTTAATTTATCTTCGTTAATACAACATTTTCGTTTAACGTTGATATACAAAATTTTGGCGGAAATTGTACAAAGATTCTCAAAGACAAAAAAAATGTAAGTTAGTTTTTTCAATTAACCTAATTTTTTCGTACCTCTACCTATTATCACAGATAAATAAAGTTAGATTTTCGTAGACGAAAATTACAACGTACTTAATTGTCTGTCGGCCTATTAGAAGCATCTTGGACTTCCCATTTTAGGTAAAGTCACTCAGTCAAGACACGGATAAGTACCTACTTCACCTTTTAAGGCCACCGTGACCTTATAAGTGTTCTAATTGATTCGCGCTTCTGAAGAGAGTTTTTGTAATTAGATCTAGTACTGTTTCAGATATCTAACTTTATAGGGTGCCATACCTCAAAACGTGCCCTTTGAGTTTATTTATGTGGCAATGATGAATGTCGGAGATGCACAAGAGGTATGTGAGAACCCGGTGGGACCCTTTGAAGGACTTGGCTTGAAGATACGTATGAAGTATCTGAATAAAGGCATTACTCTTATAAATAGACCGCTAGATGTCAATAGTGACTAATCGTGAGTGTTTACGCAAATCATCTCTGCTTATCCCTTTAAAGAGCCTTAAAGAGGTACAGGCGTAAGCTAATATTTGCGTTAACACCGTTGAAATTGCGATGTAAATCTGCATCAGTCTTTTAGGAGCGTCTTGCACTTTTCATTTAAGGTAAAGTTACTCAGTCAAGACACGCTTTTGTACTTCGCCTTTTAAGGCCACCGTGACCTTTGGTGTTCTAATTGATTCGCGCTTCTAAAGAGACTGCTGAGCGTCACGTTCTTGTTATTATATCATTCATTGTTATTTAGGTAGGTATGTGTTTTATGAGAATGAACGTTGCTGGTTCGACTTCGTTCGACGTAAAAATTGCCGTTCTTTTAGGAAATCACTAATATACTAATCCTTTTGAGAACTTTGATGAGCAGCACTGCAGAACGCTCATAGATTTGTGTCAACCGAGTTTCAAAGGTAAGTCTAATAGTAATATTGGTACTGTAAAAAGATGGATGGAATAATCTACAGGTTCACTTGTGTGCATGTATGAATGTCTGTCTGTGTACCTGAACTTTTCATTTTTTGTAACCTACGTATATACATATATTTGTAACGTTTTCACGCAAAAACTGCTGGATCGATTTAAAAAATTCTATCACGATTATAAAGCTACATCTTCTCTGCGTGACATAGGCTATATTTCTTTAATAAAAATAATTTGTATGTATGTATGTATTTGCACGCCAGATCCCTAACGGGGTAGGCAGAGATTGTAAAGCGCCAGATATCCCGGTCCTGTCACACCTCCCGTGCCTCATCTACCTTCATCATTCTCTTCATACATGAACGCCAATTCCTAAGACTTTTGACCCGACTATGACTTAAATATTGGGTCATGGTAGGTCAATCTTGAAATTCCTAGGCCTCTGTAACCATGAAAAAAAAACAAATACCTACATAACCACAAAATAATTTGTGGTTTGTACAAATCTATAAAAATGAAGCGCGCATGGCCCCGTTACTGGTGTAGATCGTAACCGATCTACTCGGTTAAGCATTACGGGCGCGGTCGGGTGTGTGATGGGTGACCGCTAGTGGCAAATTAATATGCGCGTTTCTGTGCTTCGGAGGGCACGTTAAGTCGTCGGTCCCGGTTGCTATCGATAGATAGCAGTCGTTAAACCCTGTCGGAGGCCTTATGGGCGGTTTGAAAACATTCGACAGTGGGTTGGCCACTAACCCGTATCTCCACCAATCCGCATTGAAGCAGAGTGGTGGAGTAAGCTCCAGGCTTCCTCCCCAAAAAAAGGGAGAGACTCGTGCCCAGCAGTGGGACGTATAATGGGTTGCCTTTATTATTATTATTATTTACAATTCTATATTCTCGCATACATGTCAGCAACACAAAATTACTTACTTCAGTATAAATTCGCGTCGTAAACTAACCTTGGGGACGAAACTGGCGTCCGTGTCACGTTTAGGGACGACGTGTTACATTTTTCACTGTTTTAGATTTGTCATGTATTCCCATTGAGCTACTTCCCAAATGTTAGGGAAGGGTAGAATTTTTTGTCGCTCTTCAAGAAATTGGTCCGATGATTACCTAATATACTTGCCGCTAAATGGTAGTGTTCAACACTATCGTGTTCCGGTCAGGTGGTAATGTACGGCCCTGTAATTTCCGGCACAGAGGCATAAGACCTTAGGCCTCAGGAGTGGTAACGCATCTGCATTTTGACCTTGGTCTTTGTGTGGGTGTCTATAGGCTGCAGTCATCACTTAACATCAATGTGAACTGTTTACCACTTCAATTACAAAAAAAAAAAAAAAATATCCATTTAAAATATGTTTGTTTGATTAAACATTTATAAAGCAATTTGCTTACCTGCCTTGGGTGGCCTAGTAACTGCTGGCCACTATTTGCTTGGATTTCTTTTTTTTATACAATGGAATTGGCAAACAAGCCTGCAGTTCACATTGATGTTAAGTGATAACTGCAGCCTATAGACACCCACACAAAGACTTAGGCCGAAATGCAGATGCGTTACCACTCTACACTTAAAGGTGTTTTGCCTCTGTGCCGGAAATCACAGGGCCGTACATTACCACCTGACCGGAACACGATAATGCTGAACACTACCATTTAGCGGCAAGTATATTAGGTAATGCGGTGGTGCCTACGCCCGCGAGCTCCGTCACTGGAGCTCTACCACCAGTAAGATTAGTAGATCTCTATATTAGACTACGATATTTACAAGTATTAAAGATTTTTATTTAAATTTGGATGATTTTCTGTACCACTGTAAGTTTTTGGGCTGGCAGCGCGTTGATAACTCTCCTGGTGTTGCAAATGTTCAATTTTAGTATCGTTCCAATTTTAGTATATGTACTGCCGAAGCAAGTATATATATATATATGTTCATAGGCGACCGTTGACCATTTTTTATCAGATAGCTCTTCTGATTGTCTGTCAACCTAGTCCCTCGTAGGGCCATACATTACCATCTAACCGGAACACGGTAGTGTTGTACACTAACATTTGGGATCAGATAGATTAGTGGTAGTAGTGGTGCCTACGCCCTCGAGCTCTTACACTTGGAACTCTATCACCAGTAAAAAATCTATCTGTCACCAGTTATATCCGTCTTTGAAATACTAACCCTTATTCATAAATTTTTAGACGGCCCGGTTAGTCCAGCGGTGCGAAACCACCGTTTGATTCGAAGGGTCGCGGGTTCGATCCCCGCACCGGGACAAATATTTGTATGACCTACAGATATTTGTTTCGGGTCTGGGTGTTTGTGTATGTGTTGTGTGTGTACAACGGCACCCACGATACAGGTTTATACCTAGTGTGGGGCTGTGAGTGTAAGCGTATTTATTATTATTATTATTTATTATTATAAACGTACATTCGATACGTTTTAGCTATAGAATGCTTCGTCTTTGTCAGTGGCATTGTCAAATGTGCAGGATAGAAAAAGACAAAGGAGAGATTAGCAACACTTTAGCTAAAATATTATACGTTTATGAATAAGGGGCTCGTATAATACTTTTTTCGTTTGGAACTGTGAAAGGCACCAAAATTACATAACACAAGAAGAAAACTCGTTTGTTAACCCCTTAGGGAGAAGCTCGTGCCCACGTCACGTACAAGGGCGTTATGTTACAATTTTCCACTGTTTAATCACGTATTGCCACTGAGTCTGTTTGTTTCTGGCTGACCTCTCAATTAATGTAGACAGTAGTTGATTTTCTAGATTTTAGAAAACGCTGGCTGTATTTAGCACTCTTCCAAGCTAAGGACATAATAATAATAATAAATAATAAAATACGCTTACACTCACAGCCCCACAGTAGGTATAAACCTGTGTCGTGGGTGCCGTTGTACACATACAACACATACACAAACACCCAGACCCGAAACAAATATCTGTAGCCATACAAATATTTGTCCCGGTGCGGGGATCGAACCTGCGACCCTACGAATCAAACGGTCATTTTATACCGCTGGACTAACCGGGTCGTCATATCAGCCGAAAGATTTTCACTGCTGGACCAAAGCCTCCCCATAATGGGGATAGGTATCCTATATATGCGATTAAGGTTTTTTTTAATATAATTGAAGTGGCATACAAGCATGCATTTTTACTGGTGGTAGAGCTCCAGTGACGGAGCTCACGGGCGTGGGCACCACCGCATTACATAATATACTTGCCGCTCAATGGTGGTGTTCAGCACTATCGTGTTCCGGTCAGGTGGTAATGTACGGCCCTGTAATTTCCGGCATAGAGGCATAACTATCTGAAGATATGTGGTCCACTAACTCATCTATTTATCTGGAAGATATGTGGTCAACTAAGTAACGTAAAGTTTAAAATGATAAAATATTGTAACTAAATAAAAAAAAACAATCAATTCTACCCGCACAAAAACTAAAAAAATCGTTAATAATTCAAAAGTCCAAACCATTTCACACGACTCAGTGGTTTCAAAGATGTATAAACAGAGAACAATAAAAACTAATAAAACAGATCTTAAAATTAATTTAGATCCACCAAAAAATTTGAAATCCAATAGCGATCCCCAGTGTTATCTAAATGAAGATACAATAAATTCCAAAACCGAAAATGGTGAACAAAAAACAATACCCTGCTAAGATTCTCATAGACGTGCCATAAGGTTCCATCAATCAATGTCCCTAAAAATAAAAAAGGTGGGCACACAACACGACCTACGTAAACTCGGAATATTGAAAAGGGCTTGTATATTTTTTGTGACCACGCCAGTGACTGTTCTTCACGCTTATAACGGATTTAAAACTGTTTTAGTTTTCAATAAGATGCTCGTTTTAAATGCTACGGTCTATTGTAATGCACTGGATTAAGAAGATTTAATTATTGAATCTTTGAATACATCAGAACTATGTCTTAGTAAAGGATAGTATTATATATGCAATAAGTATTTCGAGTCATGTACGTATTTGTCATTTGAAGTTTTAGGTACCAATGTAGCAAATTTAATACTGAAAATAATGCGATTTGAGGGTTAAAGTACAAAAAAGGGCTCCTTTCCTGAAATAAGTTTTCATGTAAACTGATCATCTAAGAGAAGTAAAGATTGCACATTTATGGATATTATTATAATGTTACTAGCTGACCCGGCAAACTTCGTATTGCCTCAGAATAAAACAATGTGTCGAAGGTTTGATAGATACGGACTATTTGTATGGGAAAATGGAATTGTGTTTTTTTTACTATTTTCCTTCAATTTCTTCATATTTTCTTACCTTTTAAACCTTCCCTGGACTTCCAAAAATCAATCAATACCAAAATTAGCTAAATCGGTCCAGTCGTTGTCGAATTTTAGCGAGACTAACGAACAGCAATTGATTCTTATATATATATAGATAATGATGTTAGATTGAGATATAATATGAGTTGATGTATTTTAAAGTTTAGAATGACGTTTTAAATACAGAAAGAATATCGAAAATGAATATGAAAATTTAAGCTTTATCACCTTTTACACAAATAAATAAAACGAAATAAAGTGATGTTTTTTAATCAAGCAGTTCTTACTGCAAATAAAAAATCGAAAAATACATTCAATGTATTATGTACGCTTATTTATTAACAGCAACATACCCTTAGAACACAAGCATTGCAATTGAGCACGAGCATAAATAATTCAAAATTTCACCATCTCAAGCATATTTCAAGCTAAGCAGAATTCCACCCAATATTATTAAAGCATGAAATATTCTCATTTATTCCAACACATTCATCAGTCCCGCCTTCCATGTAAATGCCTTTGATACCGTCACATTTGACACACGCGCAAGATTCAACATAAAAATTATGATTACCTTTCTCTTTGACAAACCCCATATATCTAGCACTTAGTTCCCCTCGCCGGATCCTTGGCACGAATGAATATTTATACCGACGGGCACATTTTTATCGTTTTCCCGAGGACGTTTTATACCTGTTGTAGGTCTGGAATTTGATGAGCGAACCGACAAAAAGATGGTCAATATGAGTTTCATTAGAGATAAATTTGAATTCGTATGCGGACGACGTCCCGCCAAACTTGGTCACTGCAAGAATTTTGTTTATTATACTTTCAAATGGCGAATCTGAACTGCCGAGGGCATCGTTATACGTTCTTACTCCACACAAGTTTGGGGTTTCAGAAACAGTTTTGGCTCAGCTGGAGCTACTCTCGATTTCTTATAATGTAATAATAATTCGCTTAAAAACTGACTGATGCCGTATTTGTTGATGTTTTGGCGTCTTTTCGCAAGTTTTTCTTTGTTAATCAATGTTCTTGAAAAATCTGTGATTGAGAATGTTTTTATGATCTACTGGTGGTAGAGTTCCAATGTAGGGACTCGAGGGCGTAGGCACCACTGCATTACCTTATCTATCTGCCTCCAAATGGTTTAATTTCGGCACGCGGGGGAATAACTAAGGGAGAAAAAAGAATATGCCCAAAAAAAATAAATTAAAAAAAATTGCCTAAAAGCTCCCAAAAAAAATGTGTGAATATTGGATACATGGAAACTCACAGAGGGAGTCCCTCAGTTTTTTGAGTTACCCCGCGTGCCACAATCCCCATTTAGGACCACGCCCCGGACGCTTCGGGGACAGATAGGCCCGGGCTACGAGGATTCGCCTCAATCCCCGAACTATACCTCCCTCCCACTGTTGCGCCTCACTCGCGGAGGGAGGGATGATGAATGCGATCGATGGTAGCGTTCAGCACTATCGTGTTCTGGTTAGATAGTAATGTATGGTCCCGTAATAGCAATCACAGAGACAACATAACAACTAAGGTCTCAGAGTTGGCAATGCATTTGCATTTTGACCTCGGGTTTTAGTGTAGATGTCTCTAGGCTGCAGTCATCACTTAACATCCATGTGAAATGCATGCTTGTTTGCCAACTACGTTACACAAAAAATGTACGACTTTAAAAAATCGTAAACAAAGGCTATAATTTATTGCTATCGAAAATGTTGTGTGGGTATACATTTTCTTAACATCTGAGTACGTCCTACCCAATTAATACCTATATTTGTAATAAAAATAAAATTAAACAAAAACTTGCCTTACCTCTAGATGCTATCTACAATGGGCACTATACATAATTCTATCATTAAATCAATACTTTAAAGTGCGTGAAGCGAAATAATTACTACTTTCCACTGAGACTATGTCGATGTTTGTATAATGTGATCTTTAATCAAGGCGTTATCAAAGTTTATCAGATAACTATAAAGTGTAGGTTGAACTTTATATTTTATCAGTTCATCTCTTTGATCGCCGACTCGAGTTTTTTATAATCATTGTTTTCCTCTCCCACTTCGTGTTGAGTTTTGGGGATCAGTGTATCAAAATAAAAACGTCTGAAGTGTAAAGTTGAATTCTCGATTTGAAGCAATACTGATACATGTCTGGATTTTATTATTCTTATTTTTCTCTATGTTTGTATTGTGTTTCAAAAGGGATACCTAATCAAGAATGCATTTAACACTAATAGCCTATATAAATATACGTGAATTAAATTACACTCGACTGCCTCGGTAGCCTAGTGGTAGCAGGCCACTACTACTACGCTGAGGTCCTGGGTTCGATTCCCGGGTAGTGTGTTATCAGAGATAATGGTCTAAAGTTTTTTATCTCTGGTTCTATTGGGATATTTCCATTTTCTGGAAATTTCCCAGTACCTCGAAGTTTGGTTATGTGCCCGTAGATGTCAACAGGCTCGCCACCTGTTACATGGGCCAAAAATGTAACCGGCGAATCGTGGGTGTTTGCATGTATGCTTGAATGCATGCATTTGCCCCTGCCTACCCTTTCGGGGATTACAGGCGTGAAGTTACGAATTAAATTACGTTTAATTATAAGATGCGGTGTCACTGTTATATTTAAGGCTACATTATCATTTGAGTCGAAAGACGACCACTGTTGGACAAAAGGTTGTGCGTTATTTTGGGGAGAAAATGCTATAATCCTTGTAGAAATTAAACCTGCGGATTTTCTCGCGTATACAACACTCCCAAACTTCTTCTTACACCCGACGTTTCGGTCGCTTTCCAGCTACCGTGGTCACGGGCAGACTGTGACCACGGTAGCTTCTACAGTGTATGAAGCTCGCGAACACCTGCGAAAACGTGAATGCTATAATGACTATGCTTGACATGCGGATTGTGCCGGATTGGCGATCGCTGAGGCTGAGGATAGTTTTATCACTAGATATGCTACCTAACCAAAATAATCAATTCAATCGAACGCTTGGTAGTGCAGGGACGAGTTGAGGGCACACGTGCTAGAGGCAGATCGCCTATGAAGTGGACAGACCAGATAAAATCTGCACTGGGAGGTCCACTCCATGAATGCTCCAGTAAAGCAAAGAGGAGCGACGAGTGGCGAAGGATTGTGAAGCGAGCCACTACACCTGGAAATACGACCACGACCACTCTAACAAGAGTGTAACGCAAGAGAAGAAAACCAAAATAATGAGGCTACACAACAGTACTTTACTGGTGGTAGAGCTCCAATGACTAATAATAAATATAACGTAACTTCACGCCTGTAACAACCGAAGGGGTAGGTAGAGGTAAATGCATGCATTCAATTCATCCTGTATACACGCGAGCAGTTGCACAGAACCGGTTATGTACAACTCGAGCAAAAAACGTGTACGGTGAACGGACATCGGCGTATTTCTTACCTAGGTTAATTAATGCACTACCCTCACATGTGCGTGATATTATAAGTCCCAAAAATATTAAATCCAAGCTTAAAACATATTTTAATGAAAATTGTAAAGGGACGAATTGACCATTGTTAACCGTTTTGTTTAAATTTTATTTATTTTTAAGTAATTTGTTACAACAACGTAGAACTAAAGTAGCATCGTTACAAACCTCTGTGGTTTTTTAGATGCACTGTTATTATTTGCCAAGTGTATGTTCTTTCTATATGATAGAAAAATAAAAAAAAATAAAAAAAATCATACATGCAAACACCCACGACTCGCCGGTTACGTTTTTGACCCATGTAACAGGTGGTGAACCTGTTGCCATCTCCGGGCACATTACCAAACTCCGGGGTACTGGGAAACTTCCAGAAAATTGAAAAATCCCAATAGGAGCAGAGATAAAGGATTTTAACCCGTTATCTCTGATAGTCTCCGATCCGGGAATCGAACCCAGGACCTCCAGCGCAATAGGAGTGGCCTGCTACCACTACGCTACTGAGGCAGTTAAAAATTAAAAAAGTATAAATATAACAACATCGACATTACCATTCCTCATGACGGGAATCTCGTGAAAGCTGAGAAGGATAAAGAATTAAAATATCTGGATCTAGCACACGAGATTGTCGGCATGTGGCATGTGGATGCGGCGATCATTGTACCGATAGTCGTATCGGTCAATGGCCTTATCGCTAAGAGTCTCGACCAACACCTTAAGAGACTCGCGTTGGGCGGCTGGGTTAAGGGCTTGATACAGAAGGCTGTACTCCTCGACACGGCACGAATAGTGAGGAGGTTCCTTTCTCTGTGACCCTAACCACCGGTAGCTTGGGCCCAGTTCCCGCTGCCGGCGGCAAGCTATTTTTTATTTTCTAATATATATACATTTGTTTTTTTATACCTATATATGTAAAAAATATTTAGTAAGTTTTTAAATAAATGAGTGCAATAATAATATAACAATAGTAAAAAATAATAAGAAAACCTTATAACCAGTAAGGCTCGCACGTGACTATTTTTATAGCTTCGTTAATTACAGATATTGCTGATTTATTTGTACATTACAATATTTGACCTATTCCAATAATGAGTATACACGTTTTGTATTTTTAGATAATTTTATGTTTCGCACATGATTTATGGACAGGGTTATTAATGTTTGTTTTGTGGTAAATAAACGAATCAGCTTTATGATAACGCAAATTCAAATTGATGATTAATTGCAATGTAATTTGTGTTCATTTTTTTTTAATAACGTGTTACGTATGAAATCTTTATGAGGTAGATTGATCAGTAATTATTATATGTTGTAGGTTTTTTTTTATGTAATGATTTCCATTATTCCAGGCAACCAAGCATGCAGTTCACATTGATGTTAAGTGATGACTGCAGCCTATAGACACCCACACAAAGACCTAGGTAAAAATGCAGATGCGTTACCACTCCTGAGGCCGAAGGTGTTATGCCTCTGTGCCGGAAATTACAGGGCCGTACATTACCACCTGACCGGAACATGGTAGTGCTGAACACTATCATTTAGCGGCAAGTATATTAGGTAATGCGGTGGTGCCTACGCCCGCGAGCTCCGTCACTAGAGCTCTATCACCAGTATAAAATGGATGAAGGATGGATAAGGATTAAGATGAGAACAAAATATTGTGATACCATCGTGGAGGTACTGGCTTAGTAGCTTAGGGGAAGCAGGCCACTACTACTACGTTGGGGCCCTGGGTTCGATTTCCAGGTTGGGGACTATCAGAGAGAATGGTGTAAAATCCTCTATCTCTGGCTCTATTGGGATTTTTCAATTTTCTGGAAGTTTTCCATTGCCTCGGCGTTTGGTAATGTGCCCGGAGATGTCACCAGGATCGCCACCTGTTGGGACACACATGGGACAAAACGTAACGAATCGTGGGTGTTTGCATGTATGCTTGAATGCATGCATTTACCTCTCCATACCCCTTCATGGATTACAAGCTTGAAGTTACGTTACGTTAAAATATTTAAGAGAACTCTTTTTCAAAGAGGCTGAAAAATATAAGCACATCGTTTTGTCTTTCCTGACCTCATTTCACATAAGTGAAAATAACAAATCGTGTACAACAAAGTTAAAGTTATTGTACTCGTAATATTTCATATCCTTCTCTAACATATAGAAATCTGTTAAAGTTAGAAAAGGATGTGAAACTTTACAATAACTTTCACTTTAACAAATATCTTGGTGCAACCCAGGCTTAATATTAATATGTCTAATTCACAATCAATATTGTTTGAGGCTGAGTCCAACGAAAGAATTTCTCAAGGGAACGCGTTTCTAACCGACCCTAATCAAACGCGAGTGACTTGTTTATGAGTATATACGCGGTTTATGAACTAATTACTTCCGTTTCATCAGTTTTGGGTGGTATCACTAAATTATTCTTGTAAACTAAAATTACAATGGAATTAATTAGCAAGTAATTTCGTGATCTTAGTCAGTTTGCACTGATCGTTAGTGATTATAGTAATAAGCCAATTAACATCCACATAAAACTAGAAAGAAAGAAAGAAAATATTATTTATTTCGAGTATGATTTAACAACCATTTTCGAAAAGTCAATAAGAATCAATAATAACCTAGAGTGAATAACTATTACATAAAATAAAATAGATATTATGTAAATTAAAATAGAGACAAAACTTACCGTTAAAATATCATAAAAAAAATATTTCCTTCCTATTAGATAAGAAGTAAAGAAAAAAATATTAGTCAAAAACAAAATATAAGTAATTTACTTAGCAGAGATCCAAGCGCAGTCACTACTGAGAACAACTCCGCTACCCCACAAACTCAGTAGGAGCTCTTTTAAGAGAGTAGAGATTTCAATGTAGATGCGTTGCCACTCCTGTGGCCTAAGCTATCATATCTCTATTACCACCTGACCGGAACACGATAGTGCAAGTAGTAGAACACTACCACTAGTAAATAGATTAGGTAATGCGGTGGTGCCTACGTCCGCGAGCTCCGTCACTGGAGTTCCACCTCCAATAAATGTTCGGTGTTCTTCTCAAATACAACATATCACTTTTAAGCGTATTTTAATTACTTTTACAAATTTTTGTATCACAGCGTCTATCTTATGTTCATCAAAATCAGATTCATTTATCAATTTGATTGCAACACGAACATAACTAATTACAAAAGTCAATTATCAACAAACTGAACTTAACTCTACGTAGTTAGATTCTCACCTATCACCACGATGAAGCATCAGTCAACGTCCATAATGAAATTCCACGGGCAAAAGGTCGCGGCGATAAATTGGAAGCAACAAACTGATGTCTACCATTAAATAGGTTGTCAGTGAAAAGAAATGAGACGAGCTCGGAAGCGAAATGTGAGATGTTTTGTGTCTCGTGTTCTTTATTTAATCAAAATATGTTGTTTGCTAAGCTGCGAAAGCTCTCACTGGTTGTTTAGATGATCTTTTATATCATATAACTTCTATTTTGGTAATTGTGAAGGAAAAAATAGTCTGAAATTTTGATATCGATTCGCTGTATCATCAAAGATGTAAACAATCATAAAGTCTCATTGTTGATGAGTGCATCCTGCGCATCCAAATATACTGCACATGAATCCCTCTAGATCTCATAGTAAATACGAAAGGAAGAAATACCAAAAGATATGTCTTTATTGAAGCAGTCTTGAGGCATGTCCCCAAAAACCGCAAACAAAAATAGATCGGGACCCAAACACATTGCATCTCTGGGGCCTGATGATTATGAGTCGAAAGACGTCCACAGCTAGATTCTCCCTATCAAAGACAAAGCCTTTCCCAAAGATGGATGGTAATTAGGAGAGAAAATACCATCATTGCCACGCTTGGCAAGCGGATTAGTGAAGCTGCTGCCCATCCCACGTTATTATATTTATTTTCACCGTATTGTAGTGGTTCGGCCAACATTGTTCGATTGAATGACTACACTAGCTTTTAGAATTCTCCTTAAGGATGCATCCTATTAAAAAATAACTGGGTCCTGAAACTTACTATCAAATTCGGCCTGAATCCTAAAGTAACCCCTTGGCATCTCAAGTCACCAAAGCATGTAAAATATACATTAAACAGAAGCCATAGACATCAAGCCACAACTTCACTGATAGTCGATCCATACTTTACACGCGAAAGCTGCAAACTCAATTAGCACGCCTATAATTTATGATTGGTCGTACTTGCCGATGATTCAGATAACGTCAGCTTTGAAACTTCCTGCGATAAGGGAAAGGGCGTTAATTCATTTGGCAGACTAAAAATAACAAACGCACGTCACCTAGTTCCGTTTCAATTTTTGCGTATCGTACCCGTCAATCTGGTGTCCGGACTTGATTAGTGGAAGTTGATTATGAAGTAATGAAACCCGTCCAAAATTGTTGGCGAAAATCTCTTTGGAAGGCGGGCGAATATTGGTTCACAATCTTTATGCGTGGTTTTTCTTTTGATGTTTTATGTTTATTTTTATTGTAATAAAAGTGGCAAACAAGCATGCTATTCACATTGATGTTAAGTGATGACTGCAGCCTATAGACACCCACAAAAATACCAGAGGTCAAAATGCAGATGCGTTACCACTTCTGAGGCCTAAGGTGTTATGCCTCTGTACCGGAAATTACAAGGCCGTACATTACCACCTGATCGAAACACGATAGTGCTGAATACTACCATTTAGCGGCAAGTATATTAGGTAATGCGGTGGTGCCTACACCTCCGTGCTCTTTCACTGGAGCTCTACCACCAGTAAAGTATTGCAGACTTTAATAATTTGAGTATCTTCCTAGGAACTTTTCATTTAAACAAATAATTTAATCCATATTTATTTTAACAATTAAAGCTTGTTTACTTGGTTAGGGACTGATCAGTGGAAATATAATTATCAATTCACAGACCTGAACTAAGTTTTAATATATATTGTGGGTGTCGCTGTAAGTACACAATACAAACATGCACAAATACACCCAAATCCAAAACTTCAGTAGCTCAATTGGAAGAGCGGCTGGACTAGATTCCCAGTAGGTCGCGAGTTCGAGCCTCGCCTGAAGTCAAATTTTTCTTTCATTTCTTTAAAAATAAAAATATATTTCACAAGCATGTGTTAATGCGAAATAATATAAAACAATTATTAAGGGTAAAAGCGACTTCTTTACGATATTCAATAAACTGAAAAGTCTATTATATCGGTTGCCTAACTAGCATAGTTGGTAATAGATGGCGCTACTGGTACCATAAACCAATGCAATAGATGTGAAGGAAAAATTCGACAAATCGGGCAGGGCTTCAGTAGCTCAATTGGAAGAGCGGCTGGACTAGATTCCCAGTAGGTCGCGAGTTCGAGCCTCGCCTGAAGTCAAATTTTTCTTTCATTTCTTTAAAAATAAAAATATATTTCACAAGCATGTGTTAATGCGAAATAATATAAAACAAATCCAAAACTGTAGTCCCTTCGAATATTTGTTCCGGCGCGGACATCAAACGAGCGAACTTCTTATCAAGTAGTTACATCGTTGAACTTACTGAATCAGAACTTTAATTCATGTAACAATCGGTACTTAGCAGCAAATATTATCTACCTATATTGAATATGAAATCCCCATGCAGGTGGTCAAAAAATTTTAAACTATACGCGGGGTTGGTGTAATCTGAAGAACTTGTATATGCTTTGGAATTGATTAACAGAAACGAATAACGTTAAGATTCCCACAATAAGTTTCATATTTTTGATGTCTTCGTCCCCATTAGCAAAGACGATAAAAAACTCAGATTATGAACTGATCAAAATAAGAACACCACTTCAAACGATTCACAAAGAAGTTTCATTGGATTCAAATTTCACCAACATGAATATGGTAATCCAGACATCTTCATACATAATGACTTGCCCATAAAATCGCATAAAGTTAATATTCAACGATCGCGACTCGGCACTTACAGCGTTTTATATTTCACCAAAATTTCGGATATCATTTTCAGTTTTAGTAACAGAACGAAGCATAACTTCTCTATAATATTCAACAGTAACTAAATACTTACGTCGCGTGGGAGCCGTTACGTTTTCCACTGTCCTAAAGTTGGATATCGATTAATAATAATTTTTAATATTAGAAGTTTAGTGAAGTGAAAATTTATGGGTAAACAAGTAACTATTTAATAAAAACTTCCTGTTTTGGTGTTGGTACGATTAGCCTTCTTTGTTAATATATTTGTGTATATTTAGGTACTCGTTAGGCTGCAATTGGACCGATATCGGTACACGAACATTCAGAAATCAACCGTCATATTTTCTCGCGGCCTGACATATAACAGACTTAGTTTCACACTTGTGTACCTCGAGGGGTACGCCTTTACTTTTCCTTTACCTTTGTAAATGCATTCATTCAAGCAAATGTACAAATGCCCATAGTTCATTACTGGCTTTTTGTCCCAAGTAAAAAGAAGGCGAAACTGTTGACACTTCGGGGCACTTGCTAGGATCCAAGGGTAGCTCTTATAAACTTACGGTAACTGGAAAAATCCCCATAGCACCTACCCCTTGACCCGGGGAGCAAATAGGTGTAATAGCCGGCTAACACTAGACTATTGAATCAGTTATCTGAGTACTGAATGTACGAGTAAGTACATAATTTTCCAAAAATTGTTTATAAATATTGAACGTCTTTTCTCTAGTATTTTTGCAGTAAAAAAAATATAAACATAAAGATTTTATTGTTTACTACACTAAAAAAAAAAAATCTGACCAAAATCAAACCCTATCTTTCAATTATAACTTTTTATTTTACTTAAATACCTCGTTCTATTATCCAATTCTCATGGGCTATGTATTTCGTGTTTTATTTTTTATTTATCAGTCGTCCTAAAAGCTTTCGAAGAATATCACTAATGGTATGAATACGACTAAATACTAATATAGTAAATTATCTAATCAAGCTTTTAGTTTCAATAAATAGCTGACTAATAGATTCTAATAAAACGGGTGAGAACATCAGAAGAAACATTTACGACTTGTTAATGTAAAATTGAATTTGGAGTGCATCTCTTTGAATAGTTGTTCTTTGTCTAAATAAGTTGTGTATTACAATATTATTTTTGTAATTCCAAAAAGAAAGTAGGTTCCGTGGGACCTGCTTTTGCAAAACCACAAATTTAAGACAAAGTCATGATTCAAAAACTGTTTTCTATTATATGAAGTACCGTATTATGAAACTGTATCTATTCATACAATTTGGTGAAAGAGTATGAACGAATATTTGTTTTTTTTTAAGTATTTTCACATTTTTCATTACAAATTCGCCCTCAGACACTATTAAATATGTTTTTGTTATCATTATTAAGAACATGAGCCGAACTAATAACAAAATAAAAAATCAGTTTAGACCAGTTCTATGCTCAATTCGATTAAGATTTATTCTCTCTGACGTCTATTTTTTGTTCGACTGCATTGTTACCTCTGAAACAATAGCCATAGTGTTGTCATATCCGGAATTTATAATTCTAACACCATCAGCGGAAACGGGTGGTGATATGAGAATGTAATGTGGTATCATGGCCTTTTTACACCATAACTGTCTGTATGGCTAATCCGAATGACATAAGCGCCTACCATTCATACATTGCTGGCATACTTAATTGTGGCTTCTGTTTGGTGGTCCTCATTATATTTTATTCGACCTTCATTTGTATTAACGCTTTGAAGTGTGTAATTGATTTTTGTTTGGCACGCGTTTGAATATTTATTATTGGGAGGTTTGGAAGATTTACCTTTTGAATTTATATGATATACATTTGTCGGTCGTATCAATCTGAGTAGGTACTTCCACTAGTGTTGAGGAATGGAAAAGAAGATAGTGACGTATGAAGTTAGTTTATCCAGTAGATTCTTTCCTTCTTCTTCTATTATATTTTTACTGGCTATGCCCGCGACTCCGTCCGCGTGAGAATTTTTATGATTGTTCAGTATCTACCCGGACAAGGTCGTGAGCGCAGCTAGTATAAAAGTAGGCTTAGTTACTCCTTATTACATAAGCTATCTGCTAGTGAAAATCCCGTCAAAATCGGTCCAGCCGTTCCCGAGATTAGCCGTAACAAACAGACAGATAGACAGACAAAAATTGTAAAAATGCAGTTTTGGCATAATTTGTGCCGTGTATACATAGGTACATATGCATTTAGTAAAAGGCGGTTATTTTTATATTACAAAAACACACTCCCATTTTATTTATTTGTACAGATATCCAGTATGTGTAATGTATCAACCTTTATGTGAGAAAATTGTGGGATGCAATAAATATCATTATCAGTAGTAAGAGCCGATTGCTAAGTTTAAGATCCCAAGTAATATTCTCAAGTCAGCAATTAAATGACACCTATAAAATTTTGTTAATAAGAGAATATATATATATTTTTTTATGTTTTAAAAGTGGCAATCAAGCATACAGTTCACATTGATGTTAAGTGATGACTGCAGCCTATAGACACCCACACAATGACCAGAGGTAAAAATGCAGATGCGTTACCACTCCTGAGGCCTAAGGTGTTATGCCTCTGTGCCGGAAATTACAGGGCCGTACATTACCACCTGACCGGAACACGATAGTGCTGAACACTACCATTTAGCGGCAAGTATATTAGGGAAAGCGGTGGTGCCTACGCCCGCGAGTTCCGTCACTGGAGCTCTACCACCAGTGAAAATAATATATATATCTTAAATGGATTAATAAACAAACTAGAACATCGTGACAACAGTCGTATGTGCTTGAATATATATGTATGTATGTGTACCATTGAATATCTTCATGAGGAAACACATATTATTATGTGATTATAATATTCATAGATCACTTTTATTCGTAATACTTTTTGATCACAAGAATCTGGTAAATGTGAAAGCGACTTGTAATGTTTCACAGTTCCTGCGAGATCTCGTCTACTTTGAAATACAAACGCGCACCAATTGTTTTTACAAGCATCTGGATTTCGAAGAATCAAAGCCTCATAACAATGCCACTAAGTGACTACATCTTCATCAAAAGTATCTACCTATTAGCCTAAAAGGATAGTTATTTTTAACCGACTTTAAAAAAGGAAAAGGTTATCAATTCGTCGGAATCTTTTTTCATATGTAATTTTATTGATAATTTGAAAACGCCTTAACCGATTTGGATATTTTTTTTTTACTATCCCTTCTTCCCTACTAATATTATACATGCGAAAGTAACTCTGTCTATCTGTTTGTGACCGTTTCACGCCCAAACGACTGAACCGATTTTAATGAAATTTGGTACAGAGATAGAGCTGAATTTGAGAAAGAACATAGGCTATACTTAGTTATTTTTAAAACGACATCCACGCGGGCGAAGCCGCGGGCAAAGCTAGTAATATAATAATAGCCATAATTCTAAGGGCCCTAACTCACTAGGACGCCATGGCGACGTTGCCGGCTACTTATCCAAGCAGCTAGTATGGTGTGGAAACGTCATCACAAAGTGGCCAGGTGAGTTACGTATCATGTATTACCATACTAGGATCGCCAAAAGGTGGCCAGGTCATAGAGCAACACCGGAGCGGAGTAGCCATATGCAGGCTTTCCCCTCTGTCAAAGTACAAGCCCAAATAGGCCTATACCTGTCGCCTAGATGTTTAAATGTGTGCGTGAAATTGTTTCTGTATTTTGTTAAAGTCAAGGTGTGAGTTTCGTAGTAATAGACGATTTGTGTAGTGTGCGTGTGTGTCGCACGCATTTTCCCCCGCAAAAAATGACTGACTGTTTTGCATCGGTAATACACGCTATGGCTACTCCCCTCCGGTCCGCCGCGACCGATGGGCCGCGTTGCTCTATGGGCCAGGTGAATTAGGTAGATATCATGTATTACCATACTAGGACTCCTAGTGAGTTAGGGGCTTTATGATCTTAAAACAAATAAAAACTTGATATTGGCGAGATCGTAAGTTCATTTATGTCGCAAAATTCTGATCGGTTATCGCCAATAAATAATGCCAGCAAAATCGTAATTTGTATAGAAAATATATGAAAGCAAGTAGCTTATAATATTGTGCCATAAATCTATTAATCTTGGCTTATCGAATCGCTCGTACATTACTTTGATATTGATATGATTTGTCAAATGTGGCCTGATTAGGGCAGCTGCAACAAAACCTTGACGGCATACAATTAACATTTGAAACGTTAAAGTATCAACTGTAATCGATATAGGATAATAAGATGAAGGACAGTTTGAAATTTTCTTAAAGTAAAAACGGGACCCTATTACTAAGCCTTCGTTGTCCGTCTATCTGCCTGTCACCAGGCTGTATCTCATAAACTATGACAGCTAGATAGCTGAAATTTTCACAAATTATGTATTTGCCGCCGTATGCCGTTGACGCTGTAACAAAAAATATATTAATGTATGGCCCCGTAATAACTATCACATAGACATAACAACTAAGGTCTCAGGGGTGGCAACGCATCTATATTTTGACCTCTGGTCTTTGTATGGGTGTCTATTGGCTGCAGTCATCATTTAACATCAATGTGAACTGCATTACTGTTTGCCACTTTGATTAGATTAAAAAAAAAACAAATCCAAAAAAAAATTAAATATTAAGGGTCACCTTACAAAAACCGTCATTTTTCGTATTTTTTCTCTTTATTTTTTACATATACAGGTACGGAACTCTTCGTGCGCGAGATCGACTCGCACTTGGCCGGTTATTTTATCATCGTTCAAACTTCGAACAAATTAACCGTGGAACTTCGAAATACAATGGAACGGGGTGCTCAAAGTTGGAACAAAAACGTCCCGGATTCAAGGCGCCGGTCACATTAGAAAATCCGATAGTAGAATCGAATTGAACATTAATGGGACATAAAAATGTTTACCATCACATAAATTATGTTTTAAAGGAGCCGATGAATTTCTCGAATCTCCATGTTTTATTACTAAGAGATGTCAGCGGACTCTATAATTTTGTTGAATTTATTAACGTTATATACGATTGGGCAGTTTTAATGCCAGTATATTAACGTTTGAAATTCTTTGGACGTCCATTCACAATATTTCATTCGGTCTGAATGAATGTGCTATTTGGATTAAATATAAATTCATTTTTGAAGTATGAAATTATGAAGGCAATTAATTAAAGCCCACTTCATTGAAATAATTTTTAATGTACGGCCCTGTAATTTCCGGCACAGAGGCATAACACCTAATGCCTCAGGAGTAGCAGCGCATCGCTAATCTTTATGCACTCACCCGTGCACTGACCAAGGAGGCGAGCCCCGTATATCCGCTCCTCGACAGTTCCGGGAAACGGTGCTACGGGGCTAAGGACCGGGCTGAGATATTGGCCAACTACTTGGAGGGTGTATTCAATCCCCCATCCCCCTTCGCAGGACCCCACTATCGTCGCGCATCACGATGATTGCGAGCGCCGAGTGAGGGAACTATTGTCGGTCACGCCCCAGCCGCTCCGGGGGGAGGATTTCATCTCCCCGTCCGAGGTGAGGAAGGCAGTTAGCTGGTTGCCTCCACGGAAGGCGTCAGGGCCAGATGGTATCCCCGCTGCTGCGCTGCATCATCTGCCGTGGGATAGCCTGGTATCCCTAACTAGGCTATTCAACGGCATACTTCGCACGGGCCGCTTTCCCGAACCTTGGAAGCTCGGGAAAATAATAGTCCTCCCAAAACCGGGTAAGGACAGCCGCCATGCTTCTAGCTACCGCCCTATAACTCTGCTTTCACACCTCGCCAAGCTGTTTGAGCGGCTTCTGCCGCGGAGGCTGCGACCACACCTCCCGTGCAGGGAGGAGCAGTTCGGCTTCCGTGCGGGGCATTCAACAACGCTCCAGCTGGCGAGGGAGCTCCACTACCTCGCCAACGAGCACAACAGGGGCCGGTACTCGATCCTTTCAGTATATAAAAAAAAGGGGAAATATTATACGTATATTTTATATTAATTATTTGTAAAACCGGCTTCTATTTTAACGTCCAGACATGATGGAATACATTTTACAGATTTTTACTGAATTCACTCGTTATTTTTTGGTATTTATTCGTATATAATCACAACAGTACAAATTTCCAAATTGTTGATTTTACGCAACAACACATGACAGTAAATTCGGAAATAAAAGAAAAATGGAAAGAAAATTTTGGCTTCGGGCTTAGATCGAAACTGCGACTTCAGGATAACCGCTTTACCACAAAGTTAACAAAGCTAGCTCCAACAAATTTATTTCTGATTCATACCACTATAATATACAGCTTTAACCCTTTCACAAACAAAACTCCGAAACACGTTAAATCTACCACCCATCACATAAATTGATATAAAGCGTCCTCGAATCACCCCCCAGCGGTAATTCGGTCCACAGACTTAACTCACAAAGCCCTACGTTTGAAGGACATCCAGTAATGATATAGGTCCCAAAGGAGTTACACAATGCACCCGTGATAATAATAGTTGTAGATTTGAAAGTAATTTGAATATGAATGGCACCCTCCCGCGCGGGCGTCGTAATAACAAATATGAAGTGTTGCTTTTGTATACCCCGATTTTGATGTGGTCGGCGTACACTGATCTTTGGCGGATTGCTGACCAATGCTTTTGTTTTGATCATGTTTTAGGTATGTTTAAGAAAGAACGTTTTAGGTTTTAGGTATGTTTAAGAGTGTCTGCTTTACGCAGATGATGCGGTAATTGTTAGCTCTACACCATCTGGGCTACAAGCACTAGTCACAGTCATGAAAGAGGATTGTATGCAGAAAGGTTTACAATTGAATGTGGATAAAACTAAAGTATTAGTATTTTAAATAGATGAACAGAGAACAAATGCAAGGGTAGTAGTAGATGATGCAGTGTTAGAACAGGTGGATGAAATTGTATATCTTGGATGTGCTTTTAGCAAGGATGGAAGGTACACCACTGACATAGAAAAAAGAGTGCTTGCTGGGAATTGCGTGAATGGAGCGTTGGGTAAGCTGCTAGAATCTAAACATCTCAGCCAGCGGGCTCGACTAGCCGTACATAATGCTGTACTTACTTCAACGCTTTTATATGGAAGCGAGAGCTGGGTATGCAGAAAAGAGCATGAAAGTAAGTTGAACACGGTCGAGATGAGATAATTGCGCAAGATCTGCGGTGTATCACTCACCGATCGCGTTCGTAATGAAGATGTAAGAAAGGGGCTTTGTGTGAATGATAGTATCGGTGTAAAAATGAAAAAAGGCATGCTCCGATGGTTCGGGCATATAGAAAGAATGTCGAATGAGTGTGAATGACTAAACAGATATACAATGCGAATGTGGATGGTTGTGGATGCTTGGGAGGCCCAGGCAGACCAAGACTGACCTACCATAACCAAATAGGTCGAGTTCTGTCTGATGGTGGGATCAAAAGTCTTAGGAATCGGCGTGCATGTATGAAGAGAATGATGAAGGTAGACGAGACACGAGAGGTTTGTCAGATCTGGGATATCTGGCGCTCTACACTCTCTGCCTACCCCGTTAGGGACCTGGCGTGAAGATACATACATTTAAGAAAGAATTTGGAGATTTTGAAATTGGTAATCTATGACAATAGAACTCTAATAGAAGACCGTAGTAAACAGTGCTTCATTTCACACATTTGGTTGCCAAATATATACTAGGTTTTGCCCGTGACTTCATCCGTGGGTACTTTTAATCATTACAAATTGTAGCCTATATGTTATTCCAATGTATAAACTACAGGGCTGTAAGGTTTCATCCAAATCCATCCACTATTTTTTTCGGTGAAAGAGTAACAAACATCCACACTCTTTTTTTTAGGTCGGTCTTTGTATAGGTCGCCTGTCTCCAGACGGCACTAGTACTTCACCCGGCAATCGGCGAGCGCAGAAGGCGCTCCAGCCTAAACATCCATACTTACACACTTTCACATTTATAGTATTATATTTGTGAAGCGCTCATGGCCCCGCAACCGGTGTAGATCGGAACAGGGACCTCCGGGTGTCGGACTAGGGGACGTCAGGCGCCCGGGTTAAGTTGGGTCCCGAGCTGGTTGGCGTGCTGGTGCTCTGCACGCCACTAGCGTGGCCGGGAGCCATTGGGCTCCCCTTGTGAGTTGGGCCCGGTTGCGGGCGGCCGCCGGCGGGGTTGCGAATGTGTGCTAAAGCGTTCCCGCGACCCCGCCCCTGAGGGCGGATGAGTCGGAGCACCCAGGGGTTTTTAGTGGGTAGACGGACGTCCTTCTCTTGTCCGGAGTCCCACATAACCCACCCCTCTCCCCAAGGGTGGGTGCGTAACGCATTTTCCCCTGGTGAAAAAAAAAAAAAAAAGGCTTAGTTATGAATGTGCATTGTGCATCGTATGATTTGTTTACCATTTTCGTTGCATAAAAAATAATAAAACATTTTATTGCATACCAAAAGTAGAAACTTAAAAAACAATTCCAAAAACACGTGACACAACGGGCGGCCTTGTCGCTAGAAGAGAAATCTCCTCCAGGCAACTCAACAATTACAGGAGATACTTAAAAATAATATGGTAGGTTGTGCATTACTAATCGGCATTTTGACCTCTGGTTTCTATGTAGATGTATGTATAGGCTGCAGTCATCACTTCACATCAATGTGAGCTGCATCCTTGTTTGCCATCTTACATAAGAATAGTATTTGAATACTATAATTGCAAATCTCATTGTTCGTCATTACAGTCTAGTGCGAGGTGACCTTTAGTTGCTCCACAATTATACATACTTTCATGTTTATTGTACGGACTCGGGTTTACGCGTGTTTTATGAAAGTTAAATTGATAACGGCTCTTTCTGTTATTGTTTCTTCAATGAGTTTTTATAATTGTTTTCGTAAGGGCTAATGTGTGTTTTTGTTTGTGGAGATATTTGTACCAGTTACGTTGTTATTATTTTAGGATCGGAATTTGTAATGTCAATAGGTTTTTTTTTTTTTTATGTAATGGAAGTGGCAAACAAGCATGCAGTTCACATTGATTTTAAGTGATGACTGCAGCCTATAGACAGCCACACAAAGACCAAGGTCAAAATACAGATGCGTTACCACTCCTGAGGCTGAAGGTGTTATGCCTCTGTGCTGGAAATTACAGGGCCGTACATTAACACCTGACCGGAACACGATAGTGCTGAACAATACCATTTAGCGGCAAGTATATTAGGTAATGCGGTGGTGCCTAAGCCCGCGAGCTCCGTCACTGGAGCTCTACCACCAGTAAAAGGTCCTTTTAAATGTCGTACTCATGGTGCGAATGTAATGAATTTGGTTTGAAAGTTTCAAATAAATTTTCAATTAAATTTAAATAAAAGAGTTTAAATTTAAGGAGAAAGTCAACGTTATGTCCAATTTACGAATTATTGACACTTATCATTAATTTCCCCATTTTATAATAAAAATAGTTCATGTAAACAATCGAATCAACAATCATGTAAACGTAACTTCACGCCTGTAATCCCCGAAGGGGTAGGCAGAGGTAAATGCATGCATTCAAGCATACACCCACGATTCGCCGGTTACGTTTTGGCCCATGTAACAGGTGGCGAGCCTGTTGACATCTCCGGGCACATTACCAAACTTTGAGGTACTGGGAAATTTCCAGAAAATGGAAAAATCCCAATAGAACCAGAGATAAAGGCTTTTTCACCATTATCTCTGATAACCCCCTACCCGGGAATCGAACCCAGGACCTCAGCGTAGTAGTAGTGGCCTGCTACCACTAGGCTACCGAGGCAGTTCATCATGTAATCAATAACTGAAATCATAACTGGAACACTTCCTGTAAAGATAATTGATTTACCTTATTTTCACGATGATGTTTGTTCATTCAACCAAAATTATTTGATTTGAACGTAACCTGTAACACCACCTAAAGCACCTGTAACAAAAAAGCAAGCTTATAATTTAAACTTTTTAAAAGTAAGCATTTGTATTGCTTTCGGGGATAAGTGGTAGCAAAGCATAATAAGAATAATAATGGCAACCCTTGAGACGTCCCACTGCTGGGCACAAGTCTCTCCCCTTTTTAAGTTGAGGCCTGGAGCTTATTCCACCACGCTGCTCCAATGCGAGTTGGTGGAGATACGGGTTAGTAGACAACCCGCTGTCGGATGTTTTCAAACTGCCCATAAGGCCTCCGACATGGTTTAACGACTGCTATGTATCGATAGCAACCGGGACCGACGGTTTAACGTACCCTCCGAAGCACGGAAATGAGCATTTTAATTTGCCACTAGCGGTCACCCATCACACACCCGACCGCGCCTGTATCACTTAACCGAGCAGATCGCTTACGATCTACACCAGCCGCGGGGCCATGCTTCAAAGCATGCCACTACTAAAAATAATAAACTAAGAGCTTAAAATGCCAAATATCTGTCTTTGCAAACCTCCCTTGCAACTTTTTTTTATACATTAACCCCCTTATTCATAAACATACATTAGATATGTTTTAGCTATAGAATGCTTTGTCTTTGCCAGTTTCATTGTCAAATGTGCAGGATAGAAAGAGACAAAGGAGACATTAGCAACACTTTAGCTAAAATACGTTTATGAATAAGGAGGTAAGAGTTTCACGAAAACGTGAGAAAATATAGGAGGAACCTATCAAATACTTATTTAATAAAGATTTTATAGATTTTTAAAGATATATCTTTCTTATGAATATTAGTTACATGTACAACCAAAAACCTTAACTCGAAAATTATATATTAGGTTGGGGAAAAAGTTTCTTCGCATTTTTTAAGATTATTCAAAACATTTTTTAATATAGTTTATTTAAATTTAACTAAAGTATGTATGTACCATTTTGTTCGATAACCTTTTGTTCGATAATCTTGTAGGTAGGGACATGATCCCATTGCTATACAAATTTTGGGACTTCTCATTAAAATACCGCGACAAGTAGATTTGGCAGTCCTCTCGTGATGTTAACCTAACATTGCATAAAGAATTCTGAAGAGACCGGTCAGGACTATACGGCGGATGCATTAACACCTCCCAGCCAAACTCTCTTAATTTTTGCTGAGTGGCTATAGATGTGTGAGGTCTAGCGTTATCATGATGAAACACCACACCCCTTCTGTTGATCAATTCCGGCCGCTTTCTCTCAACTTCTTGCTTTAATCTCATCAGTTGTTCGCAGTAGAGTTCAGAATCGATAGTCCTGCCTGGTGGTAAAAGCTCATAATGAATAATGCCCTTCCAATCCCACCACACACACAACATCACCTTATTGCGAGTTAACCCGGGTTTCACCACAGTCTGTGAAGCCTGACCGGCCTTTGACCACGACCTTTTTCGCACGTTCTTGTCGTACGTGATAAGCTTTTCATCACCAGTTATCAGCTTCTTCAAAAACAATTCGGTTTCATTACGTCGTAATAAAGAATCACAAAGGAGTACACGGTTCATTAGGTTTCTTTCAGTGAGCTCGTGAGGTACCCAAATATCGAGCTTTTTTTTGTACCCAGCTTTTTCAAATGCGCCAAAACTGTTTCGTGATCAATTCTCAGTTTTTCAGCTACGTCGTAACTACTGATATGTCGATCATGCTCCACTTTTTCAAAAATGGCATCCATTTTATCCGTAATAGGGCGACCAGAGCAAGGTGCATCTTTGACATCAAAATATCCGGATTGAAAACGCTTAAATCAAATTTGTGCTACTCTCACAGACACTGCACAAGGTCCATAAATAAAGCAATTTTTTTTAAAAATCGAACAACTGAAGAGCGAATACTAGGTATAATTGACTATAGACAACAACATGGTCTTATGATCTATGTACACAATAATATTGCCCTTACGAAAACGCCCAACGCGAAAGTGTACCTACTAATAAACAATATATATTTTTTTTATAATTAGAAATAATTATTTTTGTCACACTGTAGTTTAGTCCCAAAAACTGGCTTCGGTTTGGCTTGCTGTTTGAAAAAAATAACATAAGAAAACAATGACAATGCTTTAGCACAGCCGTAAAGAACGTATTTACCCTTTTCTCTGTGGCGTTAGGCAGAATGAGCAGTGTCTATATTAATTTTGTTACATTCTTTTTTTCTCTAAGCGAATAATTGAAAAATGACAGTTTGTTAACAGTTAACGCAATAATAATTTTAATTTGAATTCGGAGGTACGAGAAATTTCGCTTTTTAAAAAATTGTTTACTTGTTTACGTAAATTTATTTCGAGGCTTTTGTCCACTGGACGATATGTCAACCCAATCAAAATTATCATATCCCAAAATTTCAAAATAAACAGTTAGTTATGACAATGTCGCCGTAGGTATTTGAATATTTCATTTTACGGATTCACTTACAAATGATAATCCTTTAATTGCAAAATACACGTCTGCCCGCTATCGATCCACAACGACATCTGACGATTTTCCATATGCAAATAAGTCGGACCCCCGTTTAAAAGTGTAGCGTTTGTTTTGTGAGCTGACCATGGATAGATTTATGAGGGAGGGTGCTAGCAATTGTAGATGCGTTTCAGTCTGGATTGTAACGTGAGCTTGATTTTTTTATGTTTTTTTTTTATGTAATGGAAACGCAGCTCGCGGGCTTAGGCACCACCGCATTACCTAATATACTTGCCGCTAAATGGTAGTGTTCAGCACTATCGTGTTCCGGTCAGGTGGTAATATACAGCCCTGTAATTTCCGGCACAGAGGCATAACACCTTAGACCTCAGGAGTGGTAACGCATCTGCATTTTAACCTCGGTTTTTGTGTGGGTGTCTATAAGCTGCAGTCATCACTTAACATCAATGTGAACTGCATGCATGTTTGCCACTTCAATATTATTAAAAAAAATATATGCCACTGAGTGAAGTGGGCTGCGTTTACTTTGCGCTAGTATCTTAGCTCACGACGACCGCAGATTTATATGAATTGATGATGAGAATAAATGTCGATACCGCCACCTCAAGGCGATTCAATAAATCTGAAGGAAAAATTGGACACTCAGGTGTGGACTTCGGTAGGTCAGTTAGGACAACGGCTGTACTGTAGATCCCCGTGGTCGCGGGTTCAAGTCCTGCCTGAAATCAAATTAATCTTTCCATTTTTCTTTCAATGTTTTTTTCTCGCATGTAGTTTTGCGAAAATCTAATACCTAATATAAAATACAACCAGTTACAGTGGGAGGGGGAGGGATCAAAAGTCTTAGCTCAAAGCTTAGTCTTAGCTGTTTTTCTGGTGGTAGAGCTCCAGTGACTGGCTGCAGTCATCACTTAACATCAATATGAACTGCGTGCTTGTATACCACTTCCATTACATTAAAAAAAAGCAATCGTCGTGCATGTATGAAGAGGAGGAAGAGAATGATGATTTCTACGTGTACATGTTTCTATAAACCACAGTTATATAAGATAAAACCGTCTTCTGTTTCGAAGACAATAAAACGCTATGAGTATTTGTGAATTTTTTATCATAATCATGCTTACCTTTGGTTGGCGCCTTCACCAAGTCTACTACTGGTGAAATGAGTTCAATAACATAGAATATGCAAACGGTCGTCAATAAAAAGTTCCTAAAACGTCTTAATAGCCTCATAACACTATAAATACTTCCTGAGAATTCAATAGAATATTTATTAACTACTATTGATCCAACCACCATAAACTAAGAATTACGCATATTCATCCGTCCAAAATTAAGGTCTCGTTCATAATATAGTATCTAAATAGTAACTAGATAAAGAACTTACGGGATTTCACAAATTATTATTTAGTTTAGCCTCTGTTGTCTTTTAGCGGGCCAATGCTACTACACTGAGGTCCTTAGTTCTCTTGATTGGTAGGGCGTTTTATTATGATTTTATTGGAAGTAGAGCTGGAAGTATTTACTGGTGGTAGAGCTCCAGCGACGGAGCTCGAGGGCGTAGGCACCACCGGATTACCTAATATACTTACCGCTAAATGGTAGTGATCAGCACTGTCGTGTTCCGGTCAGGTGGTAATGTACGGCCCTGTAATTTCCGGCACAGAGGTATAACACCTAATGCCTCAGGAGTAGCAGCGCATCTGCATTTTGACCTCTGGTCATTGTGTGGGTGTCTATAGGATGCAGTCATCACTTAACATCAATGTGAACTGCATGCTTGTTGGCCACTTTAATAACGTAAAAAAAGATGTTTCCAAGAAACAACTACACAGAAAGAAAAATGTTTACTCTGTACCAACTTCTCAGTATGTTCCCCGGATTATGATGTAAATCATTGTAAATATTTTCAATCTATGAAAATTTCCATTGGTATTTTCAGAGTTTGATACTCTTGCAGATAAATAAGAGTTATTCCTATAGGCTCGTCACCCCCTCATACTACAAGAGCGTAACTTGCCAATCGTGAATGTTTGCATGGTTTGGCGTAAAATTTATGTTTAATTTTGTACAAAAATAAAAATATTACGAGCAAACGAGACAGCCAGAACATATCAATTACAAATTCGATATCAGATACAGACTCAATTACACAAACGGGTGGCGTGTCACGTCTAACACGTCGGGGCTGTCACGGCTCGCGATATGACGTGTCATTCTGGTGCTCCTTACGGGACGAGAAATAAATGAAGGGTTGAAATAATAGGTTGTTGCGTCACGCTTGGTACCCGTGATAAATGTGGATTTTTGAAGATGGAACGTAGCTCAGAACGTTTCTTTTTTAAAATTTTATTTATTTTGGAATTTTTGTCTGTTTGATACGAATCCATTATATGTATTAAGATCAATACATTACACGCTTTGCGTGAATAAGAGTATCAGTGAGAAAATGAAAAAAAAAAGCATACTCCGATGGTTTGGGCATGTAGGAAGAATGTAGAATGACCAAACAGATATACAATGAGAATGTGAATGGTTGCTGAGGTCCAAAAAGACCAAGACTGACTTACCTTGACTAAATAGGTCGAGTACTGTCTGAAAGTGGGAACTCTTAGAATCGGCGTGCATTTATGAAGAGAATGATGAATGTTAAAGACATACGGGAGGTGTTTCAGTACAGGGATATCTGGCGCTCCAGCCGGCCTCTATCTGCCCTGTGAGGGACATGCCATGAAGATGTAATAGAAGATAACTGGTGACATTCCATTTAACTACTGTGCATGGTTGCAGTAGAATCAGTATCGGAAAAACATTTTTATTTTGCAATCATAACAAATCTTTTCAAAGAAATAAAAATAAAATCAATGTAATATACGAGTTGTAATTTGATCTTTACATGTTTATTAATCCAAGACACTTTTACGATTTCACCTGTTGATGTTTTCAGACGTTAAATTACATTTTTTATTGGCGCACCTTTTTAACGATACTCAAAAATTTTAATGCAAGTTGTCAAATGGAATAAAATTAAGTAATTGAGGCCCCTTTATGGTTATAGCAGCTAATAAATCGAAAATATATTGACTGTTGTAAAAATCAAAGAGAAAAATATCCTTCGTCAAATTCGATTATAAACGTTTATTTATCAAACTTTAGAGCATATGTTTAATCTGCATCAAACATTTTGACCTCAAAAAGCAAGGAAGGGAGAGACATTTTTGTGCATGTTTTACTTCTGAAAAAAATATTAGTAATAAAAGCGATTTTCTTTTTTATGTTATGGAAGTGGCTTACAAGCATGCAGTTCACATTGATATCGTGTTACGGTCAGGTGGTAATGTATGGCTTTGTAATTTCCGGCACAGAGACATAACACCTTAGGCCTCAGGAGTGGTAACGCATCTGCATTTTGACCTTGGTCTTTGTGTAAGCGTCTTTAGGCTGCAGTCTTCACTTAACATCAATGTGAACTGCATGCTTGTTTTCCACTTCCATAACATAAAAAAGTTGGCCCCTATAAATATATACCTTTCAATTTAACATAAACATTATTATATATATTTTATTTTAAAGAAAAATGGAAAGAAAAATTTGACTTCAGGCGAGACTCGAACTCGCAGCCTACTGGGAATCTAGTCCAGCCGCTCTTCCAATTGAACTACTGAAGTCCTGCCCGATTTGTCTAATCTTTCCTTTAAAATAAAATATATTTCACAAGCATGTGTTAATGCGAAATAATATAAAACAATTATTATATATTATATTATATTGTGTTAGTACATACAACTTAGTATAAGATGCGGTGAGCAATATTAGATGCGGTGGTGCCACTGTAAGACACTAGAACTCTACCCTCAGTATAAAAGTATGAAAAGAACCGTGAAACATTTAGCCGACAGACGATCAACGAATATATACGTAAAAGAGACTCAGAAGTCTGAACATATTTTCCTTCGTTGAACCAGTTAAGCTACTTATAAGCTGTGAATAGATTAGGCAGTCGCATGTTCTATTTAGCGATAAGTGGTCTTGCCGTTTACACCCAATTACTGTCATTGTTCTTAAGTGGTGACGTGCTTATAAAGGCTTGATTGGATAAATTGTTCGCTTTGATTTGTCTGTTATGCACTTTACTTATAAACGTAACTTCACGCCTGTAATCCCCGAAGGGGTGGGCAGAGGTAAATGCATGCATTCAAGCATACTTGCAAACACCCACGACTCGCCGGTTACGTTTTTGGCCCATGTAACAGGTGGCGAACCTGTTGCCATCTCCGGGCACATTACGAAACTCCGAGGAACTCTACTGGGAAACTTCCAGAAAATGGAAAAGTCCCAATAGAACTAGAGTTTAAGGACCAGGAATCGAACCCAGGACCTCCAGCGTAGTAGTAGTGGCCTGCTACGCTACTGAGGCAGCCTTACTTGACGTAGTCTTACTTTACTTATGACATCGTAATGGTCGCATAGATCGGCTGCAATTTTCTAGGCGGGCCTATTCTTGTTCAAGTTAACTGTAATATAGTTCACAATGATGACAGACCTATTGAAATCTGCGTTCAAAGATAATGTAAATGCGTTCTTTTCATTTGCAATTATGGAGACAGAGCTAACCTCACTGGAACTTAGTAGTGCCATAGAATACTTTTATTTAGGCACAGAAGGTTCACTTCGTAAAAACATTTAAATTAAAGTTAATTTTTGCTATGTTGTTTTAAAGTACAATTTGGAATGTAAATTAAAATTTATATTGAAATAAAAATTCAATTACATAATTATTTTATTTTTTTTTATTATTATTTGGCAAATTTCCGCATAGCGTCTTTGACTGGGTCCCTACTGAGGTTTCATAAGATCTAAATAGATGTATAGTAGTCTTAATAGGTTTATAGGTTAATAAATAATATAATTTTAATTTACATTCTAAGCACAATTCTTCTAATTACCGCAGCTAAGCAAGAAGTAAACTTTTAATTAAATGCTATTTCTTTTTCAATTCTATAAGAGAATTCATATAAAGTCCTCGATTGCAATGCAATCACTATGTGGTAAATTTTATTCGGGATCTGTATCCCGAACCGGTTAAATCAAAAAGGTAACGAGAAATTCGACGCTCGCATATGGACTTCGGTACCTTAGTTGTAAAGCAGCTGGATTGGTTAGCCTGATGTTGCAGATTCGATTCCTACCCGAAGTCAAATTATTCTTTCCATTTTTCTATAATTTCTTAAATCGACAAGATTTACTGCGACGTCATTTATAGAATGGTTTAAACTTTAGCTATTTTCCTAGAAAACTAACACTTGTTTTTCTCACATACATAAGAGCCAATTCACATCACCGTAACAAATACGTGTGATTTTGTAAATATTTGCTCAATTCTTAAACCAACATCGTTTCCAACACGCAAACTCAAAATAACAAGTCGAGAAAAAACTAAGGCAACAATCTTTGAATAAGTTAAAGCTTTATAATTTCACTGCAAATTGACGCCTCCAGTGTGCAAAAAAATAAATTTTATTCTCGAAATTGTCACGTCCGGTGGATTTGACACGCGATACGCGCGTGTCGTCACGCTAACAAGCTCGCGATTTAACGCTAAACATGCTCGAGTGTGCGTATGCCTTAATTGTTTGTTTTTATTCCCATTGAAATGATTGTGTTCAACACATTTGTAATTTAATCAAAAAAATGTTAGGACACTGTTTTGGGTGTTAAGTCTATGAGACACGTTTTCAAAATTAAAAGATTTTGTTGGACAACTTGTAAGGATAGTACGGTAATTAACACGTTCGTTTTCTTTAGACTGTGATAGTACTATGTATGTATGTACATAGTTTGCAAATAAATGAATATTTCATAAAACAATAATAATAATAATAATAAGGGGGCAGAGCAGCTTGTGGCGAGCTGTTGGTGAGTAGCGACACCACCCCCCACCATCATCTCGAGTTCCTCCGAGAGAACTGGGCTCCGCCTCGTCCGCCACACAGAGGTACGGCCGGACAGAGCATCAGGTCTCTCACCTCTGGCTTGCCTTCATTGGCCGGTCAGAGTGGGGCGCTAGAGGTATGGCATTTGCAGAAATTTAGATAATAGGCTGTTGTCTAAATTTCTGAAAGAGCCATACACTCGGGGGTGGAAGTGTCTAAAGGCATAATAGCGGGGAAGCCCGCTCCGAGCTCGAGATTACTCGCTTGTGATGGTGAAACCGGGGCCACACCTCTCGACACCCCCAGCCTCTCTCAACAGTGTTGCCCCCTGTCGACCATCGGGTTGGCTGTTTGGGGGGCCCACCAAGGAGAGGCGAGTCACCACCTGCCTAAAGTAGGATTCGATAATGTGAGATGTTGAATATAGGCAGGTGCCGGATCTCACTCCATAGGCCCAGCCAGCTAGTCCCCCCAGTTCACCCACATAGCCCATAGTTTGGCAAATCACTTTTCATTACAATAGTCCCATTATATTCTGCGGGGTCTGTCTGTGTCTGTATTAACTATTGATGCAGTCAGAGAGAGGTCCCGCCGAATATAACCCATTACAAAGTAGATCAAAATTCTCGAAAGGGCCTCTACGTGTTGGACCCCCCATGTCCCCGCGCAAGCCTGACAAAGGTCCGGAGTTCAAATTGGACCCCGTGCTGACGAGAGACATAATAATAATAAATAACCTGGCAACCCTGGTACGAATAAGTGACATTCCGATTTGCTCCGATTTTATTTAAATTTAATTTTGTACTCAAGGTATTATCACTATTCAAAACCGTAATCAAAAACTTTATATACATGAACACGTGTCGTGAACAATGATTTCGAGCACAACAAACTCTATATTATCCCAAAACTAGTGATGAAAAAATATGATGACAGACAGTGTAATGACAAATCATGACAAAAAACAATTTGTAAAATATATATGTATAAAATTCATAGTGAAATAAATATTCAAAGTTCAGTGAGTCCAATAAACACATAAAATGGAATGATAACAAGGGCTAGAGCCAGAAATGCACAAGCAGCACACCAACCACCTCCGGACTCGTCGCTGAGCTCCGCCTCGCAGCCGCCGGATGCCGCCCCCAACGCGAGTGCGTCTCCGGCCGCTGTAGTTGCGTCGAGCTCTAGCGACGAATACTTCTCCCCGGCGCCGTCACCACCACCTGCGCGTCGTCGAGTGAGACCCCGGCCGCCGTCTAGCTTGGGACCTCGGCGCCAACCGGCTCCGAATAGGGTCCCCGCTGTCGGTGGTAATGTGCCGCGCATGAAATGGACATCGCAAATTAACGAGAACGTCATGCGCGCATATTTTGGGGCTACAGAGGGAGGAACCAACCTTACTGCGTATCGTAATCGTATGCTGCTTCTGTTTCAGGCTCTTGAACCAACAATCAACGTGTCGACCCAACGTCTGTCGGATCAGGTGCGTGTCATTCAGCGTGGTCGCATGCTGGATGACAGTGTACTTGATCGGCTACGCAGTGAGATGCAGGGTTCCCGCTCAACTCCTGCCCCACCAACACATACGGCACTGACGCAGCAATGTAACATTGTGACTGCGCCGCAACCTGATGATGGGGGGGAAGTAGACCAGGTAACCACTGTAAGTACCCAATATATTGAACAGCTGAGGAGCGCCTTGGAGCATGCTCTTCGCGAATATCGGTCCACATTGCCCGCGGACAGGCCACGTTTGCCCCGTTTGCCTATGCATAAACGGAATGTGGCGCTGGTGTGCGCTCTGGATTCACTGTTACCAGAATACTTCGATAATAGTGAAGATCTCGGTGATACTCACTCAGTCCTGTACTGCGCGGCTACGGCAGCGTGCCGTGTAGCCCGCGTCAAGTTCCCAGACTTTGACGCAGCTGCGCGTCCAAGACCCGCCGTGCCAGCCTGGCAGTGCCGGATTGAGCGGCGTATCGCCGGGGCCAGAGCGCTCATTGGCAAGCTGCTCTGCTTTAGGACGGGCAATACACGTCCACGAGTGATGCGGTTTGTGAGGCAAGCATTTTCAGGAACGGGAATCAACCCTCAAAATTATTCTGCTCACCTCACAGAGCGCATCGACTTCCTGAAGCAGAAAGTTTACGCATGGGCAAACCGGATAAGACGCTTTAAAGAACGTGTGGGCCGGTATAAACTGAACAGCATGTTCCAAGGTGATCAAAGGAGGGTCTACAGAACGTGGGAGCGACCTAATTCGGAAGGGGTTGACCCGAGCCGACCGGATGATGATGCTATGCTCACATTCTGGCGCAACATCTGGTCGGAACCGGTCGCTCACTCCGAAGATGGTTGGATAGGGGATGTCGAGGGAGCGTGCGAATCAATTCAAGAAATGGATAACATTTTAATTACACAAGAAGATGTAGCCAATGCAGCCCGCCCGATACCGAACTGGAAATCTCCGGGACCGGACGGGCTGCATAATTTCTGGTTAAAATGGCTAAAAAGTTCGCACGCTCGCTTGGCAACCCAGTTCCAGTCATCTCTGGAGTCAGGGACGCTCCCTCCGTTTCTTACAACTGGTGCGACCCACCTGCTCCATAAATCAGGTAGTACCGCGGAACCTAAAAACTACAGGCCTATCACATGTTTGCCAACAGTATATAAACTCCTTACATCAATTCTGAGAGTGAAAATAACTAAACACATCGAAGATTATTCCATCTTGTCTGCCTCTCAGAATGGATGTAGGAGCGGGTCTCGCGGCACTAAGGAGCTACTCCTCATTGACATGGCAATTAGCCAGCAGGTTCGTCGCAACCGAAAGAGTCTCTCGACTTGCTGGATAGATTATAAGAAGGCTTACGACTCCGTACCGCATACATGGCTCATGAGAGTTCTGGAGCTGTATAAAGTAAATACAGTTCTACGTACTTTCCTGGGCTCATGTATGACGCAATGGAACACGGTCCTTCACTATCCAGGATCTCGGCAGCCCCTGGCGGTCGGTGAACCTGTGAGAATCACCAGGGGTATTTTCCAGGGTGATAGTCTGAGCCCCCTATGGTTTTGCCTGGCCTTGAATCCTCTAAGCGCTTTGCTAGAGGCTTCGGGCCTAGGCTATCGGCTACGCAGAGACGGTCGGATGATATCTCATCTGTTGTACATGGATGACCTGAAATTATTCGGTTCCAGCAATTCGCAACTGACAGAGCTACTGAAGGTCACTGAAAACTTTAGTAACTCTATTAGGATGGAATTTGGAATCGAAAAATGTGCAGTTATACATGTACGACAAGGGCAGATAATAGAATCCGAGGGAACGAATCCCCCGGGTTCCATTCCGTTCCGAACCCTCTCTGCTGCCGAGAACTATAAGTACTTGGGTATGTCGGAGGCCTTAGGCATAAACGAGAGCGACATGAGACAGTCGTTGAAGGAACGTTTCTTTGGTCGCCTGACAAAAGTACTGAAAAGTCTTTTGTCGGGTGGTAATAAGGTGCGTGCCTTCAACGGTTGGGTCATGCCGGTCTTAATGTACTCCTTCGGCATTCTCAAGTGGACTCAGACCGACCTGGAATCCCTTGACAGGCGAGTCCGCTCTTTGCTGACGACATACCGGATGCATCACCCACGGTCGTCGGTCATGAGACTGTACATCCCGCGGAGGTGTGGAGGTCGAGGCTTTCTTAATGCCAAGACTTTACACAACCGTGAGGTGTGCAGCCTCAGACAGTACTTTTTTACCGCCGACGGGGATATGCATAAGGATATGGTGGCAGTTGACAGCGGACTCACCCCTCTCTCTTTGGCTAAAGAGAACTGGCGCAAACCTGAGGTGCTCACGACCAGTGACCGCAGGAGTGTGTGGCAGGGCAAGGAGCTACATGGACGTTTTTACCGGGCCCTTCATGGGCCTGATGTTGACACATTAGCTTCCGTGACCTGGCTACGGTTCGGCGACCTATTTGGGGAAACCGAGGGTTTTGTCTGTGCAATTATGGACGAAGTGGTAATGACCAATAACTACCGGAGATTTATCCTGAAAGATGGAACGGTCGACATATGTCGGGCATGCCACCGACCGGGTGAATCTATCAGGCATATTGTGTCCGGCTGTTCAAGTCTTGCCAACGGCGAATATTTGCACAGACACAACCAAGTAGCCAGGATTATCCACCAGCAACTTGCCTTGCGATACGGTCTTGTGGCCATGGAGGTGCCATACTACAGGTATGTGCCCGACCCAGTTCTCGAGAACGACCATGCCACAATGTATTGGGACCGGTCTATTATCACTGACAGAACTATTGTAGCCAATAAACCTGATATAGTGGTAATAGACCGCTCGGAGCGCCGCGCAATGATCATCGATATCACCGTCCCTCATGATGGGAATCTCGTGAAGGCCGAAAAAGACAAGGAAATCAAATATCTTGATCTGGCTCACGAGATTGTCGCCATGTGGGATGTGGATTCGGCCATCATTGTGCCGATAGTCGTCACGGTCAACGGATTGATAGCAAAGAGCCTCGACCAACATCTCAAGAGGCTCAAGTTAGGAAGTTGGATCAAGGGTCTGATACAGAAGGCGGCACTTCTCGGCACGGCACGTATAGTGAGGAGGTTCCTGTCTCTGTGACCCTAACCACCGACAGCTTGGACCCTGTTCCCGCTGCCGGCGGCGCACTATTTTTTATTTTTTTATATATATTTGTTTTATTTTATTTTTTTTTTTTTTCAACCTATATATGTAAAAAAATACTAAATAAGATGAAGAATAAATGAGTGAAATAATAATAATAAAGGGGGCAGAGCAGCTTGTGGCGAGCTGTTGGTGAGTAGCGACACCACCCCCTACCATCATCTCGAGTTCCTCCGAGAGAACTGGGCTCCGCCTCGTCCGCCACACAGAGGTACGGCCGGACAGAGCATCAGGTCTCTCGCCTCTGGCTTGCCTTCATTGGCCGGTCAGAGTGGGGCGCTAGAGGTATGGCATTTGCAGAAATTTAGATAATAGGCTGTTGTCTAAATTTCTGCAAGAGCCATACACTCGGGGGTGGAAGTGTCTAAAGGCATAATAGCGGGGAAGCCCGCTCCGAGCTCGAGATTACTCGCTTGTGATGGTGAAACCGGGGCCACACCTCTCGACACCCCCAGCCTCTCTCAACAGTGTTGCCCCCTGTCGACCATCGGGTTGGCTGTTTGGGGGGCCCACCAAGGAGAGGCGAGTCACCACCTGCCTAAAGTAGGATTCGATAATGTGAGATGTTGAATATAGGCAGGTGCCGGATCTCACTCCATAGGCCCAGCCAGCTAGTCCCCCCAGTTCACCCACATAGCCCAAAGTTTGGCAAATCACTTTTCATTACAATAGTCCCATTATATTCTGCGGGGTCTGTCTGTGTCTGTATTAACTATTGATGCAGTCAGAGAGAGGTCCCGCCGAATATAACCCATTACAAAGTAGATCAAAATTCTCGAAAGGGCCTCTACGTGTTGGACCCCCCATGTCCCCGCGCAAGCCTGACAAAGGTCCGGAGTTCAAATTGGACCCCGTGCTGACGAGAGACATAATAATAATAAATAACCTGGCAACCCTGGTACGAATAAGTGACATTCCGATTTGCTCCGATTTTATTTAAATTTAATTTTGTACTCAAGGTATTATCACTATTCAAAACCGTAATCAAAAACTTTATATACATGAACACGTGTCGTGAACAATGATTTCGAGCACAACAAACTCTATATTATCCCAAAACTAGTGATGAAAAAATATGATGACAGACAGTGTAATGACAAATCATGACAAAAAACAATTTGTAAAATATATATGTATAAAATTCATAGTGAAATAAATATTCAAAGTTCAGTGAGTCCAATAAACACATAAAATGGAATGATAACAAGGGCTAGAGCCAGAAATGCACAAGCAGCACACCAACCACCTCCGGACTCGTCGCTGAGCTCCGCCTCGCAGCCGCCGGATGCCGCCCCCAACGCGAGTGCGTCTCCGGCCGCTGTAGTTGCGTCGAGCTCTAGCGACGAATACTTCTCCCCGGCGCCGTCACCACCACCTGCGCGTCGTCGAGTGAGACCCCGGCCGCCGTCTAGCTTGGGACCTCGGCGCCAACCGGCTCCGAATAGGGTCCCCGCTGTCGGTGGTAATGTGCCGCGCATGAAATGGACATCGCAAATTAACGAGAACGTCATGCGCGCATATTTTGGGGCTACAGAGGGAGGAACCAACCTTACTGCGTATCGTAATCGTATGCTGCTTCTGTTTCAGGCTCTTGAACCAACAATCAACGTGTCGACCCAACGTCTGTCGGATCAGGTGCGTGTCATTCAGCGTGGTCGCATGCTGGATGACAGTGTACTTGATCGGCTACGCAGTGAGATGCAGGGTTCCCGCTCAACTCCTGCCCCACCAACACATACGGCACTGACGCAGCAATGTAACATTGTGACTGCGCCGCAACCTGATGATGGGGGGGAAGTAGACCAGGTAACCACTGTAAGTACCCAATATATTGAACAGCTGAGGAGCGCCTTGGAGCATGCTCTTCGCGAATATCGGTCCACATTGCCCGCGGACAGGCCACGTTTGCCCCGTTTGCCTATGCATAAACGGAATGTGGCGCTGGTGTGCGCTCTGGATTCACTGTTACCAGAATACTTCGATAATAGTGAAGATCTCGGTGATACTCACTCAGTCCTGTACTGCGCGGCTACGGCAGCGTGCCGTGTAGCCCGCGTCAAGTTCCCAGACTTTGACGCAGCTGCGCGTCCAAGACCCGCCGTGCCAGCCTGGCAGTGCCGGATTGAGCGGCGTATCGCCGGGGCCAGAGCGCTCATTGGCAAGCTGCTCTGCTTTAGGACGGGCAATACACGTCCACGAGTGATGCGGTTTGTGAGGCAAGCATTTTCAGGAACGGGAATCAACCCTCAAAATTATTCTGCTCACCTCACAGAGCGCATCGACTTCCTGAAGCAGAAAGTTTACGCATGGGCAAACCGGATAAGACGCTTTAAAGAACGTGTGGGCCGGTATAAACTGAACAGCATGTTCCAAGGTGATCAAAGGAGGGTCTACAGAACGTGGGAGCGACCTAATTCGGAAGGGGTTGACCCGAGCCGACCGGATGATGATGCTATGCTCACATTCTGGCGCAACATCTGGTCGGAACCGGTCGCTCACTCCGAAGATGGTTGGATAGGGGATGTCGAGGGAGCGTGCGAATCAATTCAAGAAATGGATAACATTTTAATTACACAAGAAGATGTAGCCAATGCAGCCCGCCCGATACCGAACTGGAAATCTCCGGGACCGGACGGGCTGCATAATTTCTGGTTAAAATGGCTAAAAAGTTCGCACGCTCGCTTGGCAACCCAGTTCCAGTCATCTCTGGAGTCAGGGACGCTCCCTCCGTTTCTTACAACTGGTGCGACCCACCTGCTCCATAAATCAGGTAGTACCGCGGAACCTAAAAACTACAGGCCTATCACATGTTTGCCAACAGTATATAAACTCCTTACATCAATTCTGAGAGTGAAAATAACTAAACACATCGAAGATTATTCCATCTTGTCTGCCTCTCAGAATGGATGTAGGAGCGGGTCTCGCGGCACTAAGGAGCTACTCCTCATTGACATGGCAATTAGCCAGCAGGTTCGTCGCAACCGAAAGAGTCTCTCGACTTGCTGGATAGATTATAAGAAGGCTTACGACTCCGTACCGCATACATGGCTCATGAGAGTTCTGGAGCTGTATAAAGTAAATACAGTTCTACGTACTTTCCTGGGCTCATGTATGACGCAATGGAACACGGTCCTTCACTATCCAGGATCTCGGCAGCCCCTGGCGGTCGGTGAACCTGTGAGAATCACCAGGGGTATTTTCCAGGGCGATAGTCTGAGCCCCCTATGGTTTTGCCTGGCCTTGAATCCTCTAAGCGCTTTGCTAGAGGCTTCGGGCCTAGGCTATCGGCTACGCAGAGACGGTCGGATGATATCTCATCTGTTGTACATGGATGACCTGAAATTATTCGGTTCCAGCAATTCGCAACTGACAGAGCTACTGAAGGTCACTGAAAACTTTAGTAACTCTATTAGGATGGAATTTGGAATCGAAAAATGTGCAGTTATACATGTACGACAAGGGCAGATAATAGAATCCGAGGGAACGAATCCCCCGGGTTCCATTCCGTTCCGAACCCTCTCTGCTGCCGAGAACTATAAGTACTTGGGTATGTCGGAGGCCTTAGGCATAAACGAGAGCGACATGAGACAGTCGTTGAAGGAACGTTTCTTTGGTCGCCTGACAAAAGTACTGAAAAGTCTTTTGTCGGGTGGTAATAAGGTGCGTGCCTTCAACGGTTGGGTCATGCCGGTCTTAATGTACTCCTTCGGCATTCTCAAGTGGACTCAGACCGACCTGGAATCCCTTGACAGGCGAGTCCGCTCTTTGCTGACGACATACCGGATGCATCACCCACGGTCGTCGGTCATGAGACTGTACATCCCGCGGAGGTGTGGAGGTCGAGGCTTTCTTAATGCCAAGACTTTACACAACCGTGAGGTGTGCAGCCTCAGACAGTACTTTTTTACCGCCGACGGGGATATGCATAAGGATATGGTGGCAGTTGACAGCGGACTCACCCCTCTCTCTTTGGCTAAAGAGAACTGGCGCAAACCTGAGGTGCTCACGACCAGTGACCGCAGGAGTGTGTGGCAGGGCAAGGAGCTACATGGACGTTTTTACCGGGCCCTTCATGGGCCTGATGTTGACACATTAGCTTCCGTGACCTGGCTACGGTTCGGCGACCTATTTGGGGAAACCGAGGGTTTTGTCTGTGCAATTATGGACGAAGTGGTAATGACCAATAACTACCGGAGATTTATCCTGAAAGATGGAACGGTCGACATATGTCGGGCATGCCACCGACCGGGTGAATCTATCAGGCATATTGTGTCCGGCTGTTCAAGTCTTGCCAACGGCGAATATTTGCACAGACACAACCAAGTAGCCAGGATTATCCACCAGCAACTTGTCTTGCGATACGGTCTTGTGGCCATGGAGGTGCCATACTACAGGTATGTGCCCGACCCAGTTCTCGAGAACGACCATGCCACAATGTATTGGGACCGGTCTATTATCACTGACAGAACTATTGTAGCCAATAAACCTGATATAGTGGTAATAGACCGCTCGGAGCGCCGCGCAATGATCATCGATATCACCGTCCCTCATGATGGGAATCTCGTGAAGGCCGAAAAAGACAAGGAAATCAAATATCTTGATCTGGCTCACGAGATTGTCGCCATGTGGGATGTGGATTCGGCCATCATTGTGCCGATAGTCGTCACGGTCAACGGATTGATAGCAAAGAGCCTCGACCAACATCTCAAGAGGCTCAAGTTAGGAAGTTGGATCAAGGGTCTGATACAGAAGGCGGCACTTCTCGGCACGGCACGTATAGTGAGGAGGTTCCTGTCTCTGTGACCCTAACCACCGACAGCTTGGACCCTGTTCCCGCTGCCGGCGGCGCACTATTTTTTATTTTTTTATATATATTTGTTTTATTTTTTTTTTTTTTTTTTTCAACCTATATATGTAAAAAAATACTAAATAAGATGAAGAATAAATGAGTGAAATAATAATAATAAAGGGGGCAGAGCAGCTTGTGGCGAGCTGTTGGTGAGTAGCGACACCACCCCCTACCATCATCTCGAGTTCCTCCGAGAGAACTGGGCTCCGCCTCGTCCGCCACACAGAGGTACGGCCGGACAGAGCATCAGGTCTCTCGCCTCTGGCTTGCCTTCATTGGCCGGTCAGAGTGGGGCGCTAGAGGTATGGCATTTGCAGAAATTTAGATAATAGGCTGTTGTCTAAATTTCTGCAAGAGCCATACACTCGGGGGTGGAAGTGTCTAAAGGCATAATAGCGGGGAAGCCCGCTCCGAGCTCGAGATTACTCGCTCGTGATGGTGAAACCGGGGCCACACCTCTCGACACCCCCAGCCTCTCTCAACAGTGTTGCCCCCCGTCGACCATCGGGTTGGCTATTTGGGGGGCCCACCAAGGAGAGGCGAGTCACCACCTGCCTAAAGTAGGATTCGATAATGTGAGATGTTGAATATAGGCAGGTGCCGGATCTCACTCCATAGGCCCAGCCATCTAGTCCCCCCAGTTCACCCACATAGCCCAAAGTTTGGCAAGTCATTTTCATTACAATAGTCCCATTATATTCTGCGGGGTCTGTCTGTGTCTGTATTAACTATTGATGCAGCCAGAGAGAGGTCCCGCCGAATATAACCCATTACAAAGTAGATCAAAATTCTCGAAAGGGCCTCTACGTGTTGGACCCCCCATGTCCCCGCGCAAGCCTGACAAAGGTCCGGGGTTCAAATTGGACCCCGTGCTGACGAGAGACATAATAATAAATACCCTTTATTGTACACATAAGAACAACAATTTGCAAAACAATTTTACATATATGCACAATAGGCGGCCTTATCGCTTAAAGCGATCTCTTCCAGGCGACCTAAATAGAAAGAGAGATATCAAACAATAACAGGAACAAGGGGTGTACAGACTTAAGAAATAATAACTATTACAATTCAATATAAATTATTAATATAGCACATACCTACATATTTATATACATATAATTTATATATATATATATATACATAAAACATAAATATTTATATACATATACAAGATATATATTATATATATGCATACCTACATAGATAAATAAATAAATAATAATAATAAATAAATAAAATACCTACCAGACAATACATAATTTAATACTTACTTTAAATATTACTATAAGTTATTGTATTCTTACCATCGGATGACTCATTATATTTCCAAGCTTAAATAATAATTATTTAGACGATTCTTAAACGACGCCAATGTCTGAACAATGTGATTAAAAGTAACTTTGAATGTGACTTCAGGGATATAATGATGTGAAATATAATAAATTGAGAATTTTTGATTGTATATAGGTTGGGAAAAAGTTTCTTCGCATTTTTGAAGATAATTTAAAACATTTTTTAATATAGTTTATTTAAATTTAACTAAAGTATGTATGTACCATTTTGTTCGATAACCTTTTGCCATCTTGTTGGTAGGGACATGATCCCATTGCTATAAAAATTTTAGGACTACTCATCAAAATACCGCGACAAGTGGATTTGGCAGTCCTCTCGTGATGTTAACCTAACATTGCATAAAGAATTCTGAAGAGACCGAAACAGGTGGAAATCTGAAGGTGCAAGGTCAGGACTATACGGCGGATGCATTAACACCTCCCAGCCAAACTCTCTTAATTTTTACTGAGTGGCTATAGATGTGTGAGGTCTAGCGTTATCATGATGAAACACCACACCCCTTCTGTTGATCAATTCCGGCCGCTTTATCTCAACTTCTTGCTTTTATCTCATCAGTTGTTCGCAGTAGAGTTCAGAATCGATAGTCCTGCCTGGTGGTAATAGCTCATCAATGAATAATGCCCTTCCAATCCCACCACACACACAACATCACCTTATTGCGAGTTAACCCGGGTTTCGCCACAGTCTGTGAAGCCTGACCGACCTTTGACCACGACCTTTTTCGCACGTTCTTGTCGTACGTGATCCACTTTTCATCACCAGTTATCAGCTTCTTCAAAAATGATTCGGTTTCATTACGTCGTAATAAAGAATCACAAATGAGTACACGGTTGATTAGGTTTCTTTCAGTGAGCTCGTGAGGTACCCAAATATCGAGCTTTTTTTGTACCCAGCTTTTTTCACTTGCGCCAAAACTATTTTGTGATCAATTCTCAGTTCTTCAGCTACGTCGTAACTACGTCGCGGCTTGCGTTGCATTTTTACCTTTTTTTTTCAATTGAATTTGGAATTATGTTCTTTAAAATTTTAACTTTCAATGATACCTAAACCAGCTAGATACAAATACTACAGCAAAAGATATTCTATTACAAGTTCATACATACTATAATGCGAAAAGACTTTTTCCCCAACCTATTATATTACTAGCGGCCCGGCCCGGCTTCACACTCGCGTATAGTTAGTTACCTTACTTACAATAACAAGTTTGCCAAGTTTGCGATTTAACGCTAAACATACTTGAGTGTGCGTATGCCTTAATTGTTTGTTTTTATTCCCATTGAAATGATTATTTTCACGCCATTTGTAAGTTAATCAAAGAAGTGTTACGACATTGTGTTAAGTCTATAAGTCGCGTTTTTTAAATTAAAAGATTATGTTTTAACAAAATGTTACTTCACGCCTGCAAGTCCCGACAGGGGGGTAGACAGAGGTAAAATGCATACATGCATACATGCATTCAAGCATACATGCAAACACCCTCGATTCGCCAATTACGTTATGACCCATGTAACAGGTGGCGAGCCTGTTGACATATCCGGCTACAATCAAAACTCCGAGTAAGAAAAAAAAAGGAAAAGAAATATTATGTGAACATGCTTTATGGATTGTGTACACATGGGTATTGCCACAAGGAAAAAACATGATTAACAATATAATGGAAATAGGGTATAATTCCCTAAATATTTGCCAAATTCACATGACTTACACCCTTATTTGTGTAACCCACGGTATAGAATTACATGCCATTATTCAGCACCCTAGTAAAATTATAATTAAATGGGTTATGGGAGGTAAATACAATAATTTGAATATAGCTTTGCGCTTTGATGACTACCAAAATGTGCTTTTGTATTTTTCTGAATGAAATTTTTCATGTCATATAAAACATTATATTTTTACACTGATTGAGTATTTACTATTGTAAACTTAAATTAATCATACGAAGCATCGAATTTAATTCAAAAACCTTTAGTGTAAAAACTTGAATAATTTTTTTTAACCCGGTATTTAAAATTTGTGTGATGAATGTGAAACGCGAATGTTTTAAAAATGATTTGTTTATTCAAAAATATTAGCGTTCTGCACTTCTCCTGCATATAAATGATAAGTGTGCTAAATTGCATACTCCTCCATCCGCGCAATTTTCGTAAAAAGGGGTCCTTAGTTTTTATTTCACGTAATAATATTATATGGGCCTTATAAGAAGGCTCAAAGTCACTCAGAGAGCAATGGAGAGGGCTATGCTCGGAGTTGAAATGAGGAGATCCGCATGAGAACCAAAGCAACCGATATAGCCCACCGAATAGCGAAACTAAAGTGGCAGTGGGCAGGGCACCTAGCTCACAGAACTGACGGCCGTTGGGGCAGAAGAGTTCTGGAGTGGCGACCGCGTACCGGAAGACGAAGCGTGGGCAGGCCCCGTACGTGTGGACCGACGACCTGGTGAAGGTCGCGGGCAATCGCTGGATGAGGGCGGCCCGGGACCGTTTATTGTGGCATTCTTTGGGGGAGACCTTTGTTCAGTAGTAAATGTCTTTTGGCTGAAATGATGTCCGGTCACTACTTAGTCTCTTTATGGATATCTATAGGTTGCAGTCTCATTATATCACATGTCGTGAATATGAACTGTCTATAATTTTAGTTGGTACATGAAAAAGATTTGAAATTGAGCCGTCATTAGTTCAACATATCAAGACTCTTTTGAACAGTTTGTATGAATTATATGATCAACATCCATCTATTTGAATAATCGGTGAGCAGTCAATTATCTTCAATTTGTCGATTTTAACGGTTATTACGATTCATGTAGGAGCTGCACTGTCATTCGATTAAATAAATCGAAAGACAACCAGTTTGATTGATAACTCTCGATTCCGATCGATTCCAAACTCGTTTTGTATGCAAAAGGATTTAATTTTGAACTTTTATGAATAATAAACCTTGCAGTTGAAGTATGAGAGCTCACTTTCTATTAAATGCGGTCAAATTAGTGTGTTTACAATACAATTACAATTTTCGTTGTTTATTTTGTGTCGATTGAAAGATAGATTCTTTCTGAACATAACTAAATTTTAATATAATATAACTAAACTTATTTTATTTAAAGAAAAATGGAAAGAAAAATTTGACTTCAGGCGAGACACGAACTCGCGGCCTACTGGGAATCTAGTCCAGCCGCTCTTCCAATTGAGCTACTGAAGTTCTGCCCGATTTGTCAAATCTTTCCTTCAAATTTATTGCATTGCTTTATGGTAGCAGCAGCGCCATCTATTGCCAACTATGTTAGTTAGGCAACCGATATAATAGACTTTGCAGTCTATTGAATATCGTAAAGAAGTCGCTTTTACCCTTAATAATTGTTTTATATTATTTCGCATTAACACATGCTTGTGAAATATATTTTATTTAAAGAAAAATGGAAAGAAAAAAACCTCGCCTGAAGTCAAATTTTTCTTTCCATTTTTCTTTAAATAAAATATATTTCACAAGCATGTGTTAATGCGAAATAATATAAAACAATAACTAAACTTTGCGTTGGAAAGCATACCTTTTAATAACTATGCAACATATTGATTAAAGTTGTAGGTAGCTGTCTCAATTCTTAACTGGAAGGGTTAATAAAGCATTTAAATTATCCCTAGTTTGATATGTTCTTAGGTTTTCGCGAGCTACACTCATTGAAATAAAACTATTTTTACGGATTTATCTCGCGTATATTAAACTAAAATGATTTTTAATCTCTAGTTACCTAATATTATAAACGCGAAAGTAACTCTTTTTTATGTTATGGGAGTGGCAAACAAGCTTGCAGTTCACATTGATGTTAATTGATGAGTGCAGCCTATAGACACCCACACAAAGACCAAGGTCAAAATGCAAATGCGTTACCACTCCTGAGGCCGAAGGTGTTATGCCTCTGTACCGGAAATTATAGGGTCGTACATTACCACCTGACCGGAACACGATAGTGGTGAACACTACCATTTAGCGGCAAGTATATTAGGTAATGCGGTAGTGCCTACGCCGGCGAGCTCCGTCACTGGAGCTCTACCACCAGTAAAGGCCAGTTTTTTATAAGGCAGGTGGCAAACATGCTTGCAGCTCACATTGATGTTAAGCGATGACTGCAGCCTATAGACGTCTACACAAAAACTGGAGGTCGAAATGCAAATGCCGTACCACCTCTGAGATCTAAGTGGTTATGACTCCGCGATAGTTATTACTGGGCCATATATTACCATCTAACTGGAAAACGATAGTGCTGAACACTACCATTTGGCGGCAGATAAAGGTAATGCGGAAAACGATGTAGAATCCTTTTTATCTGGTACTATTGGGATTATTCCAGTTTGACAAGCGATTTTAATTCAGATGCGCTGCCACTCTTGAGGTATTATGTGTTATGCCTTATTAAATGCTCATGTTACCCGAACTCAGTCGCCAGTTCTAATGAACACCACTGCAATTCTCACGCCGCAGGGTTCCGTATTAATTAATTGGAAGCAACTTTTCATTTGTTGATTGCACTCGTGGGCGACTACCGACAATTGGCGGGTGTTGGAAATGGAACGCGACTCGATATTGGGTCATAAAGGGAGCGTTTGTGGGAGTTAAAAGGTTTTTTAATAGCGCAATTCTGGTTATATTAGAAACAATGCTAGAATTGGATCGATATAACATCTGAATTTCGTTTCAAGTATGTAATATTAAATACATAGATTACAATATATGTATTATAATCTGTTAAATTAAAGTTTTTTTTTTATGTAATGTAAGTGGCAATATTAAGTTATGACTGCAGCCTATAGACACCCACAGAAAGATTAAGGTCAAAATGCAGATACGTTATCAGGTTACCACTCCTGAGGCCTAAGGTGTAAGGCCTCTATGCCGGAAATTACAGGGCCATACATTACCACCTGACCGGAACACGATAGAGCTGAACACTACCATTTAGCGGCAAGTATATTAGGTAATGCGATGGTGCCTACGCCCGCGAGCTCCGTCACTGAAGCTCTACCACCAGTAAAGTCTCTGCGGTATTCCTGCGATGCAACAACATTAGGCTCTTTGTAGCTGGCATCAAAAAAGTCCTTCAGGACTGACAGCATGTTGACAACATCCCTGATATTACAAAGTTTCAAAGGTGAATGCGACCACGTTCTATCAGAGGGCTTGTCTATCAATCTTTGCGAGTTAAAAAGACCATAAATGCTGATGGATCAGAGCACTGTTGAACAAACCCAACAAAAAGAATCATTTAAAGTCATTAAGTACCTAAACAAACTTTTTCTCTATAAGTAGTCTCTCTCAGAATAGGTGCCATTGTCCGAAGAAAATATCATAAATTTACCCATGCTTATTAAAGCCAAATGCACTAGCCCATAAACCGAGCAATTATCCACACTCAATTACGACAAAAAAATCCACCATTTTAAAAACGACGTGACTTACTATTACCGCTCTATTTTACACGTCATCGACAGAACGGGAGCGTGGTGTTAGAGTGAGAGGGGACATAAAAAATCCGCCAATAATAAAATTATCGGGGTACCGCCGAGCTATTAAATGCAGACTACCCGTGAAATATATGGACGGTCCTACAGGCTAGACGAAGCCTGAGGATATAGAAGGATAAGCGATTGGCGGTTACAAAAACTTGGATTTCTATTTCGTCTTTAATTATTAACTGTGTTTCGATTGTACCAAAGTATTTGTAAAAGTTTTTTTTTTATGTGATTGAAGTGGCAAACAAACATGCAGTTCACATTGATGTTAAGTGATGACTGCAGCCTATAGACACCCCACACGAAGACCAAGGTCAAAATGCAAATGCGTTACCACTCCTGAGGCCTAAGGTGTTATGCCTCTGTGCCGGAAATTACAGAGCCGTACATTACCACCTGACCGGAACACGATAGTGCTGAACACTACCATTTAGCGGCAAGTATATTAGGTAATGCGGTGGTGCCTACGCCCGGGAGCTCCGTCACTGGAGCTCTACCACCAGTAAAAAGTTAAACATTATTGTAAAATTTTACATCAATCTCTAGCTTTAAAAAAATTGTTACAACCGAACCTTAGTGCATTTGTTAACAATTTAGAAACCAATAAGCATTGGAAATCAAACTTGTGTAGTGTAAAAATCTTGGTATATAGAAATAAAACTATTTTTACGGATTTATCTCGCGTATATTAAACTAAAATGATTTTTAAAATCAACCCGACGTTTCGGTCGCTTTTCAGCTTCCGTGGTCCCGGGCAGACTGAGGTGACATTTGTCTGACAGAAGTTTGAAAAAATTATATGTAGCTACCTCCATCGATTTCGTAAACGCCTTGCGTAGCGTTCAGGATTAACACAATAATTACTTATGGTATCTTGAGGTCTTGCAGACTGCTGCGGCTGGGATTTAATCTTGCTAAGTATGGGATCCCATGATGTTGATAATCGCCATCCATCTTCTCTATTGAAATTTGGGTGTTTTTTAATTTCAATAGCCTCGCGTACCATTCGTGGAATGGGTTTGTGTTCTCTAGCGAGTATTTTAATTTTATCAAACCGGATGTAATGGTTCGGCTTATCCGCTATGTGTTCACAGACTGCAGACCTCCCTGTTCTTCGGTTTTTGACATCAGCAATGTGCTCTTTAACGCGGGTGGATACAGCTCTCTTCGTTTGACCAATATATGAGAGTCCACAATCACAATCTAATTTATAAATGCCAGAATTTTGTAATGGAATATTACTTTTAATGGGTCTTAAATACTGATGAATCTTTTTATATGGTTTGAAAACTGTTTTAATGGAATTCTTTTTTAAAATGTTGCTGATTTTATCTGTGACACCCTTAACGTAAGGTAGTATAGCTGGTTGTCGTTCTACTGTAGGTGGTTTCACGCGGCCTCTGTGACGGACGGGTGGTACATGGAGCTTGTTGTTATGTAGCACCTGGCGTAGGTGCTTCAGCTCCCCCTGAAGATGGTGGTCGTCACAGATGCCTCGTGCTCTCTGAAATAGAGATGAGCCAACGGCAGATAAATGTGCCGGGTGATGGTGTGATTCACCATTAAGGTACCTATCAGTATGGGTAGACTTCCTAAACACAGTGTGACTGAGTGTGTTATTGGTTTTTCTAATTAATAAAGTATCTAAGAAGGCTAATTTATTGTCCTGTTCCAATTCCATAGTGAATTTGATTTTATGGTGTATGGAATTGAGATGTGAAAGAAAAACAGAAACATTATTGCTATCCAATATGGTGAATGTGTCATCTACATATCGTTTATAAATGCGAGGTGTTATGGTTGTAGTGCTCAGGGCTCTCTCCTCAAAGTCCTCCATGAATATATCGGCGACTATGGGAGAAACTGGGGAGCCCATGGCAACTCCGTCTATTTGTAGGTAGAATTCCCCATTCCACATTAGATAGCCAGATGTCAGGCACCATTCAAGTAGTTCTGCATATTGACGGGGCATATTGTGAGCAATTAGCTTTCTTTTAACAATCTCGACACAATCCTTAACCGGTAAACATGTAAATAAGGATTCAACATCGAAGCTGACCATTGTTTCATTTGCTGATAGTTGTAGATGTTTGACGCACATACAGAACACGACATCAGTGAAGTCTCTAAAACCCTCGAAAATACATTAAAAATAGAAGATTGGCAAAATTGTAACGAACAAACCGACTTACGCGCAAAATTTACATTAAATAACTGCAAAATTAAACAAATAAGTAAATACGAAAAATTAGAAAAACAGTCGGTTACGGGTCAAAAACATTCAAATCTGAACACACCCATAGACAACGACAAGTCATCCGTCAATGTCAACGTCCAAGCAGTTGTCAATCTATCAAAACAAACTTTGGATGATTCGACTATTGGGGTGCTGGAAAAGGGTTTAAACTTTGCACGAGCTCCATCGAGGATACCGTACGAAGAGATTATCAGTTACGTCGAGGACTGCGTCATTAGGAATCAAGTTCCAAAGGAGACAGCCGAGGAAATCCGACAGGACGTATCGTCTGCGTTACGACACTGCCGGCCACCAAAACCTAATCTGTCTCGTGAAGAACTCCGCTCACTGACGACGTTGAGACGATCAGAAGACATCATCGTCCTCCGTGCTGATAAAGGAAACGCTACGGTTGTGATGGACACGTCAGACTACAATGATAAAATCTTATCGCTGTTATCGGATGAAAGCACATATAAAAAGGTAAACAAAGACCCCACCTCTAGTATATTAAAAAAGACTACCGATTTACTGCATAAATATTCATATTCATTGGATCTTGACGTACCAAAACTTTTACCTGCTTGTCCAAAGCCACCCAAACTGTATGGACTCCCTAAAATACATAAGACTGGCGCTCCCCTTCGTCCCATAGTTAGTCAAATTGACACTCCAACTTACAAATTGGCAAAACATGTGGCACAGATACTTTCACCACTGCGGGGACACACTAGAGCGTATGTCAAAGACTCATACAGTTTCATTGCTGAAGTCAAACATCTACAACTATCAGCAAATGAAATAATGGTCAGCTTCGATGTTGAATCCTTATTTACATGTTTACCGGTTAAGGATTGTGTCGAGATTGTTAAAAGAAAGCTAATTGCTCACAATATGCCCCGTCAATATGCAGAACTACTTGAATGGTGCCTGACATCTGGCTATCTAATGTGGAATGGGGAATTCTACCTACAAATAGACGGAGTTGCCATGGGCTCCCCAGTTTCTCCCATAGTCGCCGATATATTCATGGAGGACTTTGAGGAGAGAGCCCTGAGCACTACAACCATAACACCTCGCATTTATAAACGATATGTAGATGACACATTCACCATATTGGATAGCAATAATGTTTCTGTTTTTCTTTCACATCTCAATTCCATACACCATAAAATCAAATTCACTATGGAATTGGAACAGGACAATAAATTAGCCTTCTTAGATACTTTATTAATTAGAAAAACCAATAACACACTCAGTCACACTGTGTTTAGGAAGTCTACCCATACTGATAGGTACCTTAATGGTGAATCACACCATCACCCGGCACATTTATCTGCCGTTGGCTCATCTCTATTTCAGAGAGCACGAGGCATCTGTGACGACCACCATCTTCAGGGGGAGCTGAAGCACCTACGCCAGGTGCTACATAACAACAAGCTCCATGTACCACCCGTCCGTCACAGAGGCCGCGTGAAACCACCTACAGTAGAACGACAACCAGCTATACTACCTTACGTTAAGGGTGTCACAGATAAAATCAGCAACATTTTAAAAAAGAATTCCATTAAAACAGTTTTCAAACCATATAAAAAGATTCATCAGTATTTAAGACCCATTAAAAGTAATATTCCATTACAAAATTCTGGCATTTATAAATTAGATTGTGATTGTGGACTCTCATATATTGGTCAAACGAAGAGAGCTGTATCCACCCGCGTTAAAGAGCACATTGCTGATGTCAAAAACCGAAGAACAGGGAGGTCTGCAGTCTGTGAACACATAGCGGATAAGCCGAACCATTACATCCGGTTTGATAAAATTAAAATACTCGCTAGAGAACACAAACCCATTCCACGAATGGTACGCGAGGCTATTGAAATTAAAAAACACCCAAATTTCAATAGAGAAGATGGATGGCGATTATCAACATCATGGGATCCCATACTTAGCAAGATTAAATCCCAGCCGCAGCAGTCTGCAAGACCTCAAGATACCATAAGTAATTATTGTGTTAATCCTGAACGCTACGCAAGGCGTTTACGAAATCGATGGAGGTAGCTACATATAATTTTTTCAAACTTCTGTCAGACAAATGTCACCTCAGTCTGCCCGGGACCACGGAAGCTGAAAAGCGACCGAAACGTCGGGTTGATTTTAAAAATCATTTTAGTTTAATATACGCGAGATAAATCCGTAAAAATAGTTTTATTTCAATGAGTGTAGCTCGCGAAAACCTAAGAACATATCATCTTGGTATATAATTTGTAGGTAATATTGTTGTATTTCTTATAATATTTCGTAGATTCCTGCCAACCTCACATTTGTAAATATGTTTTCTTTTTCAATGAAAAGATGGTAGGAAACAAGAATGGAGGTAGTGAATTAATAATGGAACCTATAGACATCAATATAGGTTGTTTTGTTCCTGTGATAGTTATACACTGAGCCCGCCGGCCCGCCAACACAGCAAGCCGACTCAACCCGACGGCCTATTTAAAAAAAAATATGTCGTCCACTGGCGCCCGCGCGTGTTGTAGGCCCCAGTAACACTCAAGCGATAGTGACAAGTAAGTTCCTCATTTCAAGACGCCGAAATGCCGCCAAAAACTCAACGGCCTATAATTTCCGGCACAGAGGCATAACAGGTCTTAGGACCTCAAGAGTGGTAACGCACCTGCATTTTGACCTTGGTCTATGTGTGGGTAATGTGTAATGTAAACTGTATGCTTGTTTGCCACTTCCATTACATACAAAAAAAAAACTTTACCGACTTGGAATGAGTAAAGCCGCCAACTAACCCGCCGACAAAAAGTCGCCGATATAGGTCGGCGACCCGGCGGGCTCAGTGTGTGTTGCGCTTAATATATATTATCACCATCTAACCGGAACACGATAGTGCTGAATACTACCATTTGGCGGCTGATAAGCTGCTTTAGTTAAGTAAGGTCTTGAGCTCAGACGCTGGAGCCAGTTATATTCAAATAATATTAATACGCCCTTTATCATATTAGACTCTTAGGAAATATCTGATTCATCTTACTAAGATATTGACAATTCTATAACTCTCTCTTCAACGACATTAAAGCAAAAGCATAATAAAATAATTCTATTATAGAAGTGAATGTACGTAAATCCTTAAATCCACAACTCCAAACTTGGTTGTCTGTATATGGTAGGTACAGTTAAATATACAAGCACCCATATCCTAAACAAATATGTGCAAGTCATACAATATTTATTCCAATACGGGAATCGATCCTACCATTCGGCACCCTTCAAGTGGTCTTTACAAAGCCGTTGTATTAATTTAACTACTCTTCATTCTTTGAAAAACGGTTACTTTGAGTTGAGAGAACATTTCGTTTTGGACAATCGTAGTCGAAACGTCTTAGTGACAGTTCTTTAACTTCCTCTTTATTTTTTGTTATTTTCAGCACATGGCTCTCAGTCAGAACCTAAAGGGATTATGTGCGCTTATCTATGAATTAAACTGAGAGAGCGTGAAGAAGATTAGCAGATTTTGGACAGCCGGTAAAGTTCTATTTTTTAGAAGTAGCAGCAAATAAAAGAAAATGATCACCTTACTGGGTGAGAATCTAAGTAACCGAAATAGTCCACGGTTACTTGCAGCCTTTTTGGGAACTTGGATGCAGATTATTTGATTTGAGAATATAAAATGTAATTTTCTAGATATTCAAATATATGTAACTAACAGTCAATTCTTTTACAAATTTCCTTATTCCTCTATATTTTGTATAACCTAATGTGGGCACTTAAATATAGAAAAAATATGCTAGTTTAAACCGCTTGTCATTTTCTGTAGAAAATTATGTTTTATAGCTGCAAATAGAAAAAAAGTTACATTTCTATTTCCAATCTGGTTATATTTGCAAAAATTCTATCTATTTCAACAAAAAAACTAGGGTACATATTTTTTAAAAACCTAATTATGTACCAAGTCCTCACCCTAACCGATAGACCGCCCAGTGTATGCTGTACTTTGTGGAGCGTCGCATCGCTGGTCCCAGCGGCTAATTCATTTAACGAATCAAAAACCAAGGGCGAAATCATTCGCGCAACGCCAGCTAGTTGCGCAAGTTTAGTAAAATAGTTTTATATTTTCAGTACTCTTCGTTCCGTGGCTAACACCATTTTTGAACTAACAGACACACACATACATAGATATACATTTTCAACTTACTATTATCACTTTAGCTGAGTAATATCATCAGCTGGATAAAAACCTATGGAGAAACGGGTGGAAATATTCCTTCAACGAAAAGGGAGGCCTCTCCGACCAGATAAGTTGGGCAACTCTTGCGTAAACTTGGTAAGCGCGATGCAAATCAGTCATACGCCACCTTCCGTACTAGACAAGTACTTTGTGTTGCTTCAGTGTTCCACTAGGTGGCATCTTATGAGGTGGAAGCTACAATCATTCCCCAAAGACAACCACAACAGTCTTGTGCGTCATTAGAGGAGAATATTCCACAATCAATCAAAAACCACCAACCCGCGTTGGAGCAGCGTGGTGGAGTAAGCTCCAGGCCTTTGGGGAGAGACTCGTGCCCAGGAGTGGGACGTATCAAGGGTTGCCATTAATATTATTATTTTATTACAATCGCTTATTGTGCAGATTGGCGATTGCAGTGGCGACTACTTTATCGGAGGACGCTGCTGTCCGTGTCCGAGAGGTGTATGGATAACTGAAGCCACGATACAGGTCTAGTATGAGACTGTGAGTGCAGGCGTATTTTTGTTTTTTTTTAATGTAATAAAAGTGGCAAACAATCCTGCAGTTCACATTTATGTTAAGTGATGACTGCAGCCTAGAGACACCCACACAAAGACCAGGCGTCAAAATGCAGATGCGTTACCACTTCTGAGGCCTAAGGTGTTATCCTCTGTGGCGAAAATTACAGGGCCGTACATTACCACCTGACCGGAACACGATAGCGCTGAACACTATAATTTAGCGGGAAGTATATTAGGTAATGCGGTGGTGCCTACGCCCGTGAGCTCCTTCACTGGAGCTCTACCACCAGTAGTGTTTTTTACTAGGCAGTTATACTGGTAAGTCACCTACGTCCTCAAAGAAAATAATCTTTATATTTTTCCTGGGGGCAGTTTACGTAAAGGTACATATAAAAGAACTCTTTTTAAGGGACAGAACTCTAAAAATCGGGCCGATCTATTCTTTTTCTGATCAATCTATTTGTGTAACAATACGATTGTGTTATAAAAATGGTTCCGAATTTTGAATTGTTTAAACCTTTTTTAAATACACAAGAGGTATTTTAAAGTTCGAAGCCATTGTGTGGTAGGGTGATCGAGGGGTCAAAATGTGAATACAATAAAATGGTTGAATGGACGGCCTCGTTCAATGTAAGGGTTCAAATCGATTAGTAGCGTGATAATGGTCTTAGATACGGGTGACAATATTTTCGAATGGTTAAGAACTTATGGATGTGAAGAAAATGTTTAAATCTGTTTGTATTATGATGATCTAAAAGATGTTTGTATTATGCGCGCATACCGCTTTTTTAACAGTCTTTTTATGAAAAAATTTAATTTAAATTTTTAAATTTTTATGAATTAAAACAGAATAAACAATCGCATATATGGTTAATACTATCTCGGATCAGTTGCATCAGATCACTGCACTGTTACTATCATTGCTAATAGGTAATGTGTTAATTTTGCTAGTTGAACATTTATTTTTGTAAGTGCATTTTGCTCAGGCTATTTTATGAGAAATCTGATAGATTCCTCTGCTATTGAAGTAGAGGAATCTATCAGATTCAAGAAAAAAAGCTTCAAAAAAGGTCTTTCAAAATGTCAAACGAAGAATAATAAGAAAATTCTAAATTTTTCTTTTATGAATTTAAATATGTTTGTTAAAAATATGCGCGATTAATATGATTTTTTCAAACAGAATTTTTACGTAGAATAAAAAAAAAATGTCCCATAAAAACAAACCAAATGGTCACCACATAACCCTATCTCGGATCAGTTGCATCAATCACACGCGGGCCCCCACAGAACGATCCACAGATTACTGCACTGTTACTATTATTGCTGTTAACGTGTTAATTTAGCTAGTTTAAAGTTTATTATTGTAAAATGCATTTTAAGGATCAGAATGTTTCATTGGGTATGAACCTCGTTTTCAATAAGGATCAATTGGCTGGAGAGATCTTACTACGTTAAAAAAAAAGTTTTTTTATATGTATAACGAATGTGGCAAATATGCATGCAATTCATATGGATGTAAAGTGATGACTGCAGCCTATACACACCTACACTAAAACCAGAGGCCAAAATGTTTGCCACCTCTTAGGGCGAGATTCACAGACCGCACTACGACTTTACTTTGAGCAAAGTATGCTTAGAACTGTCACTACAGTATATTTAAATAGGTCCTCAAATAACGAAATATGAAGTAAAAAGCAACTGAAGTTGTTTCGAATAACATACATTTTATTTACCAACCAACATGAATCAATCTTCCAAACATTTTGACATCAAACCACAGAATATAAAATCATACTACGAAACCTAATACACAGCGAGTCAATAAAATCATGCAGCACGACACAAAAGTTAAAAATAAATCATTCATAACATTCAACACTTCGAAACGAATCGATTCAGTAAAACTACGTTCATTGAATCTCTAACAATGAAATTTGCTGTATAAAACTACACGCTGTGGGTTTTATTTCTTAAGATCAAGCGATTTTCAATATTCATGAGTTTTTTTATATAGGTAATTGTTAGCAATCTTATAAGTGCTAAAGTTTCAGTACTCGGGGGCTTTAAAGGATGATTACCCAATCTGCCGCCAAATTCTACTCTTTTTTACTGGTGGTAGATTTCCAGCGTAGGAACTCGAGGGCGTAGTATGACCAATTAGTCTGTTTATGGGTCATTTTTAGGGTTCCGTTGTAAACAAGGAACCCTTATAGTTTCGCTCTGTCCGTCTGTTTGTAGGCACCACCGCATTACCTAATCAATCTGCCGCTAAATGGTAGTGTTCAGCACTATCGTGTTCATAATAACTATTGTCTCAGGGGTAGCAATCATCATCATCATAATTTCAGCCAAAAGACGTCCACTGCTGAACAAAGGCCTCCTCCAAAGAATGCGACAACGAACGGTCCCGGGCTGCCCTCATCCCGCGATTTCCCGCGACCTACACCAGGTCGTCGGTCCACCTCGTGCCTACGCTTCGTTTTCCGGTACGTGGTCGCCACTCTAGAACTCTTCTGCCGCAACGGCCGTCAGTCCTGCGAGCTATGTGCCCTGCCCACTACCACTTCAGTTTCGGTATTCGGTGGGCTATGTCGGTTACTTTGGTTCTCATGCGGATCTCCTCATTTCTGGCAACGTGTTTTGGTGTGACTCATTTGGGGTTATTTGCCATAATCGCCACGTTTGACAAACGGATTGGCGATCGCAGTGGCGGCAATTTTATCACGGAACGCTGCTGCCTATCCCGGATACTCCTACCGCCATGGTTTGACCGCCATTGTTCGGTTGACTGACTGCACTAGAGGAAGAATTCCCCTCCACTAAAAGAGTATTCTTCCTCTAGCGGGCGATGGGGTCGTCACATCCCGACGCCCGAGGTAGCAATGAATCTACAGTATTCAACAAGAAAATTAAATAATGCACATCGACCTCAGGAAGATATGTCGGCTTATTTCGGATCTGTAGAGCGTGATCTATATTGCATCTTACCTATTTGACGTTTGTCGACCATTTTGATCAAGTTTTGACCAAGTGTGCAGCAGAGATAACGCTATGAAGCCGAAACTAGCCGATTGTCACTTTCATAGGCTCGATGTGCATTATTTCTTGCTGAGCACTGTACATTTTAAACTTTGGTTATTGTGTAGATCTAATTGCCGTTTAACCGAACACGATAATACTGATTACTATCAGCTGATAACTGATAGCTGATAACGTATGTTCTCTTATTTTCGGCACAGAGGCACAATAGCTTCTACATTAGGATCTTTAATGAAAATTAAAGATTCTAATGTAGAAGGTAGATTCTAAGTTAGTATTTACAGCAGTCCTCTTAATGCAAATGGCATACTCGCTTGTCACTTACTGTTACGTCCTGACATGAAAATTAATGTCCTAAAATTAATTTATCACCATCACCGCTAGTAACTTGGACCACATCCCAGCAATGCGATTCGCCACAACAAAGCCCCAGCTTAATATGCTAAAAATAATAACAAACTGTAGCACAATCGCACTTTAAGCTATTGTTTCGTAATACGTTGAATGGATCTCATTCAGTTCGGACAATGTTTTAAATTAAACATTACTTCGATACTGTGGTGCGGATTTCATGTGTTAATTCTGAGCTGACTGAGCTTATTTAATACACGTCACGTCTGATGACTTTTCTACTTATAGTAACTATACTAGCTGCTCGACACGGCTTCACATGGGTGCAATTAACATTAGCTTCTAGGCCAATTATATCACAGATTATATTACCTTAGTGTTTGGTACCTTCCTAGATAAATGGACTATCTTATACTAAAAGATTTTTTCAAATCGGTACAATAGTTCCTGAGATTAGCGCGTTCAAACAAACAAACTCTTCAGCTTTATATTATTAGTATGGAAGTATAGAAGTATAAATATTAACTTAAAGGCGCATAAAGTGGGTACGTGCGTAAGAAAAACAAACGATTTCGTGATGCGTCATAATTTATTACTGAGTCTCCTAAATAATATTTAAATTAGCTTTAATGTTAATGTTGAATGACAATATTTGGCAAAACTTATTAACACAAAAGCAATACTGAGAACAAAAGTAAAATATATTTATTTATCATAAAGACGAAGTTTAAGGATTGTAAATTTCAAAAGCACTTTCGCGAGCTAACAATGAAAATTAGCGACAGTTTAATGCTTTGCAAACAATATGACACGGAAACGCGAAACGTGTTCAAAGTTTTACTATTTACTTTGAACTGACTCGCTTGTTTTATAATTTTGTGGTGTTTCAATGGAGTAGTTCTAACTTTTCCGTTATCCATACTTCTCAGAAACTTCACCCATAGCGTGTACTATGAACTAATTTGCAGATGAGAAGTATAATTTTAAGGGATCCGTAGTAAACAAGGCACCCTTATAGTTTCGCCATGTCCGTCTGTCTATCTGTGTGTCTGTCCGTCCGCGGTTTAGCGCAAAACCTATTAATACTAGAGACTTGAAATTTGGCACAAGTATACACCTTAATCACGCCGATAAAGTGGTAGAATAAAAACATGAAAAATAAAATATTTAGGGTACCTCCCTACATGTGACGCGCGGATATTTATTTTATATATAATTTTTCGATTTCTATATGGTGTGGGATATTGTTTGATAGGTATTCCAAAAATGTTAGGGGTGTATTAACTTCTAAAGTTAACTGTTCGTGACTTATAAAGCTTTAAAGTGCCTATATTCGTGAGAGTCAAGTGTCTCCCCCCCCTTTACCAACTAAACGGTGGTTGTTATAAAGTCAAACGTTACAATAAAATAAAAACTCACACCTAAGTTGGCTTCACAAGTTTGCGAGTAATAGTCGACCAAATGTATTTTACTCGAAACTGTTGAACAACTGCATAGAAAATATTAATTTATTTTATTCATTACATTAATCATACCTAAAAACTACAGAACCCTACACTGCGCGTGGCCCAACACGCACTCGACCGGTTTTTTATGTTACGAAGGTGGCAAACAAGCGTGCAGCTCACATAGATGTTAAGTGATAATTGCAGCCTATACACATCTACACAAAGACCAGAGGTCAAAATGCAGATGCGTTGCTACCATTGATACCGTGGTATTGTCCCTGTGTAAGCCATAACGGGGCCTTACATTGCCGGAAAATCGCAGTTTTGAACACTACTATTTGGCGGCATATACAAAACCTGAATGACGAAGAATGCTTATTATTTTAATGCCGGTGAATGACAAAGAATGACTCTTTTTCTTTTCTTTTTACTCTTTGTTATCAGTTTGTAAAGGGGAAAAGAGACATTCTACTGATATACTTTTACAGTAGTTTATTACATTTAGTTTTATCTTAGTGATATTCTTGACTTTACATATATTTTTTATCTTGTTTGACATGTATATCAATTGTTATTCGCTTTAATTTATTTTGTTTGTTTTTGACGTGTCATAAGAGGTGCCTGTCACCCTAAATGAATAAATGAGTTTCTGATTCTGATTTATAATAAGCTTAAGAATGTAGATTTTTTGTTTCATTTCTTTCCGATTGTGAATTGATAACATAACTGTTTGTTTTCTATTTACTGTGGAAATGTTCCCATTCCACAGTAAATTATCTATCTATCTATCTCATTAATTATTTGATTTGTGAAATGGAATCAGTATTCCTGATCATTGACTAGCATATTATGCAAAAATTTTCAAGAATCTAAATGAATTTAAAGGAACAAGAGACCAGTTACGACTACTAATATGCACGCATAGCGAAAACTAATGTTGATTTGCATTTTATAACGTGGTTTGTACTATAAAGTCTTTCATTAGTACATATTCGAGGATATTAAACAGTAATTTACATAAAGGCGGGTTAAATGAAAAAGTTTTCATACATTTTACCATATTATTGATTATGACTTGTTCAATGAATAATAATACCAGTAATCAATAAATGGTCTTACTGGTGGTAGAGCTCCAGTGACGGAGCTCGCGGGCGTAGGCACCACCGCATTACCTAATATACTTGCCGCTAAATGGTAGTGTTCAGCACTATCGTGTTCCGGTCAGGTGGTAATGTACGGCCCTGTAATTTCCGGCACAGAGGCATAACACCTAATGCCTCAGGAGTGGCAGCGCATCTGCATTTTGACCTCTGGTCATTGTGTGGGTGTCTATAGGCTGCAGTCTTCACTTAATATGAATGTGAACTGCATGCTTGTTTGCCACTTTTATGAAATAAAAAAAAAAAAAATGAACAACTCAATATTCCTGTTACGTTTTTAAACTTAGGGCCCATACAGACGCGAAGCACTTTTTGGCGGAAGACACTGCGCAGCCGTCGCCGGCTTCACAACATCGCTACTATTTATAACTGCAGCTTATTCACGGTTCTAGAGGTCAAAATGCCACTCCTAAGACCTTAGTTGTTGGTACCCGTTTATTTTACCGATAAACGTTTCAAATCTCTTCATTACAAAACCAACGTTTGATGAGCGGTACTGCGCCATTATACACTTTGTACATTATTAGGAGTTGAAGTATTTTAATACTTCAACTTCTACGCATACGCAAGTAGTATGAGATACTGCGTTAGGAATATATTGGTCTAGGTGTCTCCACTGAGCAACACGAGCCACCGGCCGCGGCGGACCGGAGGGGAGTAGCAATAATAATATGCAGTTCCCCTCTGTCAAAGTACAAGCACAAATGTGCCTATGCCTGTCGCATAGATGTTCAAATGTGTGCGTGAAATTGTTTATGTATTTTGTTACAGTCAAGGTGTGAGTTTCGTAGTAATAGACGATTTTTGTTGTGTGTGTGTGTATCACATGTATTTCCCTCCGCAAAAAATGACAGACTGTTTTGCATCGGAAATAAACGCTATGGCTACTCCCCTCCAGTCCGCCGCGGCCGTGTGGGTTGGTTAGTGTGTTATTTGACAATATTTTTTTAACAAACGAAAAAATACAGATGTGGTGTCGTTACTAGTCTTTTTAGATCTGTTTCATAACTTAGCAAAAAAGATTTTAAAAAATTGTAGTCGAATGTGAAGATACAAATCACGTTGACACTTTATGCAACGTAATCACGCGATTTAGCCGTTGCATAAATGGTAGATATTTATGCATAATGGAAACAAACCGGACCGGGACGACCCGGTTAATCCAGCGGTGTGAGATGACCGTTTGATTCGGAGGGTCGCGGGTTCGATCCCGCGCCGGGACAAATATTTGTATGGCCAACAGATATTTGTTTCGGGTCTGGGTGTTTGTGTATGTGTTGTATGTGCGGCATCCACGACACAGGTATAAACCTACTGTGGGACTTTGAGTGAAAGCGTATAAAAGCAAACACGGCTAAGATACTGGAAATAGTAGGTCCTTAAGATTTCGCGAGCTGCACTCATTGAAATAAAACAAGATTTGGATTTATCTCGCGTATATTAAACTAAAATGATTATTTAAAATCGAACCCGACGTTTCGGTCGCTTTTCAGCTTTTTTTTATGTGATAAAAGTGGCAAACAAGCATGCAGTACACATTGATGTTAAGTGATGACTGCAGCCTATAGACACTTACACAAAGACCAAGGTCAAAGTGCAGATGCGTTACCACTCCTGAGGCCTAAGACGTTATGTCTCTGTGCCGGAAATTACAGGGCCGTACATTACCACCTGACCGGAACACGATAGTGCTGAACACAACCATTTAGCGGTAAGTATATTAGGTAATGTGGTAGTGCCTACGCCCGCGAGCTCCGTCACTGGAGCTTTACCACTTCCGAGCTTCCGTGGTCTCGGGCAGACTGAGGTGGTATTTGTCTGACAGCAGTTTGAAAAATTATTATGTGCATTATATATCAATAATCATTTTAGTTTAATAGTATCGGTGTAATAATGAAAAAAGGCATGCTCCGATGGTTCGGGCATATAGAAAGAATGTCGAATGAGCGAATGACTAAACAGATACACAATGCGAATGTGGATGGTTGCAGAGGCCCAGGAAGACCAAGGCTGACCTACCGTGACCAAATAGGTCGAGTTCTGTCTGATGGTGGGGTCAAAAGTCTTAGGAATCGGCGTGCATGTATGAAGAGAATGATGAAGGTAGACGAAGCACGAGAGGTTTGTCAGAACCGGGATGTCTGGCGCTCTACACTCTCTGCCTACCCCGTTAGGGACCTGGCGTGAAGATACATACATACATTTTAGTTTAATATTCGCGAGATAAATCCGAAAACTAGTTTTATTTCAAATACTGGAAGTAGAATTGTAATACTTTGACAATATCATCGGCTCATCTTTTCTTTGGGCGGCCTATGGATCTCTTGCCCATGGGACCGGGCCATTTTGTCAAGTGTTTGGTCCGTCTCTTGTCAGTATACCTTGATATGTGTCCAGCCCATCCCCACTTCAGCTTGTCTATAGGCTGCAGTAATCAATGTGAACTAAATGCTTGTTTGACACTACCATTACATTAAAAAAAGTAAAGTCTAGTTTAAAGGCCCTGTAATTTCCGGCACAGAGGCATAACACCTTAGGTCTCAGGAGTGGTAACGCATCTTCATTTTGACCTCGGTCTTTGTGTGGGTGTCTATAGGCTGCAGTCGTCATTTAACATCAATGTGAACTGCGTGCTTGTTTGTCACTTAGGTAAAATAAAAAAAACTAAAAAAAACTTGTGTAGTTTTTTTTAAAAAACTTTGATACGTATTATTTATATTAAAAAGAGCATAATTTGATATAATTTTTTTTTAAAGAACGGCGTTTTCAAAGTAGATTAAGATAATCTTTCATTCAACAAATGATTAATTATTAAAATTTTCGTTATTATTTTAATTCGCATTTGAATAAACATTTCTTTTGATCGAACGCGAAAAGGCTTTTACAATGTATAGAGCAATAAGTTTGAATTTGCATTTTATGCATCACAACCACGCGAACCGACTGTTGTAAGGAGTTGCGACAAATCTCCGTCAGTACAATGTTGGCGTTTTTACTAATTTACATCTAACTTTTTTATTGGTTACACGAACGCTATGTTCCGTTGCTGATTAAAATTTAGAGAATCGTTTCTGATTTTATTTGTGTTGGGTATGTTTGCGTAGCTTAGTAAAGAAAATATTTTTTTTCTTAAATCGAGTATACCTAACTTTATTTTCAAACGTCTATAAAAGGCATCTATATACATCTATAAAATCTATTTAGTTACCTACCACGCATGTGAACTGTATGCTTGTTAGCCATCTTTGTAGTATAATATTAAAAAAAAATAATTATTTAAAAAATGTCCCCTTTACATTTATGACATGTCAATCTTACCCGCACAGCGTGAATGTCCCCGTTATCTCGCATTATCACGAGTGCGCTCCAATGCACTAATCGCCCTAGATTGCTCAGATTGTTACATGAGGGCTCATACCCCGATTGCCGAGTGCAATCCGCTAGAAGGGTCGAATGGAAAGTATGAGGACGCTGGTTTTGAGTGCTGAAAATTAGGATTGTTTGTTGTAGATACGATTTTACGATCTTTTTATGTCAAGAGATCAATTAAGCAGCATTTATTGGGTATATAGTATGTGAATATTGTAGCTTTTAATTATTAAAGAAAACCAGAAATGTCAATGTAAATGAGTTACCATATTTTGAAAAGACTTTACCCTGAGTTTTGTTTTGGCAGGTTTTTTCTCAGTAATGTTGGCTTTGGAACTCTGCCAGTGAATGACAAGGAATATCCCATATTCTTTTATTTCCGTTTGTAAAAGAAAGTATGGAACATTCTGTTGATAGCTAGTTTTATTTTTAAGTATTTTTGGACCATAATTTATTTTATTTTTGTTTACTTAGACATATTTATCAACGTATCAGTTGTTATTCGCTTTCATTTTATATTTTGTGATTTGACCTATCACAAACAAATTCTATTATTTCCAAGTGATTAAATAATTTTTCGAGTTTAAGTTACCATTAAAGACGTTTAAACTTCACTTTCACTCCTGGCTGGATGACGACCAGGCATAACATTACCATTGAGCGGAAAGAAGATCAGGCACCTATCTCTGTCTACGCCTTCGATCTCCATCACTAGAATTCCACCACCAATGGTTGGTTTAGGTAACATTTTTGTCAAAACTGAAAAAAAAACAGCTCTTATATAACTTTTTGAAGATATTCATTTTTACATGTAAAAGGAGTTGCGTTACCTTTTGTTTTCTGCTCACCAAAGCTGGCCGAGCTTATTGATGAAACTAGCTTCAACTTTGAATGAGCACATTCGTCCTATCCGGATAAGCATCATGTCCAAAGTTAAGTGGACAAGTACAGTATATAAACGCCATTTAATGTATAGCAAACTGCAAACAAGCACTATTGACAGCACACATATATAAGGGTTGTTTGTGTGCTGGTAAACACAATCATAGTTCAGTATATGCAAGGACATACACACTGTATTAGGTACCGACTCTGTGTGTCTCTGCTCTGTGAGCAGCAAGTACAATCGCGTGGCAAACGCAAGTGTAAGAATTTCAAGAAGCTTATCATAAATCCAATAATTGACACTCTTTCGCAGTCGTATATAAGTAAAGAAAAAAAAATCGATACCCTATCTGTTCTATGTAAAGTAGATATTGGAAATAGATGAAACATTGGTTAACTCTTAAAGGAACCTCATAAGGAAGCACGGGTGGTAAAGAAAAAAAAATCATTGAAAATGTGATAGCGCCTGTATTTATTTATTCACTTTATTGTACACCACAAAATTAAACAAATTATACAAGCAAGGAAAGAAAGAAAGTACAAAAGGTGGTCTTATCGCAAAAACAAAAGGCGGTCTTATCGCAAAAGGTGATAGCGCCTGTATTTGATTGGTGTACAAGTGTGTTGTGAATATGCAATTTTATCGGTTTTGACATTAAAAATCCTTTGGATAGATTATCTACATATATAAAAATCAATTGCTGTTCGTTAGTCTCGCTAAAACTTGAGAACGGCTTGACCGAATTGGCTAATTTTGGTTTTGAATTATTTTTGGAAGTCCAGGGAAGGTTTAAAAGATAAGAACATATGAAGAAATTGAAGGGAAACAGTAAAAACCACAATTTTATTTTCCCATACAAATAGTCCGTATCTATCATACCTTTGATACATTATTTCATTCCGAGGCAATACAAAGTTTGCTGGGTTAGCTAGTAATAACATAAAATACATCAAAAACACATTGATTGCACGAATTGATTCACTGAATCTTAACAAGTCATTTTAAAAAAAAATCTAGAATCACGTTTTATTGAAGTCCTCCCTACCATGTATCACTCTATATACTCAATTTGGAATATGATTTGGTTATCCTTTTCGAACGGACTTGTTAAATACACAGGTAGGAACTCGAGCTTTACTGACAGTAATTATATTGAAGAGCATTTCGGTACATCGTTGTAACCTCGAACTGAGATTCAATCGAACAAGGCTATTACACGACACGGTATTCAGGGTCCGGCAGAAAGGGTGAGCGTGGCCTCGCGCTGGATTGCCGCTTATCACACTATCCGGTCGACAGCGCCCTTACTCAATCACAGTACAAATACACGGGCCGCTCCGGTCGCCCTAATTAGGGCTCTAACTCCCTAAATGTGATTACACTACCCTGACCCTTGCTATCGTACCCTGAATACCGTGCCGTGTTATAAGTACTGAAGGCAATCGTAGATTATACTTTGATGCCAAAAGGATTCACTCCATCAAGCTCATTACAATAAATCAATAAACACTTTCGCACGCAAATGTACACCTCACCAACTTGCCAACCGTACCTATTTATATTCGCACAACTCGATAACAAACAGGACAGATAGCATCTGCATAAGCCTAATAGTACGTGAACTCCATAGAATTACCATGAGAAGCGTTGTCGAGATAATACCACATCGAACCTTCAGGGCCGGGCCTTCTCACATATTCAGCGGATGGTATGATTGGGACGCGGACGTTTATACGCACTACAGGTTTGATTCTTGACTGACTAAACTTTTCGGTTGTGCCTACTGACAGCTTTTTTTTTTGTAGAACCTCTAAATTATAATCCATCTATGTATAGCCTATGAGACTAATTGGCAATTTTATATAAGGTAACTTAAACTTCTAATAAAATATTATCATAATTTTAGCTCATAGACCGCACACATCTGTACTTCCACATTTGCACAATGAGACACAATTGAATGGTCCTGAGTCTGCCCTCATCCAGAGGTTTCCTATAACCTTTGACAGGTCTGCGTCGCGGTAAGTGGGCTTGCCCATGCTTTATCGTGTACTAGACACGAACAACTTCGCCTTGTGAAGAAAACTACTTAAATATTTGTATAACGCTTAAAAAGCATTCTTGAAGTCAATTGAATTTTACATTTTACACTAATTTTTCAATATTTAGAAAATCATCCAATACCTATACTATGTCTGTCACCAAATATAATCTGTCTACACCCGTAGTGCGGTTAGTCCCCTTTCTAGCTGGTCGCATGATTGTAAGGTCACATGTATTATGCATAAAACTCGACCTAACTCGAATCGGAATCAATCCTGAAACCCGGTATAATGCGATCGAAACAAAAAATACGCCTACGTAATGAACTGTCCTTTGATCTTGGTTGTACTCAAATAGTCAAAGAAATCAATTTGTTGGTTAAATTCGGTTTTTCTTTTTCAATAAAATCTTTTGTGAAGCTTTGCGAATGTTTGTGATTATATAGATGATAAGTTGAAGGTTCAAGATTCAAGACATCTGAGTAAAAAAAAACTGTCAGTGTGTTCTGAAAAAAAATAAAATATTTTACTACCATCATGGCTAATGAATAAAAATCGAACCGCAAAATTCCCACTGGATAAATCCACTTCAAAACTACTCCTAAAAATTCTAAACCATCGTCGGACGGAATTAGTTCGGAAACGGAAAAAAAGCCACAATAAAATTCAACTAAGGCATTACAAACTCCAACTCCGGCTCGGAATATTCGCAGATAGTTGTCGAACGAAATGCGGGAAAAAATGTGGAAAAAAGTTCGACAGCGAGCATAGTTGCGTTGAAAAAATAGTTTTTGCAACATAACGTTACAAGTTGCATTGTTTTGGAAAAAAATAGTAAAGTAATACTGAAAAACCTATTTACCAAAAATATAACTGAAGTCTTTCAGTTTTGCAACATAATGATATAAGTTGCATGGTTTTTGAAAAAAGCAATAAACAAAAAGTATACCTACTGAAACCTTTTTACCAAAAACATTATTCGAAATGGTCAACAAAAGTAATACGAAACAGACAAAAATGTTATGAGACGGTAATGAAAGTATATTTAAAAAATTAAAATCCCACTAAATTTATGAAAATACTATATAATCTATGATATTGTTTAACTAGCAACCAAGGAATGAAAGCTGTTATAAATTAAACATCTTCCATTCCCATACACACTGTAAACAAATGACCCCAAAACGTCACCCTGCGAAACACCCTTCCGTAGCCGCGCAATTCCAAGACATATATTTCATCAACACGGAGTAGCGTAAAAGTTGAAAAAGATATAAAAGCGATACAAACGCCACCTGCGCTTTGATCGTGATCCGAAGCTAAACAAATCTCGACGTGTTTACGCGCGCAATATGATCAAATAACCGATCAGCGGAAATGTTGCGATCAAGTTCTGTATTCAAAGGGTTCTATAGCGTTCTTACACGAAACATACGAGGACATGTCCATTACACGTTTATAAAATTTCTTAACATGAACCTCCTAATCTGCGCGGATTTTATAATTTCTATGATTTATGTAGTATAAGTAAATCATAAAAAATGTAGTATGTTTCATAAATGTATCTTACAAAGTACCTAACCTAGCTCAATTCGCTAAGAGCATAATGACACGTTTGTAAGTTGAAATGCTTTGATGGTTATCTTTGCAGTTTACAGTATGCAACAAGGAACAGAATTAGGAAGGAGACTCCGCCTTTTTTCGGGTATGTAGAGCGTTATCTCTTCCGTACTTTACCTACGTGACGTTTGTCGACCATTTTGATCAAGTTTTGACCAATACCGGACTATCAGTGTTCAAGTAGGCAGTGCGCAGCAGAGATATCGCTCTACAAAGTACAAAACTAGCTGATTGTCTCTTTCGTAGGCTCGATGTGCAATCTTGCTAGATACTGTACGTTGATGATTAGTGAATACTGCAGCCTTAGTATAAACATGCGCATAACACTGCAAAATAAAACTGAGTGCGACTCCTGATGGCGTTTCTAACTCAGTTGACACTAATTTGATAAAAACTATGTAGCACAGTCATGACACTTCGGCCAAAAAAATCTAAACTGATGACCTCCCCATATGATCCACAAAACTGACAACAGTTTTGTGGATAATATGGGGAGATTTTTCCATAGTCGCCACGCTTAGGATACGGATTTGTAATAGCAGTGGTGGCAGTTATAACAGGGGACGGAGTGGCCCATCTCAGATTGTATTTACTGGATATAGGTTACCCAATTATTAACATCATTTTAGGAAAACAGCAATACACTGCATAATGCTCGTTAAATCGACTGTCTATTTACATAAAAGTCCATCTGGTGACCGATTTACTTTGCCCCCTGTGTCAGGCATAAAAGGGCTGACCTTAAGAATTATCATTACTTACTGTCCCCATCTGTTTCCACAGCACTTAATTATACAAATACTTTCATATAGAGAAAAGCTACAAATATTAATATTATTAATGTGTATTTTATTCCATTCATATCGCGTGTAATAGAAAATCATGATATAAAATGTCATATCAAATATACACTTAAATACTAACTATCAAGTCCCACGCTCGCCTCCACAGTTGAACAAATTACGAAATAACAAAAGCCGAACGTGTTGACAGGTGTCAAACTGAGACTGACAAGCTATAACGTGACAAAACATCCTTGTTTACGTTTACATCAGTTGATTGGCTCAACAACGATTAGTAGCGGCCAATATTCAACAAAAACCGGGTCAATCAACTCTTTAACGGCATCCCAAGACAAATGATAACTGACATGACGGAATTAACTTGACGAGTTTATTTAGAGTTCAAGCAATTGTTAATTTCCTCCAATGAGCTAATGGGCTAAATCCTCTTTGTGGAGTTTTGTAATTGGTTGATTGGGCCATGGTTCCCTTTTGTGAGTGAAAGCTGAATAAGCTGAATTGTGGTTTGTATGATTAAGCAATTTTGAGGCGGCTTTGAGATTATTTGCCTGTTGGAGTGTTGAACAAATTAAGCTGTAGGTATGTATCGAACATAAAAGAACAGGTTACATTTTTCATTCGGTAAATATACGAAATAAACAGGATAAAGTTGTAGTTTTTGTATGGTTATACAAGTAAAGTAATTTAACTTCGTCTGTGTTGTTCCCAAAAGGGTAACGATTCACGATTCACCACTTACTTTTCTCCCATGTGATAGGTGGTGAGCCTATAGACCGTATAGCATTACACTACGCTCTGAATGTATTGTGAACTCAATAAGAACTTTCCAGAAATTGGGAAAATCCCAAAAGCGCTTATTTCCCTACCCATGGTTCAAACCCAGGACCCCAGAGTAGCCGTAGTGGTCTGCTACCACCAGACTACTGAAGAGGTCACAAATTCCCTACATTTAATATTTGCGCTTCATAACGCAAAGCCGTTGAGGAATAAAATAGGTTTTGTTTATTTTCGATGTTAAGAATTTTTAAGGGCAAGCTAAGTATAACATTTTAAAAATGTGATGAGTTTCATATATTTAAAAGCAATCCAAAAACATACAGTGACCTATATTAAAAACATACCAATGTGAATATAATATCATTTTAATCCAAAGGAACTAAAACAAAAGCATTTATTTCTACTGCTAAAAGTGCTGAACTCGAATTTAGGTCAACATTTCCGAACAATCCTTTTACACATTTCTAATTTTCTAGCCAAAGCTTGACTGTGATCAATACCGAAATAATACGATCCATTTAAACTTTCGCTGTCTCATTACCTTCTGGCTTAGTCCGGAACCGGTCCCGTTCGGTTCAGGAATTCCTTTTATCCGTCTCGCTTATTGGGCCCTTTACGATCTTTTACGACAATAATACCTTCAACTTGGAAGCCCTCTCATTAGTCTGATACATTGATGTCGTAAACGATTTTAATAAATGTTCCCCGTCATTTGATGGCCAAATCGATTTGAGTTCGGCATTGATCATTGAATTTTCCAATTTTATTAGCATCTAAATGTCTGATCTTTTGAATTCGTTATTTATAATATGGTTATTGTCGCCGTTCAATGTCATAGTAAGTGTAGATGATCTTCCAAAAATCCTCTAGCGGTATGTTATATCGGAATTGAAACGAATATTGATTACCTATGAAGTAAAGGTTAAAGAAAAGAAGGACTTATAGTTGAATTGCACCTCTGTGGAAAATGTTCAACTATAAGTCAGTTGCATCAAGTAAAGCACAATTAATAAAGTAAAAAAAAATATCCAAAACTAGCTTCTTTATGACTTTTATAAGTTCCCGTTTTTTTAATTTTCAATTACGATTATGTCTTGTGTATCAAATATGTCAATGTAAGTGAACAATGAGTTAAATATTTATACATAGTTACAATTTCACATATACTTGATATATTCACTCCAAACGTATTTCTTTCTATTTTTGCTATGACTTCCATCTATTCAAAAATCTTTTGCATTTATCTCGCTATTTGGACCATTATATTTGAACGTACGTTTTGTATGCAACTTTGTATACTATGGATCCTAGATATCTGGAAAGTGAATCAAATTGTTCCAATACGAAGATTTCGATACGATAAGAATTTTGAGAATAAGAAATGGTTGTGACGTGATGTTGTATCGAAAGGATCCAATCGCATAAATTGGGCTTTGGATAAGGTCATATCTTAAGATCGTATGGGAATAAGAAATGATAGAAATAGTCGAAATACATATAAATTTTACGCTAAATGATCTTTTCGATTAAATTCAAGCACTTTAGCCAATAACGTAAACAACTCATAAGAGTGGATATAATGAAGTAAATTATATGCGAATTGCTGATATTGGGATATGACAATACATAAATAGGTAATTTAAAATATAAAATGAAGGATTTATTTAGCACAAACTCATACGAAACATATTTGACGACCCGGTTAGTCCAGCGGTGTGAGATGACCGTATGATTCGAAGGGTCGCGGGTTCGATCCCCGCACCGGGACAAATATTTGTATGGCCTACAGATATTTGTTTCGGGTCTGGGTGTTTGTGTATGTGTTGTATGTGTACAACGGCACCCACGACACAGGTTTATACCTACTGTGGGGCTGTGAGTGTAAGCGTATTTTTTTATATGAATACTTGAACTGACATTTGGCGTTAAACAATATAATTCAAACTTACATGTATAATTTGTGAGATACCATGTGTTTTCACGCGAAAAGAATTTTTCATTTTATAGATCGTCCCATATTAAAATACCTATCTACACCTTTCATTCCATTTGATGTATGAAAAATTAAATGTATGTAACTTTTTAATTTTGCTTATTCATACGGCATAACGAAGTTATTGTTGCAGTTGCATGTGTAAAACTGGAAAATACGAGATCGAAAATGGCCTTGAACTGTTTCCAAAAAAGGATGATACGGCCGTGTTGATCTTTTGCTCTATTTGGCGGGGGTGATGCCGTTTCCCACAGATAAATACTTACCCCCTTATTCATAAACGTACTTTAGATACGTTTTAGCTATAGAATGCTTTGTCTTTGTCAGTTGCATCGTCAAATGTGCAGGATAGAAAAAGACAAAGGAGAGATTAGCAACACTTTAGCTAAAGTACGTTTATGAATAAGGGGGCTAAAGTGTAAATATTATAAGAAGTACATATATTTTTTAATTTAAAATTATCTCATTAGAGACCAGTTAAGTACCTAACCATACTTTAAGCTGCAAGTGCTAAACGCACTCGAGATAACCGTAACACTTTTTTTATGCAACGTGGGTGGCTTAGTTTATTGATGTTAAGTGCACGTGTTTGTAGAAATCGTTGAACTGTAACACGTGCAACAAGAAATCGTCGAAAGTTAGCATCACCTCGTAGATAACACCAACGACTACTGCATCATCAGCTTATATTTGATGATGATATTTTGATTTTATTTGGTGTATAAACAAAAAAAAAATTTGAACTTTTGAAAATTCTACTTTTTTTTGTGTAATAAAAGTGGCAAACAAGCATACAGTACACATTGATGTTAAGTGATGAGTGCAGCCTATATACACTTACACAATGACCAGAGGTCAAAATGCAGATGCGTTACCACTCCTGAGGCCTTAGGCGTTATGCCTCTATGCCGGGAATTACAGGGCCGTACATTACCACCTGACCGGAACACGATAGTGCTGAACACTACACTTAGATAGGTACTATAAATTAGGTCATATTGTCATGGACGACTGCAAACCTGGAAACTGTGAGTAAAACATTTGATATCAATATTAATAATCCAAAATGCTTAAGACAAATCTGATAATTATATAATTTACAGAAAAATATTCTTCTAAATAAGTTTTTTTATGTAATACCCATAAGCCATGAGCGCCATCTCCAGCTATATTTATAACTAGCAAAGAAAATGAAGAAAACGCAAGAAGAATCAGCTAACTAGAAATTAAACAAGAGAATTAATATACAGAAACCTAAAGCCTAAAATATATAACAGAAAAAATTAAAAATATAAAAAGGTTCATTCCTTTTTTATCCGGGACATAACAAACTACAAAACACTTGTCGGTAAAAGTAAGTGTTAAACAGTTGCAGTTACAAATAATATCAACAAATAAAACAAAAACTGAAAAGTAACACGACCAAATAAATATATAAGCCCAAATAAAACGAAAAAAGTTCGTCGAATCCCAATATAAAATAAAGTGTAAACATTTCGAGATCCATTCCGTGCATACAGTACAAATGCAGAAGTATCCGGATGTATCAAACTGCAATACACGATAAGAAACGTTTCTCCAGCTAAGGTCCGTCGCACACGCGATGTGTTTATGTTGCTTCATTTTGCTTTGCGAATAAAAGATGACATGTTTTGATAAGCGTTGAGGGTTCCGTGAAATAGACAATGGATACGTTTTAATGAACGCGGGTAATGGGTGATGGTGGTATGATTGCTAGAAATACTGCAAGTTGTGCTAGGCTCGAATTTGCTTGGGTTGTGGAGTTGATTTTTTGATGACTTTACGATGTAGTTTGTATGGTTGTACTTGCTGATTGAGTTATTTATTCAAAAGTCATTTTCTCTCATCTCTTTGGATTCTTTCCACAGCTTGATATCCTGGGTGCAATTTTCGGGTAACGTCAAATAATAAGTAACATTTGAATATTTTCATTAAAGATGCGTTCCCATTCCCAAAAATTGATAAGTCTAAAATGTAGAACTCGTAAACCATTAAGAAATGCACATAATATACGCCTACTTCTTATAATATATATTATGCGTTAAATTATGTAAGTATTTTGCAGTAAAACTATTATAAATAATGTTCTCTATACCACTTCAACAAAAAGTATCACTTATGATTAAACGCGGGAATTGCACTTGTGATCTCAGTAGATAAACACTGCCAAGACTTAAAAATTCGGATGCACTACAGTAGTCATCAAAGTTATAGTTTTTATCAAATTTAATAATGACAGTAATATTGACTTTAGCAGTGAGTTTGATGTGCGCGTTTTTGACTTTATTAAAGTTCTATGTGAAAAAATAACATCTGACAGATATTTTAAAATTCACAATAACTTCAAGCTGCGCATCTTGGATTGTTAAAGTTAAAAGTTAAAGTTATGACGTCATTGAACGATTTTCAAATTAATCAACACATTTTTGCTTAGCTGGTACTTTAACATGCTTGAAATTTCTAAAGTTATTCGATACAACTCAAGCTAAGACAGTTAAAACCACGACAAAACTGTATTGTTTCTATTCGTCAGCACATTCGTCTGATTACTAGAGGCGCGCATGGCCCAGCGGCTGGTGTAGATCGTAAGCGATCTGCTCGGTTAAGCACTACGGGCGCGGTCGGGTAGTGTGATGGGTGACCGCTAGTGCAAATGAAATAAAGTAAAATGCGCGTTTCCGTGCTTCGGAGGGCACGTTAAGCCGTCGGTCCCGGTTGCTATCGTTGGATAGCAGTCGCTAAACCTTGTCGGAGGCCTTATGGGCGGTTTGAAAATCCGACAGTGGGTTGGCCACTAACCCACCTACCTCCACCAATCTGCATTGGAGCAGCGTGGTGGAGTAAGCTCCAGGCCTCCCCCCAAAAAAGGGAGAGACTCGTGCCCAGCAGTGGGACGTATAATGGGTTGCCATTATTATACTAGATTATTTCCATTTCGGTGAAAAATATATAAAATTCTAAATTACTCTTACAATAAAACCTAGTGTGCATGTTTTCATTTTGTAATTTTTTTAAAAACAATTTATCAGTAACTTATTTTAAAGTCTCAACCAAGCCTTAGCGTTCCAAAATGTTTATTCAAATCACATCCCCGCCTCGGCACGTAAATCGATTTTTTAACTCCACAAATATTAGTGGCCGGTCAAAGAAACTATTTGATCACCACTCGATCCAGTCGGAAGTGACTTTCTTAGAAAGGCACCGGTTCACTGTACAAATATGACTTATCGTTGTATTATACATTTATCGAGTATCGATTATGACATGCTGATAGCTCTGACAGCCGTTTGACACCTTGTAATGGTGAAAAAAATGAATTAACTGTACGTTACGTAACTTCACGCCTGTAATCCCCGAAGGGGTAGGCAGAGGTAAATGCATGCATTCAAGCATACATGCAAACACCCACGATTCGCCGGTTACGTTTTGGCCCATGTAACAGGTGGCGAGCCTGTTGACATCTCCGGGCACATACCAAACTTCGAGGTACTGGGTAATTTCCAGAAAATGGAAAAATCCCAATAGAACCCATTATCTCTGATAACCCCTTACCCGGGAATCGAACCCAGGACCTCAGCGTAGTAGTAGTGGCCTGCTACCACTCGGCTACCGAGGCAGTTGAAGTTGCAGTGAATTAACTATGATATCGATAACTTTGCTTTTAGAGATATGTTAATATCAGATACGGTGCCGAGACGTGGTCTCTCACTATGGGTCTCGTACGAAAGCTCCAAGTCACTCAGCGGTCAATGGAAAGGGCTATGCTCGGCGTTTCCCTACTGGATCGAATCAGAAATGAGGAGATCCGTAGGCGAACGAAAGTCGCTGACATAGCCAAGCAGATTTCCAGGCTGAAGTGGCAATGGGCAGGGCACATAGCTCGGAGAACCGATAGCCGCTGGGGCAGAAAGGTTCTCGAGTGGAGACCACGTATCGGCAAACGCAGCGTAGGAGGTCCACCTGCAAGATGGACCGACGACCTGATCAAGGCTGCAGGTACCCGCTGGATGCACGTCGCTTCCGATCGGTCGGCATGGAGGTCCTTGGGGGAGGCCTATGTTCAGCAGTGGACGTCTTATGGCTGATATGATGATGATGATGAATATCAGATGGTATATTTTTTATTACACTAGAAACAGGAAACTTATTGATCATTATTTAAACTGGTATTTGAGAATAGGAGGTGTAGCTAACTATGTTTTATTCCTTCTACTGCTAAATAGAAGTACTTGGCGCTACTGCATCCTGATTAAATAAAAATATCGAATAGTTTCTGGAACGTAGACAAATGATGCCCTAAGGGCTTAAAAAGTTTTATTATTATCTTCACCTATTATCTTCTGTCACTGAAGTTCAGTAATCAGTTAATATAATAAATTGCAGAGTTCTGTTTTTATCACAGAACCTAAAAAAAAAAAAGTTTAAGACATCTTAGTTATCCAATAGTATTAAATATTAGTTTCTAAATTATACACTATAGATAAATATAACACTTTAAACAAGATTATAATTTGTTTAAAGTGGTAATTAATTTGCTTTATCTCATTAATACTAAACACACTTGATAGTATATTACCTGAGTATTCAAATAACGTTTTCATAGGTTTTTGCGAGCTTTACATATTGTAGAAATTACATGCTCGTGACTACGTTAACTGGAGCGACCGAAACGTCGGGGAAGAGAGAAAGTTAGGATTATTGTCTGAGCGAGAAAATGCCCAACACAATTTTTACAATGACTGTCTAAATGTTTATGTAGCAATTACTTTTCATTAAACATCAGTTTTACATCCATTGCGTCTTTCGTTTCTCCAGTGTCTCCATCAACATCACCAAATGCTCCTTCCTCACTAAAACAAACGGTATCACCTTCAATATTATGTCACGAAGTCCTATTCTTGTATAGATCCTAATTGAAAGTTACTCAGCGGAGTGACAAGGGCCCGTTAATAAGTCCGCTAGCGGCCACAGGCTGTATTGTGCTTTGTTAGTTGTCAGATTAGAGACTCTCCCCCGACGCCCGAACTATCGCCGTCTAAAGTAAGACGAATGTAATTAGAGGATTATTTTAAAAGCTTAAACAAGTGTTCGTGGCTTGCTAATTGGTTTTTGCTTTTTGGTTTAGATTGCAGAATTTTATTTATAGGAATATCTCAATTTTAAAACTAAATTGTGAAAGTCCGATAAATTTAAGCAGTGGCGATCTGTAATTGCTGGAGAATCTTGTGAAAAATATTACTACTTTGACATTTTTAACAGCATATTTGTTATTTTTCTCAAACGTACAAATCATCACGTCACTTATTTTTGAATCGACCACCAGTATTATATTATTCTACTATTTTCAACAACAACATGAATGACACGCTTTTCCTACCACGAATTCCGAGAGCGCTTTTAGCGTTAAGTTCGCCATTTCCTCATATGTTTTATATGTTGTGGCAATAAAGATTGAATAAAATAAAATAAAATAAAATTCCTACTTTTGGGCACTAATACCAAAAATGAAATTCTGGTACCAAACCTCTAAATCAAGCTATAAGACAATATTTTCACCTTAAACAATATGAGTACATATTATTATTCTTACAAAATTACGTATTTTTTGTCTTTTTTATGTCCTAAAAAGATTAGGCTGCATTTTCATTGATTTATATTATTAACAATGCCTATATTTATTATTTCCAAAGATACCATTCTTAAAATTTATAAATCTATAAATCATTATTGGTCATTGAAAAATATCCACTTTACGTATACTAAATTATAATAACGTGTTATTTCTCAAAATATTGTAACGTTATTGTCACATCAGTTTCATGTAAACACGACCATTAAGGTCATTGATCTCAATAAAAGCTACTGTAACCAACAAACATGATGTTACCATACGTAATAGTCCAATAAAATGTCATAGATTATAAAATTTATGGGCATTTAATAAAACAACCTGTTGCCTTACTAGTAGAATGAATTGCCGATACTAATATAGGCAAAATTTACGTTCGTGCGCTACAAAATTTGCGGTTTGAGTGGTATAAGCTCGGCGACTAAAAAGCGGATTGGAATTAGTGATGGGTTTTTTATTTGTAGAACTGGGATTTATTTCATATCACTAACTAGCTGGGGAGAATTATTAGAATGTATGAAATTTGAATGTACTAATAATACACATAGGATAAGATTTAGGTGATTGTGAATTTAGTGTGTGCGCAAAATTAGGAAATTTTGTGCAGACATTTATAGGCAGCAGTATTCACATATCACGGTCTTCACCTACATGCCACACCGTTTCTTATTTTTAACTATTTATCTCAAATATTTAAGAGGCAATAAATCTCTAAGAACCCCGCTTTGGTTGTTACACATTTTGAGCTAGGATGTGTACCTAATAAGTAAAAAATTTAATAAGATACGGTAATCAGACGAGCACGACAATTTGCAGAGTCATTGATCGTGCATTGAATTAAAATACAAATATAAAAATTAGGTACATTTCCTTGTAGACTAGTTCAGGTATTAAGGGCGTTATCAAAATTATTAACTTCTCTCGCTTATCGCTCCGCTCTCGCACTATGACACACCCTAATCGCATTCATATAAATCAAAAGGCATCTGTCGAATTGATTTATACCTAGTGATAATTAAATTAGTCTATACAAAGGCAGCTCATATTAATCACGTGAACGCGTGAACTCCGCGCCAATAAAATATGAAAATGGACCGGGTAGATAGATAATGTGTTAGTTGGGTTGTTTTGATATTAATTCGCTAGTTGGCTTGTCGCAATTCTGTATTCGAGTATGTGCCTTTCCTTTCGGTGAATGTTATGTCACTTTGTAACTTTACGTCTGTATTTCACAAAGGGGTCGCCAGAGATATGAGATACATGCATCAAGAATGTACGAGTACGTAGTGCTAGTATCCATGATTCACCAGTTACAGTTCGAGAAATATAAATATGATGGCGATCCTATTCCACGTTACCCTCTTAAACTACTTTTATGTTTCAATGGTATTTTAAAGTAAAGGACTGTTTTCCATATTTTCTTAATCATTTTATCCTATGTGATGTTAAACAATAATCAGTTTCCAAGTACCAAGGATCTATACTAAACAAGCTAGAAACAGCACCAAGGCTTGCAATGCAAATTAAACTCCTATAATATCTATCTCAATTCCATCATGAGGAACGATTAGAGGTGGAAACGGTATTACATTAGCAATTAAAGCGATCATGGCTTGGCATGATATAGCGGCAAACAGATTAGGAAATGCATCGACCTTCGCCATATTAGTTCCTTGAATAGCAGCTAATCACTTCCTGTCATTAAATATTGTATTATCTTGCAAGCATGATAAAATCTAACCTCTGGCTGAACCAGGTCTTAATAATAGCTTTAGCAAATAATGAATTGTGTAGGGTTTAGTTTTAAAAATTCTGTTTAATTATTTGCTTTCTTCTTCTCTTTAATTTTGTGGTGACGTTACTTAAGAAACCTTTAGTATGTATGTATGTATCTTCACGCCAGGTCCCTAACGGGGTAGGCAAAGAGAGTGGAGCGCCAGATATCCCGGTCCTGACACACTTCCCGTGCCTCGTCTACCTTCATCATTCTCTTCATACATGCACGCCGATTTCTAAAACTTTTGACCCACCATCAGACAAACCTTTAGTGCAGCATTATAACGTTCGCGTCCTGGATGAGGATTCAAACATTCTCTGACTTTTGATAGATTAGAAGTAATGTCGAAGTGGTTAGTGGGTACATCACATCATCATGGAGATAATATGCACTGAAATCAGCACTGCGATTAGTTTTAAAGGGTGCAAGTCTCTCACACTTTTTCTGAAACTAAATGAAGGCATTTTCACTTCGTTTAGAAAGGTTAGGAGTACTAATCTCCGCATCAAGTCCATATTCAGTCGTCCGTTGAGAGTATCTCAAGTTAATCAAGATTGCAGCAAGGCAATTAATCAAATGGCATGAAATTTTGAACATTTAGGATTTGTCTTGGCTTTGCTTCCCACTATATCATCTGCCAAAAAGATAATGGTACGATTTTCTGACAGCTATTTGATTGTGTATGACTATTTGAAATTGAGTTTTTGGATATAATCAAATGCAAAATTGCATTGTGAAATTTGAGGAGTAAAATGCAACATTTATTATTATAACCTCGTTATCTGGCCAAAGCAAAAATGAAGGCCAATCCCACATTTAAGATTATTCTGTAACCCTAGAATCATAGCACGTACTCAGGTATGAAAATACGTCTAAACGATAAAAATATCCGCCCATTAAAGCTGATTAACCATGGTACAATAACACCTACACACAACCGATTAAAATGAGACAGGGCCATTCATAAAACACGTTATTGCAATTTCTTCGATATCAGTGAGTAACGGCCTGTTTGACACTGATGCTGATAGCTGGTGTCAAATGTCATGATACGTCCGGTTCGTAATGGAATAGGTGAAATTTTTAGGGTTGGGCATTCTGAGTGTAAAAAGAACTTCGTGTGACATAGTGATGACCAGTTTTGACATTAATGAAATTTATCCTAAGTTTCACATGAAATTGAATGCCGCGATGTTTAATTATCTAACTGTTCTTCCAGCGTTTCAAAATTTTATCAATAACAAATAAATAGCTATGCAGTGTGTGCTAAGTGACGACATTGGACAAGAAGACAAACTTGGAAAGTGATCACTGTGGCCTATGACATTTGCAGTATCATGGAGAGTTGCACGGTTTTGAAGATTCCTTCCAATATTGCAGGGCTGAGAGAACGGAACACCTCAGGGGAGAGTTTGTTCCAAAATTTGCACGCTCTGGGCAGAGACGCGTAAACCACACCATTGAGCACAGCCACGTATTCAGTCGCTGCAGGTGGATTTTTTTCTGTTCAGCGAATAGTGCGGAAATGTTATCTGAATTCCCTTAATAAATTCAGACATTTCAATTTAGATGCGTTGTTACTGTTGAGGCCTTAGCTGTAATGTCTCTGTACTATAAATTACCGGGCTGGTATATTACCACCTGATCGGAATGCAATAGCAGTGTATGTAAATTTGTAATAATACTACGTATACAATGGACACTTCAACGTCACGCCCGATTTCCCCGCATCACCCAATCTCCTCCCCTCTTATGGGTGACGGTTGGTATTTTGTACGTGCTACGCACACAGGTGCACGTGTAAATACACGTCACTGATTGATGCTGTGTCATAGAGACCAAATTAAGCGTTTGTATGGAATTTCGGCTGAGTGTCCGCGGTGGACAATAGTAAAATACTACCATTCAGTGGCAAGTAAATTTGCTAACGCAGTAATACCAACGTCCTCCTTAACTTCAGCTCTATCACCAGTGAAATTATCGTATTTGTAAGCATACTAAAATGTATTGACGTATGCGTTTACATTTTAGTCCGCATAGTTCTTTGCTTAAACATAAACTTTAGCAATGTCTAGATTGGTCAGCAGTCAGTCCTATGACATTACCGATTGGTATCTGCCGGCGACAGCATTGCTTTATCTTGTGTCTCTTTGTCATAAATTTCCTCCTTGATTCAGAGCTATGATTCAGAGTAGGTGTTCTATACCTAAATATCTTATACTGCCCCTTAATGTTAAAGGTATATTGTCACTCTTCTTGCTTTATTGCTAACTTTGATTATTACATATTGAATCCAGAGGATCTATCCGGTCATTCTAAATCAATCAAATATAGCTTTTATTACGACCACTTAAAGTGTTAAAATGAGCGATGAATAAAGCATAATTGTTTTTGCAAGTAATGCCAGTGGGAAATAAAAATGTGTGTGAATAAGAAGTGGAGTGAAACCTACTCTCTACTATTATAAATGTGAAAGTATGGATGTCTGTCTGTTTAATAACTTCGAGTCTACTCAATGGCTTTGAACGCCAAAACTTGTTTCGTCAAAATCGATGAAGGGAAAAAGAAGTTACGGTTAATTGAAAATTTACTTCAAGAACTGCTTCAAAACTTTTAAACAGTAAACGGTTTACACCTTGCTGGAGTTGGTAGTTGGTGGCTTTGGTGTCGTTAGTGGCATTGGTGTCGTTAGTGGCATTGGTGGCGTTGGCGGCATTGGTGGCATTGGTGGCATTGGTGGCGTTGCTGGCATTGGTGGTGGTGTTAGTGACGTTGGTGGCATTGGTGGCGTTGGTTTCATTAGTGGTGGTGTTGGTGGAGTTGGTAGCGTTGGTGGTGTTGATGGCGTTAGTCTAATATCGCGTACATAGCAGTAATAATATACAACAGTTCTTTAGCTATCCTTATGTATTTTCGTATGATCCAAAATTAACCAAAAGTTTTATCAAAAAAATGTTGCGATAAGTCACCACATCGTTCCACGCGAACGAAGTCGCGGGCACAGCTAGTATGCCATAACCGCCAACAAAATGCGCATACACTCTTTTTTCTATTTCTTTGTTTCTATCGGGACTGTGTTGAATATTCTCATTCTGACCATTATCTTGAAAGGTAGTACTGTTTGCTATTTTATTATATTCTCAGATATTCTAATAGACACCGATAATACTCAAATAACCAAGTCATTGCCAATAAAAAGATCGAAATATTATCTTTACATTATCATTACCATTTTTAAACTATCACCTATTTCTTTGTAACCACTATATAATACAGAACGAGTGTGTTTCAAAACTATTTATTTTCTAAGAATCGTCATTTACAAATGTTATAAATCGACCGTTTAAATGGGTTTCGGCTATTCTAACCTGACCTTTCCTTCCTTGCTCTTCTCAGTTTGAACAGACGGTACAGGTGGATTTGCTCACGTGTCTCGGGTTCTTATAATGTTGGTTACCCTGTTCCAATGGTTAATATATCGCTGTAAGTATAATGCGTAGTTAACACACGTTTGTCGTAAAGGTCAACGCTCTCCAATTGTTATTGGTGCTGATATGGTAGTCTTTGTAATAGAAATGTTGGTTTCATTTGCAATCGAATCCCGATGATTCAACATTACAATGAGGTATGGTAATGTAGCATATTTATTGATCCGTTCGATTAAGGTATTTCGTAGTGTTTTTTTTTGTGGACAATTGTGATGCTAATGACGAAGTGTTTATAGTGTCATTATGTGTTTGGAATTATTTATTTTCTGTCTGTAACAAAAGATTTGATGATTATTTATTTTCTGTCTGTAACAAAAGATTTGATGTTAAAGCGAAGTGTGAATATTTGTGGTGAAATTATATACCTATGTCCTTCAGGTCGACAATAGAATATCTACGAACGTAATGTACATAACTTCTCGACTGTAATCCCCGAAGGAGTAGGCTGAGGTATTGTATTGTGTTTGTGTTTGCATGTTTGCATACATTCAAGCATACATGCAAACACAAACACCCACGATTCGCGGGTTAAGTTTTGCCCCATGTAACAGGTGGCGTGCCTGATGCCATCGCCGGGCACATTACTAAACTCCGAGGTTATCAAAAAGATAACCGTTAGACAAAACATCGAGACGGATCTCATCTCATCTGCAAACAATGTTGAGGCAAAAAACTAACATGGACCTGTTCGGCTTATTAAGTTCAAGGACAAAGATTCCCTAGACGGGATGAATGTATTTTTAAATTTGTTTTTTTTAATGTAACTTCAAAGTAATATTCCCCTAACGGGTAGGCAGACGTAAATTGTAATGGTAGTAGAGATCCAGTGACGGAACTCGTGGGCGAAGGCACATCTGTATTACTTAATCTACTTGCCCCTAAATGTCAGTGTTCAGCAGAGAAATAGAAGCAAAACAACGAGGTCGTACCAGCAATTTGAACTTTGATGTTAGTGTAGGTGTTTGAACATCTGCAGTGACTAATTGCAGGCAGCAGAGCTACCTTCAACTTATGTAGAAAATATTGAATTCAACGACGTATGACTGACGATCAAACACTGAAACATCACTTAAATCTTAGTGAAACTTAAAAGCTTTTTGTATCTGAAAAACACGTAAAGAAATGACTAACATTTGAGGGTTTATTAGCTACGTAACCTTTGAGTATTCGGCCATTAAACATTCTAATAAATGCAAAATCCTAAATGCATTCACGCGCATTCATCACGCAGACAGCAGAGCTATTCCACTATCTCCCATTAATATGTTATGCCTGCATTGTCTCTAACGGAACATAATGGCCTTGCCTTATTAATTAGCTTAACCCAGTGATAACAGCCACTCTGCCTCCCTACAGACGGATGTCTAAGACTTGGGGTGTGGTGGCGTCATTGCATTGTGAATGACGATGGGTAACTAAAGGAGACGGGTAATTTTGGGGCTGCAAAATCGTTACTGGTTAACCCATTACACAGTACATTTTGTAATATAGTTAACAATCAGCAATCTATCCCAACTTTTACTTGATCATAATACTATGTATTTCAATTACTGGCAAATAATAAAAATGCCCGAATTTCAATTTATTTATTTGATAGTAATTTGAAAATGACAAAATTTGTACAGTGTTAACACTGGGCTCAGCAATTTATGGAACAATATCATTCTCCTTTAGTACGTACTACAGGCATGACCGCCATTGTTCAAAATCAAAATCAAAATTTCCTTCAATACTAATGCCATGATCGCCAATGTTCAAAATCAAAATCAAAATTTAACTCAATACTATTGGCATGACCGCCATTGTTCAAAATCAAAATTTCATTCAAAACTATTGGCATGAACACCATTGTTAAGTTGACTGACTGCACTAGCTCAAGAATTCTCTGCCGCTAGAAGAGAATTCTTCCACTAGTGACATCAAAAAGTTAGTAGTACTTATTTAAAAGTTAGTAGTATCTTAATTTAGGTACATGTAGCTGTTGCTGGAAAAGCTTTGCAAGTACAATACTAATGCATTACCAAACTTATCTGCATCTAAATATGATCGTCGCTACCGTTTTTCACTTAGATGACATGGTTCCGTGACTTTACCCTTGTAGTCCGGTGGGACGAGAAATTGCAACGACCGGAAAGAGATCGGACACAGGACTGACGGCTTTGCGTTCTCTCCGAGCTACGTAAACCTCGAACTACAATTGGGAAAATCACAAATAAAGAAACTTTTTACCCAACCCTGGCATCGAAATGAAGACATCAAATTAGCATCGCGCTTACGAATACTGCACTAATGAACTAGTCCTTTCCTTTTGGAAACTTCTGGACCTTTAATTTTGCCATAAGTAACCTACAAGTCGTATAATAACAATATTTTGACGTTTTACGAAATGCTCATTAACACATTCACCTAATAGGTTAGGATCTAACTGCAAAATCATTTCGTTCATCAAGATATGCTGCAAACCTATTACTACGCTTATTTATAATCTAGAGAATATATATCCAGTAGGTTGCCTATCAGATGTGATTCTTTGAAAGAACTATTTAAAGAAATAAATATAATGACAGTCCCTTGCCATTACATCTATGAAAATATACTTTTCGCGAGGAAAAATCTACATCTGTTTGATAAAATCTCCGATAGGCATAGTTATAATACGAGGAATAAGAACAAGTTGTCTCTGCCAAGTTTTCGACTGACGAAAACTAATTCATCTTTCCTAAAATATAGTGTAGAATTTTATAACAAGATCCCAGCCGGGATTGCTGAACTCAGCGATGGTAAATTCAAAGCATTAATTAAACGCACTCTATGTAAAAAGGCTTACTATAAACTCGAGGACTATCTCAAGGATAGAAATGTTTGGCTAAATGCTGATCTAGCTCCACAAAGGTGTTAAATGTAATAATCAAAGTGTAATGTTGATATTATATTGTTAATTTTAAGCTTGTTTAAATTATGGAAAATTGTAAAAATATGCCTAAGAGATATTTTTAAAAGAGCCGACTGAGTTTTTTCCAACAAGTTTTTCTCAGATCATATTGGCCTTTGGAACTTTGCCGGTGAATGACAAAAAATGACTCTTTTTCTTTTCTTTTTACTCTTTGTTATAAGTTTGTAAAGGGGAAAAGAGACATTCTACTGATATACTTTTTACATTAGTTTATGACATTTAGTTTTATCTTAGTGATATTCTTGACTTTACATATTGGGATTTTAACTTTTTTTTAACAATTCTCAATAGCAGAAAAAGGACAGCAACAGTAAGTGAGCAAAACAAATCTAAGAAAAATAAGCAGTTATTCCCAGCAGAAAAGAGACAACAATATGCGAGTTGCCCCACTTGCAACACCATAACAACATCAATTAGTCCCCTATCACTAATTGTCTACATTAGGACATTTAGTGCAATGCTTATTGATCGCCCTGTATAATGAAACTCATGCTAATGTATGCTTTTGTTTTAAATATCACCGACTATTGTTAGCACATCGACCCTTTTTGTATCATGAAAGTTGTATTTTATAATGTAAGGAAGTTTGCAAAGAAGTATTCAGTTCACGTTGATGTTAAGTGATGACTGCAACCTGTAGACAACTACAAAAAAACCAGAGGTCAAAATGCAGATGCGATGCCACCGATACCTAAGTTATGTCTCTATTGGCCGAATACTCAAACGTCATTCAATAATAATAAAAGCAAAAACAAATATTAAATAGTAAAGTAAATTAAATTAAGCAACCCTCAAATATGCGCTATCTCTATCGTTTAAACGTGTTTTATAAAGACAGAAGACTTTTAATTCCCACTTAGATTTAAGTGACGTTTGAGTATTTGGCCGTATTACGGGGCCATAGGTACATTACCATTTAACTGGAACACGATAATGCTGATCACCGTTTCGCGGTAGATAGATTAGGTGATGCGGTAGTGTCTACGTCCTCATGCTCCGGCACTGGAAATCTATCACTAGGGGAAATTATGTGAATATAGTAGAGCTCTAGTGACGGATATAGAGGGCGTAGGCATAATGTAATCACCGCATAATGGTACCGTTCAGAGCTGTCGTTTTCCGGTGAGATAATCAGGTACAATCTTATTATTTACCACCATATCAATCAATATGAACTGTATGCTTGTTTTGTTTTTCATTACCTAAAAAAACCAGTGATCAATATGCTGATGCATGGCCCTGTAGCCTAACTTTTTTTACCTGTGGTAGAAATTACAAGGTCATATAAAAAGCTGAATGAAGAGAATGATGAAGGTAGACGAGGCACGAGAGGTATGTCAGAACCGGGATATCTGGCGCTCTACACTCTCTGCCTACCCCGTTAGGGACCTGGTGTGAAGATACATACAAATATACATATATAAAAAGCTCGCCACCTATTCACATATTGCTACAAAAGCGATACTGGAAATTTGTGAGTAATGGCGTAAAAAAAAATACATAATAATAATATGATAACTCGTAGTGCCCCAGTAGCCTAGTGGTAGCAGGCCACTATTACTACGCTGGAGGTCCTGGGTTCGATTCCCGGGTCGGGGACTATCAGAGATAACGGTTTAAAATCCTTTATCTCTGGTTTTATTGGGATTTTTCCATTTTCTGGAAGTTTCCCAGTACCTCGGAGTTTGGTAATGTGCCCGGAGATGGCAACAGGCTCGCCACCTGTTACATGGGTCAAAACGTAACCGGCGAATCGTGGGTGTTTGCATGTATGCTTCAATGCATGCATTTACCTCTGCCTACCCCTTCGGGGATTACAGGCGTGAAGTTACGTTTTTTTTGATAACTCGTAAATCGTCGATACATGTATGCCTCTACCTACTCGTTTACTGACAGAGGCGTAAAAATCCTATCAGAATCCCAAATAGGGCTAGTTTACAAGACCTTCACGCTCGGCCGACGAAACAAATTAACACGGATGCCGTCAGCGCCCCAATGCCCAACAGTGAGTATTGTTAAACTTGTTAATTATTTGTTAACGTTCCCTCAATTGTTATACTTATAGCCTTTGTGTAGGGTGAGCTAAAGACTTTTAAAGCATGGATAATGAGTCTAGATAAAAGTTGAAAACTAAGTTTCAGTGGTTAGAAACGTACTTACTGTGTAGTTTTTGTAACTGAAACTAGTATCTCTATGTACGAGTGTATTATTATTGTCTCAAGGCTTCAATAGCTTTGCCAATTAAATTAGAATTGAAAATATCTTTGATATTCCTGATTAACCGTGACTTTGGTTCCAAGAAAGCGACTGAAACTTGGGACAAGCGTAGAATCGGTGGTAATTTGTAAACAATATTTTATGGCCGGTCCGTTGAAACGTAGACGATTTTAAATTGCGGCCGAATGGACTACGGTCCATTCTTTTTGGTCCGTTCAGACTAAGTACCCTTTAATTGCATGCGAAAGAAATTCGGCAATTTAATTTTACGTAACGTAACTTCACGCCTGTAATCCCCGAAGGGGTAGGCAGAGGTTAATGCATGCATTTAATCATACATGCAAACACCCACGACTCGCCGGTTACGTTTTGGCCCATGTAACAGGTGGCGAACCTGTTGCCATCTCCGGGCACATTACCAAACTCCGGGGTACTGGGAAACTTCCAGAAAATGGAAAAATCCTAATAGAAGCAGAGATAAAGGATTTTAGACCGTTATCTCTAATATACCCCGACCCAGGAATCGAACCCAGGACCTCCAGCGTAATAGTAGTGGCCTGCTGCCACTACGCTACTACGCTACGCTATTTAATTTTAATGGTCCGCAAATCTTCTATTACTATAAAATCTGAGCGAACAAGTCAAATTTATTTATAGGATATACATATAGATATTGCACAATCATAGTCTCTCTACTCGTATAGCTGTACCATGGGATTGGACAGAGACCATTGGCCGATCACTACTGTCATTTTTTTGATGTAACGAAGCTGGAGTTGAACTGGAAAGAACAAATAATAATGCAGTTCACATGGATACTAACTTATTACTGCAGCCTACTATATACTCAAAAACTAGAGGTCATCCCTGAGAACTTAGGTGTTATGTCTCTGTGATAATTATTACGGTTTCATACATTTTTTTTTTTTTATGTTATTGCAGTGGCAAACAAGCATGCAGTTCACATTGATGTTAAGTGATGACTGCAGCCTATAGACACCCACACAAAGACCAAGGTCCAAATGCAGATGCGTTGCCACTCCTGAGGCCTAAGGTGTTATGCCTCTGTGCCGGAAATTACAGGGCCGTACATTACCACCTGACCGGAACACGATAGTGCTGATCACTACCATTTAGCGGCAAGTATATTAGGTAATGCGGTGGTGCCTACGCCCGCGAGCTCCGTCACTGGAGCTCTACCACCAGTAAAACATTACTATTTAACCGGCACACAACGATAGTGCTGAACACTACCATTTGGCGGCATGTAAATTAGGTAATACGGAGGTGCCTACACCCTCGAGTCCCTACACTGGAGCTACCACTAGTAAATATTTTTTTACGGCCCTGTAATTTTTGGCACAGAGGCATAACACCCTAGGCTTCAGAAGTGGTAACGCATTTGCATTTTGACCTCTGATATTAGTGTCTATAGGCTGCGGTCATCACTTAACATCAATGTGAACTGCATGCTTGTTTGCCACTTTCACTACATAAAAAAATATATAGGTACTAGCTGACCCGGCAAACTTCGTATTGCCTCGGAATGAAATAATGTGTGTAATGTATGGTTTGATAGATTCTACGGACTATTTGTATGAAAAAATGAAATTGTGGTTTTTGCAAATAGTAAAAACCACAATATCATTTTTCCATCATTTTCCCTTTAATTTCTTCATATTTTCTCACCTTTTGAACCTTCTCTGAACTTCCAAAAATCATTCAAAACCAAAATTAGCCAAATCGGTTTAGCCGTTATCGAGTTTTAGCTATATAAATAGATATTTAGCGGTTCAATGATGAAAACTTTAAAAAACAAATCTTTACTAATCTTTATTTTTACTGGTGGTAGAGCTTCAGTGACGGAGCTCGCGGGCGTAGGCACCACCGCATTACCTAATATACTTGTTGTAAATGGTAGTGTTCAGCACTATCGTGTTCCGGTCAGGTGGTAATGTACGGCCCTGTAATTACCGGCACAGAGGCATAACACCTTAGGCCTCAGGAGTGGTAACGCATCTGCATTTTGACCTTGGTCTTCATGTGGGTGTCTATAGGCTGCAGTCATCACTTAACATCAATGTGAACTGCATGCTTGTTCGCCAAGCCCATTACATAAAAAAAAAAAAAAAACAAACCACACTTCCCTTACCAATAGTATCCGTATTTAACTAACAACAATAACCTAAAACTTACATGCAATCACATCCAAATACAAAACACAAACCACATACACAAAAACAAGACGCGCCGCGTTAAGTTAACGTTCGATTCGCGATACGCGCTTGTGGCGCGAAAGCTCCCGACAGACTGGTCTGTTACTGGTCAAGAGTATATGTGTCAGGTATTGTAAGGATGTATGATTAAGGATCAAATATTTATAAGTATGGAGCCTATTAATACGTAGGCGTGCATCGAGGGTATACTCAACGTGTCTGAGGCACTTCACGCACACTATTTTCGATGATAAAAATACACTTTTTAACGGATAGACGGTCTATCCGTCAGACAGTCTCTTCGCGACCATGGCTCGTGCAACGTAAGTGAAACGTCGTAATAAAGATTAAAAAAAGACGTGTGGCACTCGGGGACTGCCGCGGTTAAGCTATTGCATTTACATAATTATCTAAAATTATGCAAAACAAAATAAAATGCTAATAAAAGAAAAAAAAAAATAGAAAAATGAAACAATAATTTTCTATTAATATTTACCACTTTTTAAATTTTGAATGGAAAAACAAACAATAAAAAAAAATGAACAAAAACAATCTTGGCAGCGGTGGGATTCGAACCCACGCCTCCGAAGAGACTGGTGCCATAAACCAGCGCCTAGACCGCTCGGCCACGCTACCCACGAGGTCGGACGGCGAAATTATACATGACTTTCTTTTAATGAGTTTAAAATTTGTAATCCGGAGCGTCCGGTTTTTTGCGTTACGGAATTTCTGGATTCGGTCCCCGCGCTCAAGGACCGCGATAGAAGCTATGCAATAGCTTAAAAAGTGTGTTTTTACCGAAAACAGAGTCATGTAACTACCGTATTATGGTTATCACAGGTTGAATAAGTATAAACAAAAATCCGATGACTACAACACTTAAAACTCGGTTAACGATTGTTTTATGTAACACTACATTTGAATACAGCATAATTTTGAAGTCAACTTCAAACAATGGTAGGAAGTATGGAAACCCTATGAAAAGTATTCATATAGGTCAGAAGTACATTTCCTCTAATTAACCTCTCTATAGATATTTGATACATTTAAAATCATATTATAACCTTCGTAACTTCACGCCTGTAATCCCCGAAGGGGTAGGCAGAGGTGAATGCATGCATTCAAGCATACATGCAAACACCCACGATTCGCCGGTTACGTTTTGGCCCATGTAACAGGTGGCGAGCCTGTTGACATCTCCGGGCACATTACCAAACTTTGAAGTACTGGGAAATTTCCAGAAAATGGAAAAATCCCAATAGAACCAGAGATAAAGGCTTTTTCACCATTATCTCTGATAACGCCCTACCCGGGAATCGAACCCAGGACCTCAGCGTAGTAGTAGTGGCCTGCTACCACTAGGCTACCGAGGCAGTTTAACCAATCTACATATTATTATTATTTGATTTGATAAAATATTTTGAAGGAGTTTAGTATAACATTATTAAGTATCTAGGAGTAATCTTGTAACTACAGTACACAGATTGCGTGGATAAGCTGTCTTACGAAAAACAAATTCAAAATTCAGGTGGATTTGCGTACAGCTGGTTTTTAGTACCTTTTCTATGTTCTTCACGCCAAGTCATCTGACACACCTCCCGTGCTTCTTCTTCATCAATCTCTTCATACGAGTAAATGCTCTCCGGTTCCTAAGACTCTTGGCCCCACTCTCAGACATTCACGGCTGAAGTCATTATTTTAATGAAATAATAATATTAATAAGTTTGTAAGTATATGAGATGGCATAAAATGTTTTTGTTTTTGGCATGTATTTATAGTAGCTATGTGGATGAATATAATAAAATTCAAATTAATATTCTTAATTCCGAAAAATTACGGCAGATGAAGTCATATATTGAAAACAAAAATTAAAATTTACTGCGAGGAAATTTTATATAGTCACACAAAAACAATTTAGGTTCAAAATCTACCTAGCTTCAAAAAAGCAGACATTATCTTTCAAACCATTCGATTCGACACATTCAAAATGAGATGGCAAAGATACACAAAAACATATTTTCAATCGTGCTTCAGCCGAGACGTGAATGGTCTTAGAACCTCCTTATTTAATGCCTCACCGCGCACTAAAGACTCGCCAACTGAAGGGGGCTATTTGTGACTAAAGTGGGGTTGATAATATCACCTCTCTCTTTCACGCTTGTTGAACTCATTAAGGGTGGGAGAGGGTGCGCGGATGTGAAATTGAAACGTTGCTCTGGTCAGGGTTGATCTTCGATGCTGTAGATGGTTCTGTTCAAGTAGAATTATCTAAGTTTTTTTTTATTTAACTGTCTCTATAGTTAAGTTGTCACTTCTAGGAAAGTTTTAAGAATTAAATCAGAGGGTTTCTATTGATGATTTCGGTGCAAAAATAAATAACTACTTTATGATTTTAGCTGTAGCTACAACGCTGAAAAATTCTGCAACTTTAGATACTAATAAATTCTATTAAGCATTTAAACAGAGCGACTTAATGCGCCGAGTAGCTTGAAGCATTGAACGTATCCCCTCGGGTCAGAAAATTCATTTCCATTCATCAGTGCAGATGTGTTGTACTGACCGGCATCGTAGATATTAAAGTCTTCAACACTTCTTACAGTCTTATTTTAAAAATAAATCAATGGTCGGGTTTTTCATTCTGCTGTATAATTTACCAAAATGAGGAACAATGTCTGATAATTAACCCATCACCATACTAATCCTGGGTTGGATTTCTTGGCTTCTAACTATGCTACTATTTCGACTCACACCTATTTCATTAAATTTTACAGGTAATTTAATTTCACAAGGAACCCTAGCTCAATGGACGCGCAACTCGATAGAGATATAGAAAGACGGTGCTATTACGTTGAGAAAATTACGTGGAGTTGTAACAAGTGTACGTTCCCCTGAGCACTGAGCATAGTGAGCATTGAGCATTGAACGGCGCAACTAGTGAAGTGCTTAAATACTTGATTTGTTAAGTCTTTTCAGAAGCCTTGTCTGTACAAGGCTTCTGAAAAGGCTATAATTATATTATACATACGTATGCTTTTCAACATTGTGTTTGGTACTGCTTTGAGATATTACTATTAGGTACTATCATGTTGATAAAATTATATATAAACGTAATAAGAGTGCCTTGTTCTTGGCACTGTACATTACAACTAGTTATGTGTTCAAATGCTTTTATTGTGTCGAGTCTCGTGAAAACTTTACAAGATATTCTATCATCCAATCAATTGCATTTTTATCAGTTGTATTTTCTACCCTTCTCTACACATTTAAATTTTCTTAGCTGTGTTAATAAGTTATTTTTTTCGATAAAATAATATGAACTTATAAATACACTACGTTCCGCTTTTGTTTAAAATTTAGATTATCTGTTGGCAGTTTTCTTTTGTACAATAATATTATCTATGCATCGTTTTTAATTCCTTATTGCATTTAATCTTTCTCAGCATTGTGCTTTATTTCAGTTAGAAATAACATTGATTGGAAGGTTTTATTCAACAAAAATAATTCATTTTAATTCTTGCACACTTTTACTCCTACTTATTTTTAAACATGACCCTAAGGTACATAAGGAACCCTAACTGCATTGGACGCACAATTCGATAGAGATATAGGAAGACGATGCTATTACGTTGAGAAAATGATGTGGAGTTGTAACAAGAGTGCGTGCCCCTGAGCACTGAGCATTCAACATTGAGCGGCGCGACTATTGAATGGTTAAAAAGAGTTTTAAAGGAAAGAAACTCTTACTTTTATTAAATCGGTTATATTAATTCGACAAAGTTTAAATCTTAGAGAATTGATTATTATTGAAAAGTGCTATTATTAATGCGGTGCGGTGCTATATTTTATGAATTGAAGAAAAAGAGTGTATTTGCTGAGCATTGAGTATTGAGCAATGAACAATGGAAGTGATGATCAATTAGTATATTATACTGTATACTACTCTGCAATTATAAGATTTAATAATAAATAATAATAATGGCAACCCATTATACGTCCCACTGCTGGGCACGAGTCTCTCCCCTTTTTGGGGGAAGCCTGGAGCTTACTCCACCACGCTGCTCCAATGCGGGTTGGTGGAGATACGGATACGGAGTGGCAAACAAGCTTGCAGTTCACATTGATGTTAAGTGAAGACTGCAGCCTATAGACACCCACACAAAGACCAAGGTCAAAATGCAGATGGGTTACCACTCTTGAGGCCTTAGGTGATATGCCTCTATGCCTAAAATTACAGGGCCGTACATTACCACCTGACCGGAACACGATAGTGCTGAACACTACCATTTAGCGGCTAGTATATTAGGTAATGCGGTGGTGCCTACGACCGCGAGCTCTTCACTGGAGTTCTACCACCAGTAAAGAGCTCGCGGGTTAGACAGAGAGAGAGTTAGAGAGACAGTTTCTACACTTCCGATATCCAACACCTGTTTAATAGCACACAACCAGTACAGGCAGGCAATAGTGAATCTATTAAAAGATGTTTCCATGGAACATAGTTTAAAAACAAATTATTTACGCCAACAGCAAAAAATATGCGTCATTTTATTCGCATTCTGCCATTCAGAATAAATCCGATTAATTTTAACGATGCGTTGGAGTGTTTAAAAGGACATATACAAATATATTCAATTTTATCAATGGTCTATATAAATATGGATAACATATTTTTGATAGAATCATGTCAATCATTCCTGGTTTGACGCTTGAATTGTTTCTTTTTGTCGAATGGTGTGATCATTGAATTTATTTCGGATTCCTATTTGTATCATGTCTTTTTAAAGTATTTGTTGTTCCCCTTTTTCATTTACTACGTACGTAACTTGCCATATTTATTTAACAAGCTTAACGTTAGGATTAGGTTATGAGATAGTTGCTATGCTTCTACATCCGCCACTTTAAAATGTTTTTTTTTTCTCTTTTCATTAAAACTGTGCTAGTTTTAGAAAGGACATATTGTTGAAAACTGCCTTAATTGGTTGTGCTTATGCACCAACAGGCTAATCGATAAAACATTGAATAAAATGCGTTTTAAAGGAATATCATTTGCAAGCGATATAATTATGCTGACACTTAAAAATAAGCGCCATATTATTCGCATTTTCCCATTCTGAATATGTAATAAAACAGTAAAATCCGCGTGTCTGTACATTGTATATATTTACGAATAACCAATTGGGGGCGACGTTAAATTATATTAGAACACTATTCAATTATTTTTAAATTTTTTGTCTGTCTGTTTGTCCCTTTGTCCAGGCTAATCTCCGAAGATACTGAACGGATTCGAATGAAACTTTTTGTGGTGTATAGATACTAAGCCTGGCCAACATTTAGGCTACTTTCTACTGCGCGGAAATCACTCATTCCCACGGGAATTTCTACATTTAATTTCATTTTCCTATACAATATCAAATCTTTGACACATTATTTCATTGTGAGGCAATACGAAGTTTGCCGGGTCAGCTAGTTCTGAATAAATCCGATAAATTTTAACGATGCGTTGAAGTGTTCAAAACTGCAGTATACAAATATGTTCAATATTATCAGCGGTATAAAAATACGGATAACCAACAGATTTTTGATAAAATCCGGTCAATTATACCGGTTGGCCGCTTCAAGTGTTTTTTTTGTACAATTCGAATGAATATGAGAATGAGAGACGGATGCTTGTATACATACAAGGTGTGATCATTAAATTAATTTTGGTTAACTGTTAAGAGAAAATAAGCTTTAACTTTTTTTTTTTTAGAAACTAACTGTTTCCCGAGCTTTTCATATTTTTAAACAAAACTCAACGTAAATTTGGTCAGTGAAATATTAGGATACATACTTATAAGATAACGCGACGTTTTGTTGGTTTCTTCAGGCGAATAACGATGATAGGTATATCTACTTACTTATTAATACTCAGTTCATAGTTTGCCATGTCACTTTTGTTTTAGGTCGAGTTCTGTCTGATGGTGGGGTCAAAAGTCTTAGGAATCGGCGTGCATGTATGAAGAGAATGATGAAGGTATACGAGGCACGAGAGGTTTGTCTGAACTGGGATATCTGGCGCTCTACACTCTCTGCCTACCCCGTGAGGGACCTGGCGTGAAGATACATACATACACACATACCTTTGTTTTATTTTTGAGTAATTCGACAAGGTGAGAATCATAGAAAATTAATTGTAAGATTCACATTTTTTTATGTTATGGAAGTGACAGACAAGCATGCAGCTCATATAGATGTTAAGTGATGATTCCAGCCAACAGACACTTACACAAAGGCCAAGGTCAAAATACAGATGCTTTACCACTCCTGAGGCTTAAGGTGTTATGCCTGTGTACCAGAAATTATAGGGCCGTACACACATTATGTTTGACGATATAAGATTAATACTTTTGTAACGGCGGTAAGTTTCAATGTAGGGACTCGAAAGAGCAGGCTCTACTGAAATAATTAACGTACCTGTCATGAAATGGTAGTGATCAGCACTATCGTGGTCCGGCTAGATAGTAATGTATGGTCCCGTAATAACTCCCACAGAGACATAGCAACTAAGATCACCAGGGTGGCAACGCTTCTGCACTTTGACCTCTGGTTTTTGTGAAGATGTCTACAGGCCGCAGTCATCACTTAACATCCATGTGAGTTGCGTGCTTGTTTGCCACCTTACAGGAAAAAAAGTAGAAATTAGAACAGTGTGATATGAAGCATACACAAACTTCTGCCTATTCCGTCGTAATACAACCGCGAAATTATGGATTTAAGTTTTTGTGATAAAATTTCACTACCTAGCTCATAAAGGGAATATTCAAATCAGCAAAAACTCAATACAAAAACATGTAATTCATCTTGGAAGCGCAGATATAAAAAACTTTTATTACAAATAGCTTTTTGTACATCCGTTACTGATCGGCAGATGGAGTGAAAAAACTCATAATCTAAAGTAAAAAATAAATGACCTTGTAGGAAGAAAGTTGAATTGGATTTAATATTTGATATCATTTTAGGACTTACAGTAATAGACAGGACACTCTCTTTAGCAGCACCGTCCCAATTTCCAGAAGTCAATTGACCACTCCTTGATTAAAGATGATGATTTTAGATGATTTTTGGTAGGGCTCCGGTGACGGAGCTCGCACGGGCGTAGGCACCACCACATTACCTAATATACTTGCCGCTAAATGGTAGTGTTCAGCACTATCGTGTTACGGTCTGGTGGTAATGTATGACCCTGTAATTTTCGGCACAGAGGCATAACACCTTAGGCCTCAGGAGTGGTAACGCATCTGCATTTTGAGCTTGGTCTTTGTGTGGCGTGTATATACGATAATTGGGCGTCTATAGGCTGCAGTCATCACTTAACATCAATGTGAACTGCACGCTTGTTGACCACTATTATTACATAAAAAAAAATAAAAAAATTGTCTTCTTCAGTCTTGAGTGACAATCGGATTAAATTTTAATTTAAAATCATTCTTCGAACACGAAAGCAGGGTTTAAAAATTAAGGGTTTTATTCTTCAAACTCAAAAATGTCTCGAGATATCGTGGCACTCGTTGGAATCGATTTCAATCGAGATAATATCGATCAATATCCACTGACATTCCAATTACGTTACGAAGTGCGCTCCGTAAAGTGAGCCGCTTTTAGGACAAAGTCTCACTAACAAGCGATTAATTGTAGTCGAAAAAGATTTGAGATAATTGATTTGAACAAATTTTCAGTGCTTCTGAAATATAATTTACTGTGGTAGAGTTCGAGGGCGTAGGCACCACTGCATTACCTGATTTATCTGCCGCTAAATGGTAGTGTTCAGCATTATCGTGTTGCGGTTAGATGGTCATGTGGCTGATGGCCCTGAAATAACTATCACAGAGACAGAAAACCTAAGGTCTCAAGGGTGGCAATGCATCTGCATTTTGACCTGTGGTTTTTGTATGTACGTATCTTCACGCCAGGTCCCTAATGGGGTAGGCAGAGAGTGCAGAGCGCCAGATATCCCGGTCCTGACATACTTTTCGTGCCTCGTCTACCTTCATCATTCTCTTCATACATGCACGAAATAGGTCGAGTTCCAAATAGGTCGAGTTCCAAATAGGTCGAGTTCTGTAGTTTTTGTGTAGATGTCTATAGGCTGCAATTATCACTTAACATCCACGTAAGCTGCATGCTTATTTGCCACCTTAGTTACATACAAAAATAATCTGATCGTAATTTTATATCATCGATGCTAACATATTATACACTCAGAAGCGTGCCTAATACCGTAATCCAGCATTTATTTAATTGTAACAAACAGATTTACGACATTCGAAATCGGTTATCTCTGATCTTGAGTTGTTTTCTTTCTTGTAATATATTGGATCAAATAATGGGATGCAGCTTCTTCGTATGCCCGTAAAATAACTATTAAATGTTAGAATTGATGTGTCGTTGCGTAATTAGAGATATCCCATCTGATCTGTATGCGCTATAAATTGGTGTTTGTTTCTGTTTGGGCTGTTTTGTAATATGCAGGAATAAAGCTTGAACCCAATTTATTTTATGACATGCTTTTGCTTGCAACTTCGTACGCGCTAGTTCCAATCATAAGCTATTAGATTCCCACTGCAGAATCATTTTGTTAATCCAGATATGCTGCAAACCTAATCTTTACGCATATTTTTAATTTAGAGTATATTTATCCACTAGGTTGCCTATGAATAAAATGGCAAGTATTTTTTTTTCGGAAAAGAATTTTATTTTGCTTGCTTTTTTAATACAATATCGTCCACTTCACGGTAATATGTATGAAGGCTCTAAAAATCACGGCTGCCGTTGCGCACTTGGCAAGTTTGCAGCATATCTGGATCCTAACCTATATAGTTAAAGATGGAGAGAACACTCTGAGTACATTGAAATAAAACTATTTTTACGGATTTATCTCGCGTATATTAAACTAAAATGATCTTTAAAATCAACCCGATGTTTCGGTCGCTTTTCAGCTTCCGAGGTCCCGGGCAGACTGAGGTGACATTTGTCTGACAGAAGTTTGAAAAAATTATAATTATTATATGTAGCTACCTCCATCGATTTCGTAAACGCCTTGTGTAACGTTCAGGATTAACACAATAATTACTTATGGTATCTTGAGGTCTTGCAGACTGCTGCGGCTGGGATTTAATCTTGCTAAGTATGGGATCCCATGATGTTGATAATCGCCATCCATCTTCTCTATTGAAATTTGGGTGTTTTTTAATTTCAATAGCCTCGCGTACCATTCGTGGAATGGGTTTGTGTTCTCTAGCGAGTATTTGAATTTTATCAAACCGGATGTAATGGTTTGGCTTATCCGCTATGTGTTCACAGACTGCAGACCTCCCTGTTCTTCGGTTTTTGACATCAGCAATGTGCTCTTTAACGCGGGTGGATACAGCTCTCTTCGTTTGACCAATATATGAGAGTCCACAATCACAATCTAATTCATAAATGCCAGAATTTTGTAATGTAATATTACTTTTAATGGGTCTTAAATACATATTTGAAGTAGGTTAAACTATAGTCAGAGAATATGTAATAATACTTCGTATAGAATGGACACTTCGACGTCCCGCCCGATTTCCCAGCATCACAAAACCCTCTCCCCTCTTATGGGCGACGGTTGGTATTTTGTACGTGCTACGCACACATGTGCACGTGTAAATACACGTCACTGATTGATGTCTGTGTAATAGAGACCAAATTAAGCGTTTGTAAGGAATTTTGGCGGAGTGTCCGCGGTGTGCTATAGTCAAGGTGTCGGGACGTGGCGACCCCATCGCCCAAGTAGTGGAGTAGAATTCTTCCGCTAGTGCAGTCAGTTAACCGAACAATGGTAGTCAAACCATTGCAATGGGGCGGTAAGTGCAATCCCGTAAGATGTTTTTTTTTATGTAATGCAAACAAGCATGCAGTTAACATTGATGTTAAGTGATTACTGCAACCTATAGGCACCTACACTAAGACCAAGGTCAAAATGCAGATGCGTTGGTAACGCATCTGCTCCTGAGGCCCAAGGTGTCATGCCTCTGTGCCGGAAATTACAGAGCCGTACATTACCACCTGACCGGAACACGATAGTGCTGGACACTACCATTTAGCGGCAAGTATATACGATAATGCGGTGGTGCCTATGCCCGCGAGGTCCGTCGCTGGAGCTCTACCACCATCAAAAACTTTATCATATAAGTCACTGAAATTACAGGGCTGTTCAAAACTTGCTAGTTAGTTGATATTTAGTGACGTAGCTTGTGGATGTAGGTACCACTACATTAGGTTACACTACCCACCACCACTATATTTACTTAGCATCGAAGTAAAAGTGTATGCTTGTTTGCTACTTCGTGACATAAAAAACCTGGTGGTCATTCAGGACTCAGGACCCCATTTAAGATATAACGACTCCATTTCATTATTTGACCCTTACTATCAATATTCCATTGCGCATTTTCCTTTTAATTTATTAGGTAAATTTTGTCAAATTCACAGAGCTCAAATTTCGCATGAATACACAGTCGATTGATAGCCGGTACCGGTATTTTTTATAATATTTATTCTATGCAGACGCCTTTTAAAAATAATTTTAAACAAATAAATCGGTAAAACAAAAGCAAAGCAAAGCAAATGTATAACGAATTACCTATAGATATAAAAATATTTTTTTGTATCTTCACGCCAGGTCCCTAACGGGGTAAGCAGAGAGTGTAGAGCGCCAGATATCCCGGTTCTGACAAACCTCTCGTGCCTCGTCTACCTTCATCATTCTCTTCATACATGCACACCGATTCCTAAGACTTTTGACCCCACCATCAGACAGAACTCGACCTATTTGGTCATGGTAGGTCAGTCTTGGTCTTCCTGGGTCTCTGCAACCATCCACATTCGCATTGTATATCTTTAGTCATTCGCTCATTCGACATTCTTTCTATATACGAGTATATAAAGCCGAATGGCAGAGAAATATTGTATGAGTTAGTTTTTAAGTTTCTCGCTATAAGTGACCTATGTAAAGTTCTTGTTGAGAAAATAAATGTCAACTCTTAAGCATCCAAGTGATAATCTTCCACAATATTTTTGTAATTTCTTATCTAGTCCATAAGGTCAATAACATAATAATATGATTACTCTTAAACTCTTGTAAATTATCTTTATCATATACCCATTTATTATAAAACTATTTTAAGCCACGAACAATTACGATTACGTACCTACCCGTGATCTATATTGCATTGTAGTTAAAACATTGTTTGGAACAATCGATCATTTGTGACAGCTTCTGGGAACAGATATCTTTGGTTATTTATTGGTGAAGTAGGTGGTGCTGTTTGTTCATTGAAAATATATTTTAATGTGAAACTAATAAGTAAAGATTCGGTTAAGCGATACGGGCGCGGTCGGGTGTGTAATGGGTGACCGCTACTGGCAAATTAAAATGCGCGTTTCCGTGCTTCGGAGGGCACGTAAAGCGCCGCCCCCGGTTGCTACCTTATCGGAGGCCTTATAGGCGGTTTGAAAAACATCCGACAGCGGTTTGGCCACTAAGCCGTATCTCCACCAACCCGCATTGGGGCAGCGTGGTGGAGTAAGCTCCAGGAAGGGGAGAGACTCGTGTCCAGCTGTGGGACGTATCAAGGGGCACCATTATTATTATTATAGAATAATGTAGATCTTTTATTGATTTAGTGTCGCTAACAAGCATTAATTTATGAAAGGTTTTTAATTTCAAGATCAACTGTTTTTCACTTAGCATCGTTCTCTCCGGAACTATAGGACTGATTTGAAAAAATATTTTAGTGTTAAATAGTCCATTTATCGAGGAAGGCTATACGCTATAAAATGTAACATGCCGAAGATGGTAGGTTACATTGCACCCGCGCGAAGCCTGAGCTGGCCGATAGTTTAATTTTATCTTATTATAATTACCATAACCACAACCGCGCGTCAATACTAGTATCAGATATATCATAATAAAGAACACCAACGTAAAACGGCAGCATGACAGTAATTGAGTGGTTTTATTGTAAGCGATAACCTAAAGGGCATTTACGAACATGTAACATGTTCGAACCCGGACTGTATTGTTATTGAGTGTATTTTTTTTTTATGTCTCTTTTATTATATTTTATGCATTACTTTACTGGTGGTAGAGCTCCAGTGACGGAGCTCGCAGGCGTAGGCACCACCGCATTACCTAATATACTTGCCGCTAAATGGTAGTGTTCAGCACTATCGTGTTCCGGTCAGGTGGTAATGTACGGCCCTGTAATTTCCGGCACAGAGGCATAACACCTTAGGCCTCAGGAGTGGTAACGCATCTGCATTATGACCTTGGTCTTTGTGTGGGTGTCTATAGACTGCAGTCATCACTTAACATCAATGTGAACTGCATGCTTGTTTGCCACTTCCATAACAGAAAAAATAATTACCACATAGCGAGTGAATCGCAAAGATTTAATGAGAAATATCGGCTTTGTGAGAAAGCGTCCACATGGCTCAGTACAATTATTATTATACTGGTGGTTTCAGTGCAGGAGTTCGAGGGCGTAGGCACCAACGCATTACCTAATCTATCTGCCGCCAAAAGGTAGTGTTCAGCACTACCGTATTCCGTTTAGATGGCAATGTGATAATTATCACAGAGATTTGACAATTTAGGTCCCAGAGGTGTCAACGCATTTTGACCTCTAGTCTTTGTGTGGTGTTTATCGGCTACAGTCATCACTTAACATCAATGTGAGCTGCGTTTTTAAGGTTCCGTAGTAAACAATAAACCCTTATAGTTTCGCCATGTCCGTCTGTCTGTCTGTCCGTCCGTATGTATGTATTTTATTTATTTTTAGTTTCTATATAGTGTGATAGAGATAGATAGATATCATTGAAATGGTCTTTCAAAAATGTTAGGGGTGTACTAAGATCATTTTTCGATTAAATTCACTGTTCGTGACTTATGAAGCTTTAAAGTGCCAATTTTCATTAGAGTCAAGTGTCCCTCCCCTCTACCAACTAAACGTTTGTTGTTCGAAATTCAAACGTCACGGCAATAATAGCTACATATAATGAAATTAAAAAGAAAACTATCTCACTTAAGTTGGCTTTACAAGTTTTCGAGTAATAGTCGACCGAATATATTTTACTCTAAATTTTTGAACAATTTCATAGAATTTTTTTTGTCCACCGAATGTATTTCACTCTAAATTTTTGAACAACTTCATTTTTTTTTCATTGCTATGAAACCTAAAAACTGCGGAACCCTACAATGCGCGTGGCTCTACTCGCACTTGACCGGTTTTTTATGTAATGAAAGTGGCAAACATGCATGCAGCTTACCACCTTATTTACAAAAAAAAACGTTATTAGGTACTTCTTAGATATGAGACTACTACTCTACTTTTGCCTTTATTACTAAAATACACTCATTCAAATGGGAATCCAACTCACACTTGTCCGTTTTTAACTCAAGATAATATCCGGATCATAATGTGCCATCACGCCCCTGTATTGTTTTTAATTGTTAAGCACAAGATTGTTAATGGGTGATGACAATTACGTATAATTGCGCCCCCATGCGGGCTCCCGATTATGTCGTTTGAATTGGAGCAAACGTTCAGATAGGTTTTTGATTTCAATTATCTTTCTTGTTTGACGCTACGTTTTTGTATGAACATACTTTTTTAAGGGTTCCGTGTCTAAAAGGCAAAAACATCCTATCACTAAGCCTCCGCTGTCTGTTTGTCTGTCTGTCATCAGGCTGTATCTCACAAATCGTGATAGCTAGAAAGCTGAAATTTTCTCAAATTGTGTACTTTTTTTGCCGCTATAAGAACAACAAATAGTAATAATAAAAAAATGTTAAAGAGGGTTCTCATACAACAAATAAGTTTTTTTTTTTCGTCTTTTGCTTAATATTAACTTACGAAGGTCCAAGTGCGCAACTTTTTAACTTCTTACTTTCGCAAGCGGCCGGTAATGGAGTAGCCGAGTCAAACGGACAGGCAGGGGAAAGAGTGCGGTGGCGGTGCGAGAGCATTTAGATCTTCTAGATTAGGAAAAGTTTATTTAAATAAAATGACATAAAAATCTTTGCTCAGCCACGTACAATTACAAAATTCCAAATTTGACTAAATCACGATTGCATTGTGTTGGTGGATCGAAGAAAAACTACACGTTCGGTACACGCATTCAAAATTGTTAATGGCTTTACGTGCGCACGCGCCGCTTCATCAAACGCGCCGATCATGGTCGCGCGTCGGTTATGTAAACAACAGAACTGCCCATTCATTGAAATTACTAATCAAACAATGATTCATTCAATCCACCATAAACATGAATTTGGGACTCTTCTCTATTTGAACTATAATAATTCACAATAAAGTGTAACTTATATTCAGAAGCTTTCCGATCATCATCATTCACCCGAAATAATCCACCGCTGGACAAAAGCCTCCCGGATATAATATGGAATATGACATAATCATATTATTATGTCACGGGAGATGTGTCAGGACCGGAATACCTGGCGCTTCACTCTATATGCCTACCCCGGACTTGGCGTGAAGATACATATAAAATAATCATCACACTTGGTATGCGGATTGGCAGTGGCAGTAGTTTTATTGCGGGACGCGGCTGCCCATGCCACGTAATTGTACTCGTATTTACAATCAACTACCGCAATGGTTTTCCGTAAGTGGGCGCAGGAGTAGCAACGTGCCCACTCTTCTTGATCATAAAGTTGTTATTTTTCACACATTCGTTATCGTTTATCTTTAAATTATTGAAAGTATGTAGGTACAATCAAATAAAGAATAGGTAAAAAATGTTTGCATTGTTATTATCTTTCTGTCCTTCTATGATCTATGACAGTGACCACCGGCGCCGTAATACGTGACGGAAGAGTGCGGCGCATTGAATTGTCATTTTTGTGAAAATAACATATTAGCCGCATAATAACTCATGTGGGTGATGGATTGTATCCTTTTGTAAAATAATAGACTTTTTAGATTAAGAATATTTTACAAAGATTATTTTAATGGAAATAATGTTTATCATAATATCATTCTACCCTTTACGGTCTAGCAATATAAAATAGCTGTGGTATGATTTGTGAAGCTCACCTTAAACATTTTTTGGTAGGAACACATTGCTTTTGCAAAGAATTGAGTTTATTTTTTTTTTCATACGCTCACAGCCTTATGCTAGGTATAAACCTGTATCGTGGGTGCCGTTGTACACACACAACACATACACAAACACCCAGACCCGAAACAAATATCTGTAGGCCATATTAATATTTGTCCTGGCGGGGATTGAACCCGCAACCCTTCGAATCAAACGGCCGTCTCACACCACTGGACTGACCGGGTCGTCGGTCATTTAGGTAAATTTTCTGTAAGTTCCGTATTGGTATCGTCAATATTAAAAATAGAACCTACAGCTTCTTATTCATCGAGGTCTAAGATCGAGAACCCACTTTTTCGAACAAGAACACTTTTGATCGAGAACATTTTTTCGATTGAAACTGTCTCAATATGACAAGAACAACATCATTTTTTTAACTATCCGCTATTAATCAATCCATGTGATAAACACATTATTTATACAATGTTGTAAACACATTTATCATTATAACTAACTAATTACTGGTACAGTTCAAGGGAATGGGAGTGACAATGGAGCAGCAGACTATCTTGAGACCTGCTTCTTTATATAAGACTAGCGGCTCGCCCCGGCTTCACACGGGCGCAATTAATGTAATATAGCCTATGTCACTTAGTGAAGATGTGTGTGATGGGTGACCGCTAGTGGCAAATTAAAAATGCGCAATTCCGTGCTTCCGAGGGCACGTTAAGCCGTCGGTCCCGGTTTCTATCGATAGACAGCAGTCTTTAAACCTTGTCGGAGGCCTTATAGGCGGTTTGAAAACATCCGACAACGGGTTGGCCACTTACCCGTATCTCCACCAACCCGCATTGGAGCAGCGTGGTGGAGTATGCTCCAAGCTTCCTCCCAAGATGGGAAGAGACTCGTGCCCAGCAGTGGGACGTATCAAGGGTTGCCATTATTATTTAACTAACTTCAGAGTATCGCTTTTATCTGTCGGTGTGTGCGCGCATTGTAAAACATCACTGTCATCATTTTATCCCATCGCGCCAAAAGAAGTAGGCATAACTTCAGAAACAGAACTCCAACCTACAGATCGGTAGTTTGGTTACTTTACCAACCAATATACCAAAGTCAACAACCGAAACCACGGAATATGTTGAAAATTATTGCGAAAACACCACAATAGTGTAGGTAAATATTTCAAACAAAACTTCGATTGATTTTAAACTTTAGAATATGGAGATAAAGCCTAAAATAGTAACCAAAACGTTTTTTCCACAGACCCATAGAATCATATTACTTGACTTGTTTGTGTAGGATAAGTAAATAGATTCTGTCCCTAAACGGAACCAAATCGTGGGTTAACTGGTGTTTAATATATTAATGTGAGGGATGCCCAATTGTTTGGGCCCTGAGGGTGGCATCGATCTAAGGAGAAGTTGTAACGATAATACATTGACTTGCTTCGCGATTGTGATCCTGGGGTGACGTGAAATTAACGCAAGTTCACGCTTGTAATGCCCGAAGGGGTAGGCAGAGGTAAGTGCATTCATTCAAGCAAACATGCAAGCGCGATTCGACGGTTACTTTTTTGGACCATGTTACAGGTGGTCTTCTCTAGGCACATTCCCGAACTCCGAGGTGCTGGGCAACTTCTAAAAAAGGGAAAACTACCAATAAATCTAGAGATAAAGGATCTTACACCGTTATCTCTGATAGCTACCGAGCCGGAGTCGAACCTAGGACCCCATCGTAGCAGTAGTGGCCTGTTATCACTGGACTACTGAGGCAGTTCACATATTATTATATCTTCAATACGTTAAGATGCCAGGACGTGAAGATCGTCCACTAGTAGAGAAGAGTTGTGCGAAGAAGCGGAAGAACTCTTCTCTGAATGACTGATTAGTCAACCGAACAAATAGTGCTCAAATCACTTGAATATGGGCGGTAGTAAATGCAATAACGTAGGATGGGGAGCAGAATCCGGCGCTAAAGCTACCGTCACTCTGATTGCCAATCCGCATGCCAAGCGGATAATGTGTTCCATGGGATCCGCAAAAATATACATTGTTGCAGATCCCACCATACACAACTACCGTAATGCTGTCTTAGAAAGTAAAATTACAAATTATGTCCCTGACTGTCATAAAATTCGGTTGCACCATTTGCCACCATGCAAAATTTGTTTTAATTTATGATTTTTTTCAAATTTCACAATAACAGTAACATTGACTTTAGGTAACTTACCTCATAGTTAACTCTAACATTAACCAGCGCAACTCCAGAAACTTAATCGGTAGGTTCTTTAACAAATTTAAGCTGATGTTGCATCAGGCAATGCAATTATGGCCATACTAGCTGGTGCTTGCGACTTCGTATGCATTCCCACAATATCTTTATAAATTGTAGCCTTTATGTTTTTCTGATGTATAAGCTAAATTATTGTAAAGTTTCATCAAAATCCATTCAGTAGTTTTCACCTGAAAGAGTAACAAACATCCATCCATACACTCTCGCGTTAGTAATATTAGTCGGATTGCCTATTGTAACCACAACCTTTGAGAGCAGTGTATCTCTCTCCTTAACATTTACATTATCAAGATCTCAAAGCAATTAGTTACCAGCTTAATGCTTTATTTCATCGACTCGGGTTCTCTTAAATAGTTTAACTGCAGTTGCCTCGCGATATCGTTGTTATGGGGCTGGTTAATTGTTTGTGTTTATCGCATTAGTTCGACTAACCCTAAGTCGTAGAAAGGGTGTGGAATTTGCAGTGAAAGGAGATGTTGCATAAATGTATGGACCTCCGGCCATATATTGTACACAATATCATTAACAGGCAAAATCAATATATAAACGTTTTCTACTGCATATATTCACTTATTTAGCTTTGTTTGCAGTTACAAAACATTATTTTCAGTTAGAACTCCAACTCAAAACCAAGATGGCGAATATGGCGGGCGATGTCATTTTGACAAATTCCACTAATATTCATGTTGAAAATGATAAAATCGTTCGAATTAAATGTGGTTGTAACTCTAAAATATATTCTTTAATAAATTAATTGTATTTTTTTGGATTCTTCTTTAATTTACCCATTTTTTGAGGTAGTGTACGAACCAGAGCCGAGCTCGCAACATCTCCTTTGCAACATAATCATACCGTCTCAGAATAAGAATAATATCAAACTTAAAAGCCTATTACACGACACGGTATTCAGGGTCCGGCAGAAAGGGTGGGCGTGGCCTCGCGCCGGGTTGCCGCTTATTACATTATCCGGTCGACAGCGCCCTAACTCAATCACAGTACAAATACACGGGCCGCTCCGGTCGCCCTAATTAGGGCCCTAATTCCCTAAATGTTATTACACTGCCCTGACCCTTGCTATCGTACCCTGAATACCGTGCCGTGTAATAAGTCCTTTAGAGAATACAATTATAAATCATGTTCAATATCGAGCCACATTCATAACACAAGAAAATAAAAAAGGGATGAGCATACTTCCCCAAGGATTCATTTAATTCTTCGTAAATTTTACTTGCAACAATAAATTGATACAGAAATGGTCTACATCGGTTATTAATTGGCAATATTTTAAAGAAAAAGGTTCCTTCGACCAAAAAATAATAACTTCTTAAAACTAATGATTTAGGTGATCATTATTTCAAGCTGTTCATTGTTACTTAAAGACCACCACGATACAAAGTGGGCGTGGAAAAAATTGGCCACAACTCATTTTTTTTCTCTTTCTGAGATTACTTTCGGGTTCCACTGCTCAAACGTAAAATAATATCATACATAATGCGAATTGTAGGCTATAATACTATCGTTTTATGTTATGTTCGGCTTGTCGTTTGTTCTTTATGCTCTTTATATATATATTTTTTAATCACTAGCTGACCCGGCAAACTTCGATTTGCCTCAGAATGAAATAATGTGTCAAAGGTTTGATAGATACGGTCTATTTGTATTGGAAAATGAAATTGTGGTTTTTACTATTTCCCTTCAATTTCTTCATATTTTCAAACCTTCACTGGACTTCCAAAAATCATTCAACATCAAAATAATCTAAATCGGTCCAGCCGTTCTCGAGTTTTAGTGAGACTAACGAACAGCAATTGATTTTTATATATATGAGATTAAATTTAGCGGCAGCCATTTAAGTACCTACTGCGGTGGTGCCTACGCCCTGGAGCTCCTACATTCGAACTCTAACCACCAGTAGGTATATTTCATTTACATTTTCATTTACCTTACTGAATCTGAGACCTCAGCATAGCAATAGAGCATGTGGAATAAAACATAAGCAACAGAAATTAAAGAAAAAATCTGGCAGGAATCAAACCTGCGACCTCAGGATAACATGCGAGTGACATTAGAAATAATAGAAAAAATGGAAAAAAAAAAAAAATCCGTTTTTATAATTTTATCTTTAATTTCTAAAGTTCACTCGCATGTGTTATTACCAAAAATAAATAGTACATTAAGACAACAGAACCTTGCAAAACACATTTTAAACATTACATTTTTTTTTGTATTTAAGCGGACACCTTTGATGTAGGTTGAAAAGAATTGTGGGTGTTACTTTCGGCGTTGCTAATTTTCTTTTGAAGCGGCTTCTGTCTACTCATTAGTCGCCATTTTTTACGTGGGGTGAAGCTATTTATATAAAGGTTAATCCCCACTCTCTATTGCAATGTGCCGCGTTTTGTTTTTATTTTTACTAATGCTTTGTTTGAGATTTTAGCGTAGCTTTTATGCGAAATGGTTTCCATTTAGTTTTTTAAGAAAAGTGTTTAAAAATAATCAACTCAATTTTTATGCGTATATAATGTATGTAGAGGTTCAATTTTACTTACTGGTGGAACTACCTATTAAGGTAGAGACTGCATTACATAAACTATTTCGCAACAAATTATAGTGTTCTTGTAAAATGTGATATATGACCCCGTAAGAAGTACTTATCATAGAGGCCACAACTTAAGCATAAGGGGTGGCAACACAAGAATTTTGAAATCGGTTTACAATGGACGAAGTATGCGATGAACATACATACGTTAAAAAAAAAAACACAAACACAGTAGAACACAGAACGAAATAAAAAGTAACTTCGTGCTTCTATTTTCTCAAAGGGATATGTAGAAGTTTAATGTATAATGTACAATACATACTCGCATATTGTCAGTTATGCCATTTCGACTGTACTACATTTGTTTTTTTTAATGTAATGGAAGTGGCAAGCAAGCAAGCAGTTCACATTGATGTTAAGTGATGACTGCAGGCTATAGACATCCACACAAAGACCAAAGGTCAAAATACAAATGCGTTACCACTCCTGAGGCCTAAGGTGTTATGCCTCTGTGCAGGAAATTACAGGGCCGTACATTACCACCTGACCGAAACACGATAGTGCTGAATACTACCATTTAACGGCAAGTATATTACGTAATGCGGTGGTGCCTACGCCCGCGAGCTCCGTCACTGGAGCTCTACCACCAGTACAATTGTCTTGTCTGCGATACGCTGCGGACACACGGACGGATGGACATTGTGAAAAAATAAGGATTGCTTGTAGGCTACGGAACCCCAAAAAGTGGTTTAGACGATTCAAAACTCAATGTTAATTTATTACATACATTAAAGAATTAAATATATTCCAACTGCATTACAGAGCATGTAACGCAATATTATGAGAAGGCTCGTTTAAAAATGTTAATTCTGTAATAGTAAAATTATACGCAACTCAATTTCGAATGACTGTACTTTGTAATCTGATTCTCCTTATACATGGACAAAATACACAATATAGATTTAGTAGAGTATTAAGAAGTAACGGCAAACTTATGTATTACGGATACTTGAACTACTTATGTAATGAAATTTTTTTTTTACCTATCCTTTGTTAGGTTAGGATCCCAGTGCAGAATCATTTCGTTCATCAGTTAAAAGAAAATCATTACCAAAAAATAAAATAAAAAATACTTGTGGCCAAATTTTTATAGGCAACCTACTGGATATATATTCTCTAGATTATAAATTAAAAAAAAAAGTAACTTCACGCCTGTAATCCCCGAAGGGGTAGGCGGAGGTAAGTGCATGCATTCAAGCATACATGCAAACACCCACGATTCGCCGGTTTCGTTTTTGGCCCATGTAACAGGTGGCGAGCCTGTTGACATCGCCGGGCACATTACCAAACTTCAAGGTACTGGGAAATTTCCAGAAAATGGAAAAATCCCAATAGAACCAGAGATAATTTACTTTACACCATCATCTCTGATAGCCCCTACCCGGGAATCGAACCCAGGACCTCAGCGTAGTAGTAGTGGCCTGCTACCACTAGGCTACCGAGGCAGTTAGATTAGATATAGGTAGATTATATAGATAGAGGTAGATTAAAACGTAACCGGCGAATCGTGGGTGTTTGCATGTATGCTTGAATGCATGCATTTACCTCTGCCTACCCCTTCGGGGATTACAGGCGTGAAGTTACGAGGTAGATTATAAATATGCGAAAAAAATAGGTTTGCAGTATATCTGGATGAAGGAAATGATTCTGCAGTGGGATCCTAACCAATGTGTGACGACTACACTGAAAATATGCCGACCCAAAACAAGTAGCTATCTGTAGGCCATTCCAATATTTTGTCCTGGTCGTCACACACCGCTGGACTAATTTGGGTCGCCTTTGCTACGATAACCTACCTAAGCTACGGAATGTCATCTGATTGATTGCTGCAGACCTATAACACTTCGTAGCATAGTGAAATGTAGATAGGCTCTCCGCAAGGTGAACCGACGACCTGGTGAATTCTGCCGTCCCCATCATAGTTCTACTTAACGTGATCTGATTGTATTGCTGCAGACCTCTACGCGTCGTAGTGTACCGTATAAGATGAACCGTAGGCAGGCGGCAGGCTCTCTGCAAGGTGGATCGACGTATGAATTCTGCAGTTCCTAGCATAGTAAAGTTCTACTTAACGTGATCTAATTGTATTACTGCAGACCCATACAATTCGTAGCGTAGCGTAAGGCTGACTCTCCACCAGGTGGACCGAAGACCTGGATGTTGGGAGCAATTGCTGAATGAAGGTGGCCCAAGACCGTTCATTATGGCAATCTTGGGGGAAATTTTTGTCCAGTAGTGGATGATGAGACCTTTAATGCTTCTTCCTTCGGATTTTGTTTGACACTCTTAGAATCAATGAAAATTGACTCGAATATCACAGTGATATTTGTGCATCGGCGAAGTTCTTTGAGTATTGTATGGATCACCTATTTTTTCGTTTAAATTTTCACTATCACAAAGCTTTCGTCACTAAGTATCCTTTTAGTTATGCGTCTTAATTCAGCTACCGTTGCTCCTTAACCTATAACATAATCAGCATGACCAAAACCTTACAATCCTTTACCTAAGCTTAATTCTATATACGTCAAAACAAAAAAAAAACGAGTAATACCAAAACCGTCACAATAATCCCACTCCGTGAGTCACGCTTACTAAATATGCATGAGAGTATTAAAATAATACAGGGGAGGCATCGGGAGATATGGGTTAGTCGGTATATTTAAATAAACAAGCTTTGACCTTCCGTCTGTTTCCCCATTAGCATATAACACGCTATTGAATATGTCCCTTTGTAAATCGTCTATGGTAATGCTAGTTTCTGATTTTGTAACTGTTATATCGACAAACTACGTTGGAGCATCTTTTGATTCAAAGGCAGAGTGTAATTTGAATTATTTTATATGGATTTCTTATTAGAAAGTGGCAAAACAGTTATAGGTACATTATTCATATTGATGATAAGTCAGTACTGTAAACTGTCATCATCATATCAGCCATAGGACGTCCACTGCTGAACATAGGCCTCCCCAATGACCTCCATGCCGACCGATCGGAAGCGACGTGCATCCAGCGGGTACCTGCAGCCCTGACTAGGTCGTCGGTACACCTTGCAGGTGGACGTCCTACGCTGCGCTTGCCGATACGTGGTCTCCACTCGAGAACCTTTCTTCCCCAACGGCTATCGGTTCTCCGAGCTATATGCCCTGCCCATTGCCACTTTAGCTTGGAGATCTGTAAGTTAATGATATCTCAAACAAATGTATGGCCCAGTAATAACTATCACAGAGACATAACAACTTAAGTCTCAGGGGTGGCAACGCATCTGCGATTCGATCTCTGGTTTTTGTGTAAACGTCTGTAGACTGCAGTCATCACTAAACATCAATGTGAGCTGCATGCTTGTTTGCCACCTTCCCCACATAAAAAAAACAAAAACCGGAAATTTCAATACTTGTGTATGGGCAGATCTGAAGCATACTGCAAACAGTACCTACCTATAAGTGTGCTAGGAAAAATAGAGCCATGCATTACATTCAGCCCGAATTCATGGTAACGTTGAATTTACCATTAAGTGTCAGATAGATTGGACGCGTAATGACTGCATAGAAAATATTTTTCTTCTAATACATAATCGTATTATTATTTTAAATTTCGTCAACTTCCTGATCATAAAAACCAAACACAAGATAATCTTGATGAACTCTCTACCGCCATTATTTTTTTATTAACACTAACAACAGACACGTGCATTTCAAAATCAACAAACGTCTGAACATTTACGAGCGAAACAAATTACAGCCACAATGAAAGTTTTAACGGCGAACCCAAAAAGGTTTTATCCAAAAATGACACCGCGTTTCCAGAAAGGCAATATTTATTGGCCACGTCCTTATCGGTACAAAATTGCTGGTTACAGTTCCACACGATCGATCATTCGGCGCAACCATTAAGAAAACTTTTAAGCACTTTTAAAAGAAGGCAGAACGGTTCTTGTTAATTAAAAACGTCAATCAAGAGCGTCGATTGGCTCAGAGAGTAAGATTGGAGATGTGCCAAGTTGTTTCACATGTTATCAGTTTCAGCCTGGGTTTTGTAGTTGAGGTTTGTAAGGGCTCTATACCTAAGACCAGTGATTCCCAAAGTGGTCTATGTCGACCCCTGGGGGTCTATGACAACATAAAAGGGGTCTGCGTTAGCGAAAAAAAAATTTGGGGGTCCATGAAATGAAAATGGGGGTCCACGATAGTGGATCTCAACACATACACTGATAGTACCAATTTACTTACATCATACCAGTGATTCCCAAAGTGGTCCATGGGAGACTCGATGGGGGTCTACGTAGGCGTGAATAAAGAATGGAAATATGGGAATGTGATGTAAATGTAGCAAGGACGGGGGCCCACAGAAACCAAAAAAAATTGTCAAGGGTCTACAAGAAAAAATTGTTTGGGAACCTCTGCCTTAGACAATAAAAAGGAACCTTTGTAAGATCACGTCTGTCTGAACATCTGCTGCAACCGAATGTCGCTAAAAATGCTGAATCAATGGAATTTTTATTTAAACATATGATGTTTTGTATGAATTTTTATTTAATTTATAGCTGACCCGGCGAACTTCGTACCGCCTTTTCAATATTTCTGAGAGATTTTCTTAATATTTTTTTCCGTAAGAACCTTCACTTAATAATAAAAAATACAACAAAAAAAGAATAAGTGAAATCGGTCCAGCCATTCACGCGTGATGCCGTGACTAAGGAAAACGGGTTGCATTTTTATATATATAGATAGAAGAACCTTCTCCTAATAATAAAAAATACAACAAAAAAAGAATTAGTGAAATCGGTCCAGCCATTCACGCGTGATGCCGTGACCAAGGAAAACAGGTTGTATTTTTATATATATAGATATGAAAAATACGCGATTTTCAAACGTAGGAAATTAAATAAAAGTTAGGCAAAACACCTTATACGTCAGCGGTGGTAACGACAACTTCATATGCATTAATTTAGGGCCCACAAGTAAAGTATTTCCTTATCACAAGTAGACACTGTCTACCTACCCCGTTAGGGACCTGTCATGAAGATATCGTACATACAAGTAATATATACACTTTTGATTATATAAAACAGGAAGGTCATCGAAAGTTATCTCCAAAAAAAATTTAAAAGCGTACTATCGGCCTCTGATACCTACCTACTGTCTATAAAAAGGTACTGTAGGCATATTTTATCACACACTGTCACGTCTACATTTTAATACTTTAATCTTTAAACCATCGAACTAACTTACTGTTAATGATGAAAACAAATAAATCGTCAAATTAAACCTCTTTAATGTTTATTGCCTGGATAACGTTTGTTGTCGCGTCGCGTTAATGAGACAACGGCTTTATAGTCGCTCTGGAAATTATTGTTATTGTGTCACCTGCTTTGGCTAGATTTGGAATTTTCGATTGCTTTGTATATTTTTCACACCTTGTAAACCTTTTCATTATTGGAGCTTTAGCGATTCTTACTTAAATTATGTATATTTGATTGTGACTCGACTGATATGAAATGGTTAACAGTGGGGTAGAAAGATGATATTGTGGTTCTATTTTCTACGAAATACGAAAAACTTTCGTTCGGAAGTTGTTGAAGGAATCTTCTATTTAACGCAGAAAAAATGAACGAAATTCATTCATCAATTCTTCATCATAAGTACTTATTTCATTAGAGCTTGAGTTTTTGTAAGTCATAACTTTTGATTGTGTCCTATCAGAAGACTTAGTTTGCATTTTTTGTTGTAGAAACTATGCCTGTAAAATGCTTAAAACTTTGGTACTTTATGTAGTACAAAATGTAGTAAAGAACGATAATAAGGATTTGTATTTTCTTTACTTCGGTGCTGTTGTATCGCGCAAATGAGGCCTTTGAAGGCGCCCTTAAAGTTATGATTATTCCGACATCTGCTAACGTTGGTAATTTTGCAATACTATTCCACATTTCTATATTTTTTTAAAGTGTAAAACGGTCATTTCCATTGTGATCTTTTATTTCATTTATGTTGACTTTGTACCACTTAATCTATACTTATAATAAAACTGTAGAAGTGTAAATACTGTACATTAAAAATATTGAAAAAATAAATACCAGGGGATGTCACTAGATCGATACCGAACCCAAATATGTAATTAGAAAAAAAATTGTCTGTCTGTCTGTCTGTATGTCTGTTTGTTCACAACTACCGGTCCGATTACAATGAAACTTGGTATGATTATACTTTAACCTTTGGCGCACAATACTGGGTACTTTTTATACCAAAAAAATGTATGTTTGTCTGTGTGTTTGTGCATGCTAATTTCAGAAACGTCTTATCCGATTTGCGATTTTCACTTTTATAGTGTGGTAAATTTTAGTTAAGATTTAATGTTTGTTTTATATTATTTCGTATTAACACATGCTTGTGAAATATATTTTATTTTTAAAGAAAAATGGAAAGAAAAATTTGACTTCAGGCGAGACTTGAACTCGCGGCCTTCTGGGAATCTAGTCCAGCCGCTCTTCCAATTGAGCTACTGAAGTCCTGCCCGATTTGTCAAATCTTTCCTTCACATCTATTGCATTGCTTTATGGTAGCAGCAGCGCCATCTATTGCCAACTATGCTAGTTAGGCAACCGATTTAATGTTTGTTTCATGTCAATCGGTTTAGAAATAAAATAAATACGTCAATTAAAATAATCATATTGAATATTTTAAAACTATTCTCTATCTTCTATCTTTCTTAGGCTTCCGTACCTAAAAGCTAAAAACGGACCCTATTACTAATTCTCCGCTGTTGGTCTGTGTGTCCGTTCGTCCGTGTCGTCGTGTGTGTCGTCTGTCACCAGGCTGTATCTAATAAACATTGATGTCTAGAAAGAAAGCTAATAGAGCGTCATGGTCTTTGACCAAGCTTTTTAAACGGAGAATAACAAAAAAAAAAGAAAGCTAAAATTTTCACAAATTATGTATTTCTGTTATCGTTAACAATTGAAACGCTAACGTTGTTAAAATGAAATACAAGAAATAACAAAATTGGTGGCATTAGTGGTGTTGATGCCATTGGTGGTGTTGGTAGTGGTGGTGGTGGTGGTGGCACTGGTGGCATTGGTGGTATTGGTGGCGTTCGTGGCGTTGGTGGCATTGGTGTCATTGGTGTTATTGGTGTTATTGGTGTCGTTGGTGGCGGTGGTGTTGATGGTGACTCTGGTGGTGGTATTGATGGCATTAGGGGTGGTGGTGGTGGTTTTTAGTCTCGATGGAGGCATTAGTGGCGTTGGTGACGTTGGTGGTGTTGTTGGTAGTTTTGGAGGCGTTGGTGGCGTAGGTGTTTGGTGATGTTAGTGTTGTTGGTGGCGTTGATGGCGTTGGTGGCGTTTGTGGTGGTGGCGGTGGTGGATTTGGTAATGGTGACAGTGGTGGTGGTGATGGTGGTGACGATGGTGCTTTAATGATGGTGGTAGTGTTGGTGGCATTAGTGGTTAAAAATGCACAACGTCAATCTTCCATTTTTCACATCCGTTTTATGAACCTAAGCACAGACATTACATGTCATATTTTCTGCAGCAGATCAATGGTAGACTCGATCGAAACCTATTTACAATTAAAGATCGTAAAAAAATAATTGTTCTGAGTCGAGAACATGTATCCGCAGAATTAATATTTTTTGATAATTCGTGAAATAAAATCAATAATTTTATAAATTCAAATGTGCAATAAATTCAATGCCCGTCATTATGACGTACAGATTTCGTTTTTAATAAATGTCATTGAATTATTGCCGAAACTGGACAGGATAGACAATTTTCAAAAATCAATTGCTGTTTGTTAGTTTCGCTAAAACTGTAGTGTATTTTTTTATCTTTACTTTAAATCGATACGAAGTTCGCCGTGCCAGCTAGTATAATATATAATAATACTAGCGGGCCGTACCGGCTTCGCACGGTTGCAATTTAGGTACTTACATATTACGACTATGAATTGAGATGAATGCTATCCTATCTCTCAAGTCGGATCGAACTGACACATGGTGTGCGAATTTTATTATAATCGGTTAAGTGGTTTAGGAGTCCATTGAGGACAAACATTGTGACACGAGACTTATATATATTAAGATTAATGGCAGCTCTTGAAACGTCTCACTGCAGGGCACGAGTCTCTCCTCCTTTTGGAGGGAGGCCTGGAGCTTACTACACCACACTGCTCCAATGCGGGTTGGTGGAGATAAAGGTTAGTGGCCAACCCGCTATCAAATCGATGTTTTCAAACCGCCCATAAGGCCCACAAGGTTTAACGACTGCTATCTATGAAAAGCAACCGGGACCGAGCGACGACTTAACGTGCCTTCCGAAGCACGGAAACGCGTACTATAATTTACCACTAGCGGTCATCTATCACATTTCCGACCGCGCCCGCATGGTACAACCGAGTACGAGTACACGCTTGCGATCTACACCAGCCGCGAAGCCAAGCGCGCTTCTACATCAACCTAAACCAGTAAATAGTATACTTTAATTTCAAATCGCAGATAATAATACCGGATTTTAGTACTGTTCTATCAGAGATCCTTGGAGTCGAATCAGAATACAATGCTTTCGATTACAATTGATGAAACGTTATTTAACTAATGTGTGCAATTAGTTAATTCTACCACCAGTTAATGGTGAATTGATCGTTCATAAGCTGGTCATTTATTAACTGCACAAAGTTATTTTTATCCTTCCACACTCTAAGATCTAATCTGGTCTCGTGTGCGATCCGTAGCAAATATTTGTCAAGACGAGTTACCGAGGAAATTTATGGCGTTCATAAAACGTAATCTCTGAGCACCGGGATCCTCGGCAACCTGTTTACTGAAATTGATATACGTGGATCTTCACTAGCTTGATATAATTCTTACATCATCTTAGTGGAAGAAAGTTTAGCTCGAAACTAAACGTTCATTGGTCGTCATGTCCATATCCTAGCTTCATGTCTTATGAGCGAATGACAAAGAAGATATTCATCATCATTTCAGTTCAATCTTTGGACCAGAGCGAGGTGCATCTTTGACATCAAAATTTCCGGATTGAAAACGCTTAAACCAAATTTGTGCTACTCTCACAGACACTGCACTAGGTCCATAAACATCGCAATTTTTTTTTCACGGTTTGCGTTGCATTTTTACCTTTTTTGTAGTAAAATTTTAAAATGTATCGAATTTCTTCATTAGATTCACTCATCTTGACAGTACGAAAAACAAATGAAAATTGCACATTTGCCTAATTTGAATTTGGAATTATGTTCTTTAAAATTTTAACTTTCAATGATACCAAAACCAGCCAGATACAAATACTACAGCCAAAGAGATTTTATTACAAGTTCATACATACTATAATGCGAAAAGACTTTTTCCCCAACCTAATATTTCTTAAATGGACAAAAACCTTTTACATTTTTTTTATGTTCTGGTAGTGGCAAACAAGCATGCAATTCACGTTGATGTTAAGTGATGACTGCAGCCTATAGACATCTACACAAAGACCAAGGTCAAAATGCGGATGCGTTACCACTCCTGTGGCCTAAGGTGTTATGCCTCTGTGCCGGAAATTACAGGGCCGTACAAACCTCTATGCAGAAATCATATTCTAAAGAGAATACAAAATATATTAACATATTATGGTGTCCAAAACGTAGTGCCTACCTTTTTAAACTCAGGTAATCCACAACCCAATAAATACTATTTAATAAATGTAAAGAGCAGCTTAGACCGTAAGCATCCAATAAAAAAGAACAAAAAGAACTTTTAAAAAATCAAAATTTTAATTAGGAACATTATTGCTACTAAAAATTATCTCATGTACTTACAAATAAATAGGACCTACCAACAACGGATAGTTACGAACCTATATCCCAAATAAAAACAAACAACGCACGATTTAACAAAGGTTCCACAAAACGAGAAAAAATAGTTGTTAATACCGCGAATAAAGATTGATGAAGAATCAATCGGAACGCGTCCCACAGATAAAGGCAGCGTCCACACAATCAATTTTAATCTGGGAACCCCGCACGTGTTTGTTCCCATCCCACTCACACACATAAAATAGACGATGAGAATGACAAGGATGAAAGTACAAATAAGGCTTGTATCGATGATGTAGGTGCCATTACAGCGATGACGCCAGCCTACTTTCGGAATTAAACTGCGCTAAAGAAGATTGAGCGAGGGCGCTTATCTGTTAAGACAATGATGTAAGCGAAAACACTGATAGATGCCGAGGCAATTTACCAAAAACATAATACAGGACGATGTCGAAGAATTTATGAAGTGAAATTCTGGAAGTGACTTGCTTATTTACCTATTTTTTTAGATGGATATAATCTTTATATTAACATAATGCATATAAGAGTTAGCAATGAGGTCGATATATTTTTAATCATAAAAATTATCTCTCCGCTCTGATGGCATATAATTCGTGTAATTTTCTTAAGTATTTCCTTGGTTTAGTAAGCGGTAACGTGTAATTAAAGTTATAGTTCAACCTAAGCTTGAAGAAAAACTTGTCGACATCTACGTAATTATTATACATTTTACTACGTATTATTCGTTGATGATTGTTCATCTTTAAAAAACGGAGCATCATCTTTAAAGGATTTGGCTGTTCATTGCTAGTGACCATTTTTTTTTTATTTAATGGAAGTGGCAAACAAACATGCAGTTCACGTTGATGTTAAGTGATGACTGCAGCCTATAGACACCCACACAAGGACCAAGGTCAAAATGCAAATGCGTTACCACACCTTAGGCCTAAGGTGTTATGCTTCTGTGCCAGAAATTACAGGTACATTACCACCTGACCGGAACACGATAGTGCTGAACACTACCATTTAGTGGCAAGTAAATCAGGTAATGCGGTGGTGCCTACGCCCGCGAGCTCCGTCACTGGAGCTCTACCACCAGTAAAAATGACCATGAGAAGCTTGTAGCATATTTTTCATTAAAGTATGATTGGCAGAGGTTATACCATAAATAAGAGTAAAACAATGTCCAGAGAGAATCACTGAATAAAAAGATGTAACAGGTAAGTAAATCAGTGATATACACAACACCTATAGATCTCAGCGGACAAGAAAGAGAATAATGTAATAATGTGGTGGTTTCAAGCAATTAAGGATATTCATATAATTTTTTTGTTTTATACTAAATTATGAAAACGAGACGGGTTTAAATTATGATTTTGAAATAACTTAGTTATGACTTATTCAACAGTAGATACCACTCGTGGCATAACTTCTAGCTTTACTTCCAGTGCCATGACTACGCTACAGTTAATTTGCAACTATCTTACTCTCAGACCCGATATAGCTTTCGTAAACAAACACCTCCTTGTACTTCTGGTTTCATAACTCAAAATGACATCTCGAAACTGGATCGTTAAAAAATATTCCACGAGCATTCGATTCAAAATCAGCTTACTCATAGCTCAAACTATAAATTACATTGCCTATAAATCTGTGTGGATTAAAATCGATTTGTTGCTGAGAACCAGTAACATCGTATTTGCTCTAAGTATTGATGTGCCAGATTTGATTGATGGTGTGGGTAAGCGTGGTCCTGTAACGATGTTGATCATAAATTGATTTACTATCGTATTGCGGCGTCTTAAGGATGAAAGTGGATGCGAAGAAACCAGTTACTTTGAAGTAAATGTTGAATTATTAATAAGCGTGAAAGACTATTGTATGCTTGTGAACATGCTCAGAAAAGGGTGTGGTGTTGGAGATGACATTTTTGTATGGGATAGGAGATTTTTTGCAAGTACTTACAGTAAAGCCGGTGATACTTTAACAATTTGCAATCACATCAATTAAGTAATTAAAGAAAACTGATAATATGAATGGAGCATGATAAACAAAACAAAATATTTTTCAAAATTAAACGAGAAAAAGATTCTAGGGATGGTATTGCAAATATGAGACTTTATAATTTTGTTTAGATAGAATCAGAATTTCCCCTTTTACAAACTGACAAAAAAGAGTAAAGAGAAAAGAAAAAGAGTCGTTCTTTGTCATTCACCGGCAGAGTTCCAAAGGCCAATTCATATTGATTCCAAGCCAATTCATATAAATCATAAAAGCAGCATTATACACTTGCCACTAATGTGAGTTACAAGTCTGTTAGCGACTTGCAATATCTAAACAAAACACAATAAATGACAAATACATACAAAATAAATAGCAAAAATCTTCAATAATGATCCTGAACGAAAATACGTCATGGGTATCAACGTTTCAATAAATTAATACCTTCCGTAAATACATACTGCAAAATTATTGTCTATTCAGTTTATGAAATGCAAGGTCTCTAATCAAACAATCTTAAAATTGCCATGCATAATATAGTATGGTGCGGCGCCACAAATTAAAAGCCTCGGGGTATTTTCTAGCTTACCGGCAGCTAGACTGTTTTAACACTGGGTTTACACGGCTCTGGGAACAACCAGATGGCACAAGGCTGTACATTGCGATGTGACAAAGCGTTGAAAAGATTTGGACATGGCAAACAAGTTTCTGTTTTGTGTCTCTTATAAGAATCTAAAAAAGGATGCTAAGTTCTTTGTCCGTTATTTACTCGTGATAATCACATGTATAGTTAGGAGAGCACTGGAGAATTATTTTCAAATAAATGTTTTCCACTTGACTATTGTTCTCAAATTTGAACTTCAACAGTAACCTCTAGAGGCTAAAGGTGGATCGTAGGCACGTCTAAGTGCTCAGCCACCGGAGAAGCTCACATTGGTAAGTGAAAATTGTAGCACAGAAAAAAAACAGAGGGACGGCAATACACCTAGCATTGCCTCTCCGGAGGCCTAAGTGCCTAAGCTGTTAATACGTCTGTGCCAAAACTTACTCGAATATGCATTTCCAGCGCTAAACACTACCATTTTTTAAATTAAAAAATAATTGGTTGAACTGTTCAGAAATTGTAATTTCAAGTGAGATCAGACGTTTACGAAAATATGGAAAACCAAGGTTTTAGGGGTTCATTGTGAAAAATGAAAATATATACGACATATTTTTACGTACTAGAAAATATATTTATTTTTTGCCACCTCCAAATAACTTTGCATTGGACATTCTTGTACTTTTATTAGCTTGTTCCCCAGCGAGTATGGTGGTGTTTTTCTAAGGGGCCAGTAGCGCCCTAAGCCATAAAAAATTCACTCCGGTCCAAAATAGCCTTCAGTTTTCTTTTCCGTACTATAACCGAAGTTAGAATTATGAATTGTTTATTACAGTGGCTTCTTCGGTACGAGAATCACTTTGGACAGTTAACGTAATTATAGGTGGGACAAATGATTCCAATTTAATAAGGAAATCTTGCCACTTAAAATGAGTCTGAGAAATTTAATAAGTCATGATAATTACTGATAAAAGAACAATTCATTTTTAATTTTTTTTTTTTTACATACTCGTAATTGTGGAAAGCAAGGCTTTGTTTCTCAATGTTTTTTTTTTATTTAATGAAAATGGCAAACAAGAATGCAGTTCACATTGACGTTAAGTGATGACTGCAGCATATTTACTCCCACACAAAGACCAGAGGTCTAAATGCAGACGCGTTACCACTTCTGAGGCCTAAGGTATTGTGCCTCTGAGCCGGAAATTACATTGACCGGAACACGATAGTGCTGAACACAAACATTTAGCGGCATGTATATTAGATAATGCGGTGGTGCCTACGCTCGCGAGCTCCGTCACTGGAGCTCTACTACCAGTAAAACATTAATATTTGAATACTTTTTTACGCGGGGAAACCCGCATGGGCACCCGCCGTCTAGGGGAACAGACGGTGGATAGTGTGAGACTCACTTAAACCCCGCAGTGTTCCGACTCGTCAATGGCAGGATTACGGGAATGCTTACGCCTACATCCATAACCTCGTCGACGGATGTTTACATCCGAGCTTTCTACAGTGCGAAACTTTTGGCTTCATCCAGTCCGTGTGGAACACCAGCAGGTCATCTAGCTCACGACCTTTCTTCATTCGGGTGACGAATGTCCCCTAATCCGTCGACTGTATGTCCCTGCCCTGACCACTCACAAAACTAAGCGTCCGAAGATGCTCAGGTGGAAGGGGCTCTTGAACACACAGTACGGCTCTCTGTATTGTACGAGTATCTCTGTGTTTCGATATCCATACATCTGGTTTTGTCTATTTTTGTGTTTTCGTGTCTCGGTCTCTGGATTTGTTCCTTTCGCTCTGTGTCTATCTTAAATAGGAATCTATCTTATCTGGTTTCCATTCTTGTATAATAATATTAGGACTATTATATTTACTAGTGGTAGAGCTCCAGTGACGGAGCTCGCGGGCGTAGGCACCACCGCATTACCTAATATACTTTCCGCTAAATGGTAGTGTTCAGCACTATCGTGTTCCGATCAGGTGGTAATGTACGGCCCTGTAATTTCCGGCACAGAGGCATAACACCTTAGGCCTCAGGAGTGGCAACGCATTTGCATTTTGACCTCTGGTCATTGTGTAAGTGTCTATAGGCTGCAGTCATCACTTAACATCGATGTGAACTGCATGCTTGTTTGTCACTTCCATAACATAAAAAAATGCCCGCGGAACATCGTGTAACACTTTTTTGTGATAAAATTTCGTTACGTTTTTGCTAAATCTACCAGTTTTCAGTCGGTTTACCAGCGTCGTGTGTGAAGTTGCAATCTCACAATCAACTGCATTCAACATTCAATGCCATATTTCATGTTGCCGCTAGACATGAAATTGGTCCGGATATCTCATTAATATTAGACGGAAGTACGCGACTGAAACCACTCTATTCTATGCACATGATGAGAATACTGAAACGATATTATTGTTAGATGGGTTCTAAATAGTGTTGCCCAAAGTCGGTCTTGGTCTTGCAGTCTTGGTCTTGTTCTTGCATTTTTGCAAGACCAAGACCAAGAGCAAGACTGCCTAATTTTAGCAAGACCAAGAACAAGACTGACGGTGCAAGATTTGAGCAAGACCAACGTGAGCAGTGTGGTCTTGCAAATCTTAAATCTAAAATTAGGCAGTCTTGGTCTTGGTCTTGGTCTTGCAGAAATGCAAGAACAATACCAAGACTGCAAGACCAAGACCTATTTTGGGCAACACTACTTCTAAATCTAGTATCTATAAAATGTTTTGCATACACTATTGGGTATATGAAACTGTTCGATAGTTTTAAAATTCTCTCGGGCATATATATCTGCATTTTGACTTTGGTCTTTGTGTAGGTGTCTATTGGCTGCAGTCGTCACTTAACATCAATGCGAACTGTATGCTTGTTTGCAACTTCCATTACCTTAAAAAAATGTGAATGCAATACGAAAGCTTATCTGCCTCCTTCAGGGCATTAACAGTGTGATTGTGACCAAAGTAAAAGAATGTTAAAATCCCACGTGAAGCTGTACCGTATTATTCATGATCCCAAAACTATTAAACCATATATTAACTTGCAATAAACAACAACCGTACCCACACAATTAATATCAATGATATTTGCTGTTACAATATTGGACTTCCACAACATTGGTCTGTGGTGACTTGATGAATATTAAACAGCCAATCAGAGTAAATTATGACTTTATAAGTTCCTGGCGCCTGCACTAAATATGGTGCTCGATCGAAATAACGTGCTGGAATTACATTTGCAAAACAATACGATTAGTTAATCCTGTGGAAGTCAAGCTAGCAAACGTTGCTCAATTTTTAAAATGTTTTTGTTTTATGAACTTATCAACAAAGAGTGTTTTATTTTAGTTCAGAAAACCTTTTTGTAAAATCTGTCTAACTGTTAAAAGAATCATGGGAAGTTGATTTCTTTAGGAAACAAAGGTCTAAAAACTCTTCTACTGGAAGTTCTTCCATTACTCATCTGTTCGTGTAACGTAAGTTTTTTGGCAAATATTTTTTTCCATTTTTTTTTTACTGCAGTCTATCAACCGAACAATGGTGGTCAAACCATTCCATTAGGACGTTAGTATAAATAACAACGTGGGATAAGCAGCATCGTCTCGCGATAAAACTACCACCACTACAATTGCCAATCCGCCTGCTTAACTTAGCGATTATAGCATAATCTCCCACAATGACGAACAATTCCGTTGTAAGCGTCATTTGACGCGCGAATGGCACCGCGGCTGGTTACTAGTACTCGGTTAAGGGATGCGGGCGCGGTCGGGTGTGTGATGGGTGACCGCTAGTAAATTAAAATGCGCGTTTCCGCACTTTTGAGGGCACGTTAAGCCGTCGGTCCCGGTTGTTATCGATAGATAGCAGTCGTTAAACCTTATCGGAGGCCTTATGCGCGGTTTGAAAACAACCGACAGCGGGTTGGCCACTAACCCGTATCTCCACCAACCCGCATTAGAGCAGCGTGGTGGAGTAAGCTCCAAGCCTCCCCCCAAAAAGGGGAGAGACTCGTGCCCAGCAGTGGGACGTATAATGGGTTGCCATTATTAAGCGTCTTTGGGCAAGGCTTTGTCCAACAGTGAACGTCTTTCGGCTGAAGTGATGATGATTTATTATTTTTTTATAAAAATAGGTATCCAGGGAAAACACTGGTTTCAGAGTCAATTATCAATGTCAAAATTAATGTAATTCAAGCTTAAGGGACAATTTTATGCCGATGACTGGTTAGAATACACTATGTAAGGAATTTATTGTAGTAATTGATTGAGCTGTAATACCGTACCAGTACTTTAGAACACGCCGGTGTGAAGAGATTATTATGATGTTTCAAGTTTTATGATTCATTTTACACTTTAATTTACAATGCTTATAATTTTCGCTATTCTGTTACCACTTTTTATGCCATCAAACAAGTATACAGTTTATTTTAATGGTAAGTAACTGGTGGTAGAGCTCCAGTGACGGAGCTCACGGGCGTAGGCACCACCGCATTACCTAATATACTTGTAGCTAAATGGTAGTGTTCAGTACTATCGTGTTCCGGTCAGGTAGTAATGTACGGTCCAGTGATTTCCGACACAGAGGCATAACACCTGAGCCCTCAGGAGTGGTAACGCATCGGCATATTGACCTTGGTCTTTGTGTGAGTGTCTATGGGCTACAGTCGTCACTTAACATCTATCTGAACTGCATGCTCGTTTGCCACTGCCATTACATAAAAAATCAGTTTTTTTACTCTGAAATCAATTTTAAAATAACCTCATTCAAGAGAGGGGAGTGAGGGACTTGGCGGAAAGATACATACATACATACATACATTCAAACAATGAATCATTTATGACGAAGTAAATTATAAAGTCTACATCCCCGCCTCTTACCTGTACCTTGTTATATTTTTGCTGAATATTGAATACCTTTGATGGTCTTATGATGTAGCACGAAAATAACTGGTTATTGGGTCATTAATTCGTGTTTTAAACTTTTTTTTAACTAAGGCAGATGACAGGATATTACATTTTAACAGCGTGTTCACACAGCCTAATACAGTTTCGGTCTGATTTTTTTACTGGCGGTTTTTTTTTTATGTATTGAAAGTGGCAAACAAGCTTGCAGTTCACATTGATGTTAAGTGATGACTGCAGCCTAGAGACATCCACACAAAGACCGGAGGTCAAAATGCAGATGCGTTGCCACTTCTGAGGCCTTAGGTGTTATGCCTCAGATGATAAACAAAAGTTATAATTTGTTACCTAAACTGTGTTGTTATTCACTAAACATGTATTTACTTTTACGTGGAGTTGTACAAAATCAGTAACAATTTATAACTTTTGTTAGAATTAATTTAAAAGAGTTAGGCGGCACAATTTTATGAGACATTCGTCCACACAACATTTTGCTGTATCTATGGGAGCATATTAAGCTTGTGAACTGTTCGCATTTACATGGGAACGGTATACCTACTTGGTTATGAATATAAAGGTTTTATTTTACTGGTGATAGAGTAACATTGAGGGCACTCGAGTGCGTAGGCCCCATAGCATAATCTAAATTATCCGCCGCCAAATAGTAGTATTCAGGACTATCGTGTTCCGGTTAGATGGTCATGGCTTCATAATAACTGTCACAGAGACATAACAACTTAGGTCTCAGGGTTGGCAACGCATCTACATTTTGACCTCTGGTTTTTATGTAGATATTTTACATTAATTTTTTTTTTTCCCCAACCTAATACGTCCCACTGCTGAGCACAAGTCTCTCCCCTTTTTGGGGGGAGGCCTGGAGCTTACTCCACCACGCTGCTCCAATGCGGATTGCTGGAGGTGTTGTGGTTAGTGGCCAACCCGCTGTCGGATGTTTTCAAACCGCCCATAAGGCCTCCGACAAGGTTTAACGACTGCTATCTATCGATAGCAACCGGGACCGACGGCTTAACGTGCCCTCCGAAGCACGGAAACGCGCATACAATTAGCCACTTGCGGTCACCCATCACACTACCCGACCGCGCCCGTAGTGCTTAACCGAGTAGATCGTTTACGATCTACACCAGTCGCCGGGCCATGCGCGCTCCCTATATTAAGATACTTACCGCTAAATGGTAGTATTCAGCACTATCGTGTTCCAGTCAGGTGGTAATGTACGGCCCTGTAATTGCTGCCACAGAGGCATAACACCTTAGGCCTGGTAACGCATCTGCATTTTGATCTTGGTCTTTGTGTAAGTGTCTAAAGGTTGCAGTCATCATTTAACGTCAATGTGAACTGCATGCTTGTATACCACTTCCATTACATAAAAAAAAATGTATTGCCTGCCATCATTTAACATCCATGTGAGCTGCATATTTTTTGCCGCCATAGTCACATGAAAATAAAAGTATAGAAGCTTGGAACATCTCACGACCAACGGGTAGGTCTTGCGATATTCCTAGCTTACTTGCCTAATCCGATTTCCAACGAGTGACAGATAAATGGGACAAGGGTAAACAGGATGTCGTATCTCGCTTGGTTAAATGGAAGACGATATATAGGTCATGCCGACGTACGAAGCAATCAGTATTGCGATAGTAAAATTACGCATAGTTGTGCGTAAAGTAATGGTAGATATGTTGAAAGAATTGGTAGATAGATATGTGGCAAGAATTATTATATGAGGCAAATAATTTTCCTGCGAAGAAGGAATACGAAGACGTCAGGCTTCGGCCTGTCACAAAGCTGAATTCGAACCTTTTTTGTTACAGGCGAGAGACATAGTTTATTAGGGTGTGTTACGGGTTAAGGTACGGGTTACGGTGTTTAGTTTTAAGTCTCATGTATCTCTTGTATGTCCTTGTGTTTTTTCTTTTCTAAGTTTTAATTTAGTGTCTTTAACCCTTATTTAATTCATGTCTGTCTGTATGTACTGTGTCTTCAATCTGTGCCAATTCAATCTGTGCCAATAAATTATTTTCTTTTCTTTTTATCAAGATGAAAATACCAGGCGATTTTCTATTAAAGTGTTTCTTATGTGATATGTTTCTTATGGTCTTTACTTTCTATGTTTATTTAAGTAAGCCTTAAAAGTTGCCTTAAATTTTGTAGTTTTGATAAAACACGACGCTGACCTAAGCTTATTATGAAAAAAACTGACGTTATACAAATCAGTTATAAACCTGGAGGTATAATAAGAACGTTATACGTACTGCTAAGATTCGTGAACGTTATGCGAATTTTTATTCTATGCAATTAATGTAAAAAAAAATTCGACAATCAGGTATGGACTTCGGTTGCTCATCACGGAGAGCGGCTAGACTAGAGATCCCAGTGGATGCAGGTTCAAATCCCACCTGAAGTCAAATTTATCTTTCATTTTTTTTTAATATTTCATCGCTTGTTTTTTTGCCCAAAAATTAAAAAAAAAATTGAAAGTACGTACGTAACGTACGTAACTTCACGCCTGTAATCCCCGAAGGGGTAGGCAGAGGTAAATGCATGCATTCAAGCATACATGCAAACACCCACGACTCGCCGGTTACGTTTTGGACCATGTAACAGGTGGCGAACCTGTTGCCATCTCCGGGCACATTGCCAAACTCCGAGGTACCTACTGTGAAACTTCCAGAAAATGGAAAAATCCCAATAGCACCAGAAATAAAGGATTTTTAATCGTTATCTCTGATAGTCTCCGACCCGGGAATCGAACCCAGGACCCCCAGCGTAGTAGTAGTGGCCTGCTACCACTACGCTACTGAGGCAGTAAGAAAGAAAAAAAAGAGAAAAAATTAAATTACAAAGGTTACTTGCTGTTTAATTGTTTATTGCATTTACCTATTAAATTATAACGATCGTCAAAAACTAAAAACAATCCCCAATCATAAAGTTAATAACATAAATACTTGCAGCTAAACACCCCACATTCAGCCAATCAACGTCAAGTTGAAGGCAATTTCACTCAATTATCGCAATGTCCGGTTCCGCCAACAAAAATTTACATTTTAATTTCCTAAAACTGTTTACATCAATTTTACGGCCAATTGAACGTTTAGCTTGTCAACTAAACAATTAAACAATCAGCGGCAGCTTTTATAGTTTTAAGAAGCATACATTCAACGTGCTTTTCATGTTTTTTTTTTATATACCTAATGACAGAAGCAAAGTAGCAAACAAATTGCCTTTATTAGATCATCGTAGTTAGTGAATAAGGTAGCTATTTTCATCCAGAATTCGTTAAATATCCAGAAAATTGTTGGTTTTAATTCCTTTGGTTTGATTGTATTTTTTTTTTAATTTATCACAATGACACAAGCGAGTGAATTCAGAAATTAAAGAAATAATAGGAAATTAAAGAAAAAAAATTGCAGGGCAGGAATTGAACCTGTGACCTCAGGTTCGATTTCACGAGATCACGGAAGTTTTTTAGGTTTGAGTAATGTAATGAAAATATAATAAATATTTTCTATGGAGTTCTTCAAAATTTTCGAGTAAAATACCTTAGGTCGACTATGTGTACTATAACGTGTGAATTTCTAACAACAGCCGTTTTCGGCACTTTAAGGCTTAATAAGTCCCGAACAGTTAAAAACTCAAAATTATATAAGCACATTCCTAACATTTTTAAAAGATCTGTCCAACGATATGCCACACTTTTTAGAAAATGAAAAATAAAAAAAATAATCGCGCGTTACATGTAGGGGAAGTACCCCGAAAATATGTTTTTTCAGGTTTTTATTACCACTTTGTCGGCGTGATTAAGGTGTAAACTTGTGCCAAATTTCAAGTCTCTAATACCAATAGTTTTAGCGCTACACCGCGGACAGACAGACGGGCAGACAGACGGACATGGCGAAACTGTAAAGGTTCTTTGTATACTACGGAACCCTAAAAAAAAACAAATTGTAACTTTTAAAACACTCGCGTTTCACACGTTTGTAAAATGTGTGTGATAAACCAAATTGTGTTTCGAACAGCTTAATTTTAAGCAAATTAATTTGAAAATCACGAATTTAACGTACATTACTACCTTAGGGCACAAGCCCTACATCGTTAGCGTGAATAGTGTCGCCGCTATAATGTACTGACATAATCGCTGTAATTAAGGTGGCTAAATCACACCGCTTATCTAGTTACAGCATTAATATCAATTTGTTTCGCCGCTTTTTGTAATACTATACGCATATTAAATTAAACGCTGACAGATTGGGGTGTTTTTCTCATTAAAATGAGGATATAAATTGAGGGGGTGGTTAATTACGATAAGTAGAGGCCTTATTCATATCGTGAATCATAATTTTCTGTAATCTATTTTTTTATGTTTATAGCCTCATATTGTTTTTATTACCTACTAGTTGAACCCTGCGCGCGTTGCTACGCCACCAACTAAAAATGACAGTGGCGCCATCTGTCTAATTTGCCAACTCAAAAACCTTCTCGAGCTCATGCACAACAACTTTGCTAAAGATTATCACATGATCATATGCCTAGTTTACAATTCTATAAAGGACATACAGACAAACAATCATTTTCATACTCGTATGTTAAGATAAAAAAATAAATTGAGTATCGATTTATACGAATACATCGACAAAACAAGTCCGAAAATATATTAGGGGTGGACATTTTTTGAGGTCAATGCTAGCAAAGCAACCAAAGCCAATCTTAATTCTTTATAGTCCTGTAAAATTTGATATTAACGCGTAGTTAAAGCTGTCGCTGACTTCAAAATAATGTACGCCCCTTATGTTTCACATTGATCTTAAGTGTAATCATTGCAGCCTATAGACACCCACACAAAGACCAAAGTCAAATTGCAGATGCGTTACCATTCCTGAGGCCTAAGGTGTTATGCCTCTGTGCCGGAAATTACAGGGCCGTACATTACCATCTGACCGGAACACGATAGTGCTGACACACTGTAAGTGCCGAACTTACGCGGCAGAACTTCAGTTCGGTGAGGTGTGTGTCGGCATAGTGTGTGGATTCCGCAATCGAACCGAACTTCGGTTGTACGCCCGACTGAAGTTACGCTGTACACTATATCGCAGCGTAATTTCGACATAGTGTGTCGTCAGTAATTCAAATAGTATTTCAGACGTAAAAGTGCCGAACTTTCGTCGCGTAGCTTCGGCATGGTGTGTTTACACGCTTAAAATTATCTCTATTCTTTGCGCTCCAACAAGCTTGAACTCGCAGTCAATCCATTGGATCATGCACGGATTACGAAGCCAAATATCTCTACAATAGCCTTGTACCAAATTAAATAGAGATAATTTAAAGTCGCCAGTGGCAGCGGCTGTCCATTCGGTGTTTGCAAATTGATTAAACGGTTATCGAAGTGGTTCATAGTCGGAATCGGTAGCGGAATGCGGTCAATGAATTATCCTGTATCTATATTAACTTTTGATTTATCGCCGTTTGTGTGTTCGTGGCTTATATTTAAAACATATCACGATTAAGTTCTTGTCTTTTTGGTTTTGTAAGCATTGACGTTATTTATGTCTGTTAATGCAATGTTGTAAGCTATTGCTTAAAGTTATAGTTTTAAATAACTTCAGTATTGAAGCTGATATGTGTGAGTTTAGATGTGTGGCCCCGCGGCTGGTGTAGATTGGAAGCGATCTACTCGGTTAACAGATACGCGCGCGGTCGAGTGTGTGATGGGTAACCGCTAGTGGCTAATTAAAATGCGCGTTTTCGTGCTTAAGAGCTCGATAGATAGCAGTCGTTAAATCTTGTCGGAGGCCTTGTTAGCAGTTTGAAAACATCCGACAGCAGATTGGCCACTAACCCGTATCTCCAACAACCCACATTGGAGCAACGTGGTGGAGTAAGCTCCAGGCTTCCTCCCAAGAAGGGGAGAGACTCGCCCAGCAGTGGGACGTATCAAGGGTTGCCATTATTATTATAGGTTTCTTGGTTTGATATTATTAAAATAAACGGAGTTCATAACTTATCGTCGTATGATTTTCCTTGTGTAAAATAATGAGAATTTTATTTATTTTAATATCCGTGTATACACAATCCGGTATTCGGCCGGATAGCAGAAAAATAAGGCTGGCTATCTGTATCATCTCTAATGCAAACGAGTAAAGCAGTATGGTAATGTTAGCAGTTCTTTTTCAATATTAATTTATTTTCCTTCTAAATAAATTTATTGTGGTATATTTTGTCTACTGTTTATCTGTCTCCATATACTACTTCTTCTAATTTTTTTATGTAACGGAAGTGGCAAACAAGCATGCAGTTCACATTGATGTTAAGTGATGACTGCAGCCTATAGACACCCACACTTAGACAAAGGTCAAAAAGCAGATGCGTTAACACTCCTGAGGCTTAAGGTGTTATGCCTCTGTGCCGGAAATTACAGGGCCGTACATTACCACCTGACCGGAACACGATAGTGCTGAACCATTTAGCGGCAAGTATATTAAGGTAATGCGGTGGTGCCTACACCCGCGAGCGCCGTGACAGGAGCTCTACCACCAGTAAAAAATGAGGATCAAATAAATCAAAATATGTAAATGAAATAAATAAGGATTGTATTTTGATCCAGAATACATCTATTTGTCTTTATGTCTGTGTTTATTATAAATGTAAATATGTCACGTTTCTAATTACTCTGTGTTCGTATTTGTGTTCGGGGAATTGATACTACTAATATTGCACTGTACAGTTTACACAAACTTAATACGGTGAAACTTACTCGAGATACTCAAATGATTGATTAGTTCTGAGCTTGCTTGTCATCTTATGAATAAGTTTTGCGTAACTAAAAAAAAAAAACGTAACTTCACGCCTGTAATCCCCGAAGGGGTAGGCAGATTTAAATGCATGCATTCAAGCATACATGCAAACACCCACGATTCGCCGGTTACGTTTTGGCCCATGTAACAGGTGGCGAGCCTGTTGACATCTCCGGGCACATTACCAAACTTTGAGGTACTGGGAAATTTCCAGAAAATGGAAAAATCCCAATAGAACCAGAGATAAAGGCTTTTTCACCATTATGTCTGATAACCCCCTACCCGGGAATCGAACCCAGGACCTCAGCGTAGTAGTAGTAGCCTGCTACCACTAGGCTACCGAGGCAGTTAATGTTATTACGTCTTACTGTTTGTTTTTGTATAGTTTTAGATTTTAAGGTTTTGTATCACAAAAGGAAATAGGTAAAAACCGGTCAGTGCACGTCTGGCCACGCGCAATGTAGGGTTCCGTAGTTTTGAGGTTTGATTAATTCAATGAAAAAATATTTAAATATTTTCTATGAAGTTGTTCAAAATTTCCGAGTAAAATATATTTGGTCGGCCATTACTCGCAAAATTGTAAAGCCAACTTATGTGTGATAGTTTTCCTTTTAATTTCTACTATTGCCATAACGTTTGAATTTCTAACAACAACCGATTAGTAGGTAGAGGGGGGGGACACTTGACTCTAACGAAAATTGGCAATTAAAAGCTTAATAACTCACGAATAGTAAACTAAATCGAAAAATGATTTTAGCACACCCTTAACATTTTTAAACGGAGGACGGACAGACAGACAGACAGACAGACAGACGGACGGACATGGCGAAACTATAAGGGTTCCTTGTTTACTACGGAATCCTAAAAACGAGACCCTTTGAGATCATTTGTACATGTGTCTCTCTGTCCATCGGTCCCAGCCTATTTTCTCCGAGTACTGGACCAATTGATTCAACATCTAAGTTTATATTATCGGTGTTTTAATATAATTTGTTACATTAAGCAATGTTACAAGAATTTATTACCGCTCAGGTGTTGGCTGCTGAGGGAACGCTCGTTATAATTGCGCATAAAACTAATACCGATAAGTTACTACAAACGAATTTATATTGTAAATATAATGAAATAACATAGACTCCGAACGTTATTCTCATTATTTCTCAGATAAGTAAGTTTTGCTTTTGCGTGATATTGTTCAATATTTGTAGCGGCGCGGGGACGGTGATAAATTAAGTGGACTGTATATTATTATTAGGGGTGGTTCCCAGGGATGGATGACAAAATGAATGCAGGACTAGTACGCACCTACCTTGTTCTTCTATTCTTCAGTCTGGACTTGGTGCATGGCGGCGGTGGCGTGGCGATCCTTTATCCGCGTTTATTCACGTAATCACCACACATATGATTATTTGTTTATCACAATAGTTTATAGGCCTTTTATTTTATTGAAATTTTATAATATTTTTACACACACGAGGTAAAACAGCGGTTACAGCGAAATAAAAGCACAAGGCGCGAACAGCGGACAGCAACGGCGGATGATGACAGACGGTGTCTCAATGTTCGGTGCGCACAGGAAGGTGGGAGAGGAAAAATACAGGAAATAAGATCTACCCCCAAGTATTTATAATAACGGCGGTAACATTTCCCCCAGCCTTAAAGGGTCACCTTTAAAAAAAATAAAAAAATAAAAAATAAATAAAGAGAGAAAATTGACTCTGACTGCGAAATTATAATATATACTGCGTTGTATGTACTGCGGTTATGTATTTACTGCGGTGCGGTAAAATTATTAACTAAACTAAGAAAACTGCGGTATATTAATATAGAAACTATTGGCTAGGTAAAGGGCACAACTTAACTACCGGCCGCACAAAGCTACCCTTAGAGGTCCGTAGGGTAACAACGCGGGTTGATCCATCCTTAGATGGATGTACGTCTTCCACGACACCTAGTGGCCATGAAAACGGCGGTAAATTATCTAAGATAAGTATCACTACGGTACCAACCTTAATAGGGACTGCATGCGTCGTCCACTTGGAACGAGATTGTAACTGGTGCAGATACTGCATACGCCAGCGTTTCCAAAAAGATTGAACCACTTGATCTAATAGGGTATGCCTTTGAAGCAGATTCTGCGAAGTCGGTTCTACTACCGGCGCTGGTAGTGAAAAAAGCGGAGCGGTGTTAAGGAAGTGCGCGGGTGTCAGAGCAGAGGGCTCTGAGGGATCACTGCTCAAAGCAGTGAGCGGACGAGAATTAATAAGCGCTTCAATCTGCGTTAAAACGGTTAATAATTCCTCATAGGATAATATTTGTTGCCCTATAACCTTGAAAAGATGAGTCTTTACGACTTTTACCATGCTTTCCCAGCAACCGCCAAAGTGCGGAGACGAGGGAGGTATGAGTTTCCATTTGATGCGGTTTTCAGCGAGTTCAGTTTCCAAATTTGGTCTAAACTCGTCAAGAAATTTATACAGGTCGCGCAAGTATGAGCGAGCGCCTATAAAATTAGTACCATGGTCCGAGTACATACATTGTACTGGACCGCGTCGCGAAAGAAATCGCTTAAAAGCGGCAAGAAAGGCAACAGTACTCATATCAGTAGCTATTTCTATGTGAATAGCTCGAGTGGTAAGACACGAAAATATGCAAAGCCAAGCTTTGCGACTCTTGACTCCACGAGCGCGATACGGTGTATAATAAAGCGGGCCTGCGTAATCGCAACCGGTGTGTGAAAACGCCTTAACCATTTGATTAACGCGTTGGCTAGGCAGATCTGCCATGATCGGGAATGTGGGATGCGGTCGAGATCGGAAACAAGTGTTACACTTATTTATTCTTTGACGAATAACACTGCGAGCGGCTAGTATCCAATAGTTCTGCCTAAGTAACGACATAAGTAATTCGGGTCCTGCGTGTAGGTATTTTTTATGATACATATCAATAAGCAGATCTATAATATGATCATTACGCGGCATTACGTAGGGATGTTTATATTCATAATTTTCTAAAGAATTTGATAGCCGACCACCAACACGGATAAGGCCATTTTCATCTAAAAACGGTTTTAATTTAAGTAATGTGGATGAGCAAAGATCGTTATTATTTATTTTAACAATATCTTCAGCGAAATAAATATTCTGAAGAACGCGAATTAATTTTATTTCAGCGAATTTAATATCTGAACTTGAAACTGCGGTATTACCGGTACGTGGTAATATATTTGCAAAGCGGTAAATATAAACTATTATGCGTAACAACTTTGAATAAGACGAAGTACGTTGTGATAACGAATATAACAGCGATTCATTACTATTAGTGGTTGTAATATGTATATTCAATTTTTGTTCAGGAATTTCATTTAAATAAATATTATTTATATTATTTATGGGCCAATCTGAAGGATGGCTACTCATCCACGGTGGTCCGTGGAACCACAGCGGATGATTTATTAATTTAGCGGGTGACAGTCCTCGAGAGAGGCAGTCTGCAGGATTTTCTACTCCTGAAATATGGTAGAAACTACTAGAAGGCACATTATCTATTATTTTTGTGACCCGATTTGCAACAAACGTTTGCCAGCGATGCGGAGAAGCGTTAATCCAACATAAAACTACTTTCGAATCACTAAATGCGTAAATGTTATCTATTTTATAGCGGTTGTTATAATTATCAAAAACTAAGCGGAGTAATTTGGATAACAATAGTGCAGCGCAGAGTTCCAGTCGTGCGACTGTAAGAACCTTTAACGGCGATACCTTTGACTTTGCGCACACGAGTTGGACGGATGTGGCCTCGGGTGTGGTGATGTGCATGTACACTACTCCACCATACGCTCGTTCACTCGCGTCAGCAAAGCCTACAAGCGTTACTACGCAGTCATCTAAAACTCCCAGGTGCCGCGGGATACGAATCTCGTTCAGTGCGGGTAGTTCAGCGCAAAACTTATTCCAGGTAGCAACAATATTATCAGGCGGACTGTCATCCCAGTCACACTTCAAAGTCCAAAGTTCCTTTACAAGAAGTTTGGCATGCAGTATGACTGGAGCCGCGAAACCTATAATATCCCATAACCTTGCGATTGTAGATAATATAGTGCGTTTTGTGCAATGTTCGCTGGGGGCGTTTACTTTGAAATAAAAAGAATCACTGGATTGATCCCAATGCAATCCTAAAATTTTTTGCTGAACGGATTTGTCGAACTCAATGTCCGAAAGCGACCTGTGAGATGCGGGTATGGTATGTAAGACCGACTGCGAGTTGCTTATCCATTTGACCAGGTCAAATCCACCGGCTCTGAACAAATGGATAAGTTGTTGACTTGCTTCAATAGCTTGCGGTTCATTCATTATACTAAACACTATGTCATCCGTATAAAGAGATTTAGAAACGATATCTACTGCGGTAGGGTACCTATGTCCCTCGTCGAACACGAGCTGCTGGATTACACGGAGCGCTAGGTAAGGACTAGCCTTAATACCGAAACACACTCTAGCAAACTCGTAGACTTGCAATGCGTGAAGCGGATTAAATCTATATAAGATTCGTTGAAAACAGCGGTCAGGTTCTCTAATACCTATTTGTAAATACATTTGACGACAGTCAGCGGACAGCGCTACAGCGAATAATCTAAAATTTAATATAATTGAAAATATGTCGCCTTGTAAATTAGGGCCAGCGTGCATCAAATTATTTAAGGAAACTCCCGTAGATGATTTACAACTAGCGTCTAAGACTACTCGAAGTTTGGTAGTCGCTTTGTCGTTCCGTATAACCCCGTGATGCGGTATATAATAATTAGGCTGTGACATATAGTCAATGCCAGTCACGGGAAATAAATATTGTTTGTCTAAGTACTCGCGCATGACGTCATCATATGCTATACGTAAACTCGGCGAAGACTGCAATTTCTTTTCTAAACAAAGAAAACGTTTTTTAGCGACGGTGTATGAATCACCTAATTTACCTAGATCGTCATTAAACGGCAGCGCAACAATATACCTACCACTCTCGTCGCGTACAGTGGTAGTGCGGAAAAAATCTTCACATTGGAGATCATCTTTATTTTTTGCGGGCAGAGATGAGACTTCTTCAAGCTCACAGAATCTCTTAAATAGCATGTCCATGGACTGGTCCACACTGGTACAACACAATGTTGTATGCGGGTTATAATTGGGTAACGCGGGAATCGAACCCACTATTACATAGCCTAAGACAGTATTAATTACGGCAGGCGAATGCTTGCTTATCACCTTACCTGGTAAAAGCAAGTGCGGGAATAACGTGGCTCCAATTAAAATATCAATGGGTCCGGGAATATTATAACTTTCATCTGCGAGTGCGATTGCATTTAAATGCGACATCATAGAGGTGTCTACAGGAACCGTAGGTAAATTATCAGTTATGTTATCAATAACAAGCGTTGAAAGGTTGTAAGAAATGGTTGAGTTAAAACGCGAATGAATTTTAATATTTATACAACCCTTTATTGGCTTCTCTGACCCACCGATACCTCTCACCATAAAGCTAGAATTTAAATAGTTCGTTATACCTAAACGTTTGCAGCAATCCTCTGTAATAAAGTTGCTTTGAGACGCACTGTCTAATAAACATCTCATCACGTGTTTATTTCCCAGTGAATCGTATAAAATAACTTGCGCGGTCGCTAGTAGCACGATGGACGGCGAAGCGCATTCGTTAGGTACAAGCAATCTATCATGACACTGTGTACGAGCGGTGTTAACTGCGGCTGCACACAATAATGCATCGGCAGCGTTATCAGTTATCCGCGTGTGCGGCGTAGGCGCATGTTGTTCTGAAGTGAGGACAACGGGACGTGTGGGCGACGGCGGCGGGGATGAATTACTATGCCTACGAGGCGAGCGGGAGGAATGACGTAGCGAAGAAACCGGTTTGCTATTAAAATGTAGCAACGAATGATGTCGCCTATTACAAGTTCGACAAGAACTATTTGAATTGCAATTAAGCACTTTATGCTTATTACTTAAACAGTTGATACATGAATTATTTTCTTTTATATATTTAAAGCGTGCGGAAGGCGAAAGCGAATGAAACTGCGGGCATTTATAGTAATGATCGTGAATGTTATTATCACATAAGCATTTGACGGGAACTGTTGAAGTAATATAGGTTTGTAACTGCGGAGCGGGCGATTTCCTATGCGGTTTAGCACTGACAGCGGTACCTATGACGCGCGAATTATTATTAAAAGTAGATGAGTGCATGAATACTTTATGCTGTTTACGTATAAAACTAGACAGATCACTGAACTTAGGTAACTCATTGTTCACCAAACTGTTTTCGAAAGCGTGAATCGTACCAGTGTCTAATTTTTTAATAGAAATATGAAACAACATAAAATCGGCCAAGTTATCAATTTTTAAGTTAACTAATGCGTTTACGGCGGTGACTATTTTATCAATGAAATATTCATAGTTAGCAGCGGATGCGGAACCAGTTAATTTTGTATTGAATATTTGATCAATATAAGAAGAAGCGATACAGCGAGTATCTTTATAGCGATCAGTTAATGAATTTAAAATGATGTGGTAGTTATCACCACACGGCGAAATATCAGCAAATGTACTTTGTACTTTGGGAGACAGCTTCCCAATTAAATAATAAAGTTTCTCGTCGTTAGTTAACGAATTATTGTCATCAACTGTAGACTTAAAACTAGCGTAAAACAAGGGCCATTTTTTGATGTCACCATCAAATGATATTAGTTCAATAGGAGGTAAAATAGGCCTACGAGACGGCGTGGAAGAATTATTGCTATTAACAGCGGTATTGTTATTAAATTGACTTGCAGTCCTTTTAATATAGCAAAATAAGTCCTCAGCGGATGAGTATGCGTGGTAGTTAGGAATTGCCTTAGGATTGCTAATTAACAAAGCGTTATTATATTGATCTAAGGTTTCTATGAATTCAGATCTTAGATCATTAATAGTTTCAATAGAATTTAAGAACTTGTCTTTATTCTCCACGCTCACATGAACTACTTTAGCCCTATCATATATTTCTTGAATACGCGAAAACAAAGCATTGCGTTTTGATTGTAACATAATAAGTTTAATGTTAGATTCGGACTCCATGGCATCACCATACAAGGAACCCTCATCTTGGTTCTTTTCAGTTTTTTTAGAAGTCATAATTTGACTGTTATAAAACTGTTACAAATAATTAAAATAAATAAACACTGCGATAAAGTGACTCTTAAAGATGGGAAAAAAACAGCGATACTAAAACCGATTCGACCAAAAATTAGGTAGGTAGGTACTCTAAATCGGGCTCGAAATGGACCAACAAATGTAGCGGCGCGGGGACGGTGATAAATTAAGTGGACTGTATATTATTATTAGGGGTGGTTCCCAGGGATGGATGACAAAATGAATGCAGGACTAGTACGCACCTACCTTGTTCTTCTATTCTTCAGTCTGGACTTGGTGCATGGCGGCGGTGGCGTGGCGATCCTTTATCCGCGTTTATTCACGTAATCACCACACATATGATTATTTGTTTATCACAATAGTTTATAGGCCTTTTATTTTATTGAAATTTTATAATATTTTTACACACACGAGGTAAAACAGCGGTTACAGCGAAATAAAAGCACAAGGCGCGAACAGCGGACAGCAACGGCGGATGATGACAGACGGTGTCTCAATGTTCGGTGCGCACAGGAAGGTGGGAGAGGAAAAATACAGGAAATAAGATCTACCCCCAAGTATTTATAATAACGGCGGTAACAATATTATTTAGATATTATAACAGAATAATACTCAATTTATTTCGTTTGCGCCTTGTATTGCAATGTTTATAAATTATTTATATTCCGTGAAACTCGCTCGAAGTTACGCATGGATTGGGTAATATTTTTGATATTCTTTGGAAGGGACTTGTAGAAATGGAGGGCATTCGGGTCAGAAGTTGGTTAATTACGTTAATGATATGAGTAAATACTTATCTCAGTAATTTATTTTTAATTATTTTTTTAGGCTTCATTATAAATATAAAGGAAACGGATATTTTACTGTAGTTTAAAAATATACCTCAAAGTTTGGTAATGTGCCCGGAGATGTCAACAGGCTCGCCACCTGTTACATGGGCCAAAACGTAACCGGCGAATCGTGGGTGTTTGCATGTATGCTTGAATGCATGCATTTACCTCTGCCTACACCTTCGGGGATTACAGGCGTGAAGTTACGTTTTTTTCTTAACATAAAATTTTATTTTTACTTAGTAAGCTTGTCTTGATACACAGCAGGATGGACAGCAGCGTCCCGCGATAAAACTACCGCCACTGCGATCGCCAAGCCACCTTCCAAGCGTGGCAATTATGGCATATATTCCTCATAAGACGCACTATATTGTTGTAAGCGTTATTGGAGAAGATTTAGTCCAACAGTAGACGTTTTTTGACTGCAGTGAGGATTGAATGTAAAGATAACTTCTAATCCTCTGTATATGTAGACAACGGCATAAACATTAATTCATGCGTATATACTTATGCATATCCATATACTCAAGATGTAATCGTGCAATTGTAAACATTAAACACTCTCCTAAAATCTTAGGAATACACCCGAGGTTCAATCCTAATCTTACGAAAATATAGTTTTTTCAGGTTGTTCTATCACGATTATTCGATCCAATAGAACAATGCATACCAGACCATACTTCGTATGGAAAATGTGAAGTACTATGTCGTCATCTATAATTGATGGGGAATGTCGCTTTATTCCAATGATGCCATCTAACAACTTAGTTGTGTCAGTTATAGTCTTTGCAATCCACGAGCGCGGTGAACGCTTGCTTGTGGTAAAGACGTATCTGTAAACGTCTAAATGTTTGTGCGTAAGCTAGAGCGCAAGGCACGCACACTTACATCTCCTACATGTATGTACACTTTGTTTCTTCTAACTACAACCAACCGCCGACCGCGTTCATGAATTACAAGATCGGTATAGATACTATCATTGCCTTCCCATAACAATTCCATATATGACACTATGCGATGATTGTTCCTGTTTTTACCCTTTGGTGTAATACCAAGACTTCTCACACGTTGGAGTTATGTAGCTGTCTGTTGGGTTTTGTTATTTGCTTAATTCAAAATGATCTTTATGGCTAGTGCTGCTGCTTACTGAAACGTTTTATGGGGCGATTATAATTCCAAATGGGCTTAACTTATTTACTAGAAAAAAATAATGTTTTTTTTTTTTTAGTTACATTATTTACCTACATTTGCATTAAGTATTCATCTTATGTAACTAAACTTAGTTTATGTAAACTTTACTTATCTTTCGGCCATATTCTGAAAATTCTTTTGTCTCTATGAAACACGTGCAAACGAAAGAGGTAGCCTGTATTTGGGGGTCGTTTAAAATTGTCTTTTGAGTATTCAGCCGTCTGTATCTCAATGAATTTCAGTATTTGTTACACTTAATTCTGAAAATCAAATTAAATACTGAGAAAGTAAAATATAATGTACAAAGCATGGGGCATAATCCCTCACAAATAACCAGAAAATAGGTTTTAAAATAAATTGCCATATAATTCATATATAGAGTATAAAAACTACAGAAGTATCAAAATAATCCAAGAGTAGATACTGATTTCTACTGCCTGAATTTTAAAACACACCAAAGTAGATTGAAGTCACTTAATCCACAACCAGCGCTCGTGGGCGCAGGCACCACCGCATTACCTAATATACTTGCCGCTAAATGGTAGTGTTCAGCACTATCGTGTTCCGATCAGGTAATAATGTACGGCCCTGTTATTTCCGGCACAGAGGCATAACACTTTAGGCCTCAGAAGTGGTAACGCATCTGTATTTTGACTTCTGGTCTTTATGTAGGTGTCTATAGGCTGCTGTCATCACTTAACATCATTGTGAACAGCATGCTTGTTTGCCACTTTCATTACATAAAAAAACAGAATCTATGATTGAACGTGTCTTTAGGAATAAATAACCGCATCCTATTATAATCGGTTCTTCTACTAGAGTAGGTACTTATTTTAACTGCCAAGTACGTAAATAAAAACTTTTCAAGACCTTTTGACACAATTTTTTCAAAGTAGTAAAGCAAAAGAAAGTTCTGATCTATCTTAATTCAGTTTCAAATAGTTCAGTGCAGCTGATACTGATACTAAGCGGCTTAGGCTTGTTTACTTGCCTGGCTTAGCTGGTTTGAATGCAGCAAAAGACGGTGACTCGGGTAAACTAAACGAACGTGGCTTAAGGAGATCGAAAATTATAAAGGATTATGTTACAGACTGTGGCAAGCCATTTGGAAGTTGTAAATAGTTTGATAAAAACGTAACTTTAAGCCTGTAATCCCCGAAGGGGTAGGCAGAGGTAAATGAATGCATTCAAGCATACTTGCAAACACCCACGATTCGCCGGTTACGTTTTTGGCCCATGTAACAGGTGGCAAGCCTGTTGACATCTCCGGCACAGTAAATAGAACACTGTACTGTGTCTCCGGACGCGTTACCAAACTTCAAGGTACTGGGAAATTTCCAGAAAATAGGAATAGCCCAATAGAACCAGAGATAACACCATTATCTCTGATAACCCCCTACCCGGAATGTGAACCCAGGACCTCAGCGTGGTAGTAGTGGCCTGCTACCACTAGGTTACCGAGGCAGTTAAATAATAAATAGTTTGATGGGTGTATTAAACGCTACTAGCTTTTGTAGTCTGGCCTAAAAAGTATTATGTTATCGGGATAAAAGTCAGTTCAACACAAATTAAAGAACTTTTAAGAAATATAGTAAATGAATGAATAAGAAAATGATTTCAACCGAGATTCGAACTTGCATCGCTTCAGATGCTGCTTCCGCATTTTGAAATTTGGCGCTGAATTAAAATTAAAATAGGATATTTTTATCAAAATTTGCCTATGCTTAAAATATCTTTTGTTTATTAACTTCCTATACATAGTTTTTGAAATATTCATAAAATGCCATTATTGTTTCATCGTTATTTTTTAACACCTTTTACAATTTTTTTGTGTTAAGGAAATGTTTTTTGCACATTTTTCTAGACATCTTTCCAGGTCATATGAGGTATCAGACGTATTTTTACGACCATTGTCTCAATGTTTCACTATTTTCATAATAATCTGGTGAACAATAACATAGTAACTCTAGTTAAGACTAAACGAGCGAACCTTATGATGATCAACAACTATGCAGGATTATGTCATAGACTCCGGTGAGTCGTTTAGAAGTTGGGAATAGTTTGCTGAAGAGACTCGTAAATGCGAACTTTTGCGTTGAATACAGTTTGAAATGTTAGTTATAATTTATGAATATTTGAAACGTTAATCTTTCCAAAGTTAGTTTCTGGATGGAAGAATGTCAATGATTTTTTTTTATTGAAGTTCTTTCTTAATACAATTTTTATCTAATACATAGAACTCGCCAAACTTAATAAAAGTTTGAGGCGAGATGCGCTCTTTTTTGTTATTACTTACCTTACTTATTACTGTCTCTAAATTACAAAGTGAAGTTTTTTTTTTTTTATTTATTTACATAAATAAAAAAAAAAAAACTTCATCTTGTACTCCACCAATCACTTAACAACAACGTGAACTGCATGCTTGTTTGCCACTTCTATTACATAAAAAAAAACTTATACCTTTTTCCAGATTCCTATAATAACTTATCTTATTTAATTCTCTGACAGAAGCTCTAATCATTAACTTGGAGAAACTTATATAAACATACACAAAATTGAACGATTTCACTAAAATAATCACAGTATAGATTTCAAAACACAGAATGAAGGCATAATCTTCGATTAAGTCATCTTACCTCCATACATTAGTATAAGAGCAGTTTAGACCTACACAGCTGTCGGGGACAATGCAAAACGAGAACATAAAGACTAACGCTAAGAGTGTATGTATCCTGTTGCCCTTAAGAAGACATCTTACGCTTAACTACCTCGCATTGGATTTGTGGGCGTCGGTGATTTAGTGTGGTGTAAGTGATGAGCGATTACGTTTTCCGCTTACTATCTTAAAATAAGTCATTTATTTGCTAGAATACAATTAATTAGAATTTTATTATAAGATATTTATATTCAATCTGCAAGCGGATGTGCAATTTAAGGCAAATAGCTTAAGGTTGAAATTTAATCCACCATGTATTATTATGCTCAGCAATATTTTTTGTGACGACGAAACGGCCAAGCCACACATTTTGACTAAGACTTAACATCAGATCTGAGAACTTTTTTGCTGTGCTTATATCCTAGATTAAAATCTAAATTAGGTGGGTAAGTCACCAGACATAAGTGAGTCTCTTTCACAAAAAGAGGCTGAATTTTGATTGCTTGTTATTTATTTGTAAACCCATACTTCAATATTGGTAAAACGTGCACTAATGAAGGTACGCGAACAAACACAGGACTTAATGCAGATGTATCACTTTTAAAGCTTTACATTTTATATACAAAGCAACTACAAGACCAATAAATGATCGCCAGAAATCATGCTGAATACCATTTGGCGGCATATGTATATAGATTATAATTATGATATAATAGCTTTAGGCACTGCCCTTGATTTATTACCTTCCCCATTATAATAAATTTCAAGGACATGCAAAGTGTAATTTGTTCAGGCAAGCGTAGCAAGCGTATAGGCAAGCGCAGCGTAGGGCGTCCACCTGCAAGATGGACCGACGACCTAGTGAAGGCTGCAGGTACCCGCTGGATGTCGCATCCGATCGGTCGGCATGGAGGTCATTGGGGGAGGCCTATGTTCAGCAGTGGACGTCCTATGGCTGATATGATGATGATGAATTTGTTCATGACAATTTCAATAATCGCTGATATCTTATCACTCACATCAGCTACACTCATGCAGATTGAGTTGTCCTGATTCGGATTGTTTCTTTTGAGATCAGATTAATTTCGATACACAATGACTCGTTGATCTTCTCGAGTGAAAAAGCTTTTGACTATACTTCATTATCATGTATGCTTCGTTTGTCATTGTTGGTGATATTATTTAAATTGTTTACCATGCGTTCCCTTAATCTAATATCTATCTAAGTTTTATCATAATTGTCTCTAGTATATTGTTGTTTAATTGCGTTTCTACTTATATATTTGACTTGTCAAAATAGGTTTTTATATTCACATTTTAATTCGATCCTTAAAAAACTAAATTGCGTTCACTAGCAGTTTACAAAAATTTATTTATCATTTATATGACACATCTGATTCTGTTCTAGGCATCACCATAATAATTTTACAATGGTTTTCAGGTGCAAATAGAAATGATAATGACATGTTATAAGATGTATGAGAAATTATTATTAAAATATCTTGCTGGTAGAAGGCTACAATCTCTGAAAAAGGCAGTTATGACTGAATACTAAAATTGGCGAAGGCATTGTACGATCCTGTGGCCTACTAATTTTGAAGAATTTTTGAGCTAATGTAATCTTGATCAGCTGAACCATGGTATTTCAACTATCCCAACAGGTGGCGGCAGTGTATATAACAGACTGGTGGTAGAACTACAGTAACGGAGCTCGCGGGCGTAGGCACCATCGCATTACCTAATATACTTGCCGATGGATGGAAATGTTCAGCACTATCGTGTTCCGGCACAGAGGCATAACACCTTAGGCCTCAGGAGTGATGTCTATAGGATGCAGTCATCACTTAACATCATGTGAACTACATGCTTGTTTGCAACTTCCATCGCATAAAAAAAAAGTTAAATTGGCTGCAGCGTCTCGCGATAAGTCTTTTGCCAATACACGTGCCAAACGTGGTGATTATGTCATATTCTTCCCAAATGACGACAATAATATGGGTTTCTTTGGTAAGACGTTTGTCCCGCGGACGTGGACGTCTTTCAGCTGGGCTGATGATGATGATGATGATGATATATTCTGACTCGCTGTCTCCATTATTTTATAGTATCAAGTAGAGAAAGAAAATATTAAAAAGTTATAAATCCAAACTGAGTGCTGGGCACGAGTCTCTCCCCTTTTCGTTCCGTTAGGAGGCAGTTTTTAATAATAATAATTACGTAACTACGTACGTAACTTCACGCCCGTAATCCCCCAAGGGGTAGGCAGAGGTAAATGCATGCATTCAAGCATACATGCAAACACCCACGATTCGCCGGTTACGTTTTTGGCCCATGTAACGGGTGGCGAGCCTGTTGACATCTCCGGGCAGATTACCAAACTTCGAGATACTGAAAAATTTCCACAAAATGGAAAAATCCCAATAGGACCATTTTAAGGAGACTTTACACCTACTTTATTATATCTGATAACCCCTTACCCGGGAATCGAACCCAGGACCTCAGCGTAGTAGTAGTAGTGCCCTGCTACCTACTATTTAATTTATTACGTGTTTTTGATTATTATTAGTGGTTATTCACTCTAGGTTAGTTTAAAAAAAAATGACCATGTAAAAGTGCTCTCCAGGAGTCTAATTATATGAAATAAATGAATAAACTGAATAAACCACTAGCCTACCCAAGCAGTTACATTATATGACTCTAATATTTTAATATAAATTTGAGTGATTTTTCTGCCTTAAAACCTTTTATAGTTCTCGTAAAAGGTAAAAATAAAACAATAGATACCACAACAAAGTTGCGAGTAAAAGTCAGTCAAATACAAAGAAATCTACATTCTAACCAGTTTCAAATGCAATGGAATCGTGACCACAATTTCCCTATCAGCTAAATCGTATGTTTACAACCTTCAATACATTTTGTTGGACATTTTAATTTGTTTCGCATAATTAATTGGGATATAACAGTTTGTTAGCTATCCTCCTGTCTTAATGGAATACAGTATATCAAGTGCTAGTAGGCGTAACTTCGATATCGAGTAGAAAACGCGTGTGAATAATAGTTTCAATTACATAAAAGTATTATCGTGAGTATACGAGTAGATTAAGGAGTAAGCGTTATTGGTGATATTAAAAACTAGCCTTTGCCTGCGGCTTCGCGCGCGTGGATTTCGAAAAGTAGCCTCAAAGTCAGCTTTATCTCTGTACCAAATTTCATTAAAATCGGTTCATTCGTTTGGACGTGAAATGGTAACAGACAGAGTTACTTTCGCATTTATAATATTAAAAGTAGGGATTTAAATGATATATTTGTTTTCAACATTTCAAACTATTAAAATCAATTCGTTGCTTCGATTGCTTTTCAGCCTATTTCTCTCCAAATTACGTATAACTCTAACACATCGCGGATACTCCGCCAAAACTCCATACAAACGCTTAATTTGGTCTCTATTACACAGACATCAATCAGTGACGTACATTTACACGTGCACCAGTGTGCGTAGCACCTAGAGAACACCAAGCGTCACCCATAAGAGGGGAGGAGGTTGGGTCAGGCGGGGAAATCGAGCGGGAGGTCGAAGTGTCCATTTTATACATAGTATAATTACATGTTCTCTGACTCTGTTAAGGGTATTTGGGGAAGGCTTTGTCCAGCAGTGGGTGGTCTTTCGGGTGGAGTGATGATGATTCAAGTTATAAATAGAAAATCTCTTGTAAGGAACCTTGTGAAAGAGCGTTTTTTTTTAAGTCATTAGTATTTTTTTATAAAAACTTTGAGTACAGACTCTCGCAAAGCATTCGCAATGAGTCTGGCACGAATAAACATCAATTATAATTTGTTTATCAAAGTTACGTTACATACAAGTCCTGGGACCACACCATAAAGACGTCAAACATGAACCTTATATTACGCAAGTTTATGCGAATGCGCATACGCAGAATCAAAGTGACACTTTATCAGATTTTATATCGGCGTTCCTGAATAGAATTACCACTTCTGTCTTATTGCATACTACTATGCTTTGGCTTTATATTGCTTTCCTGTTACTGCTTTTGCATATTTGAGATAGGAAATTGAAAATGCTTTTTAGAAAGGATTATGTTATTTATGGTGGGCTTCGTTTAAAGAAACTTGAACCTTATTAGCGTCTATTTCTGTGTCACGTTCCTATGCATCGAAAGAGGGACTGACTTTATCCCTGATTGTGTTGAGAATTGGTAGTCAATTCAATATGACAAAATTTGTTTTCAATTACACTGACAATCTTAGAATTCGATAAATTTGGCGTGTAGTGGCCTGCTACCACTAGGCAATTGCCTCGGTAGTCTAGTGGTAGCCGGCCACTACTACTACGCTGAGGTCCTGGGTTTGATTCCCGGGTCGTGGGACCCGGATAAAGGACTAAACGCCATTATCAGAGATAATGGCGTTTAGTCCTTTATCTCTGGTTCTATTGGTACTTTTCCATTTTCTGGAAATTTCCCAGTACCTCGAAGTTTGGTCATGTGCCCGGAGATGTCAACAGGATCACCACCTGTTACATGGGCCAAAACGTAACCGGCGAATCATGGGTGTTTGCATGTATAATTATTACTCCAGGATTGAGTTAAGAACATCAATACTAAAACAAAAAGGCCACTTAATACTAATACTATCTATTGAAGATACTTTTAATGAATTAAAAATAATGCTCGTCATCATTTTAGCCGGCACACGGCCACAGCTGAACAAAAGCTTCTCCAAAAGATGCCATCATTTTTATCATAATAATAAAATATAGTGATCAGCTTATCTATTACATTTATGGACATTTCTGGGTACATTGCCGAACTTCGAGAGCGGCACTGTGAACACACAAAAATTGGAAAACATTTATATGAATTATTTACTTACCTCCGACACGCGGATCACACCCAAGACCTCAGCGTAGCAATGTACAAACTCTTCAAAAAATTAAGTATTTCAAATCTCCACCCCCACTTCGAGCTCTATTTTAAATAAAATATCATAATATTACAATCAACTGTAACAAAAACTTAAAAAAATAGCACTGTTAGCTAAGCTTAAGCTTAAAATAAACCCTATGAATGGCACATCGCTGCAATCAAGTCTTCAAATAGTATTGTTGCCGCCATTTCCTATTGAATATTACATGATATCGTTCCTCGGCGTCATTATGGGAACAAACGGCGGACATGAGACCATTCTCACGGAATTTTGTGTTCTCAATATTGAAGAAGATTTAAAAGTAATAGTTATAGTAAGGGAAGCCCACGAATTGTTTTTTGCAGTAACTCGAGCGCATCAAATAAAGATGTTGTTATGGGGGAAACTATATACCCTGTTGAGTATTTCCACTGAATAAAATGTGTAAAATAATGTGTAAATGCGGTGTTCAAAAATTTCAAAACTCATGAAGTTATCTCTCTTGCAAATCGTTCCATTTAACAGCTCCAGCTATACAGCTAAAGTATCTATTTAACACGCTTGAGTACTTTTTCACCTCTTTTGAAAAGGTCAAGGCATCCATGTGACGTATCAAGGATGCGTCAGACATTTTGCCACAAGAGGATGTTAAGTTTATCCAAAAGATCCGGCCACTTTAATTTCTGTCGATTTGGATGAATGGTTACCACATGACGACTGTTTGAAATCGTAAGGGCAGTTTCTTTAAAGGGGCCCCTTAAATACAGATTTGGTGAAGAAACTGTTGAGGGGACGAGGTATCCCCGATTTTTTTAAAAATTCCCTTTTGGGCTACTACTACTCTATGGCTATATGTATTTCCATAATGAACGTAAAAATGCTCAGCTTTTTACAATATGACATCCGTAGCTAGCAATTCGTGGAAATCACCTTTGTTACGGACGTAGATTAAGCCGAAAAGGTTAGGAAGGCCTTGGGTTATACGGTCGCTTGTAAATCTGCGAGTGCAAGTTTCCCTTATGCTGTACATCTTAACGTACAACGTACTTTATTCCTCGAAGGTCTAGGCAGACCATGCATTCAAACATACACTAAACACAAAAGTCGCTTGTTACGTTTAGGCTCATGTAACAACGTGGCGAACCTATTAAGCACATTATCAAACTCCGAGGGCGGCACGAGGGAAACTTCCTGATAACTTTGACGGTAGATACGATAAGATAAAATAAATATTTATTTATTTTCTCCACTATGTTTTTTTAAAATTAATCATAATTATAGTTAGTACAGGACATGAAGCTTATTTAAAAAAATATATATTATTTTTTTATTTTTTTTACATTTAACTCTGGGTATTGTAAAGACAAGAGCGCTCAAACTAGGTAAACCATGTGCTATGAGTCTCCTGGTCTCCGCCTCAGGATTTTGTCCACTTAATTACTTGTACAATTTTAGTTAAAGCTCATTAGAGTAATAAAATGAATTAGATATTATAATTTTGCATAGTACTTATTATCACCACATTAGGTACCCACGAGGTTAAGCGGCAAATTCCCTCATAGTACCTATACACATATAGAAAACATGTGGGATTATCTCAAAGTATGTGAGTGTGTGTGTATTTGTGTGTATGTGTGTGAAGATAGATTAGGTAATGCGGTGGTGCCTACACCATCTAGCTCCGACACTAGAACTCTATGAACAGTGAACAGCTCCAAACGTATAAATAAGGTAATGTGGTGAAACCTACGCGCTCAATATCTTATACTGAAACTCTTAAACTCTTATTCCGGATAGAAACTTGTAACAATGTATTGTGCTATAAACAACTTGTGAAAACTTAAAATAAAACCTATAAACGGCACTTTGTAGCAATCGCTATCGATCGTGGTTTGCTACTGAATATTACATGGCCCAGTTCTGCGGTGTCGTTATAGGCTGAAGTGAACCAGACGATTCACACGGAATTCTGTAACTTTAATATGGTAAGCTGTGGCCTATGAATATTGTTAGGGATCACATCATGATTTCAGACGAGAAAGATTCATTGCTGGAACATAGACATAAAAGTAAGACTCGCAAAGTAACTTGCAATCTCAACATAAACATATGCAGCTTTTGAAGCATAATAAAATTGATTTTAACATTGACTTTATAGAGTTCAGAACAATACCTAATGAACTTCATTACCCTTAGGAGAGTGAAACGTTGAACCTACAACTAATGAGTGGTGAATGATGCTCCATGCATATAATGCAGCATAGGTATACACCTATTCTTTAATTTATAGTTAACATAAAATACTTGTACAAAAATAATTCCAGTATGTGCAAGAAAATCAACATTTTACAAATATTTATATTAATTATTCAGAAGCGAAGTGCTTATTATTTAAAATATATTCTGTTATAACACGACTGGAATAATATGTGAATGTTTATTGCAAACACTGGTTTAAGTCGCGTTGTAGTCGGTGACTACATAAGATATGAGAATCTCGTGTTTTTTATATCATGAAGTGGAAAACAAGCATACAGTTTACATTGATAGTACCCGAAAGTATTTCTAAAGCCTTTAAACATTTACATGAATTCAGAGATTTAAATTTAATTTAGATTTAGATTTAAATTTTCAGAGAATTAAATGTAAATTGCATTGCTTCTCCTGAGGCTTATAGAAAGACACGCCCACAACACTACCTAGATGCCCTGCCTAGAGAGGCCCTCCAGCCGATATGTCTCCCATCAAACATACGTTTTCTGAACAATGACTGACAACATGGCGGGATATTCGCAATAGAATATCATCTCGAGAGCTCAGTAAACGTCTATAGACGCCATTTCTGAAGGTGTTTGTTTATTATTGTTTACTTCAGCTTGCATGCCTTTGTGAATCTCTTGTTTCAAATGTGCCGTTACAGTGTTTGAAACTAAATTTAATTTAGTATTTATTTTAGCAGGATATTTGTAAATAAATTTAATGGTATCTCGAGAGCTCGGTAAAGGTCTATAGACGCCATCCCTGAAGGTGTTTGTTTATTATGGTTTATTTCAGCTTGCATGCCTTTGTAAATCACTTGTTTCCGATGTGCCGTTACAGTGTTTGAAACTAAATTTAATTTAGTATTTATTTTAGCAGGATATTTGCAAATTAATATAATAGTATCTCGAGAGCTCAGTTAACGTCTATAGACGCCATCCCTGAAGGTGTTTGTTTATTATGGTTTATTTCAGCTTGCATGCCTTTGTGAATCACTTGTTTCCAATGTGCCGTTACAGTGTTTGAAACTAAATTTAATTTAGTATTTATTTTAGCAGGATATTTGCAAATTAATATAATAGTATCTCTAGAGCTCAGTTAACGTCTATAGACGCCATCCCTGAAGGTGTTTGTTTATTATGGTTTATTTCAGCTTGCATGCCTTTGTAAATCACTTGTTTCCAATGTGCCGTTACAGTGTTTGAAACTAAATTTAATTTAGTATTTATTTTAGCAGGATATTTGCAAATTAATATAATAGTATCTCGAGAGCTCAGTTAACGTCTATAGACGCCATCCCTGAAGGTGTTTGTTTATTATGGTTTATTTCAGCTTGCATGCCTTTGTGAATCACTTGTTTCCTATGTGACGTTACAGTGTTTGAAACTAAATTTAATTTAGTATTTATTTTAGCAGGATATTCGCAAATATATAATAGCATATCAGTAAACGTCTATAACCGTCAGCCCTGAAGGTGCTTGTTTATGATTGTTTACTTCAGCTCACATGCCTTCGTATATGTTTTGTTACTGAGGTGTCGTTACAGTGTTTGAAACGAAATTTAATTTATTAGTCTAGCTATCTTCATAGCTGTTTATAATATTTCGTTAGTCAACCGTGTCGTTCCCATTTCGTTCTTATAACGATGATTCTTGATACAATTTGAAAAATATTCTTATCCCTGTGGGAAACAATCAATATGGTTTTGAATTTGAACGACAGATATTTTTATATGCACTTTCAACACATGCGTACAGTGCAGTTTTATATAAATTAATTACAGCATAGAAACAGACTTGTGATCAGGCATTTTTCATGTAGACGGAACGTTTCGAGACGGCACTCGTCTATGCTCTAAGCCTATTTGAAACAGCGATATATTTATAAGCTACAAATTATTATATTTCATTCATGTAATCTGCAACTAACTGAAAAGTTAAGACAAGTCTTAGTATTCTCATCTTTTTTACAATAAAAAGCTTAGACAGTAATGTGGTATTTATCAGTCGACATCATATCATCTACTGAGGTATTAATTTTCTTATAAATAATGCTACTTGTTCGTCGCCCATCAAACTTGCATTTCCCGAACAGAGATATTGGCATAATATAGAATAGCGTCTCGAGCGCTCGGCAAACGTCTATAGACGCCGCGCCTATCTTGGAGATGTTTGTTTGTTATAGTCTATTTTAGTATTGGAATACTTTTAGTTAGTTTTAAGTTAATCAAGTGACAAAGAAATCAATAAGAAGTCGGCAAATGCCATCAGACGAATGCAACGGTATTCGTCTTTAAATATGCTTAAAATGTTGATTGATTAGTCCAAAAAAACTAATTTTGAGGCTAAAGAAATATTGTTTGATCGGTTTATTTCTCTAATATTTTTTATTTTAATTTGAACAACAATATAAAACAATTGTGTATCGTTTACATGAAACTTTGAGATGTTTGTTTGTTATTGTCTATTTTAGCTTGCATGCATTTGTGCATATCACTTATCTAATGTACCGTATTAGTATTTCGCAGTACTTTGTTTTGTACATTTACTTTATAACTCATAGGAAATTCAATATTATACTTTTTTTATGTTACAAAGGTGGCAAACAAGCAGACAGTTCACATTGATGTTAAGTGATGACTGCAGCCTATAGACATCTACACAAAATCCAGAGATAAAAAGGCAGATGCGTTGCCACCCTTGAGACCTTAGGTGTTCTGTCTCTGTGATAGTCATTACAGGGCCATACATTACCATCTAACCGGAACACGATAGTGATGAACACTACCATTTAGCGGCAGATAAATTAGGTAATGCGGTGGTGCCTACGCCCTCGAGCTCCTACACTGGAACTCTACCACCTACCTTACATTGCTATTTAGAAAATTATACGTCTTATTTTCCATTGAAAAGCCCAAAGACTCAACTTTATTCATCAACCGATACAAAATGTATACTAGGTGTAAAAAGATCAATACACGCATTTGGCATGGCCGATGAATACACAAAACGAAATACTCAATAACTCCCGAAATTCGTCTACAATTATAACGAAGTTCGAACTGAGTAAACAGAAGCGTCAACAAGAAAATTATCTTAGATTTTTCGGCTTCTCCTTTATTGTTTATCAATTTAACTTTAGAGATATTTGGAATCGACGGGCCGCGAAATTGCTTTCAGCTCCCAGTGAGTAACTTTTAAATACTTGTTTCAAATTATATTTGCCTAATTCTTTGTTCTTTGTTTCGTTTTGTTTATTTGTAATTGTTTCTGTGAAATTTATCGATTATTGTTTTATCTGTATTTATCTTGAAATATAAAAAAAGTAAAGAATATGATTATTGAATTTTCATATGCGTATTGATGATGATACAAATAATTAAAAAAAAAATTAAAAAAAATTATTTGTCACCAATACATATTAGTAGGTACTTACAGTTTAGTAGGTTTTAAGTAGTAGGATGTAAAAAAAAAAACAAAAAACAGTTCACTGTGGTGATTACTAGCATCTAAACTAGGCCGAGCTTGTATCTCAGATGCTAGTTCCTTCCTGTGATACATAATCTTTGATACATGTCTGATATTGTCAACATTTTATTAATTATTTTTGTGACCTGATTATATTTCTTCCCAATTACTTATTCGTTGCCTACAAGATTCTCGGTGATCGGAATAATAAATCAAATAAATCCTGTTATTTCAACACCCTCTAGATTAAGGTTCCCACCGCGAAAGGTCCAGATATTTTGGCAAAATATTAACCCTGATAAATATTCTGTCGGCGTTTCAATTCCGTCTTAATCTTCAAAAGGATTGTTTACTGTAAACATTCAGATTCAAAGTTAACTGGGAGGATCTGGTGGATTCGCCGTTGGGTCATTTACAATTCTAATTAATCCACGGAGTGTAAGAGAGCATTCGTTATAGATTTCAATTGGAGATAGGATGTATTAGAAAATGTCTGATCATAAAATAAATATGATAAGTGTTTTTTTGGGTATTTTCTCATTTATTTTTTTACGTTTGTTTTTTATAAGTAATTATCAGAAGCTATAATATATTCAAAGTTGATTAAATTATACAAACTTTATAATCGACGCAATAATTCACAGGGCAGAGCAGCTGGTGACACCACTCATTTGAGTATTCGAGTTAATGCGGTTGGACTGAACATCGGGTTTCTTATCTCTAGTTGGCCTCCATTGATCGATCAGAGTAGGGCTCTAGAGAGAAAACGCTTGCAGAAATCAACATATTATCCCAGTTTCCCTAAGAACTTTATTCTCGGGGGTCAAGGTGACTAACTATTCGGTTTTACCATCACGAGAAAATGATGCTCTAATTCAAATGGCTTCGTTATTGTACAAAACTGATATTACGCATCTCAACACCCGTAGCCACTCACGCCAATTTTGACCAAAGTTGATCAGTAGATTGGTTATTTAGAGGATTACCTAGGAGAGGCAAATCACCACCTAGCTAACTTACGGCCAAATACTCAAACGTCACTCAAATCTAAGTGGGACTTAAAAGTCTTGTGTCTTTATAAAACACCTTCAAACGATAGAGATAGCGCACATTTGAGCGTTGCTTAAAATTGAGTGACGTTTGAGTATTTGGCCATTAGTATTCAATGATTTGGGATGTTGAAGGTGCTTACACCTTCACATTCCTTAGCATGTGCCGTATCTTACTCCATAGTCCAGCCATCTAGTCCTCCTATTTCAATCACTTTTTTTTTTTTTTTTATGTAATAAAAGTGGCAAACAAGCATGTAGTTCACATTGATGTTAAGTGATGACTGCAGCCTATAGACACCCACACAATGACCAGAGGTCAAAATGCAAATGCGCTGCCACTCCTGAGGCATTAGGTGTTATGCCTCTGTGCCGGAAATTACAGAGCCGTACATTACCACCTTTTCCTTTTGTTCCGCGGAACCTGGCTGATCCTGTATTTATTACTGATACAGTTACAGAGTGGATTAAAGTTCTCGAAATGCCTCTAGATATTGAGCCCATATCTCCGTGCAAGACTAGCAAAGGTCTGGATCTTAATATCCGGACACTCTATGCTGACGAGAGATTTTTAATCTGGAATCACATAAACTGGAGTAACAATATGAAAAAAAAACAATCACGCATGATTGAACAGCCCTAGTTTATGTGATTCCAGTTTAGGGCCACACATAACTGCGAATTGGCATCGCATCACAAATATCTGCGAGCTCGCACGAATGCATCACCTACGATTCGGTGTCGCATCGCATCGCATCGCAGTTTTGTGTGGCCTTTTAGGGCAAAGCTCGCAAGTGTAGTAATAATCATAAAAATTTACACTGTCATTGTTACATCATGATAATGAGGCAATCAGTTTCGAGTCTTTTCAAGAGCATCCAGACTTCCTTCCAGACCTTTAAATTGATCATCAACACGCCAAGCTATTTTTACAACTCACTTCACACGATGTCTCATTCAAATTCAGCCCTTCGGTTAAATTATGACTGATTATTGCCAACACATTGTCATGCACTACCAGTACGTAATTTGTAGTCAAACTATCTACGCGGGTGATATTAGCAAGAATCTTGCCAGACTGACCAATGTTTGCTCCAATGTTTTTAGGATGGTTTTAAAATTTATTGGATACCAATTTTTCGGGAATGCATTTCGTAAATTTTACTAACTAGTACATTTGAGATGTAGCCTTTAAAAATGCAGGGTAGCCCTGAAAGGGTTTTGTAGCAAGATAGCTAGCTACTGGTAGAATTATAATATCGAAGCGCCAAGGAATCTCAGCATTGCCTGTTTTATCTGCCGCCAATCGGTAGTGATTAGCACTATCGTAAAGATGAATGATCCCATAATAATTATAAACACCATTTATTACACAAACCAAATTAGTGATGTCTTGTAGATTTTTACAAAATTCTTATTGGCGGCAGAGTTCTAGTGTAGGATATTGAGGGCGCAGGCCGCATTACCTAATCTATCTGCCACTAAATTGTATTGTTCAGCACTCGGGTTCCGGTTAGATGACAATTTAAAGCCCCGTAATCACTTTCACAGAGACATAACTAAGGTCTCAGAGGTGGCAACGCATCTGCGTTTTGACGTCTGGTCTTTGTGTAGGTATCTATAGGTTGCAGTCATAACTTAATATCAATGTGAAAAGTTTATTTACCACCTTCATTACATAAAAACATATAAAAAAATATATGCGCGCGGGGCGCCCTTTATACGCCCATTTTTCATCAATTTTTAACGTAAACGAAGTTGCGCTCATAAGCAAGTTACATATAAAATGTAACAATTTCAACTTTTACTGTTTTACTGGTGGTATAGCTCCAGTGACGGAGCTCGTGGGCGTAGGCACCACCGCATTTCCTAATATACTTGCCGCTAAATGGTAGTGTTCAGCACTATCGTGTTCCGGTCAGGTGGTAATGTACGGCCCTGTAATTTCCGGCACAGAGGCATAACACCTTAGCCCTCAGGAGTGGTAACGCATCTGCATTTTTACCTCTGGTCATTGTGTGGGTGTCTATAGGCTGCAGTCATCACTTAACATCAATGTGAACTGTATGCTTGTTTGCCACTTTAAAAACATTAAAAAAAACTTGCTTCTCATTGTATATTGACTTAAGGATACTTTAATAGCGAAACAGTTGGATATTTTTAAACCAATGTTGGCGCTGCAGCGATGCGTAGAGTTTTAATTCACTGAATCTGTTAACAATTGTGCTCCATCCAACAACTTTAAATAAGTTATTGGATACCGATCAATAGTTGGCAAGCATTATGCATTCATTAAATTTACATTTCAACGAATGCTGACGTGCTGGTATTTTTATTAGTTAGTGAATAATTGTAATATTTATATTAATTGCAGACTGGTGTTATGACGGCAACATACGAGTACCTTACCTTTCATATGCGTAAAAGGTTTGCACAAGTTTGCACGTATTTCTAGGTTTATGTATTAGGTATACATAAGGCACGACCGCATTACCTTATCTATCTGCCGTCAAATGTTAATGTTCAGCATTGTCATGTGCCGGTTCGATAGTTATGTATTGCCCCATAATAACCATCACAGAGACACATAATATTGAAAAGAAACTAGTTTTCGGATTTATCTCGTGTACATTAAACTGCACAGGAAGACCGGGATATCTGGCGCTCCACACTCTCTGTCTACTTTCTTAGGGACCTGGCGTGAACATACATACATAATAAACTGAAATTATAATTTTTATCATAATTTAAAAGAGTGCAGCTCGCGAAAACCTAAGAAGAGACATAATAACTTAGGTCTCAGGGGTGCCAACGCATCTGCATTTTGACCTCTAGTCTTTATGTAGATGTCTATAGGATGTAGTCATCACTTAACATCCACGTGAACTGCATGTTAAATGATGACTAGAATGTGCCACCTCGGATATATATAAAAAAATTACTGAACAGATCTAAAATATAAATCATTGCCACTTCCAATGCCACAGTGATCGTTGAGCTTTGCATCTAGATATTTAGATGTAACACGAATACCAATGTTTCATTTAATGTCTGGTCAGTGGTTTTTAGCCAGAATATATATTTGCATGGAGCAGAAATTAAAATAGGTAGCATGAAGCACGATAATCCCGAATTATATAAACAATTTTAGATACGCTACAAAAGCTGTGAATAGAATACGTAGTACCTATTAAAAGTAAACGTTGGTCGCTATAAAATAGAAAATATTATAATAACTACACGTAATAGCTGTGGAAAATATAGTGAAATCTTTTTTTCCAACTCAAACGTATATATTTATATTTTTTTATGTTATGGAAGTGGCAAACAAGCTTGCAGTTCACATTGATGTTAAGTGATGTCTGCAGCCTATAGACACTTACACAAAGACCAAGGTTAAAATGCAGATGTGTTACCACTCATGAGGCCTATGGTGTCCTCAGTGCCGGAATTTACAAGGCCATACACTACCACCTGACCGGAACACGATAGTGCTGAACCATTTAACGGCAAGTATATTAGGTAATGCGGTGATGCCTACGCCCGCAACCTCCGTCACTCGAGCTCTACCATTGTATAATTAATATTTTTGTATCGCAATAACATGTGCGATTGAATTTGAAAATGGAAAGAAAATTTGACTTCAGGTCCCACTGGCTGTTGGGGCTTCGGTAGCTTAGTGGTACAGAGACTGGACTCGCAGCTACGTCAGTACCGACAACCACCGCATTACCTAATCTACGAGTACTTGACGCTAAATGATAGAGCTCAGTACTATACCTCTGAAATGTATTACCAAGTTAACCTGGCGGGAATCCAGAGACACGTCCTTGTCAAGTTATAAGTGACCACAACTGAACCCTATTACTTATTACTTAGGTTGTGGTTTGATAATATTTACCTATTTACAAACACTTTATAACCAACATTCAATTAAGATAAAATTTTCGACTTAGGTGACAATTCATCCGCAAATGTAACTTGTCCGCGAATGAAATGTCACTCTTTACAAATAGAAGGGGTCGACTCATCCTGAGTCACCAATCACCAAATTAATATAAAAAATAAAATAAATACGCCAATAAATAAAATGGATCTTTTAATAATCGGAAACCTCTGTTTATAGAGAAATAAAATAAACCATTTTTATACCCATAAAGGTCCGGTTCGTCATTTCTAATAGCCATAAACGCAGCCAATATTAATCTGGGAAAGTATGCAACATTCAATTACCTAAAAACGGTGGCCATTCAATTTGGCCCAGACGTAACCGTTCGATACTATATGCCGTAGTGCATGCTGGTATTCACATTAAGGCAGACGGATTATACGCTACATTAAATGCCTAGATTAAAATCGGTTACTGAAAATTATATTGCTTTCAAAAGATACTGTTATTTTTAAAGTTCAATTCAATTTTATTTTGATTCGGATTCGAAAATTATTTTTTTGCAAATTATATGGCAATCGATTTAAAGGAACCAATGTACTCTGTGCTACATAGCTTTATTAATGAAACTTTTCACTTTTTTTTTGTGTTGTAACTAATGAAAAAAAAAATTTTCTTTCTACTTATTTTTGTTTTATGAAGGCACAAGTAATATTTGTGTATACCACAAAATATTATTAGTTTATAGACATAGAATCCTATAGAGAAAATAGAAATGAGACTATGACATTTAAAAAAGAATCCGGCTAACAATCTAACTTAACTTCACGCCTGTAATCCCCGAAGGGGTAGGCAGAGGTAAATGCATGCATTCAATCATACATGCAAACACCCACGACTCGCCGGTTACGTTTTGGCCCATGTAACAGGTGGCGAGCCTGTTGACATCTCCGGGCACATACCAAACTTCGAGGTACTGGGTAATTTCCAGAAAATGGAAAAATCCTAATACAAGCAGAGATAAAGGATTTTAAACCGTTATCTCTGATAGTCCCCGACCCGGGAATCGAACCCAGGACCTCCAGCATAATAGTAGTGGCCTGCTACCACTACGCTACTGAGGCAGTTTAAGTAGCTAACAATCTAAGTAATAAAAAGTGTTCAGTGTCAGACAAAAATATTATTCAATAACATCATAATGTTAACGAATAAAGGTATGTATGTATCTTCACGCCAGGTCCCTAACGGGGTAGGCAGAGAGTGTAGAGAGAGTGCCAGAAATCCCGGTCCTGACATACCTCTAGTGCCTCGTCTACCTTCATCATTCTCTTCATACATGCACGCCGATTCCTAAGACTTTTGATCCCACCATCAGACAGAACTCGACCTATTTGGTCATGGTAGGTCAGTCTTGGTCGTCCTGGGCCTCTGCAACCATCCACATTCGTATAAAGGTACATGAATGAAGAATAAAGGTACATGGTATCTAATCTAGTAGTCATTACACAAACATCAGTCTACGCTCTCACATTTCATATCGAAAAGTACGCTGAGATCCGTAGCGGAAGTCCGTTTCAAACCAGGTTTTTTGTATTTTATTACAAAATACAAGTCAAGCTGTTGCCTAGATTAAGGAATTGGTTAATGAAAATTGAATCGCTTTCAAGAGACACTGCTATTTTGAAGTTCGAAGTTGCGAATTCGAAGATTCATTTACAAATTAAACGGCGATCAATTTAAAGGAACCAATGTGCTTTCTGCTATTACTTAAACTTTTCACTCTTTTGCTTCGTGTGTTGTATTTGATGAAACAAAAATGTTTCTCTCTACATATTTTTGTTTTATGAAAGCACAAGCGTATATCCTAGAATAAATCTAGTTTGTAGACATTTGGAGTAGAAATAAAAAAATTGAAAAGAGACATTTAAAGTAAAATCCTTACCGGTAAATGAGCAAAAAAAAGAAAATAATAAATATTTCTCTCTTGTTTCAATTCTGTTCTCAATTCGCTATATCAGGATAAGCTACCGCAGAAATTTTGGTTTTAGCCTGTCCATATGAGGTTTTTTTATCAACTTTGGTTCCTTGTAATTTATGCTATAGAAAAAATCAAAATATTTTTTTTCAAGAAAAATGACCAGCCACTGTCACACACGTATCATTCACTAAAAGAAAGTGAGAGAAAATACAACAACACGAGAGTGAAAAGGATAGCAATGAGTTGAAGTTTTCTACTACAGTAACATAACCTAACTCCTTAATAAAATTAAAAGCTCTTAATTATGAATTAGAAGCAGTTTAAAAACAAATGAAACATAGCAAAACATTCCATTAAAGTCAAAATATTTTACCTATAGTTTATTTCTAAGATCCAATCACAACTAATTAATCTGGGAACCACATTAATCACTCTACAAAGCCGCAATTCCTAATTAAAAATCTTATATGCCAACTGACGTTACATTGATATATCGTTGGTACAGTTTAACAGATAATTAAGAAAAAATTCCCGTTAGTGTGGAAGATGTATTGCGTTTTAAAGGTTATGTATGTGTGTTTGTAAACGACGCGTATTTTTCACTTGTCACGACATAGCTGGTAGCGATTCTTAAAAAGTTTTTAATTTATGAAACACCAGTTTGATTGGCTGTGAGGTGATTGTTTTCTTTTTGTAGGTATGTAATAAAAGTGGCACACAAGCATGCAGTTCACATTGATGTTAAGATCTCACAGGTGGCAACATAATTATCTGCATTTTGACCTCTGGTATTTGTGTGAATGTCTCGACTGCAGCAATTAACATAGTCGGAACTACATTTTGGCTAATTTTGTTTCATTCCATTAGAAGTCTTAGAATGTCCATAATATGGACATTGGCCAATTTTGTTTTATTGCGTTAGAAGACTTAGAATGTCTATAAAAGAAATGTAAAAAATTTAGTCCTAGAATGTCCATAATATGGACATTCTAAGACTTCTAATGCAATAAAATTAAATTGGCCAAAATGTAGTTCCAACTATGTTATTGCTGTTTTATATTATTTCGCACTAACACATGCTTGTGAAATATATTTTATTTTAAAGAAAAATGGAAAGAAAAATTTGACTTGAGGCGAGACTCGAACTCGCGGCCTACTGGGAATCTAGTCCAGCCGCTCTTCCAATTGAGCTACTGAAGTCCTGCCCGATTTGTCAAATCTTTCCTTCACATTTATTGCATTGCTTTTTATGGTAGCAGCAGCGCCATCTATTACCAACTATGCTAGTTAGGCAATTGCTGCAGTCGGTCTATAGGCTGCAGTCATCACTTAAGATCCATGTAAACTGCATACTTGCCACCTGCGTTACGTTAAAATTATGATTGATGGTGATATAAATGTAGTAGGATAGTCATTATATTAAAGCCAGGAATAAAGCTCATAAACAAATCATTAAAGCACAGAATCCAATTAAGCAAACGCAATATTTGCCGACATGAGCATATGAAGCGACGCAGCAGTCATTAAGCATTCAATTAAGTAAAACGCACCGCGTGTTTGCTGTACACTTCATGTCGATATTTGCACATTCAAATGCTGATACCGTTGGATTAGGGGCCTGAATACTTAAGCTTGATAGAAAACTGAATAAATGTTTCGCTGGTATTTTTTTTATGTAATGGAAGTGGCAAACAAGCATGCAGTTCACATTGATGTTAAGTAATTACTGCAGCCTATAGACACCCACTCAAAGACCAAGGTCAAAATGCAGATGCGTTACCACTCCTGAGGCCTAAGGTGTTAATAAAAAAATTGATGTATTTTGGATTTTTTGTCCAGGTATAGCTAAATTTAGGAATTGTAATTTGGTCATGATCACCACAATGAATATTGGCACCTCTATAAGTCACGACCAATTTATTATAAACTTGCTGTTGCCCACGGCTTCGCCTGCGTGGATGTCGTTTTATAAATCACTAAGTAGCCTATGTTTTTTTCTCAAAGTTCAGTCGTTTGGACGTGAAAAGGTAACAGACAGACATACAGATAGACATATAGACAGACAGACAGAGTCACTTTCGCATTTATAATATTAGTATGGAAGTAGGGAAGTAGGGATAGTAGGAAAGTAGGGATAGTAGGGATGTACAAATAAAATTTTATCTTGTTACCACCGCAACCACTCCTGAACTGAATAATAAATTGTCTTTTATTATTATGATTCTCTCTCTTTCTGAGAATATAGTCCCTAGTGAATAAACCAAGACAGCAATCAACAAGTATATCAGCCGAGATACTTCAGAGGCAAATGAATGTACAATATTATCTGGAACCAATCTCCGTTGGTTTCGATATGATCGGAGACGTAACATTCAAGTAGAGTTATTTGAAGTACAGTTCAAAAGAGTTGGCGATTACAAATAAAAGGTTACTATATATGTGCGTACTACCTCCTGTTTATGTTATAATTTCTTTTTTTTATGTAATGAAAGTGGCAAACAAACATTGCAGTTCACATTGATGTTAAGTGATGACTGCAGTTTATAGGCACCCACAAAAAGACCAAGGTCAAAATGCAGATGCGTTACCAATCCTGAGGCCTAAGGTGTTATGCCTCTGTGTCGGAAATAACAGGGCCGTTAACATTAATCTCTCCAGACACGAGAAAAATATGACAATTGAAATTCAATTGTGTCTCGCCGCCGGTGGCCGTACGATCCTTGAAGGATTAATTCCTGACCGGAACACGATAGTGCTGAAAACTACCATTTAGCAGCAAGTATATTATTTCATAATCGTATAATGCAAAACAAAATAAATACCAGAATTATAAATTATGTCCATGAGGTCAGGTTTGAGGGTTATTTTAGGTAACCTTATACTCGTATTGCAATAGTATATCAAAGTGTTCTTTGAAATCATTATCAGTCTTAATAAGTCTAGTCTCCAATGCTTTATGTTCGCTAGTTAAAGACAGCTTTAATAGCTCTCTTTTCTCTTTACCGCTCGCAGTAAGATTATACCGACGCGATTTTCGCTTTCACCATGCACCTACTGAAATTAAAAGACACAACCAAAATCTGTATTGAAATTGTACACATTAACGGTAAAAATAATTAAACAAAGGCTCAGCAATGCTAATACAATGATAGCGATGACAATGGAACAATAGCAGCAAGCCTCAGTATTAGCAACGTATTTGTATTAAGATATTTGACTTTGTGTAGATGTCTATAAGCCACAGTATTAACTTTACATCAATTTAAAATGCCTGCTTGCTACCATCATTTCATTTTAAAAAATGTATTGCACAGAGCCATTAAAAAGGATTTCATTTTTAACATTATGACCTACTGACAGTTACTTTAAAATCGCTTCAGCTCATGTAATACACCAAACAAAGTCCATACTCTTTAAAGTATGGTGCGACATTTATGCTACTGATACGAGATGAATGCGTGATATAACCTAAAAGGTTTTCGATTACTCAGCCATTGCAGCACATGGTGCCCAGAGGCATAATATATCAATAATGGATATTGGAATAAGGATGGAAGAGTGTACTTGTGCGTTATTGTTATTAAGACATTGCATAACTTCACGACAATATTCACTAAAAGGATACTGAAGGTACTTTTTTTTTAAATTTAAGATGGCATCGCTATTCCGCATATTGACAGTGTCAAGTAAAACGATATTTCGTATTCGAATAAAAGCAGCGTTAAAGTAAGAATCAGTCAGTCAGTTAATTATTTATTATGTCAGTCAAGTGAGTCACAGTCAGTAATTCGAGTAAAGCGATGGCTACTAAACCAGAATTTGCAATGAAGTTTTGGAGGCAACCTGAAAGGTCGTGTTTTCGCACTGTTATTCTATTTCACTATACACGGGCATTACCTATTATAGACCTATATCAAACAAAACGCCACCAACTTTATTTAATATAACTCAAAAATACACCAAGAAAACGAAATAAAATAAGAGCACCACATGCCTCTTTCAACGTTCCCGCCAAAAACCCCAATGAAGGTACTTACATGCATAATAATTTCAGGTGAAAACATTCGTTTTACGTGAAGATATTTCGTTCTACGATTTACCCGTTCTGGGCAGAAACGAGCGTGAAAACCACACCAGTAGGTTTGGGTGGGACTTTTTAGGGGTAAAACATTTTAGGCCCCAAGAGTGGAAACATATCTGCACATTGATTTCTCGTATCTGCACTCTACTTTTGATGAGTCTTTTTTGAGATGTCTATAGGCTGCAGTCATCACTTACCCCCTTACAACTGCATACTTGCCTTCCACCATCATCAAATTTTACCATCATCACAAAAAAAAACCACACAAGTAGGTAATCCACCACATGATCAATCAAATAAATAAATTTGAAATCAAAACACAATTATTCCTACGAAATTTAATATTGCTACCTACTTACATATAGTCCCTAGTGAATAAACCATGACAGTAATCAACAAGTATATGTATCTATAAGAGGAAACATTTGTGTTTTTGTACGTATGTTTTGAAACGTTGTCCTGCGAAATGACGAATAACTCACGTTTTCACGCAAAAACTACTGGTCTGTTTTCAAAAATTATTTCACCATTAGAAACCTGCATCTTCATTATGTAACATAGGCTATATTTCTTAATTGCACCCGTGCAAAGCCGGGGCGAGCCGCCAGTTATCAATAAAAGAGCGTTACAAAAATTAACCTTATTTAAATACCTCACATCATACTCAACCATATAGCTGCATACCGTCTCATTGGTGTGAGCGTGAACCGCAGTCCATCTGTTTCTGCTTATCCATTTGGGAATTATTAAATCCTGTCTGATTGGGGTGGCACCGGATTTAACGTTCCATCTGCCTCTAATTATCTATGGCTTTCTATTTTCAAATAGATTTGTCATCGTTTTTTAGGTGATTCTACTGTAATAATAAATAATTGTTGTGAAATAGTTTCATGATGAGATGTCAAAATGTATGACTATGTTAAAAAGTTATGCAAAATATAAGGGCTGCGTTGGTGGTCTATATGTAACGGTGCGCTTTTGGTGTGCTGAGATTCCGGTCAGGTGGTAATGTACGGCCCTCTAATTACCGGCACAGAGGGATAACACCTTAGGCCTCAGGAGTGGTAACGCATCTGCATTTTTACCTCGGTTTTTGTGTGGATGTCTATAGGCTGCAGTAATCACTTAACATCAATGTGAACTGCATATTTGTTTGCCACTTCCATTACATAAAAATAAATTTAAAAATACTCAGGTCTGATATCAAGTGTTTATGTTTTCCATTAGATCTCTTAGCTGAAATTTATATGAATTTAGATCGAAAATGATCGATAATGATGCAACGGCGAGCTTAATTAACGCATATACATTTAGATTTTTGTTTTATAATATGATTTTGAATTTAACTTGTATTTCCTATTCAGTCTCAAATTTACTAGTGTATTAAGATACTTTTTAAGTTTAAGTGTACCCTTATACGGCTTCATTGAAAAAACCTGTAAACGCAAGGAGAAATAAATTATTATTAACATCCATACCAAATAAATACAACGTTGTTCTTTCCATTTCAAAATAATTGACAACTTCCTTATTAACTTCACCCAAGATGACATTAATGAAAAGTCAGTCCATCTGCCGGAAAATCATTCCCCTGTCCCATTCACATAACTCATGACTACACCCAGGAAACTAGATCTCCGACTAATCAAAACATAAAGGGAATTTCCATACTTTATGCCATTCAAGCATATATCACAACGGAAATTTGCTTCAAAACAAGTCCCGAAAAGAACGGACAGTGTACTGACAGATGTCACAGCCACGCGACGTTGGGTTTTTGGCGGGCGGCCAAAACCGCGACAATCCTCTTTTTAGTTCACGAACACTGATGTGTGATTTTATAAAATTCGAGGTTATTGATAAATGTAATATTTTCGATGTTGATGGGTATGCAATGGATTCCGATGAAAAGCATTGCAGCCCATTGATTTCTATGTGCTTCGAAACAACAGTTATGATAAAATGACGATATCAGATACTGCCGTTCGACTCCGTCCGTGTAGATACTGAACAATATTTTTTCAAACAAAAAATTCTATGCGGATGAAGTCGCGGACACAGCTAGTCTAAATTAAATACGTTTAATGAATGATACGATTTTTTTTGAATACTTAATTGATAAATCGTCAGTGAATTACACAACAGATTATGGCAAAATAAATATAGGTCATCAGTAACCGACGCTGTTTATTTTATGGTGTAATCATAAAACATTTAAAAAGCTCTTAGATTATCAACTTACTTTATCTACGACATAATCAGCCATCACTTAATCATTTACGATTTAAAGCCACGCAATGATTATTATCTCGGATAAGATGATAGATAATCATTTCTAGTTCAAGCCGTTCTCACATCCCGACTTTGTTTACAACGGAGATATCAGTTAAAAAAACGTCAAAGTAATTTCTTAGAGCCTAAAGACAATGGTGGCGTTGTCAGCAATTTGGGTTAGTGCAGTTCAGTCAACTCTCAACCGCTCTCCTACGGGATACACAATCCCTTTGCTATCTACCACTTTACCTTTAATAGCACTCGTATCAGCTACATCTGTTTCATGTTTCATATACATCGCTCGCTTTATTTCTTCAATATTAGCGACAGTGCTATCAAAAGCTGCGTTATTTTCTACATCGTCTAGTTCGTCGCCTTTATTCGATTTTTGTTCAATTATGTAGTGGGCTAGTAACCTGATACCACGGAACCTCATGTGGTTTACTCGGCAAATACAATATGAAGTGACTATTGACTATTCTCGTTCCCAAAGCCGGCTTTTTTCTAATTTTGCATTTTCTATATCCAGACGTTTCGAATTTCAAAAGCGCTTTTATAAAGGATATAATCGTTGGACGTTAGATCGTGTTTCTTATAGAATTTGATTGACGTGTTATCAGTGAACCCTTTATTTATTGTGTGGATTGCGTGAATATTGGTTTTCTTTTATTGAGTTATCATAGATAGGATCTCTATTAATGTAATACAGTAGCTCATTTTTTGTTGCCTTAATAAGATTTGTGCTGACTGCTTTCATGCAGTAGGGTTACATTTTTAATGTTTGTTTTATAATAGCTGACCCGGCAAATGTCGTCATCCTGCCATACTATAAATGCCATAAGCCATTGGCTTAAAATAAATTGGAAAAAATAACAGGCGGGTTCCATCATCGGTACAAGCGCGTTGTTCACTTTTTAATTAAAATTATTTTCGCGGCCCTGCCTTTTGCGACAAATTCTAAAATATTAATTTTAACGATGTATATGGTATAACACATTAATGCTTATAATGTGCATGAGATGCTTAAGGTTACAAAAGTTTTAATTTGATAAATATTTATACTGTAATATTGGTCTAAGTACCTTTCCAATCACCTCAATATAAGTCCCTATTTTTATTTTTTTTATCTATCCTTATGATAAATTAATGCAAGACCTACATACATTGTTTTATTATACGTCAAAAGTGTTATGGCAGAGCAGTGGCAGACTAAAGCAGAGAGGAGGAGGCGGTCTGCAATGGGCCTGCGGTTCTTGAAGCCTCCAAAGATCGACTGGTCTCTGGGAATCATGAAAAATTTGTAGAGCTTACTTAAATGTCGTTTTTTTTGCTCGCGCGTTCTTCTTGGTGTGTATTTTAGAATCTATCTACCGTATCAATCATCGGGGGGGGGAGAGGAATATGTTACCTTATGACATTTTTATCTTGCTCGTGCGTCAGGCGACTGATCTTCAAAATGCCAAATCGGAGCCCCTGATGACCATAGTCCATCACTGACGCAGGGCCTTCGATGAAAGCGCCAAGGACTAGGCTTTCGAACTCAATCACTAGTAAAAGAAATTTACCGTGAAATAGCTTTTACCTTTTAACATGGTCTTGAAGTAGTAAAGATGTAATATGGTGTATTGTGGTCTCCAGTCACGAACTTAAGAATACATTATACATGGCTCAGATAACCACAAAGCATGGTAAGAAAACCAAAGATAACTTCCTTGAATATTAACATCCACATGTGTATTACTAATATCGATGGTTCCGTGGTCCATTTATGTGGTTTGTGGCTTAAAATTATAAGCTATACGTTTACTAAAATTGTGAGTAACGGAGATCATGTCACTGTTACCAAATTAAGTTGATGAAAAAATAATTTAGTCAGAGAGCCCTTTGCAACCGGTGAAGTAGACTAGTGTTATTTAGAGACGAGCCACGTAAGCACATTAAAAAAAAAATGTTGTTCATTATAATTTTGGCAATAACAAGCAGAGCAAAATTTGATTAAAATGATTAACACATTATTAGTTAATTTTCCTGTTGCTTTTTAGGAAGCATACATTCATGACAATAACCAACCATTAAAATAATGATGTCATATTATTGTGTACCTACGTAATTTAAAACGTGCCATGAACAACAATCAAAATACACTTACACCAACATCCCATCATTTTCTGTGAGTAATTTTATGGAATTGAATTATTTGAAACTGCTTTAGCGTTTAACCACATAATTTCAATATGGGTTGACTAATACAAAATTATTAGCATCGTACCAAATAATATTACTAGTAATCACGAATGACAGTGTCACTCCCTTTGATGTGGCAGCGTAACTACAAACACTTGATTAACGCAGGGGTAACCTTTGTGAGGCTGTAACGAAGTTGCTCATTTGATTTGGATGCTGGTAATGTTCGGGGAAATAATATGTTTTAGCGGAGGAAATACATTTTATGTAATTTAAAAATGCTTAGTGTCATAGAGCAACTTGTCCTACCCGTCGCGGCGGACCGGAGGGGAGTAGCCATAGCGTTTATTATCGATGCAAAACAGTCTGTCTTTTTTAGCGGGGAAATACGTGTGACACACACTCACACTACTAGAATCGTCTACTACTATGAAACTCACACCTTGACTTTAACAAAATACATAAACAATTGTTAACAATATTTTTATATTCAATATTTTTATCTTCAATCACTTTACCCATCACAGATTCAATAATGTTAATGTAATCTGGTTTTGTATATCTTTTCAGATAACTTCCGATTGTTATTCTGATCCGATTCTACCTCTCGAACCTCCCTATCTTATCTTTCATTAACGAAGAATTCTTGTTGTGATTTATCTTTATTTTGTGGATTGTTTTATAGTATCAAGTTAACTGCATCGAGTTTTTTAGGAAAACCGTAATCAACTATCAATTTATAGATCAACGTTTACTGTACTTAAGGTTTATTTTTTATTTGACTTGGATTCATCGTAACTGTTGACAATCAAAAGCGTAGACACCACAAAATGAACTAAATTATTCAAGACAAGGTAACTAATTTACTTTTATGTAAAGTATATGCTTGATGCCATTTGTATAAATGTTCCAATAACTAAAGATGTAAAAAGAACTAACGATAGAGTGAATTCAATAGATGATCTTAATAAAGAAACTAAACTAGAACTACTTAATCATAGACAATTAAACAAGTAGACGATCTATAAAAAGAAATAAATAAAAATATCGCAGCAGTATCTCGAATCTGCTTAATCAAAGAAATATGAGGTAAACTCCCATCGTTTTACTTTAACAAGTAAAAAATAGGGGCACTGCATCATAAATCATAATTAACAATTTTTCACACGTGCACCCGATATATTAATTATTTCCACCGTATGTATTTCTTCGGTAATTAGGGGACACCGGGGAACATGTGTCCCCAATTATATAACTTCTAATGGCCGTGAGAAGTCCGTACCGGTTTCAATATCAATTTGTTCGGATTAAATATTTCTGGAATTAGGGTTGGTAGTTTTGGTAATTAGTGGTGCATATCAAGTGTTCGTACCTGGTGATTAGATATGAGAAGTTATGGGTTTTGAAAACACATTCTTTTTTTGATTAGAAACCAACGCGTTGGTTGAAAACCGGTAACAGCATTCTTAAACATTGAATCACTTACTTTATTTCTCTACCGTATGAAGGAATTAAGAGAACTCGCGGTAGTAGTGGAATAATAATATGAGAAAACTTTTAATCCTTCTTTCACACTTTTTGTGCAGATGTCTATAGGCTACAGTGATTACTTAACATCTATGCGATCGGCAAGCTTGTCTGCCACTTTCGTTTCATTAAAAATCCTAAAAATGTTCCTTCTTTATTCTCTATCACCTTAAATGAGCATTTCATTCAATCACACACAGATTGTTTCAATTTATTGCTTTCAATTAATGGCAATTCTAGATTCATAAAGGCAAATCGATATAGAGAATATCGAAAAATCAGTTTGCATTTTGCAATAAGTCTGAGTTAATGTACATGTTCCTTGGAACCGATGTTTTATACTCTTGCATGTGAGTTTAATAGAAAATGGGCATTAATGGTTAGAACAGTACAAATATAAACAGTATGAAAACTACGTACAAAACGTGCGAAACGGCACACTCACACAAACATGAGCCTCGACGCTGGAGTAGCGAGTGACGCGCTACTGCAGCACCGCGAGAACCTCTTAGGGGCCTCGTCGATGCGCATGTTTGTGTGAGTGTGCCGTTTCGAACGTTTTGTACGTAGTTTACATACTGTTCATATTTGTACTACGTGGTTAGTTCCTATTTTCTGATGTCGTTCACATCAACAAAATATCATTATAGTAGTATTCAACACTATCATGTTTCAATTAGATGGTAATGTATGACCCCGTAATAACTATTACAATGTTATTTGTGGATATGAGAGTAGATGTCAACAGGCTCGCCACGTTTTACATGGGCCAAAACGTAACCGACAATTCGTGAGTCTTAGAATGTATGCCTGAATACATGCATTTACCTGCGCCTACCCCTTCGGGGATTGCAGGCATGAAAGTGCGACCTCTCACCTATATATTATATACTTAATTAGTAGTTTTCTCAACTATTTCTAATACAGTGGCTTAGTTTAAGTCGATTGATGGCAAGTCACTTGCAATCCTATAAAACCACAAACAATACCTTAATACATCAATAAAACAATTAAAAAAAGGTTAAAATCGATAAATGGAACCGTACGATAAAATGTCCAAGGAATTGGCCGAGTCACCGATAAATCTTTCCACCAATAAATGGCTTGGACGGGCCACAGTTGAATACGAAGGTGGTGCAATTAAATACCACGAGATTAAATGGACTCCATCCATTTGCGGCTGCGCTTTATGCCTTGTGGTCTAAGGATGTTGGAAAATACTGCAGGCATATTAAAACGCGTTTGTAACTGGAAATGCGATATTGTACATAATTTTGAGGTTGATAATGCTTTTGAAATCTATATATATAAAAATGCAACCCGTTTTCCTTGGTCACGGCATCACGCGTGAATGACTGGACCGATTTTACAAATTCTTTTTTTGTTGTATTTTTTATTATTAGGAGAAGGTGCTAAGATGACCTATCTTAGGTATGAGTACCTATTCAATTTGAACTGGTATCTATAATATCCTCCATATAAAAAGGAATTATAATTCCCTGGTCCCTCGCTATACCTCGTTACGCGCGTTTTTGCAAATATGCAAAATTAAATGTATATTTTTCAATATTTCTGAGAGATTTTCTTAATATTTTTTTTCGTTAGCTATACAAAATAAAGTAGTGCATCATTGCTACGCTAAGGCGGTACGAAGTTCGCCGGGTCAGCTAGTATATTCTTTTTTTTTTATGAAATGGAAGTGGTAAACAAGCATTCAGTTCACGTTGATGTTAAGTGATGACTGCAGCCTATAGACACCCACACAAAGACCAAAGTCAAAATGCAGATGCGTTATCACTCCTGAAGCCTAAGGTGTTACGCCTCTGTGCCGGAAATTACAGAGCCGTACATTACCACCTGACCGGAACACGATAGTGCTGAACACTACTATTTAGCGGCAAGTATATTAGGTAATGCGGTGGTGCCTACGCCCGCGAGCTCCGTCACTGGAGCTCTACCACCAGTAAAAAGTAGTATATTATAAAGTGTTTGCATAAAATTTACTCCTCACACAATTTTTTAACACAATAGTTTTAGGATTTTGATTGCAAATGGTGCAAAACAATTCGTAAGATTTTGAGTGGCCATTGCCACGAAATATGTAACCTATACAGAGGTTAGATATTTCGTGGGTTAGATAATATACTCGTAGTAATAATGTTATAATTATCTTTTTAATTAGCTGACCCTGTATAATGAAGCGCGTATGGCCCAGCGGCTGGTGTAGATCGTAAGCGATCTGCTCGGTTAAGCACTACGGGCGCGGTCGGGTAGTGTGATGGGTGACCGCTAGTGGAAAATTAAATGCGCGTTTCCGTGCTTCGGAGGGCACGTTAAGCCGTCGGTCCCGGTTGCTATCGATGGATAGCAGTCGTTAAACCTTGTCGGAGGCCTTATGGGCGGTTTGAAAACATCCGACAGTGGGTTGGCCACTAACCCACCCACCTCCACCAATCCGCATTGGAGCAGCGTGGTGGAGTAAGCTCCAGGCCTCCCCCCAAAAAGGGGAGAGACTCGTGCCCAGCAGTGGGACGTATAATGGGTTGCCATTATTATATATTATTATTATTATCTTCATAATTACGTCTAAAAATATCTACGTTAGGATCTGTAGATGTATTTATTAATCATTCATCTGCAGTATACAACATGTAACGGGAATAATGCACACTCTCTAACACCCCGATTAGAAAATCGAGTTATAACCATAGTACATGAACTGAAATTACATGTTTGTGTATTACATATTTTTTAATTTAAGAAATAAGTTGTCCTCAATTTGTACGAATAGTATGCACACCCTATGCATACTTACTCTATCTCTACCTACGGCCGCACATAAAACACGAACCTACTTACACACGCACACTGTTGCAATGTAATGTAGGTTAACGTGCGTAGTCTTATTTAACACTCGCTAGTAATAATATTAATTTCCACTATTTTATTTCTTAAATTGTTATTTATAATAAATAGCACGTTTCACGAGTTCTAATAAACTTGTTGAGACTAGTATTTTATTTTGGATAGACGCTAGTCTCGTTTTCGTTTGTATTGACTTTTCACCAAAAGGGTGACCATAATTTCCTTAATAGTTATTAATTTTTGGACAAAATATTACCTATATCAAAAATGCCTGAAATCGATTCTGAACAAACTAGTTTCGGGTTGTACATTCAATCCAGTTACAAGTTGTATACTTGCAATGTATTTATGTGGCGATATGTTTATTTACCTATTGCACAACACAAAAAACGTACTGGCTTCGGGACTTGACGACCCACCGCTCATTAGGAGAAGAATTATTTTCTTCTGGAAGAGAATTGCATTGCTTTATGGTAGCAGCAGCGCCATCTATTACCAGATTTGACAAATCGGGCAGAGCTTCAGTAGCTCAATTGGAAGAGCGGCTGGACTAGATTCCCAGTAGGTCGCGAGTTCGAGTCTCGCCTGAAGTCAAATTTTTCTTTCCATTTTTCTTTAAAAATAAAATATATTTCACAAGCATGTGTTAATGCGAAATAATATAAAACATTTAATATTTATTTATTACTAAATTGTGTACCAGTCCGTAGCTGCTTCTTAATCATAACATGGAACAGGGCAAAAAAGTGATCAACACCAGTAAAACCAAAACAAATTACTTAACATACGAAAGTGCTACCGACAAAAACAGCTTCATTACTGTCGAGGTAATAACACTTGATAAGGAAAAAGTTAATTAGGAAAAGGTAGCACTTTATTGCTTGCTTGATGACACGTCGTGCTTGTTAATGAAAGCTTTCGATAATATCGGTTATCGTGCGGTAACGAAGGCATCAGTCCAGCAGCCAGTTCACACTGCACGCACTATAGAATGAGTACTCCATTAGTGTAGCTTTCGCCTTCAAGCACGATAAAAATTAAAAAGGCTGAATAACTTAAGTTCATCTGAAACCCTAAAAAAAGGACTTGTTAATTTATTATAACTATAATCACTTCAAATGTCAATACCTATCCTTTTCATGATTTTATTAAATGAGATTTCTAAAACGGATTACTAAATTTTGGGCATAAAACGTACCCCAAAGTATCACATGCAAAAGTATGTTTTTCATTTCGCAAAAAACCATTTGGCAAAACACCTTTTGGCAATTTTACAGTTAGCAATACTATTTTCGGCAATTTATTGTTTAGCAAATAATAACATAGCAAACCTACGATAAAATATAAATAAACGGATTAATAATTATTATAAAAAGGTTGTACTGTCAACAAAAAAAAAACAAGCCAACCGAGCTCTGCTCGCCCGCCGCATTCTTCGACCTAACCTGGCAAAATTAGGGGACCACGCCCCTAATTTTGCCAGGGCATTATCTCATATACTTGCCGCTATAGGGCCGTACTACCACCTGACCAGAACACGATAGTGCTGAACAGTACCATTTAGCGGCTAACTATATTAGGCAATGCGGTGGTACCTACGATCGCTAGCTCTGTCACTGGAGCTCTACCAACAGTAAAAACCATATACTAATGATTGAACATTTTTCCTTATTCTGTGACCATGACTGTTATTAACTGAACATGACTAAATCATTCAAAATTAATCTTATTCAAGTTATCGGAATTACAGTGAATTATTACAGGAAAGCCTATATTATTATTGTTAAGGATTCGGTGAATCAATAATCGAAATGGCTGTACTAGTTTTTGTCGATACAATATCTTCTCTCTTTTAAAAAAATCGCTCAAGTGCGTGTCGGGCCACGCGCAGTGTAGGGTTCCGTACTTAGAGTATTTACAGAGTAAGAAATGTAATGAAAAAAAAAAACTATTTTCTGTGGTTGTTCGAAATTTTCGAGTAAAATACATTTGGTCGACTATTTCTCGCAAACTTGTAAAGCCAACTTAAGTGTGATAAATTTCCTTTTAATTTCATCATATATAGCTACTATTGCCGTAACGTTTGAATTTCTAACAACAACCGTTTAGTTGGTAGGGTGGGGGACACCTTACTTTAACGAAAATTTGTACTTTAAAGCTTAATAAGTCACGAACACTTAACTTATTCGAAAAATGATGTCCAAACATCTTTAATATTTTTGAAAAACCTATCCAACAATACTCCACACTTTATGGAAAACGAAAATTAAAAAAAATTCCGCGCGTTACATGTTATGGGATTAACCTGTCAAGGAACGTAAGGCCACCGGCGGCCAGACACAATTGAATTTCAATTGTCATATTTTTCTCATGTCTGGAGGGTTTAAGGTATATGTATACTTGTGCCAAATTTCAAGTCTCTAGTACCAATAGCTTTTGCGCTTAACCGCGGACGGACAGACAGACAGACAGACAGACAGACAGACGCACATAGCGAAACTATACTGGTTCCTTGTTTACTACGGAACCCTAAAAACGCTCGCGATTCGCTGGTTATAGTAGGGGAGCCCAAAAGGGGATTCTTGCATTTAGATAGATAGATAGATCTGAGATCGACAAATCTAAGATTTCCATAAAGGGCCGAACCTTTAGAGCTTCCGCCACGAGCTTGCCTCACATCAAAATCGCCATAATTTTGGATGGAAGTTTTGATTGGGTTCAATTTACATTCTCTCTGAGTATCTGATATTCTTGAGTAATTTTTCACCTTCAGTTTTGAAAGAATCAAATGTTTTAGAATCAAATGTTTTTAAACGCTACTACCACTACGCTTACTATAAACTCGAGGACTACCTCAAGGATAGAAATGCTGGTCTAGCTTCACAAGATTGTTAAATTTACATATTATTATTTATACAAATAAATAAAAAACATTATTATACATTATCTATACAAATAAATAAAATTGGAGTGTCTGTTTGTAATATTAAAATAACCGCTTTTTACTAAATGCATATGTATGTATACACGGCACATATACCAAAACACCATTTTTTTTTTAATTTTTGTTTGTCTGTCTGTCGGTCTGTTTGTTCCGGCTAATCTCGGGAATGGCTAGACCGATTTTGACGTGGCAGATAGCTTCTGTAATAAGGAGTAACTAAGGCTACTTTTATACTAGGTGCGCCCACGATTTCGTCTGGATAGATACTGAACAAACATAAATTCTCACACGGACTTAGTCGCGGGCACAGCTAGTGTAATAATAAATATAATGTTGATATATTTTTTCTGTAATGAAAGTGGCAAACAAGCATGCAGTTCACATTGATGTCAAGTGTTGACTGCAGCCTATTGACACCCACACAATGACCAGACGTCAAAATGCAGATGCGCTGCCACTCCTGAGGCATTAGGTGTTAGGCCTCTGGGCCGGAAATTACAGGGCCGTACATTACCTGACCGGAACACGATAGTGCTGAACACTACCATTTAGCGGCAAGTATGTTAGATAATACGGTGGTGCCTACGCCCGCGAGCTCCGTCACTGGAGCTCTACCACCAGTACAAAAAAATATATTGTTCAACATTGAGTTGTATTAGTTATTGGTATAGTCCGTGGATATAGATACTATCGATATTCTATCGATGTTTAACGTACTCTAACGTCGCGCTATGTTCGTCACTATCTCTAATAGTAGGTAGTGGTGGCGTGAACACGTTACAACTAGCACACATTCATTTGGATTTAGCTACGGCTCAGACCCACGGTAAGTATTTACGCATCCTCCTGAAATCAGCTTGTTTAGAATCGTTAACCGAATAGATTTCAGACATTTTCAATACTTATCGGTAATATTTTATTGAAAATTAATTACAATTACGTAAATTATGGTCATCCATTTGATAAACAGTGAATAAAAACGAAATTGTGACTAACGTCTATTCAAAATAAAGTGCGTGTCAACTAGTTGTAATTAACTTTATTATTATAAATACTTAATCATTTAAATAGTAAAAATATTTTTTATAACTAAAGATTACGCTACCTAAGTAGGTACATATAAGTTAATGTACGCTACATTACATCACGATAGTGTGCATGTGTGAGTAAATTAGTGTTTTATGTGCAGCCGTACGTAGAGGCAGGGTAAGTATACATAGGGTGTGCATACTGTTCATACAAATTAAGTATAACTTATTTCTTAAATTAAAAATATTAAATACATATACCTACATGCTATTTCAATTTAAGCATTAATGATTATAATATGATTTTCTTTGCATACTTATATTATTATGTGTTGGGTTTCGTTGTAATTAATTTTGGAGATAAATAAAAAGTCTGAATCTAATTGCAGAGTCTATTGTCCATACCCATTAATTATATCACACACAATATTAACAGAAGTACACTGGCTTACACAAGGGGAGCAGGACGACTGCGGGGCAAACGACATGCGCGGCTATGCACGCTTACAAAAACCAGCAAACATTTACTCAGCAAAATATAACGCATAAAGTCTCTACATTATGTATTTCTTTTGATTACAGATCGTCGACAGAAGAAGATCGTGCATGATGAAGCCTTTCCTGATCTTGATGGTGGCAGCGGTGCTAGCGCAAGCGACGACAATAATCAAACAAAAAGATCTTTCTGGAATCGTAGCAGACGAAGCTGTAGCAGAGTTGGCGTTGAACGTGAGAATTTTTATTCAGGAGATATATATAAACATGGCATTTGTTTCTAGACCGATGTTCTATACAGTTATATGTATCATGTCATTACACGACTACACGGATTATACACCGACTTACGCTACCTCGTTTTACGCGAATTCCGAGATCGGCGGTTTTTTTTCATACCGCGCGCATCGATTTTTATACTCCGCTCGGTCAGTGTTCGGTTTATAAGAAGTTCGAATATTCATAATTGATTTACTTACTATATCATCTAAAAGACCAAATAATGAGTAATTTGAACGTAGTATTTATGGGTTCATCTTTGCATATATAAGTATAGAATATACAAAGGTTTAAATTGAATTTGCTTAAGTCTGTTAAGCAAATTCAATTTAAACTGCTATCACAATATTAAACTGCTATATAATAGCCTATCGCGTAAGTCCGAGGTATAACTGTACTTCAACTCTTAATATACTGTCATATATTTTCATTGCATATTTATTCCAGGACTCACTTCCCTCGCGACTCAGAAAAGAAAACACATGGAAAGGCTGGCGCTCCATAGAAGAATATATGGATGCTTTGGCAGTGAGTACTTTGATTCTACATTATTATTATGGCATTTGTTACCAGACCCGTGTGGTATACAGAGTAATATACTTACTGACATTGCGTATTTCTTCCAGAACCCATCTATTTCCGGAATCGAGTATAACTCATTGTTCAACGCAAATCACTCAGATAATGGACCTAAAGCAGTCGGAGCTACATTAGCTGAATCAATAGCTGAAAAATTAGTGTTTGAAAGCACATCCGATATGGAGCATGCTATAGACAGCGATATCAGAGTACCTTCCGTATGGGAAATTATTGGTTATGTTCTTCTTTTCAAGTTCATTCTTTTCGTTACCATTGGTGTTCTCTATATTATTGGAAAGATATTATATCAGTGTGTATTTGATTCAAATCAACGTGCTCCTTATTCATTTCACGCATAATTCATAAGGATGAAATATATTTATATGTTTCACGTTCCTATAATAGCATTGCGAAGCAATCGTACTGCTCCATGAAGGCTACTATCGTCTGGAGCCTCGCTGTTGTAACCTGGCGGAGGCCTCCAAAACAGGGCTAGCCTCTTGCCTTTGGGACTGCCCAATATCATCAATTTTTCACCGAATTAGCGAACTCGAAATTGTGAACTGCACCCGGTCCGGTATTGAAGCAACTTTAATTTTAGCTGTAGAGTGTACCCGCCGTACATGCAGCGCTGCAGTTCAGCGGCAAGATTCCATTACCTATACACAAGTGACAAGATGGTGTATGACGGACGTACAAAACGCGGATAATTACTCCATGCCAACGAAGCAGATAGTAAAGCGAGACGTATGTTTGTTCTAGGTGTTCTAAGTGTCGTACCCCGAGAACGTGTGCGGACAACGCTCCTAACATGCTATCCACCTCGAACGAAAACCGCGTTCAAATCCGTTGAGTAGTTTCGAAGTTATAACATACCAGACAGACAGACAGATACACTTAAATTCCAAAATTTGATTTCTTTGTTTCTGTTTCTTTAATCGCCTCCTATCGGTTTTTTTGAAAAATATTTAATGTACACTCGATTTTAACTCTCTTATTGTATGAGAGAGGAGCAGCAGACTTCCGCTGGCACGCCCGTGCCTGGAGCGAAATCAAGCATGAGGGCTCCCGCCCACGACCGATAATCGGTGACCGATATTTTTAGGAGGAAAATAGAACGTACTGATAGCCATAATGCAACGCCCACGTCCTACAAAAAGTCGGTGAAAAATAAAATCGGTGCATCCCGACCTATAATCGGTGAAAAATGGAACGTTCGGAAATGTATGCGTCAACGCACACTACTCACCGACTCACCGACAATCGGAATAAACCGACAAATAAAACGGACGTGGGCGTTGAGTCGGTCACAAAATTGGACCGATTATCTACCCTAAAAAATTGGACGTGGGCGCAAGCCCCGAGGCTCAAGACCGATCAAAACAATTAAGGGGCAATAGGATCTTAAGTTAAGCTAGTCATAAGTTAGTATTCCGATTCGATGCATAATCAGATGAAATATCAAGAAATAATACTTTCTCGTTAGTTCTGAAAATTCTGTGTTAGTTGTCATTTATTCTTTTATTACCAAAGTTTTAAATAAAAATTGAAGCAGTGAGCAAAACTTGCTGAAATGAAATAGGCTAATTTCAATATAAAATTTACTTAATTTGGTGTTTTTTTTTTAATTCTGATGTTTACATATTGTACGATCTAATACTAACCACAGTTAGGGTGCTTTTCCACCACAAATGTGCCATGCTACGTTAGACTATACTACGGATGCGTTTGATATCCACCAATCATATTCATTGATGCACATACCACAGCACTAGTGGAAACGGATTAAGCTAAGATATGTTTTTAATATGGAAGGATGTGTGCTATGGAAGCTTGCTATGGCCATACGCTCAGCTAAAGCCAGGGCAATGGTTGCGCCGTATAACTGTGGGCCTCGTCATCTTGGTGGGGACGCCCGCCACCCTTTGTTGTTGCAACTGAGTGCCGAAGAAGCCCGCTGCAAACACCGACAATAGAGAAGAGGTTGAGAGCGCAGCCGGACCTGGATCCCAACACCATGGTGACACGAGTCCACGGTGCCCACCTTCTCCATCACAGCCCTCAAAGGGGTGCCAAACGCCGCCGTGCAGCCGCAGGGCAGAAGAAGCTGCAGAAGAAGCTGCAGCAGAGGGGGATGCCTCGGTACTGCATCCGCGTCGCGCGAATGGTGCGCGCGAAGACCAGTGATAGATGCGAGCTAAAGATGCGTGCTATGGGCCGTCGCGAGTAGGTCAGCTCTCTATGTGCAGAGCAGAGTACCTACAGTATGCAGCGCACTTGCAGCGGCGCATCATCATAGCGCATCTTCTTCATAGCGTAGTATTGGTGGAAATGGTCACATGTTTTCGTAGCGTAGATTTCATATTTTTACTGGTGGTGGAGTTCCAGTGTACGAGCTCGAGGGCAAAGGCGTCTGCCGCCAAATGATAGGGTTCAATACTATCATGTTCCCGTGAGATGGATTAGGTACCATTTAACCGATAGTACCTGATGGTGGTAGAGCTCCAGTGACAGGCACCACCGCATTGCCCAACATACTTGCCGCTAAATGGTAGTGTTCAGCACTATCCTGTTCCGGTCAGGTGGTAATGTACGGCCCTGTGATTTCCGGCACAGAGGCATAACACCTTAGGCCTCAGGAGTGGTAACGCATCTGCATTTTGACCTTGGTCTTTATGTGGGTGTCCATAGGCTGCAGTCATCACTTAACATCCATGTGAAATACACTTTCGTAACATAAAAAAATCATCAGTTTTTGAATGCGCATGAGACATGCATTGCTGATTGATGCGTCAACGGATGAGTTCCATTGAGTTGACCTTTTATAAATGAGGTTCAGGTTTCCAATTTGTCAGTCGGAAGATATCAAATATTATACTTGTTATAGACTAGCTGTTTTCCGCGGCTCCGCCCGCATGTACTTCGCTTTTCGCGTAACCTGTGAAAACTCATCAAGTTATACCATGGCATCCCACAGGAATATTTTTTCGGGATATAAACTATCCAATGTGTTAATCCAAGTTACCTTGTATAATAATGGCAACCCATTATACGTCCCACTGCTGGACACGAGTCTCTCCCCTTTTTGGGGGGAGGCCTGGAGCTTACTCCACGCTGCTCCAATGCAGGTTGGTGGAGAGTTACCGAGAACTTATCTTGTATATGTGTACCAAATTCCATGAAAATCAGTTAGACAGTTTTTGTGTGAAGGAGTAACAAACAAACATACAAACTATCGCATTTATAATATAGGTAGGATAGTAGGATCTCCAGTGGTGGGAAGTCGAGTATGCATTCAATTATTTGGTCATTTCTTTGATGTTCAGAACCCGTTCCGTGACGTCTTCTTGGGATTCAATTCGAGAACTGAACCAAATCTATTTTATTTTTAAAGAAAAATGGAAAGAAAAAAATGACTTCAGGCGAGACTCGAACTCGCGACCTACTGGGAATCTAGTCCAGCCGCTCTTCCAATTGAGCTACTGAAGCCCTGCCCGATTTGTCAAATCTTTCCTTCACATCTATTGCATTGCTTTATGGTAGCAGCAGCGCCATCTATTACCAACTATGCTAGTTAGGCAACTATATTTTATTTTTCTTTAAAAATAAAATATATTTCACAAGCATGTGTTAATGCGAAATAATATAAAACAATGAACCAAATCTTTTATCATTATTTTTAAATCAAAACGCGTATAAAGAAACGGGACAAAGGTGTTCACGGGTTCAAGTCCAGACTGAAGTCCAAAATTTTTCTTACCATTAATTATTGAACATATTTTACTCACATGTGCTTTTGTGGTGGTAGAGTTTCAGTGTAGGATCTCAAGGGCGTAGGCACCACCGCATTACCTAATTTATCTACCCCAAATGGTAGTGTCCAGCACTATCGTGTTCCGGTTAGATGGTAATGTATGGCCCCGTAATAAATATCATAGAGACATAATAACTAAGGTCTCAGGGGTGGCAACGCATCTGCATTTCGACCTCTGGTCTTTTTGTGGATGTCTACACGCTGCAGTCATCACTTAACATCAATGTGAAGTGCATGCTTGTTTGCCACTTTAATTACATAAAAAATGTGTAACTTCCCGTACGTAACTTCACGCCTGTAATCCAAGTAGGCAGAGGTAAATGTATGCATTAAAGCATACATGCAAATACCCACGACTGGCCGGTTACGTTTTGACCCATGTAACAGGTGGCGAACCTGTTGCCATCTCCGGGCACATAACCAAACTCAGAGGTACTGGAAAACTTCTAGAAAATTTATATCCCAATAGAACTGGAGATAAAGGATTTTAAGCCGTTATCTCTTATAGTCCCCGACCTGGGAATCGAACCCAGGACCCCCAGCGTAGTAGTCGTGGCCTACTTCCAATACGCTACTGAGGCAGTTAAATGTGTTGTTTCTGAAAATCCAATAAAATAAAGTCATTGAACCCAGTCGTATCCACTTCGAAAAAATAACATCCTATCTGCAGTAACATTAAAGGCAAGTCCCACCAAAATTCAGCTAAAACAACATTCATCTGCAAACGCGTATTTTTATTGTGACCTCCGGACGGGGCTATGGTACAAATGTGCTTTTCTATCATGATTGATACCCACTGTCACCAGGCGTCGACACATGCTAATTTTATGCTAAACCCTGCAAAGATATACCCAATCCCCCACCTGAAAATTGAACCTTCTGTCTCATAAAACAAAGTCGGTTATCAATGCAAGATATATTTGCAAGTGGTCGTAATTTAGAAGCAACTGCCGTTCATGTTAATGCACAGCACTAGGTATGCAAAGAGGTTTACTCGTTGTTTCTGTTTATTTTTTAATAAGTTGATTGCGAACATTCTTTTACACGATTACGTGATAGGACGCTAAAATGTTGCATTGTAACGAGAGAGCTTGAAAGGTCGTGTCTCTATCGTGCAACAGCATATAGCAACACCGGAGGGGAGTAGCCATATGCAAGCTTTCTACTATGTCAAAGTACAGGCCCAAATGGGCCTATACCTGTCGCCTAGATGTTTAAATGTGGGCGTGCGTGAAATTGTTTCTGTATTTTGTCGTAGTAATAGACGATTTTTGTAGTGTGCGTGTGTGTCGCACGCATTTCCCCCCGCAAAAAAAGACAGACTGTTTTGCATCGGTAATAAACGCTATGGCTACTCCCCTCCGGTCCGCCGCGGTTGGTGGCCCGTGTTGCTCTATGTGCAACAGCGAAATGAACTAAAACGAAAGTGTGTATTTTTTAAGCGTAAAGTTCTTTAACGGCCCCTTTTTTGTTATGGGTAATTTTAAATTCACGTAAGAACATGTGACCTTAACCGAAAATGCGTAAGACGTGACGTGACTAAAATTGGATCTGCCTACTATTTGGCAGTGTTGGTGGTGGTGGTAATGGTGGTGGTGGTCATGTTGGTGGCGTTGATGGCGTTGATGGCGTTGGTGGCGTTGGTGGCGTTGAGGGCGTTGGTGGCGTTGGTGACGTTGGTGACGTTGGTGACGTTGGTGGCGTTGGAGGCGTTGGTGGCGTTGGTGGCGTTGGTGGCATTGGTGGCATTGGTGGCGTTGAGGGCTTTGGTGGCGTTGGTGTCGTTGGTGGTGTTGGTGGTGTTGGTAGTGGAAGTGCAACAAAACAAAAATGCACTACAACAACAACAACAAAAATACACTTTATTGTACACCAGTAAAGAATACAAAAGAATTACACAATATAGTTACAAAGTATACAAGAGGCGGCCTTGTCGCTAGATGAGCGATCTCTACCAGACAACCTTTGGGTAGAGGAAAAGATGGAAAAGAGTAGGTTAGGAGTAAACAGATCAAAATTTAGAACAGTAAATAAATAATTTAAAAAATAATAATACAGATTTACATATCGCTAATATATAAAATAATATGATAAATACACATGCACATACCTACTTTGTGGCTGATGTTGGGCGTTGGTAGCAGGACATACCGACTATCAACATGTCATCACTGTGGTGCAGAAGGCAAAGGGAAACCACTGCACTAATTTTCCCTTGAAACCCGTCATGAAAGTTTACCGAAGGCGAAGAGAAACGGAATGCGATCCGGTTTCCAGCCGGCGCCATGTCGAGTCCAGGTCGCATGGTGGGAAGTGTGCTACTGGCCTCGCTGCAGGGACTCACCAGGCGCAGTGTGGACAGAAGGTTACTGGTGATCAATTGTCGTTAAGCCTACGCGTACCCCTGCGCAATAGGATCAGAGTGGGAACTTGGAACGTCCGAGGTATGATTCAACCTGATAAGCGGGAGATACTCGCCAAGGAGCAGGAATGTTACGGTCTGGGGATACTGGCACTCACAGAGACACACATGAGAGGCTCGGGATACTGCAAAACACCAAATGGCCACACCCTATATTTCTCAGGACCAGAGAATAAAGTAAGAATGAAGTAGCCATCTCACTGTCTAAGGAAATCAACGATTCAGTTCTCGGATATAATCCAGTCAGTGACCGGATAATGACGCTGAGAGTTAACACCAAGCCATGCCGTTTAAATGTAGTTGTAGTTTACGCGCCTATATCTGCATCATCAGAGGAAGACATCGAAAGCTTTTAACAGGAATTGGAAGATATTGTGAAAAGTCTACCCAGGAGAGACATAACTATTATTATGGGAGACCTCAATGCTAAAGATGGATCCACGAGAGCCGACGACCACCTAAGGGACGTAGTTGGTAACTATGGACTAGGAGAGAGAAATGAGAGAGGCGAAAGATGGCTACAATTCTGCACAGAGAACTCTCTTACTATACTGAATACCTGTTATGAGAACCATCCTAGGCGGCTTTACACGTGGATAATGCCTGGAGATCGAGCCAGAAATCAAATCGACTATATTGCAATAGCTAAGAAGTGGAGATCATCTGTAAGTAATAGAAAAACATACCCTGGGGCAGATTGTGGTAGTGATCACAAGTTACTGGTAGCTGAAATGGCACTGAAACTGAAGAGATGCTGTCGCCTTGTCCCTTCAAGACTCGTTTAAAAGTAAAGCGGCGCATTTCTGTCGAAATAGTAATGCAGATGTGGACTGGAACGACGTGAGGGATCTCATATTATCCTCTCGTAAAGCAACTCAAGGCAAAACAGAACACCCAAAGAAAGTGTGGATCAGTGATGAGACATGGGAAGTTATAAAGCACAGGAAGAACATCAGTCAGGCCGAAAGCGATCCTGAGAAATGTCGTACGCTATCAGCAAAAGTACAACGGCTATGTCGAAGAGACTACAATTACCACCTCAACTCCATCTGCCAGGGCATTGAAGACAACGCGCAAACCTTCCATACAAAGGATTTGTTCATGAAGGTAAAAAGTATAACGGGCGAACATAAAGTCAACACGTGGGCAATCGAGGACGATAGCGGTGCTTTGTTAACCGAAATTGATCAAGTTGTGGACAGATGACGATCGTACTGTGTAAGTCTGTACGCGAACCCGGCAGGCGCAGAAGAAAATGCACACTCACTGGTGCATGACGCTGACATAGAGCCTGATATCATTGAATCAGAGGTCAGGAATGCGCTATGGTAGCTAAAGCCCAACAAATCTGCAGGGAGAGACGGAATACTGGCTGAGGAATTAAAACATCTGGGGGATGAAGGGATCAGTATCCTGCTTGATCTTTGCAACCATGTCTGGCGGACATTCAAGTGGCCTAGTGACTGGAGAGAATCTATGCTGATACCACTTCACAAAAAAGGTTCCACCCGCACATGTGAAAATTATAGGACAGTGGCTTTAATACCTCACGCAAGCAAAGTTTTAATCTACATTATTAACGAAAGACTGAAGTCGTACCTACAATGGCAGATACCAAGCGCTCAGGCTGGCTTTGTCAAGGGTCGGGGCAGTAGGGAACAGATAGTTAACGTAAGACAGATCATTGAGAAGAGCCGAGAGTTCAATGTTCCGGTCCTAATGTGTTTCATTGACTATTCAAAGGCATTCGATTGTGTACAATGGAGGTACTTGTGGCGGATACTACAGGAAATGGGCGTACCCAAACATCTAACAGTACTGATAGCGAACCTCTACGCTGACGGGACCTCCAGAGTCAAGGTGAAGGAGGTGATATCAGCTCTATTCAAACCGGAAAAGGGGGGTGCGCCAAGGGTGTATCCTATCGCCTATCCTCTTTAATATTTACGGCGAGTACATAATGAGGAGAGCACTAGAAGGCTGGGAAGGTGGCATCTCTATAGGCGGCACAAAGATTAGCAACTTAAGGTATGCAGACCACGCTTTTTGCTTCGTCTGAGAAAGAACTGGCTGACCTATTCAGAAGAGTGGATGAGAGTGAGCAGGTGGGCCTCTGGATCAACAAAAGGAAGACCAAAGTAATGGTTGTAGACAGAGCCGCCCAACTCTCTCGGACAGGAGAGCTTTCTGATTTACAATTTGTTAACAACTTTGTCTATCTTGGATCTCTGCTTACTGACCAAGGAGGAAGCGAGAAAGAAGTCCGTCGAAGAATCCAAATGGCCAAGTCTACTGTGAGCAAGCTCACGCGAATCTGGAAGAGCAGGCAAGTCTCCAATAACACCAAAACGAGGATAATGAGAACCCTGGTCTTCTCGATTCTATTGTACGGATGTGAGTCGTGGACAATTAGATCGGTAGAACGCAAGAAAATTGATGCTTTTGAGATGTGGTGTTGGCGACGAATGCTGCGCATCCCTTGGACGGCCAAAAGAACAAATGTGTCGATTCTCAAACAGCTCAGAATCAAAACAAGACTCTCCACCATTTGCTACCAGAGAGTCCTAAGCTACTTTGGACTCTGGCGAAACTGATAGTTGTTGGAAAGATAGAGGGCAAACGACCTCGGGGCCGATCTCCTACCAGATGGACTGACCAAGTTGCCAAACTCACTGGCCTCCCCATTACAAAAGCCATGAAGAAGGCCGTAGACAGGCTAGATTGGAAGAATCTGGTGACCGAAGCCACCAAGACACTTCAGGACGGGCACGACCTTCAGTAATGAAGAGTGCGACATTGATGATGATGATAAATACCATATATATTGATCGCCATTGTTCGGTTAACCACCTTTATTGTATAAAAACATAGCGTAACATTCATTCGCTTTCAAGAAGTAGGTTAGTGTGATTTTTATAGATTCTCAAATATCTCTTCTAGAAAATACACGTTCAATGTTTTTTGTTAGTCATAATTGAATCATGTGGGAACGGTAAGCTCAATATAGAACGAGAAAACGTGACCCAATCTAAATTTATAGAGTAAACAAGTGACGATCGCGAATGTATTAGTTATTATCCAATACTACGGTTTCTCGAACACTACTCGTTCATCTTAAAGTGAATTGTGAATAACTTTCTCAAGACATATTTCGAACGTTTTTTTTATGTAGGTGACGAGAGGACTTTTTAGGACGTTTAACTGCCTCAGTAGCGTATTGGTAGCAGGCCACTACTACTATGCTTGGAGTCCTGGGTTCGATTCCCGGGTCGGGGGCTATCAGAGATAACGGTCTTAAATCCTTTGTCTCTGGTTCTATTGGGATTTTTCCATTTTCTGGAAGTTTCCCAGTACCTCGGATATTGGTAATGTGCCCGGAGATGGCAACAGGCTCGCCACCTGTCACATGGGCCAAAACGTAACCGACGAGTCGTGGATGTTTGCATGTATGATTTAGTGCATGCATTTACCTCTGCCTACCCCTTCAGGGATTACAGGCGTGAAGTTACGAAGTTACGTCACGAAAGGAGCAAACAAGCATGTACTTTACATGGATGTAAAGTGATGACTGCAAAACCCAAAAGTCAAAATGCAGATGCGCTGCCACCTCTAAGACCATAGAATAGAATAGAATAGAATAGAATAGAATAGAATACATTTATTTATTTATTTATTTATATACAGTTAACTAGAACGGACAACAAGTCCAATTACACTAACTAACTCGGATACCTGTCATAGCAAAACAAAAAAATACACAAAATTAAATCAAAAACATAAGATTTAGTAATGTTCAGAGGATTTCACTGAACTGCAAACACACACTCACAACAGCCTTCCATCCATCCACAAACAAGTCGAAGTCGGGAAAGGCCTCCAATAGAGCACAGAGCACAGAGAGCGCGCGCGGAACAAAAGAGTTAGCGTGTGCAATTGTCCGAGTAAATGGTACAGCGAGGAGCTTATGCTTCCTAGCACGCAAGTATTTGTCCTGGACGGGCGGGACGTATAAACGAGCCAACTCATTGTGCAGGAACGGTGCATCAATCAAACCACGGAGGAGTTTGAACATAATGACCAATTGCCTATGGGCTCTCCTGGTCTTCAGGGAGTTGTAATTGTACACAAATACATTACCTTTGTTACATAAATACATTACCATCTAACCGGAACACGATTGTGCTGAACACTATCATTTAGCGGCAAATAAATTAGGTAATGCGGTGCTACCTACGGCCTCGTGCTCCTACACTGGAAATCTACCACCAGTAAAAATGATGGCATGCTACCACACTACCACTCCGCTAGACTGAGGCGTATGTATATCTTTCATTTTTTTATGTAATGAAAGTGGCAAACAAGCATGCAGTTCACATTGATTTTAAGTGATGACTGCAGCTTATAGACACCGACACAAAGACCACAGGTCAAAATGCAGATGCGTTACCACTTCTGAGGCCTAAAGTGTTATGCCTCTGTGCCGGAAATTACAGGGCCGTACATTACCACCTGACCGGAACACGATAGTGCTGAACACTACAATTTAGCGGCAAGTATATTAGGTAATGCGGTGGTGCCTACCACCACTAAAATGCCATGCAGTAGCCTTCGACACAGCAGCTTGCAGCTAACTTAACTGACACATTTAAAATTCGCACGTGTCGTACATGGTCCGCTATGTGAACACGTACACAAATAGTTGATGGAACTCACACAGGTCATTAGACCGCAGCGTGTTGAGAACTGAACGCTGCTTCGAGACGACCGACGCTCTCTAGGAGGATGATAGTGATGTAGTGTACGACTGTCGATGAAAATATACATAAAACTTATGAACGATGTTGAATGTTTACGAAACGAGTGCATTCCCTCTTATTTGAATTTTATTCAGATTAAATAATATATTATTATAATGTAATAAATTTTGTTCATAGACTAACCCCCTTATTCATAAACGTATTTTAGCTAAAGTGTTGCTAATCTCTTCTTTGTCTTTTTCTAACCTGCACATTTGACAATGCAACTGATAAAGACAAAGCATTCTATAGCTAAAACGTATCTAATGTACGTTTATGAATAAGGGGGTAATTCTTTAGTGTGTGTTCATATTAGAACAATAGATAGATAATTAATATCTGAAACCAATAGAAAGTTTACATACTAAAAAACATATTTGTATTAAATCAAGCAGAGGATACCAGTAGTGTCATTATTCATTATTTTGTTGTTAGTTCTAACATTATGCATTATTAATTAAGTGAGAAGATATTTTTACACCTATTACATTAAGAAAGAAACGCGAAATCCACATTCTTTGTAATTAACTTAATAGTAAGTATATTAAATTACTGGTGGTAGAGCTCCAGTGACGGAGCTCGCGGGCGTAGGCACCACCGCATTACCTAATATACTTGCCGCTAAATGGTAGTGTTCAACACTATCGTGTTCCGGTCAGGTGGTAATGTACGGCCCTGTAATTTCCGGCAAAGAGGCATAAGACCTTAGGCCTCAGGAGTGGTAACGCATCTGCATTTTGACCTGGTGGTAGAGCTCCAGCGACGGAGCTCGCGGGCGTAGGCACCACCGCATTACCTAATATACTTGCCGCTAAATGGTAGTGTTCAACACTATCGTGTTCCGGTCAGGTGGTAATGTACGGCCCTGTAATTTCCGGCAAAGAGGCATAAGACCTTAGGCCTCAGGAGTGGTAACGCATCTGCATTTTGACCTGGTGGTAGAGCTCCAGCGACGGAGCTCGCGGGCGTAGGCACCACCGCATTACCTAATATACTTGACGCTAAATGGTAGTGTTCAACACTATCGTGTTCCGGTCAGGTGATAATGTACGGCCCTGTAATTTCCGGCACAGAGGCATAACACCTTAGGCCTCAGGAGTGGTAAGGCATCTGCATTTTGACCTGGTGGTAGAGCTCCAGCGACGGAGCTCGCGGGCGTAGGTACCACCGCATTACCTAATATACTTGCCGCTAAATGGTAGTGTTCAACACTATCGTGTTCCGGTCAGGTGGTAATGTACGGCCCTGTAATTTCCGGCACAGAGGCATAAGACCTTAGGCCTCAGGAGTGGTAACGCATCTGCATTTTGACCTTGGTCTTTGTGTGGGTGTCTATAGGATGCAGTCATCACTTAACATCAATGTGAACTGCATGCTTGTTTACCACTTCCATTAAATAAAAAAATTAAATGCCTCGGTAGCCTAGTGGTAGTAGGCCACTACTACTACCCTAAGATCCTGGGTTCGATGCCCGGGTAGGGGGTTTTCAGAGATAATGGTGTAAAGTCCTTTATCTCTGGTTCTATTGGGATTCAGTCTACTCGTGACCACGGCCGTTGCATTACGGCCGAAACGTCGAGTGTCGAGGTAAATATTTCGATTAAAATAGTACACGATTAAGTCCCGTTCATAATATAAAAATATGAATACAAGTCGTGAAAGTTTAAAACGACTAATCTATTGGGATTTTTCCATTTTCTGGAAATTACCAAGTGCCTCGAAGTTTGGAAATGTGCTCGGAGATGTCAACAGGCTCGCCACCTGTTACATGGGCTAAAACGTACCCGGCGAATCGTCGGTGTTCCCGACCGCGCCCGTATCGCGTAACCACAGTAGGGATTGATCAATCCCGCTCGGATGCCGCGGGAGCCCGCATGTTACAAATTTTGTAATATGTGGGATATATATATATATATGATAATATATTTTGAAACTGCAGGTTTTTCAGGGTTCCGTAGTAAACAAGGAACCCTTATAGTTTCCCCATGTCCGTCCGCAGTTAAGCGTAAAAACTATTGGTAACAGAGACTTGAAATTTGGCACAAGTACACCTTGATCACGCCGACAAAAAGGTAGAATAAGAACATGAAAAAAAAAAGAAATATTTAAGGTACCTCCCCTACATGTAAGACATTTATTACATTATTCAAACCTGAAAACTATGACACGCACTTGACAGGTTTTACAAAACTAAAATCTTAATGTAGTACATTTTTTTTAGCATTAGACGGAAGGAATTACAGTCTTTTTTTTAGGTGAGTTTTAAGTAAAAAGTTCGAAAATGTCGATCTTTATTCCGAAAACTAATGATTCCTATACAATACTGTATTGTTTTCAAACATTAGGTTAAAAAAAAAATACTTTTTTTGAATTACATTACAGTAATTGGCAACATATTTATTTTATAAATAATTAAACTTATGCGTTTTCTAAAACGTCTCCTATATAAGACCTAAATATGTAGTGGTCAAGAACACAAAACGAATGGAATACGATATTATAATGACAACAAATTAAAAATAATACTTTTATCACGCACACACTACGCCCATTATGATATTTTAATTAAGTCGGATTATACAAAATGACAATTTTGCTGTCATAAATGTTATATACAAAAGGTTTTGTGATACCTGCTTCTGGGTTTTCCTTCTATCTAATTCTAAAAAAATTAACTATAAAATATGTCTCACATATTATTGTATCAAAAGTACCTATTTGTTTTCTGTTAAAATATTAATTAAGTAAGTAAGAAATATTTAGTAATCAAATCAATTTTGTAATGTTTGGCATCAAGTTTTATTTAATACATCCGTGATGTCCGTACCGACCGTACGGACGTGACCGTACCGTCGTGACTCCTTGAAAGAATTATTCAAGCAAATAAATATAATGACGGTCCCTTGCCAATATATTTATGAAAATATATTGTATGCTAGGAAAAACTTGCACTTATTTAAGAAAATTAATGATATACATACTTATAATACCAGAAATAAAAATAAATTAGTATTTCCAAGTTTTCGCCTATCGAAAACACATAAATGTTTCTTAACATGTTGTATACAGTTTTATAACAAAATTCCGTCCAACATTCTTGAACTTACAGATAATAAATTTAAGTCATGTATTAAACGCACACTATGTAAAAATGCGTACTATAGACTCGATGACTATCTAAAGGATAGAGATGCCTGGACAAATGCTGGTCTAGCTCCACAAGACTAAACAATAATTTTGTGAAATGAATGTGCATTGTACTTGACATTGTAAAACATAGTTATAAGTTTCTTATTGTGAAAATAGTTTTAAGGAGCATATTTTGAAAAGACCCTACTGAGTTTTGTTTTGGCAGGTTTTTTCTCAGTAATGTGGGCTTTGGAACTCTGCCAGTGAATGACAAGGAATGTCCCATATTTTTTTGTTTAGTCTTATCTTGCCGTTTGTAAAAGAGAGTATGGAACATTCTGTTGATACCTATTTTTATTATTAAGTATTTTTGGACTATTATTAATTTATTTACTTTGACATATTAATCAACGTATCAGTTGTTATTCGCTTTAATTTTATATTTGTAATTTGACCTATCACAAGCAAATTCTATTATTTCCAAGTGATTAAATGAATTTTTGAGTTTGAGTTTGTTTTGGCATCCAAAAACAGGTACGATAATCAATTTCATTATTAATGAGATTTAGAATGAATTTGTGCTTTCTCGCGAAGCTTCACGAACGTTTCAGCAGCTAATCTAAATTTGCGGGATTGCAATCCCTAGGCGTAACGGAGTAGATCGCTTCCGATCTACACCAGCCGCGGGGCCGGACATGATATAATTTAATTACAATTTATCAAAGCATCTTACGTGAGTTGTGTTGTAAGAAATACTTTTTGTACATCGATATAATATACTCAGTCCCATCCCTACCCAAGTAGTGTTAGCAGGATGTGTGACACGGTGCTCTTGAGGTAATTGCCTGCACTCGCTCCTGAATCTGAGTCTGTCATCTTACGAGTAGAACTGCATCGCGATGATATGTTTTTTTTCATTTGCATATTCATTTGCATATCTAAACTTTGTTTTAAAATCATTATTCCAAAATTAGGTGGATTACACGAAAATTTCACGAGTTTTTGCATCAATTATTGCATATATTAGAATTTTTGTAATAACACATGCGAGTAAAATATTATAAAGAAAAAAAGAAATTTTTACTTATGGTATAGCTCCGGTGACGGAGCTCGCGGGCGTAGGCACCACCGCATTACCTAATATACTTGCCGCTAAATAATAGCACTATATTGTTCCAGTCAGGTGGTAATGTACGGCCCTGTGATTTCCGGCATAGAGGCATAACACCTCAGGCCTCAGGAGCGGTAACGCATCTGCATTTTGACCTTGGTCGTTTTGTGGGCTATAGGCTGCGTCGTCACTTAACATCAATATGAACTGCATGCTTGTTTGCCACTTCCATTACATAAAAAAATAAAAAGAAAAAAATTACATCAGACGGGACTAGAACCCGCGACCACTGGCATCACTTATCCAGTAATACTAACTGAGAAACGTGAAGGTATATTCCTCCTTTTAAAAAAAAATAGATACTGTGGATTAATTTGACGACGCGGTTAGTCCAGCGGTGTGAGATGACCGTTTGATTCGAAGGGTCGCGGGTTCGATCCCCGCACCGGGACAAATATTTGTATGGCCTACAGATATTTGTTTCGGGTCTGGGTGTTTGTGTATGTGTTGTATGTGTACAACGGCACCCACGTCACAGGTTTATACCTAATGTGGGGCTGTGAGTGTAAGCGTATTTTATATTTATTTTATTTTATTTAAAAAAAAAGTCACTAAAAGTATCAAGTCACAAAATCCTAATACATCATCGAGAAAAGTCACGCAGGCTATCCAAAAAACATAAGCCAATCCGTTCTGGATGTACGAGTATGTCGGCAATGGAGCCATCGGACATTAATGCAGGTCACGGCGCTCTACCAGCCGCTGAATGCCAATACGCGGTCAATTTGTGTTGAGTACCACTATATCTGACGGAACAGGGAAAGACTTAGACTGTGGTCAATTAAAGTTGGGTGGAGTAGGAGGATAATGTTAGAAATCTATACTAATATTATAAAGCTGAAGAGTTTGTTTGTTTGTTTGAACGCGCTAATCTCAGGAACTACTAATCCGATTTGAAAAATTATTTCAGTGTTAGATAGCCCATTTAACAAGGCTTTAGGCTATAGCCTATATATTAGGCTCAGAGGATAGGTAATATTGAACCCGCGCGAAGCCGCAGCGTGCCGCTAGTATCAAAATATGTACATGGTAGCCCTTATACTGAGTTAATTTAAATTAGCGTCATCACCTCTTGCAGCCTCCCTAAGTCTATCCCAATAACATTTGTACTACGACGTTTTACAAATCTTAATAAATAACAAAAAAAAAAAACAAAAAATGTATTCAAAAGTTCAAAAAAACATTTTTTTTTATGTCTGAAGATTGACAGACAAGCAAACGGGCCACCTGATGGAAAGTGGTCACCGTCGCCTATGAACATTTGCAACACCAGGGGAGTTGCCAATGCGCTGCCAGCCCTGAAGGACTCTTTTGACGCCATTTTTGAAGAACCCCATATTGTAGCACCTAGGGAACACCTCAGAGGGAAGTTCGTTCCACAATTTACACGTTCTGGGCAGGAACGAACGTGAAAACCGACCGTTGAGCACTGCTAAGTGTCAAGTCGGTGTGGGTGGAACATTGTCACCGCTGCGCCACCCCGTTAGTTAGATGTTTTACTTTGATCAGTTTATATTCTTAGCTCAACCCTTTTTTACTTTTCGAATTGGTCCTTCAAAAGTACAATACAATAATACAATAATGGTAGTGTTCAGCACTATCGTGTTCCGGTCAGGTGGTAATATACGGCTCTGTGATTTCCGGCACAGAGGCATAACACCTAATGCCTCAGAAGTGGCAGCGCATCTGCATTTTGATCTCTGGTCATTGTGTGGGTGTCTATAGGCTACAGTCATCACTTAACATCAATGTGAACTGCACGCTTGTTTGCCACGTTCATTACAAAGAAAAAAAAATCTTTTATTTTCCATTATCAGCAAAGGCACATTAAAGGTATTTGTCGTGAGCTAGCCGTCGGGCCTCAAACTAGGCAGAGCCTGAGACCAGTTAACAGTATCTATTGAGCGTCAAGTCTTGTATACATCCGCATGATGAACAAGGTGTTATGCCAAGATCAAAACGTTCCAAAAATGCAATGATTCCTCAACAAAATTACACTAGCTAAGATTATAAGATTAAAATGGCAATGATCATAACAACAATTTAAAAACATTACACAAATGTATAATATTATATAACTAGGTGTGTGTGTGTGTGTGCGCTTGCGTGCATGTGGAGTGGGACTTACGACTCTCTAGAAGCCACCAATTGTTCTGTCTATTTAAATGATAGTGACATCAGTCATTTACAGATTTTACTTTTTGACTCAATGTTATTGTGAGACGAGAGAGAAAAGTAACTGCCGTGATTTATCCCAAGAAAATCTCGATGAACACAAAAACTCACAAAGCGATCACGAAGTTGGACGATGCGATTAACAACCGGCGCCACGCGGTTCCCGGGCCGACGGTGTGAAATATGCTACCGAAGCTTCCGATGGAGTGTCTCGTCAGGCTCCTGAAGGAAAACATGCGTCTGGCGACAATCTCAACACCGAAACGCAAAAATTGCCGACTCGCGAAGAACTTTGTATCGGGACGTGGAACGTTCGTGGATTATTGATGGCTGGTAAACTTTCAATGGTGGACAGGGAAACGGACAGATGCCATATATCAATACTGGGAATAAGTGAAACCCACATGTGTGGCCAGGACCACTTTAACACAGCAAGTGGTAATACTCTATACTTCTCAGGAGATGATGATACAAGTGAAGGCGGTGTTGGTATACTTCTACCTAAACACATGAACAAATACGTCCTTGACTAAAATACAGTATCCAACAGAATTATAACGATGAGGTTCAATGCTAAACTAACAATACTCAACATCGTTCAAATATACGCACCCACGTCGACGGCATCTGAGGTGGACATTGACAATTTTTATAATTCAATAACGTTGACGATCGACAATATATCAAACCGGGAAATAACTATAATCTTGGGAGATTAGAATGCCAAGGTTGGTAACGCTACCAACGATGACCACATCCGCAACATAATAGGTAGATTTGGGTTGGGTGACAGAAACGACCGAGCACAGAGGCTTATTGAATATTGCATTGAAAAAGGCCTTTGCATTACAAACACACACTTTCAACATCATCCAAGACGGTTATACACGTGGTTGTCACCAGGAGCAAGATATAGAAATCAAATCGACTATATTCTTGTAAACACACGTTGGAAGTCATCTATCAGAAATGTGATAACTTATTCTGGTGCCGAATGCGCATCTGATCACATCATGCTAGTCGCGAAGTTTGCTGTGCGACTCAAAGCTCCCAGAAAATCGGAAAAAATAGCTCCATGTTATTGAAAGCTCATGAGGCATCTCAGTTCAAGTCCATTATAGAATCAAAGCTTGCAGATCTACAACCACCAACTGAAGATGCTAACGCTCAATGGATGTACCTGAAAAACCAGTTCAATGAAACCTTAGACGTGATTAAATCCTGCAGGCCAAGCCTACAATATACACACAAGATAAAATCATGGCTTGCTGACGATACCTGGGACGTAGTACAGGAATGCAAGGACGCAAGAATGAAGGGCCTGCAACACAAGAATGTGAAGAAGCATTACCCCAACCTCTGGAAGTTGGTGAAGAAAATGTGTCGTAGGGACAAAAACACCTTCTTAGCTAACATCTGCATTGAAATTGAAACCCATTCTCTTAAATTCCAGACTTCTGATCTCTTCAAGAAAGTTCGTCTAATATCCAAGCAGTTCAAACCCAAGTCATGGGTAATCAATAACGCAGACGGTACTGAAATCCATGATCTTGGCTATAGCTGAGAGATGGCGCGCATACTGTGAAAAGCTGTACTACAGCCAGCCGCCCATACCATCTGAACCTCACCTAAATTGGAACGATTTGGATATAGAACCCTCGATTCTGCGATCTGAGATAACGGCGGCTATTGCAACATTAAAGACTAGAAAGGCTCCTGGACCAGACATGATAACATCAGAAGTACTCAGAGCCTTGGGTGATAGAGGTATCGACCACTTGCACAGCATATGTAACTGCATTTGGTGGTCCGGCAAATAGCCTAGTGACTGGACTGAGTCTATGGTATATATAATTTATTTACCTTTAAATATGAAATGAATAGTAATTTATTTAAGAATTATTGGATTTATTTTTGGTTATTTAATAAGAAATATAAATATTTATTCTATAAATAAATATTTAAGAGTTGGAGGAAAATGCTCGGTGTTCACTGGACAGAGCATAGGACCAACGAATCCATAATAGAAGAACTCAAAGCACCAATGAGACTCGCCACCATATGCTTGCGAAGAAGCTTTGAGTTCTTTGGTCACATTGCGAGAAAGAAAGATGATAACCTGAAAAAGACTCTGCTGACGGGTAAAGTAGAAGGAAAAAGGCCCAGAGGCAGAAGTCCATTACGCTGGTCTGACCGGATTCGTTTCACGTTGGAAACCACAGTTTGCCAAGCCATCCACATCGCCGAAGACAGAACAACATGGCGAAATATCGTTCGTGAAAAAGTACTTCGTCGAGGTCACGACCCTCAGCATTGAGGAAATACGGCGCAAGGAGGAGGAATTGTGAGCAAGATGATCAATATGCCTGCACACCGAATTATACGTGTATGCGTGTACATAACGAGGAAGGCGCGAAGTAATCAGAATCAGAATCAGAATCAGAAACTCATTTATTCATTTAGGGTGACAGGCACCTCTTATGACACGTCAAAAACAAACAAAATAAATTAAAGCGAATAACAATTGATATACATGTCAAACAAGATAAAAAATATATGTAAAGTCAAGAATATCACTAAGATAAAACTAAATGTAATAAACTAATGTAAAAAGTATATCAGTAAAATGTCTCTTTTCCCCTTTACAAACTGATAACAAAGAGTAAAAAGAAAAGAAAAAGAGTCATTCTTTGTCATTCACCGGCAAAGTTCCAAAGGCCAATATGATCTGAGAAAAGACTGCGTTAACTATAGGCAGACCCACTATACGCAGACGTCTGCGTCTAATGTTGACATTTTTTTAGCATTCAGCCCGGGAGCTCTTGGCGACTGCCTTTAGAACAAAAAATTGACGAACTGTTAGTACTGAGGCTTCTTTATACAACTTTTCCGTGGGAAATCGCCGAGACTTACCCAACATAACTTTTAGGCCTGACCGTTGAGCACGTTCTGCCTCAATCATATATGTTTGAGCAGCATCCTCCCTGACTCCAATGCAATACTGGAAAATTGATTCACACAGAGCTTTGTATATCATAAATTTCAAAATCCCTGGCGGTCGGTCTTGAAATTTTAAAAACGTTACTTAGTTTACGCGCTTTTTTTAAAACATATGTGATGTGATATTTAAAGGAAAGATGTTGGCCTATCCCATAATATTTATATTTCCCAAATATTTAGTAGTAATCGCTCTATTGATTTTGTAGCAGGTGTCGACACACATATTATTTAGCGGGTTATTCACATATTAACATTTGCTGCTGTGAATCATCAATTGTTGTAAGTGGTCCCGAAATTTAAATTAATTACTTATATTACACGTCCATGTCACTGATATACATCATAATATGTGTGGCAATTATCGCGAAATAGAGTTAAGAACAGCAAAACTGGAAAAAATAAGCTGGCCGTAATTTTTTACTCGGAGGCATTAGACTAAGGTCTTATGTGTTGTTACACATCTAAGTACATTGAAATCTCTGCCTTTATATTTAGAGGCTACCATCATTGCCACAGGTATGCATGTTCGCCAAAAAAAAAAATTTAAAACTCGGGGTTGTAATAATATCCTATTCTGTACCATTATCATCGTAAGCTTAACTTATAAAAACTTTCCTAAACTTAAATCGATGAGCATACCTAATACAATAAAACAGAGCCTCCCCAGGCGCGTCAATATGACCAATAAAGTTAAAAGGAGGAAAACTGAAAAAAATAAGCCTCGGTTACAGCGGTATTAATTCAATAACGCGGGTGTGTGCTATCCCTTAGGAGGTAAAGTTTGGGATATTTCTTTGCTTTTTTTTTGTAATGACGAATGTGTTATTTTGTCCGCACTAAAATAAATAAGAAATAGACGCGTAAAGAGCGTTTTCTCGTCAAACATCCCGCAGTTCTTGAAGACGAAAGTCTTTAATCAGTGCGTTTTACCGGTGATGACCTACGGTGCCGAGACGTAGTCTCTCACTATGGGTCTCGTACGAAAGCTCCAAGTCACTCAGCTGTCAATGGAAAAGGCTATGCTTGGCGTTTCCCTACTGGATCGAATCAGAAATGAGAAGATCCGTAGGCGAACGAAAGTCGCTGACATAGCGAAGCAGATTTCCAAGCAGAAGTGGCAATGGGCAGGGCACATAGCTTGGAGAACCGATAGCCGCTGTGGCAGAAAGGTAATCGAGTGGAGACCACGTATCGGCAAGCGCAGCGTGGGACGTCCACCTGCAAGATGGACCGACGACCTAATCAAGGCTGCAGGTACCCGCTGGATACACGTCGCTTCCGATCTGTCGGCATGGAGGTCATTGGGGAGGCCTATGTTCAGCAGTGGACGTCCTATGGCTGATATGATGAAGATGAGGCGTGTCCACACAGAGCGAACAGCCTATGTTGACGCGATAGCGCGGGCGCTCCTTCGCGCGCGCTATACGAGGCACGTCCACCTGTGGTCTTTGTGTTAGTATAGGATGCAGTCGTCACTTAACATCAATGTAAACTGCATGCTTGTTTACCACCTGAATTACGTTAAAAAAATAACAAGGGATGGGCAGCAGCGTCCCATGATAGAAAACCCAGCCCCGCTGCGATCGTATTTTGCCATAAAAAAATTGATACGTACAAAATAAATGTACGTGCGCATGTCGAAGCGCGCATGGCCCCGCGGCTGGTGTAGATCGTAAGCGATCTACTCGGTTACGCATTACGGGCGCGGTCGGGTGTGTGATGGGTGATCGCTAGTGGCAAATTAAAATGCTTGTTTCCGTGCTTCGGAGGGCACGTTAAGCCACCGATCGATAGCAACGCGTCCCGGTTGCTATCGATAGTATCGTTAGATAGCAGTCGTTAAACCTTGTCGGACGCCTTATGGGCGGTTTGTAAACATTCGACAGCGGGTTGGCCACTAACCCATGTCTCCACCAATCCGCATTAGAGCAGCGTGGTGGAGTAAGCTCCAGGCCTGCGCCCAAAGAGGGGAGAGACTCGTGCCCAGCAGTGGGACGTATAATGGGTTGCCATTATTACTATTATTATAAATGTACGTGAAGCGCGCATGGCCCCATGGCTGGTGTAGACCGCAAACGATCTACTCGGTTGTGCTATTCAGGGTGTGTGACCGTTAGTGTGGGTGACTGTTAGTGGCAAAATTAAAATGCGCGTTTCCATGCTTCGGAGGGCACCAGCCGTCGGTTGCGGTTACTTTCGACAGATAGATGTCATTAAACCTTGTCGGGGGCCTAGTGGGCGGTTTGAAAACATCCGACAGCGGGTGGGCCACTAACCCGTACCTACCTCCATCGATCCACATTGTAGCAGCGTGGTGGATTAAGCTCCAGGCCTCGTCCGAGACTAGTGTCCAGCAGTGGGACGTTTCAAGGGTTGTCATCAATATATATTTTATGCAATGAAGTGACAAATAAGCATTTAATTCACATTGATGTTAAGTGATGACTGCCTATAGACACCCACACAAAGACCAAGGTCAAAATGCAGATGCGTTACCACTCCTGAGGCCTAAGGTGTTATGCCTCGGTGCCAATAATTACAGGGCCGTACATTACCACCTGACCGGAACACGATAGTGCTGAATACTAACATTTAGCGGCAAGTACTCGTATATTAGGTAATGCGGTGGAGCCCACGCCCACGAGCTCCGTCACTGGACCACCAGTAAAATCTTCGTGACATAACTTGCCACCATAATAATATTGCTATGTTACCTACCGTATAAGTAATGATTAAGTTGTGAAACACGTGATTTATTAATTACAAGCCATACAATTGCGTATTTCAGTCATACGCATAACCTGCATCCAAACGTAGAGAATTAAATATAATATTTTTAAATGCAAGTCAAGTGTGACTTCGTTGGTTTATATTTGTTCTGTTATTAAAATAAAAAGTAATTTAGAAGAATTAATCCATCTTTAAGAATGAAATCAAAATTATAAATTAAGTAATCTATTATACTGTTATTATGAAGAGGAAACATTAGTGTTTTTATATGTATGTTTGTAACGTTTTCACACAAAATATACTAAACAGATTTTAAACATTCACTATTAGAAAGATGCATCTTCACTGAGTAATATATGCTATTACATTCATTGCACCCGTGAAAAGCCGGGGTGAGACGCTAGTATTCAACAAAGAAGTCGAATCAGTACCTTTTATTTTAGCTTTAAAGATATTTGATTTTGCCAAACCTTCAAGCAGAACCCAAAAATTATAGAATCAGTCCCAAAGAAAACGTATACGGAGCCTTTTATGGCGTATTTTTTCATTAAAGCATAAATACATGTAATACGTTTGTATTGAATAAATACATTTTATATCGGTTCACCAACATAAAAGCTGTCGCATACCATGACGAGTATTCTTTCTTGTATCGTGCGAAAGCAGGTTGTAACTTTGTAATTACGAAGGAGTATTTTTTTAGGGCTCCGTACCCTTTAAAAACATGACCCTTTTGATAAGTTGGTCGATTGGTTTGTGTGTGTAAAGTACTGTTTCTTTTGAACCATGTTTTCAGGGCTGCCAACTTCCACGGTGTTGCAAATGTTCATAGGCGACGGTGACCACTTTCCATCAGGTGGCCCGTCTGATTGTCTGTCAACCTAATAACATAAACAAGTGTAATATACCTATGCATAATAGAAAAATATATTGATACACAAAACGGTTTTACAAATTAACATTTTGCACAACATTATGCTAGGGATTAGGCACAGCCACTACACAGCGTTTTAAACATTCAAGAACTGACATGAAAACAAAGCGCTTACAAACTACAAATTTCAGTTCTTTTTTAATGTAATGGAAGTGGCAAACAAGCATGCAGTTCACATTGATGTTAAGTGATGATTGCAGCCTATAGACACACAAAGACCAAGGTCAAAATGCAGATGCGTTACCACTCCTGAGGCCTAAGGTGTTATGCCTCGGTGCCGGAAATTACAGGGCCGTACATTACCACCTGACGTATATTTGGTAATGCAGTGGTGCCTACGTCTGCGATCTCCGTCACTGGAGCTCTACCATCAGTTAAACTAGGTTTAAGTGAAATAGGTTCAATTAACATCAAAATCAATCATTAGTGGGTGTTTATGGGCGATAATATTATACACTTGTGTCCAAATTGTTGACTTGTTTGCCATTTAAATGACATAAAAATATAAGGTATCCGGAACTACAGAACCTCTCACGTTAAACTCCCATTTTTAAAATTCTATTGAGTTGTAATAATGCACGGTATTGAAAGATATTTTATAAAATATCCGGCGATCGTTCTGAAGTTCCATGTAAATATAAAACCTTATTACGTGTGTACGTAATTTTATTCCACAACGAGATCACTATAGTAAAAAGCGTAGTTCCCGCTGCGTCTGTCCATCAACGGGTACATTTTATAAATAGTTACTCATCACAGTAGATAGATATAAAATTATGATATCAAGAAAGTTAAATAAATTAAATAACCCACCAGCCATTTCTAGGTAAAATTACGGATCTCATGGATCCTTTTTTTTATGGTATATTTCCATTGTTATCCACGAGTTTTATAGTACGTAATACGCCTTCGGGGCAGTTTTATGGACCGTTTAGACCGTCAGTATTATAATTGTATGACATACCTACAATTTGAACGTAATATATAAATATGACATACGGAGCTGAAACGTGGTCTGAGCGACTAACAACAATGAGCGACCAAAACAAATGGGCCTCATAAAAAAGACATCAGAGTCACGCAGAGAGCAATGGAGAGAGCTATGCTCAGTGTTTCTCTGCGAGATCGAAGACCGAAGTAACCAATATAGCTCACCGAATAGCGAATCTCAAGCAGCAGTAGGTGGGAGGGTATATAGCTCGAAGAACTGACGGCCGTAGCGGTATTAGAAGTATTCTAGAATGGCGACTGTGTACCGGATGACGAAGCGTAGGCAGGCTCCCCACGAAGTAGACCGACAACCTGGTCAAGGTCGCGGACAATCGCTGAATGAAAGCGGCCCAGGACCGTTCGTAGTGGCAATCTTTGGAGGAGGCCTTTTTTTATAATGGAAGTGGCAAACAGTTAACATTGATGTTAAGTGATGACTGCAGCCTATAGACACCCACACAAAGGCCAAGGTCAAAAAAGCAGATGCGGTACCACTCCTGAGGCCTATGGTGTTATGCCTCTGTGCCGGAAATTACAGAGCTGTACATTTACCTTACACATACCTACGCCTTTGTCCAGCTGTGATCGTCTTTTGGCTGAAATGATGATTAACATTCAAATTCATGTGCCTTTTATTTTTAAAGAGATCAAAAATTGTGTATTTTAAAATGGATTGTTTCAAATGTTTTCGCTACCTTTTCACTCCTGCCTATCTTTAAAGCTAACAAAGAGCAATTGTGCTGTTCCACAAAGGTGTACACTTTAAGCAAGGGTACAGAACCCGGGTGAATCCGGGTCAATAGCTTCGGGACCGGCGAGTAAATAAATTAACCGCAATCCGATATCCGTTTTATCCGTGTTCTTTTGTGAATATCCGGTTCATGTGGGCTTTCGGATTGAACTTGGACAAGCGTGACGATGTACGTTACGTTAACTCTGAAATTGATATGGAAATTTATTTCGGTGTTATTATATGAATAAGATTTTTAAGAGTTTTGAAAACACTGTAAGACAATGCGTAGTGAACTATTAGAAAAGAGAGAAGTATTATTTGAGCAAATGCCGTTGCTAGTGATTCGTTGGCGATTTCAGGATTGCAGGACGCTACTACCCGTGTTATTGTATTTACTAGAGTACTAGAAATATTATAGTGCACACGTGTATGCGCAAACACAGGTGCACTCTCTATTCCCTCACTCTCATAGTCCGATGGGACGGCAATCCGACACGACTAGAGACAGATTGGGCGCAGGACCGACGGCTTTACGTGCTCTCCGAGGCACCGGTACCAGACTCCGGGCTATTAATAGGAATTTCTTTACAGAAAGCGTTTGATAGGGTATTACGAAAGGAGCTGTGGGACATTTTGCCAGAGTATGGTACTGATGGCAGTGTGCTCCGTGCAATACAGTCCACGTATGTGGGCTGTCAAGCATGTGTGCGGGTAGATGGTAACATGTCACCCTGGTTTGATCTTAACATCGGTGCTTTCGTCTAGGCTGTTTATCATATATCTGGACAAATGCCTCCAGAGGGTGAAGTTGATGGATGTGGGAGTGCGACTTAGTGGTGAACCGTCTGCTTTACGCAGATGATGCGGTAATTGTTAGCTCTACACCATCTGGGCTACAAGCACTAGTCACAGTCATGAAAGAGGATTGTATAGAGAAAGGCTTACAATTGAATGTGGATAAAACTAAAGTATTAGTATTTGAAAGAGATGAGCAGAGAACAAATGCAAGGGTAGTAGTAGATGATGCAGTGTTAAAACAGGTGGATGAAATTGTATATCTTGGATGTGCTTTTAGCAAGGATGGTAGGTACACCACTGACATAGAAAGAAGAGTGCTTGCTGGGAATCGCGAGAATGGAGCGTTGGGTAAGCTGCTAGAATCTAAACATCTCAGCCAGCGGGCGCGACTAGCCGTACATAATGCTGTACTTACTCCAACGCTTTTATATGGAAGCGAGAGCTGGGTATGCAGGAAAGAGCATGAAAGTAAGTTGAACGCGGTCAAGATGAGATCATTGCGCAAGATCTGCGGTGTATCATTCACCGATCGCGTTCGTAATGAAGATGTAAGGAAGTGGCTTTGTGTGAATGATAGTATCGGTGTAAAAATGAAAAAAGGCATGCTCCGATGGTTCGGGCATATAGAAAGAATGTCGAATGAGCGAATGACTAAACAGATATACAATGCGAATGTGGATGGTTGCAGAGGCCCAGGAAGTCCAAGACTGACCTACTATGGTAACGCATCTGCATTTTGACCTTGGTCTTTGTGTGGGTGTCTTTAGGCTGCAGTCATCACTTAACATTAATGTGAACTGCAAGCTTGTTTGCCACTTCCATAACATATAAAAAAAAAAAAATAGGTCGAGTTCTGTCTGATGGTGGGATCAAAAGTCTTAGGAATCGGCGTGCATGTATGAAGAGAATGATGAAGGTAGACGAGGCACGAGAGGTTTGTCAGAACCGGGATATCTGGCGCTCTACACTTTCTGCCTATCCCGTTAGGGACCAGGTGTGAATATACATACATAGTTTTAGAAATAATAAATCTTGTAATTGCTTCTCATGTACATTGTAACATTACAGTCTAAAAGGTGAAGACATAAAACAATGAAATCAGATGACAGACGCCATTTTATAAATAGTGGCCAGTGTGTCGCCATAAGTCCTTTTTTGACCGAAAAGGGATCCTAATCTATAGTAATATGTGATAAAAATAGAAATAATAACCAATTTTCACAAATATATAGCACGAAACTAACCAACAACGGATAGGAAATCATGGATCGCTCCCCATTATTAGGGTTAACGGACAAAAAAAATGTCTGAGGAAACTATTCATTTCCCGAGAGGGACGTGGGAGGGAAATCAATCAAGCATTCATTCAATTAGTGTGTGATTGACATTTAGACAGGATGGTGGGGTAACTGTACTTACTATATCTATTGGCCGATATTTTTCGATAAGTCGAAGGAAGAGGGAAGAATATGTTCGAAATGGGTCTTAGATATTTGATAAATGAAAAGTGCGAAGCAAGCCAAGTGCGAGTCAGACTCGTTCATAAAGGATTTCGTACCATCTCTATAATCTATTATATAAAAATAAGTCGGGTTTTCCTTCCTGACGCTATAACTTCAGAACGCACGAACTGATTTCCACGGTTTTGCATTCGTTGGAAAGGTCTCAGGCTCCGTGAGGTTTATAGAAAAGAAAATTCAGGAAAAATATTTATAAAACGACATCCACGCGGGCGAAGCCGCGGGCAATAGCTAGTAATATATTAAAATAAGTCGGGTTTTCCTTCCTGACGCTATAAATCTAGAACACATGAACCGATTTCCACGGTTTTGCATTCGTTGGAAAGGTCTTGGACTCCGTGAGGTTTATAGCAAAGAAAATTCAGGAAAAAAATATTTATAAAACGACTTACACGCGGGCGAAGCTGCGGGCAACAGCTAGTTGTCTATAAAAACGGCACAAATCACGTTTTCTATATTGAAATTGAAAATATTTTGATTGGTACAGTCCCAAGACAACAGGTGTACAAAAACAAAAAACATGAAACAAAAATTTTATATAAAATCAAAAAGTATGTAATAAATAATTAATAAAAAATTGTAACATTGAGACCTGCCACAAAAAGTAATAAGGCAATAAAGCAATAAAGCATTATTAACAAAAAAAAAATTGTGAAAAAAATACAGACACAAATTCCCCCCTAAATGTTTATGTTAATGCTGATTTTATTAGTATTAATTTTGTTGTTATAAGCGGTACTTGTGCTCCAATGGGTTTTCCCATTAGGGTTTTAAAAAACTTGGGACGTCAATTACACCGATTATACCTTTGACACGTCTTTTAAATATTCCAAAAGTGTGAGTTACATTTATTCTATATTTCTATTTTTTTTTATTTATTTATTTTTTTTTATACATTTTTTTACATTACATTTTGGGCTCAAATTTGTTATGTGCTATTTTTTACTTCTAGTGGTCGGTTTTTTAAGTCAGTACATTTTTTTATATTTCGATATTTAGTGTAAATCGATAAGCCACTTACACGTACACGTCTATCCAAACGCTTTTCAGTATATTTTGTCAGCACATTGCAGTAGTTGCGCAAGATCTGCGGCGTATCACTCACCGATCGCGTTCGTAATGAAGATGTAAGAAAGAGGCTTTGTGTGAATGATAGTATCGGTGTAAAAATGAAAAAAGGCATGCTCCGATGGTTCGGGAATATAGAAAGAATGTCGAATGAGCGAATGACTAAACAGATATACAATGCGAATGTGGATGGTTGCAGAGGCCCACGAAGATCAAGACTGACCTACCATGACCAAATAGGTCGAGTTCTGTCTGATGGTGGGTCAAAAGTCTTAGGAATCGTGCATGTATGAAGAGAATGATGAAGGTAGACGAGACACGAGAGGTTTGTCAGAACCGGGATATCTGACGCTCTTTCTGCCTACCCCGTTAGGGACCTGGCGTGAAGATACATACATTGCAGTATTATCTCATAACTCCTCACGATAAAGGAGTGCTATGGATTTCAATGTGAGCTCAATAGCATGAAATTATGATATTTAGATGCAATAACGTACATAGATTAAACACAACCATGTCAGTACAATTTTCGAGTGTATCCCTTGATTTTCCAACCAATAAAATTAGGAAGAAATTCCCTTCAAACGACATAAAAAAATTAAAATCGGTGTAAAATTTTACGAAACAAACATACTCGAGTCCTTCTTTTTTAAGTGTAAATAATACCCTGTGGTCAAATCTCAGTAGCTTTCAATGACTAGACTGAAGGCAGTCAACGGCAAAATATACGATCTCATTATTTCAAGTTTTAGTTCGCTACTTAGCCACGAATCAATCCGAACGAAGGCAGAAAAAGTGAAATTCGAAAAGAGAAAGATAGAATTACAGCACAAAGGATAAGCTAAGCTGGGTACAGTGTGGGTAATCATTTAATTAGATGCGGCAGTTAAAAAGTTCATTCGGATCAGACGGTATTACGGTTTGTCGTTGGCTTTATTTATTACATCCTAGGTTTTCTTTTTTTCATTTGTTTTGTTATTCTGTCTTATTTATCATTCATTTAACTCAATTATAGGTTATTGGTCTAATTTAATTTGTATTGTCTCTGTTGTTTGTCGGATCGTATTTTTGATGTGATAATTTACTAGCTGTCTGGAGTAATTTAAGCTCTCTCGACAAGATGTTGCAAAGTAATCGTTACTATAAAGAAAATGGAAGGTAAAAAATGTTTATTTGTAACAACGTTACATGAAAAACACAGAAAAAAAATTACTTTAGGTAAGAAACATTTGTAACTAATTGGCCCTAACTACCCTTATTCAGCATGTACTGGTTGAGGGACAACCAGTGCTGGTCTTCCAGTCTTTGTAATACTATTATTCACTTCCAATTTGATTTTTGCATCAGGAGTACAGGTACATAGATGTCTGTTTCGCTATTATCGAAAATATTAATCATCGTATCAACGTAAATTGTTGGATAAAAACCTTATTTAAATAACTCCACAATGATGAATCCAGATTCAGATCTCATCCAAAGACTACCCGCGACCTTCACCATGTCATCGATGCAATTGATGAGGAACATGCGTCCGCTTCGTCTTCCGGAACGAGAAATATGAGTGAAGAAACAAAACAAGAAACAGTTAATTTCCGAAAAAGGAAACAAAAACTAAGTCACAAACCTAAAAGGAGTAACTAGTAAGCTGGGGATGAAGGTAATCATTTAATTAGGTGCGGGAGTTAAGGAGTTAGCTGGAATCAAAGGGTATTACAGTTTTGTCGGGGCTTTATAAATTAGTTTTCACGCTGTCGAGTTACGTTTCAATAATACTGTGTGTTACTAACATGATGATATTAATCACAATTAAAAAAAAATGAGGTTCTATTTACGTTTAAATTTACAAACAGCAACATTGTGCTGAAAAATCTTTAATCACTATCCTCAAACCAAAAGGAAATATTTAGACAGCTTTTAGAAATAACTAAAAGCTTTAGAATTTCGGAAAACACAAATAAGGTTACACATGTCAAAACGTAACTCAACCTTAGATACATTTATCAGTATCATATTTTACCAATTTGATGGTCTTACAAATAGTCTGATCACATATTCTTTCACTGCAAGTAAAACTTGATTCATAGTAATTGCAGCTAATTTTCATAAACAAACGTTGTTATGGTTTGTCCATATCTATTTAATTATTGTTATGAAAAAAAAAATTATTGGTTTTTTTCTCATGTCCCACATGTAGGTGTTTGTTTCCAAACAAGTACTTAACTCTAATAATTTGTCCAAAGCGACATTTGACTTATCGGGCTGTTATTGCTAAAATAAAATCTCAAAGCAACGAGAATTATACAAATTTATAGTAAACAAAAAAGAAAAATCGATCAATTCCAATTGAAAATATAATTGTTTACGAAACATTTCATAATGCAATCGACTGTAGATAAATCACTTTTTTATCTTCAGCCAATATTTTGTATTGGCTTAGCAGAAGCGTCGAGGGTTACGAAATGAAAAAATATACATACTTCAGATTCTGTATCGAATTCCTTTCGGGATATCCTGTTCGTTGTTATCTTACAATCGAAATTGGTTCTTATTTTCTTGCAGTTAAGGTTACATGCAAATCAGTTATATTTTTGCTTCTAACAATGATGCTAAGTCTGATACAAATGACACAAAGAACTATAGACTTAATGTAAAATGGAATAAGGTGTACGAAGATGGCAATAACAAAGTTGTTTTCCAGATGGATGCCAGATACAAGGTTCTCGATGAATGGGAAATTAGATCTCGAAACGCGAGTGGAAGCGGTATTATAATAGATAGGATTTTCTTACAAAACAGAACAGAATTATATTTTTTGCTACCTCCAATCGTCTTTTGTTTTTACGAGTGAACGATCAGTCGCTTTGTGCGGAATCGGTTTACAATCATTGGTTTCATTAGTCTCAGGTGCGTATTATATCTTATTCTGGTATAATGTTTTGGTGGGAACTGAACTTATCATAGATATATCAATCATCAGCGATTAATAGAATACAGAAGTATTCTATTAATCGCTGACGTATTTATTAATTTCTACGTTTCGAAAAATGGATTCGAGAGTAAAGATTTTCACTTTAAAATTTTGATGACCCGGTTAGTCCAGCGGTGTGAGATGGCCGTTTGATTCGAAGAGTCGCGGGTTCATGCCCACCACCGGGACAAATATTTGTATGGCCTACAGATATTTCTTTCGGGTCTGGGTGTTTGTGTATGCGTTGTATGTGTACAACGGCACCCACGACACAGCTTTATACCTACTGTGGGGCTGTGAGTGTAAGCGTATTTTATTATTTAGTTTATGTTGGAGAACCATTAAATTGGCATTAACGGTTATGTTATTCACACTTTGAAATTTTTAAAGTTAAAAGTGCCTAAAAATACCTGTCGGTGATATTGACTGAAGATTCTGTCCACATCTTTAAAACTGACACACGTTGAAAAATAATTATGTCCTCCAAACTGAATTTTAGTTACGTTGGCCAATGTAAACGGAGACCAGCCAACTACGTAGGAGATATTATTATAGTGCACAAATGTATGCGCAAACACAGACTCTATTCTCTCACTTTCACATCCCGATGTGACGGCAATCTGACACGACCGAAAAGAAAGATCAGGCGCAGGATTGACAGATTTACATGCGTCCAAGGCACGGATATAAGACTCCGGACAAGTACTGGAAATAACCTAATTACAGCGTTTTCTAGGGGCAGGACTTCAGGTTCGGGCTCTGTATCGCGGTTACGATCATAGGTGTAATGACGCAGCTAGAAGAATAATTTAAACTTCAAAGAACTTTTTCGATTCTATGTCGACTCGGTAGTAGGTTATACCTACCTAGCAATTACAAAATTACTAGTGTCAAATTAAAATACAAGACTAGATTCCCAGTAGGTCGCGAGTTCGAGTCTCGCCTGAAGTCAAATTTTTCTTTCCATTTTTCTTTAAAAATAAAATATATTTAACAAGCATGTGTTAATGCGAAATAATATAAAAAACAATTATTAAGATTTACATTTACATTATTATTCGAGTCTCGCCTGAAGTCAAATTTTTCTTTCCATTTTTCTTTTTTTTTTTTCTTTAAAAATAAAATAAAATACAAGACCTGACAATACGTACCTAAATATGAAATCAAAAGCAAAGAAATAAAATGAGTAAATAACATAATAATTTCATTAAAATTTTCACAAAGAAAGTCTACAAAATAACCACCGGTATTCCCCAGATAGTTTTCCGGAAAATAAAGCTTCGTTTGTAAAACACAGTGTCTATTATTATTAAGGAATATTTCATATTTAGACCAATTACCTCCAGGAACACTATCATTATATTCTGCCTTAGTATATCGTAAAACACCACCATATAATTAATTGGTACCAGCATGGAAATTCCTCACTATTGATTTAAGTTAGCTATTTTAACACGTTTATAAACTTATAAGCGAAGCAAGTTGTTATGGGTTATTCGTCAACTGGACCCAAGTGACCGGACACACGTGTGTCCAGTTGGTTAAACTTGAAATTATTATGACTTGTTCTTGCGTCGTCTGGACACGACAATATTTTTACGTGTTACTCGTATTATAATATATAATATAATAATGGCAACCCATTATACGTCCCACTACTGGGCACGAGTCTCTCCCCTCTTTGGAGGGAGGCCTGGAGCTTTCTCCACCACGCTGCTCCAATGCGGATTGGTGGAGATACGGGTTTGTGGCACTACCCGACCGCACCCGTAGTGCTTAACCGAGTAGATCGCTTACGATCTACACCAGCCGCCGGGCCATGCGCGCTTATTCGTATTACGTATGTGTAAAATGTAATATTTTGTAATGATCGTGTATTTTTTTTCTTTCACTGCTGCTTCTAGCTATACATACATAAATAAAGTCGTAGAACAAATTTAATGTTGTTAGGATTGATGTAGAGAGGCTTTTTCTTTTTTTTATGTATTAAAAGTGGCAAACAAGCATGCAGTTCACATTGATGATAAGTGATGACTGCAGCCTATAGACACCCACACAACGACCAGAGGTTAAAATGCAGATGCGTTGCCACTCCTGAGGTGTTATGCCTCTGTGCCGGAAGTTAAAGATCCGTACATTACCACCTGACCGGAACACGATAGTGCTGAACACTACCATTTAGCGGCAAGTAAATTAGGTTATGCGGTGGTGCCTACGCCCGCGAGCTCCGTCACTGGAGCTCTACCACCAGTAAAAAGCTTCCTGCAAGGGGTGATTTAAATTAACCCTGATTACTTTGGGGCTCCTGTTCTAAATAATTATACAGTTACATTCATCAGTGCATGGTCTTACTTTTAATTCAATCATCTTTGGTTCACATATTTTTTCATACGAATATAATTAATTTAGCATACAAGTTCTTAAATGTAAATAATATTAATAATAATATGCTCTAATAAAAATCAAAATAGTTATATCTGTTTTCGTACTTCTTACTCCAGAAATGAAAAAATCTATATACATTATTAAGCCCCTCTTGCCCATTTCATCTCCTTATATCTAAAAATTATTTCTTAGTGCTCACTTACATCATGAAAGGAACCGCTGTACTATATTTCAATTTTCTAGGTTTAATAGCTTTGGCTGTGCGTTGATATTATAAGCTGAGTCAGGTTTGCACATTATTTTTAGGCTGAGTGCGCCCTCTGCGCTCGCCGATTGCTGAGTGAAGTAGACTCAAGAGGTGCCGCCAACATGAGTCCATTAAAAACATCCCAATCAGTTATCAGTAAAGACTTTAAATCGTGTCTTGTATCAAAACCAAAGATTACGAGGACAAAGTCACGGAAAACGACTAGTCCCTACTAATATTATAAATGCAAAAGTAACTCTGTCTGTCTGTCTGTCTGTCTGTTACCTTTTCACGTCCAAACGACTGAACCGATTTTAATGAAATTTGGTACAGAGATAGAGCTGACTTTGAGAAAGAACATACGCTACTTACGGCCAAATACTCAAACGTCACTTAAATCTAAGTGGGACTTAAAAGTCTTCTAGCTTTATAAAACACGCGTTATAGAGAACTCAATTTTAAGCAACCCTCAAATGTGAAGCGCACATTTGAGGGTTCGGCCATTAGTTATTTATAAAACGACATCCACTCGGACGAAGCAGCGGGCAACAGCTAGTCTATACATTAGTAAAACGGTACTTCTACGAGTATTAATCATCCAATTAATATTCCGATAAATGTTTCACTGAATCCAATACCGTTGGGGGTCCCAAAGACAAAAACAGGGCGGGTTTTAATAAAGCAAATGCATGTTTGATGCTCCCATAACCGGAGCCCAGAATGTCATAAAGGGCGATAACGCTTTGTTTCCCATAACAATAGTGTGTGACCCGTTTCAAGGTGTTTGCCCAGATAATATTTAATGTGCCCACATTTTATAAGCTTACGAAAATCGGGCGTGTGAAAGAATTTGTGTGACGAAGTTTTTGTCGCAATGTTGCGTAAAATGGTGTACTATCTTGCGTACATCGAACTAATATTTTAATTAAGTTTTAGGTCACTTTCCTTGTTTTTTTATATTTTTTTTATATGTAATAGAAGTGGCAAACAAGCATGCAGTTCACATTGATGTTTTCAGTAGCCTAGCGGTAGCAGGTCACTACTACTACACTGGAGTCCCAAGTTCACGTATCAAATGTACGTTTATGAATAAAGGTGTTAGTTTTTTAACTTCCAGGGGAACTTGCGTGGTAATGTACGGCCCTGTAAATTCCGGCAAAGAGGCATAACACCTTAGGCTTGACATTGGTCTTTGTAACTTCACACCAGGTCCCTAACGGGTCAACACCTAAACCTTGGTCTTTGTGTGGGTGGGTGTCTATAGGCTGCAATCATCACTTAACATCAATGTGAACTGCACGCTTCATTGCCACTTCCATTACATTAAAAAAACGTGATACTTTTATCACAATGCACTTATGGTGTAATAGCGGGAAATAAAATCAAGCGAAGATATAAAATTTAAAGTCTCCAGTTGGCAGGCTAAAGCCAGCTCAAGTCAAAGAGTTTGCTTAAACTTCTCAAAGTATAGCGATAAGTTTCACGTTGGCTTAAGATACAAGAGAGAGCAATAACGTTTCTAAGTGTTTTTACTTTAAATTATTATAATATAGGGGTGATAAGTTATTATAGAGGAAAACTAATAATATTTCCAAACGTTTGCTTGACGTTTCATATGATCAGAAAGCCGGTCTTATCTTTGCACAAAAGATTAGAGTTGCCATTCAAGTGACAATGCTGCCAGTTTTCTAGGTATGTACCACCCACCTGCTATTGTAGCGCTTATGCTGGCGGATGACATAGCGTGGAAAGCTGTGGTCTCTTTCTGTGAGGCAGTAAGGCTCCAGAAAGAGACCGCCGAGTGTTTTCGGGAGAGGAATGATCCCGCTCGGAGTGGACGATCCTTGGATGGAGGCAAAGTGCGAGGAGGGAACCGGAGCAGTGTTTATAGTGTACCCGGTCCTTACAGAGCCGCGAGTGTCTTCCTGTACTGAAGTCGGCGCCGAGGTGGTTTAAGAGGGTCCAAATCCCTCATATCCCGACTCTTCCCCCAATGACTCGGTGGAATACAAAGGCATTTCCAGCTCGTCATTCCGATTATATGGCAATGTATGACCCCATAATAACTATCACAGAGACATAAAAATGTAGGCCTCAAGAGTGGCAATACATCTGCATTTTTTATAACTCTGTTTTTCTGCGTAGATGTCTATACGCTGCAGTCATCACTTAACATCTATGTGAGCTGCATACTTGCTTGCCACCTTCGTTACATAATAAAAGGAATAGAAGCATATGCCGTTGAATTTCCGCAAAAGATCGAGATTCCGAACAGATTTCTCTTCTTCAATTATTATAATCAGTTAGAATAACTATCATACAAAGATCGCCAAAGTACCATTACTTGTACTACAACTTTAAAGACAATACAAAATTTAATTAAAGTTTAGTCTGGATAGTTTATTGGTTCTTTGGTGAGGTTTTGTTTTACCAGTAGATCTACGTCGTTGTAAAACTGGCGTAGCTCTAAGACGAGCACTATCGTTATGACCTTTTTAGGTTTTTATCCAAAGTGCGCTAACTAAATTTATAATTAGTCCTTAGTTGGAGTCGTGTACTAAGTTTTTTATGGACTGACGTTGGCAGCAAGTCTCGAGACGACACTTGTCTTCTTTACTCAGCAATTGATAAGCGTAGAGAGCTTTCAGCCAAAATAATAATGGCAACCGTTGATATGTCCCACTGCTGGACACGAGTCTCTCCCCTTCCTGGGAGGAGGCCTGGAGCTTACTCCACCACGCTGCTCCAATGCGGGTTGGTGGAGATGAGGGTCAGTGGCCAACCCGGATGTCGGATGTTTACAAACCGCCCATAAGCTTCAGGCTGAATAAATTCACACAACTGCCTAAGGGAGACCCCTACGGGTCCTATTCCTTTTTTTTTGTGTAATGAAAGTGGCAAACAAGCATGCATTTCACATTGATGTTAAGTGAAGACTGCAGCCTATAGAGACCCACACAAAGACCAAGGTCAAAATGCAGATGCGTTACCACTCCTGAGGTCTAAGGTGTAATGCCTGTGTACCGGAAATTACAGGGCCGTATGGCCGGAACACGATAGTGCTGAATACTAAGTACCATTCAGCGGCAAATATATATTAGGTAAGGCGGTGGTCGCACATCGGCTAGGAGCATTGTGAAAGGACACATAAGGCATCTGCGATGTTAATACCATCCATGTATATGAATATTAGTATCTGTTTATTTTATCATAGTGCTTACATAAAACACACACACAAACAAATGAATTTCGTAATCCGATGGTACATATACTTTTGAGGTCGTGATATCCCAAAAGTAATATTTTAGCGACACTCATTAAGCTAGTTCGTTCCTTTTTCTATAATCTTAACAAACCACAAAATCTTAGTCTCAACACAGGAACTTACTTGGCAATTATAGCCACCTTTGTTTATCTTGCATTTCTTAATGTCTTTACTCTTCAGCAAACATCGAAAGCAAAACATCACGCTATCGTCAACAACAATATAGACCGATGAAATAAAAATATATCGTTTTCCAAATTCTATTCAGTCGTAGGAGACGCGCTGAACAAAACCCAGTGAAAACAGATCATTGGCTCCAAATGCAACCCTGATGCTAACCATGATCTGCAGACACGAAAGGTACCTGCAGCAGCAAGTATACAGGTAAGGCTTTGTAATCTTTTTCATGTCGTGAAAAATAATTGTTTAATGAGTTCTAATTTTAGAGTTCGAGTTTAAAGTTCACATTTTAAAATCCACTACCCTTTTATTTGTTTATTTATTTATTTATTTAATCTTCCAAGCACAATAAAAGTACATGAGGCGGACTTAATGCTAGGTAGCATTCTCTACCAGTCAACCTTAAGGTAGTGTAGAAAAGTCAATATGGTAGTGCAATTGAAAATTTCGCGAAAGAAAAGAATAAGGCAGTAAGTATAATAAAACCTTTTTCCACTATCCTTAAAAAAGATCTAAAGACTATCTTAAAACGTGACGCCTGTCTGGGCCACACAATGGCCGCTTTGTGGGTCCTTTAATGAGGTTCTATCGAATGCCTACTTTGCAACTGTAGCCGCTTTCATCGGAGTAAGATTGTTAAGACGTCTTAATTTATTGATTTCAAATTAATAAACTTTTTCTACAATTTTTTTTGGGGATCAGGATTTCAGATGAGGCACTTGAATTAGGTATTTGAAATATTTTACTTATCGTCTCTTATAGCCTTGCTGGCATTGGTACGTGAAGACCACACCACCTACTAGCTAGTGGACTAGTGCAATCAGTCAACCGACCAAAGGCGTACAAACTGTTCGAATGGGGTGGTAGTAAGTGCAATAACGTAAGATGGCCAGCAACATCCTGCGATAAAACTACTGCGATCGCAAAATTTGCATGCCAAGGGTGGTGATTATTGCTTATCCCCCTTATGTAGGGTTTGGTCGTTTTGTCATAAAATCAACTTTTTAATGAAAATGTCTGATGTGAACATTTTCATCGCGTAATTTCCACTACCTTTAGGATCATAGCTCACTAGAGCCACCCGACTCAACCAGCTCCCGAGCACCTCGAGCGGTCTGCGCATATTACATCAACTCTGCTCCGTATCGACACTGGGTCGCCTCGACCGCAAGTCATCAACGCACGGGCGGCGCGCGGACGGTGATTGGATCACTCGGTGACCACTAGCTTGTCTTGCGTTAACTTTGTATTGCCAACTTACTGTTCCTAAGTGGACCGCGCGCTGTCTGCGAGTGGTTCACAAGTAACATCGCGTCGTTCACCCGTGCACCAACCGTCGACAACGAGTGGACGTAAAACGAGACGGTGCTGGTCGGGTGGCGGGTGGCTGTAGTGAGCTATGACCCTTAAAAGGATATTAAAATGTGACGCCTGTCTGGACTGCACAATAGGCGCTTTGTGTGCCTTTTAACGAGGTTCTATCGAATGCCTACTTTGAAACTTTAGCCGCCTTCATTAGCCACGTCACCGCTAGACTTTAAGATGCGCTAATGCTATGAATTTTATTGTTTTAATCTACTTTAATTAATTTTTGGTGTCTACCTAACACGGAAACGAGTGAAAGTAAGAAAGAGAAGCAAACAAGAAAGAAGCAGAATACATAATAGAAGCTTTGAAAAATTGAAGGCGGTTCATTCAGAATTGATTTGGGTGGAACTTTTAATTGATAGAGCTAATGTATCTTTCGTGAAATTGTAAAGAGTTTACCGATTGTTATATTATGAATGAATATTTAAAAAATGTAAAGATTTTTTAATTTAAAAATATGTAGCTGATTGGCTTATATGTGGCTTGGCTAAGATTAAATACTTCTATATTTACGTTAGGATATTTTAAAAATGTAGTGAAAAATAATGTGACATAGTAACGTTAAGTTTGATTAACCACAGATGATGAAAACTAAAACCTTGAGTACTTACACATAAAGTTTGGCGCTGTAACGGGAAATTATCTATAAACGAAGATAAATAAAAGGTGTTTATTATACTTGCCGCTAAATGGTAGTGTTCAGCACTATCGTGTTCCTGTCAGGTGGTAATGTACGGCCCTGTAATTTCCGGCACAGAGGCATAACACCTTAGGCCTCAGGAGTGTTAACGCATCTGCATCATCACTTAACATCAATGTGAACTATGTACTTATTTACCACTTCCATTACATAAAAAAAATATACTGGTCTTCGAAAATTAACAATTGAACTCATAACTTTATTCCAATTTTATTTTGATATCAATAATAATGTATGGAATCAGGAACAAAAATTACCCACCAAATTCCACATAAATACTTTTTTTTTTTAGTTTTGGCATCGCTTGTTATGCATATTGCCAATGACAAGTAAAACGATATTTCGTATTCCTTATAAACAACGTAAAAGTCAGAGTCAGTCAGTAAATTTATCAGTCCGTCAGTCAGAGTCACAGTAATTCGATTCGAGTAAAGCGATGGCTACTTTACCAGAACATTTACAATGAAGTTTTGGAGGTAGCCCGAAAGAACGTGTTTTCGCACTATTATTCTATTTCACTATACACGAACACTGTAATAAGCCTATATCAAACAAAAGTCCACCAACTTTATTTAATATAACTCAAAAATACACCAAGAAAATGAAATAAAATAAGAGCACCACACGCATCCTTCAAGCTTCCCGCCAAAACCCACATAAATACTTCATTAAAAACTTGGTTAATGAGATTACAATATTCGTCACAGTTACTCATAGCAAGACTTGATAAAGAACGTGTTTAAAAAGATCCCCCTTAAAATAAGTAATTGTTATGTTACCAACCAAAACAGAATCAAATCTGTCGTTGACAGATCGAGTGGAGTGGAAACGCGAAAATTTATTCGCCCTTACAAAAAATAGAAGAAATATTGTCAACACCAAATGCTACCAAAGTTGTTCCGATGAGCATAGATTACTTTATGTTTTTTAAAGAGTTGTTTCCTTTTTTCCTTATTTGCGATGGTCAATGTTTTTATGCAATGTGCAGAAACATTTTTACTGGTGGTAGAGCTTCTGTGACGGAGCTCGCGGGCGTAGGCACCACCGCATTACCTAATATACTTGCCGCTAAATAGTATTCAGCACTATCGTGTTCCGGTCAGGTGGTAATGTACGACCGTGTAATTTCCGGCACAGAGGCATAACACCTTAGGCCTCAGGAGTGGTAACGCATCTGTATTTTGGCCTTTGTCTAAGTGTGGGTCTATAGGCTGCAGTCATCACTTAACATCAATGTGAACTGCACGCTTGTTTGCCACGTCCATTACATAAAAAAAAAAAACAAAACATTAATAATATAATTAAGAGGTAAAGTTTGTAACTTTTTTTAATCTTCGAAAATACTAAACCGATCATGAAAATTTTTTCACAATCAGAAAGCTACATTAATAGGTAAAAAAATATTTTATGATGGTGGTCGTAGTATACGTAACATTACACCCGTGTGAAGCCGGGGAGGGCCGCTAGTATTGGATAATGCTACAAAAGTAACTATTGTTTCATATAACAAAGCCTCACAAGCAGACTTCCAAACCTTTTCTATCACAAATGATACAAGAAAAAATCTCTCTACAAATTCACGCTCTGTGTTCAGCAAAAGAATTGATATTCTCTTTGAGGGAAATATACAAATCCGTTTCAGATAGGCTTCGGAAAAGTTCGGCCGTACTCGGCAAACTTCGGCTGTCAAGTTCCAAATACGAAATAAGTTTACGCGTCTTTCTATACTCGTACTTTCCATAGTATTGTTTGTTTAGGATGTGTTTGCATTTTTCTTGCTATTTATTTTAGGATAAAAAACTTGTAAAAACAAATGAAGTAATTTATGTGGGTTTATTTTTTGCCTACTTATTGTTTTACTTAGGTCTTTATCGACCGAGGTCTTCGATAAAGACCAGAAGCAATTATTCCTGCGTCTGGTATACCTCCAGTGATGGAGCTCGCGGGCGAAGGCACCACTGCATTACTTAATATACTTGCCGCTAAATGGTAGTGTTCAGCACCATCGTGTTTCGGTCAGGTGGTAATGTACGGCTCTGTAATTTCCGGCACAGAGGCATAACATCTTAAGCCTCAGGAGTGGCAACGCATCTGCATTTTGACCTTGGTCTTTTTGTGTGGGTTTCTATAGGCTGCAGTCATCACTTAACATCAATGTGATCTGCATGCTTGTTTGCCACTTCCATTACATAAAAAAAAAACTAATAAATAGGACAAAACGTGTTCCCTAACTCAAAAATCCTTTGCACATAGAAATAACAATGAAACATTTACGACAATTCGATGATTTTGCCTTGATATCACTAAAAAGAGCAAGTAATTATAAAAATAATAATTGGAAATAACTAATTATAAACTTCACTTTTCTCGGGTATTCACCAGTTTATTATTATCATAAGCATTTTTCCTGCTCTTCTTCAACAATCTTCTGAAATCTAAACGAGGTACTACGAGCAGCCTTTGTGAACTCAAAGCTACGTCACTTTGTCTCTGAAGTAACAAAGGAGACTCTGAAACTTCAGCAATATTAACTTCAATAACGATTGAGGGAAAAAACACCTTAAATATATACCTTTAACGATAATTTGCCGGTAAAATTAAATTTGTCGATCAAACAGTTTCCGATAGAGCTGTTATGAGCTTGGAAATTTTCTTGTCATTAAATATATTGTTCGTTATTTAGTTGTGTTACTTTATAAAGGGTAAAGTGTGTCCTCTGTATGAGATGGGAACTTGCTTATAGAATTTCGTAATGTAAGCAACACCTTATTAGACTCTTGGAAAAGACTAGACACAGTACCCTACAAGAAATATACCTATATATTTTTTTTTATGTAATGGAAGTGGCAAACAAGCATGCAGTTCACATTGATGTTAAGTGATGACTGCAGCCTATAAACACCCACACAAAGACCAAAGTCAAAATGCAGATGCGTTACCTCTCCTAAGGCCTAAGATGTTATGCCTCTGTGCCGGAAATTACAGGGCCCTACATTACCACCTGACCGGAACACGATAGTGCTGAACACTACCATTTAGCGGTAAGTATATTAGGTAATGCGGTGGTGCCTACGCCCGCGATCTCCGTTACTCTACCACCAGTAAAAAATCCTGTAATTTAATATCTAATGAACAGATAATACATAAATTTACTTTTAAAATATTTGCAGTGGGTAATATCTTTACAACGTGAATTGAAAATACCGTATTGACAAACCAGATTGCGAAGTGGAGACACTTCGCTTCGCATTCTCCACGGTTTTAGTTCAGTTCGGTTCGCAGTTGTGTTTGACGAGGTCTTAAGAAAACTATTCACATCACATATTCCTACAGGAACGGGGTGAATTTACGTTTTATGTAGAACAGAACCATTGTAGTTAGGCAGCTTAGCGACGATCGGCTTTCCACAGATACTCTATTAGGTTAGGATCCCACTGCAAAATCATTTCGTTCATCCAGATATGCTGCAAACCTAGTTGTTACGCATATTTATTATTTAGAAAATATAATATCCACTAGATTACCTATCAAAAAATGTCCGCAAATATTTTTTATTATTTATTTTGAGAAATATTTTTTTCATTTCTTTTTTTTCAAAAAATATTATTTACCTCACGGTATAGACTGTATAGATATATGTGCATAGACTGAAAAATCACGTCTGCCATTGCGCACTTGGCCGCCTCTACGTATTTTCGTTTCGCCCCGATAACTTTTTACGTGTATGACCTACATGTAGGTATTGTTCATACTATATCAAATTAAAGTTATTTTTTTTTCTCATTATTACGGTATACGGGAGCCAAATTAAATCAACCGCAAATAAGAGTTGCTGGCTATTAAAGATAAAACAATTTAATTAAAAATACTTGCGACCAAATTTTGATAGGCAACCTAGTGGATATATTATTATATTCTCTAGATTATAAAGTTGCGAAAAAATTAGATTTGCAGCATATCTGGATGAACGAAATGATTCTACAGTGGGATCTTATATGTGTCACCCCTTACTAAAGGGACATAGGAAAAGAGAGTAATTACGCAGCGTACAAAACAGCGTATGATATTGTATGGGGGAAAGAACAACACTTTTTGTTTTACTTTAATATTTCATTCACGTCACACCAAGATCCTGGGATTAAAATGTGCTTTTTATGTGCATTTGTTTTGAACGTGCGTTTCAAAATTCAAAGTTCTTCAGTGTAAAATTATGAATAATGACACACTCTACAGACCCCAAATAAGTAAAACAGATTTTTTTTAATAGAAGAGGCAAATAAGCATGCAGTTCACATTGATGTTAAGTGATGACTGCAGCCTATAGACGCCCATATAAAGACCAATGTCAAAATGCAGATGCGTTACCACTCCTGAAGCCTAAGGTGGCCTCTCTGTCGGAAATTACAACGTACAAACATAACCACCTGACCGGAACATCATAGTGCTGAACACTACCATTTTGCGGCAAGTATATTAGGTAATACCGTGGTGCCTACGCCCGCGAACTCCATCACTGGAGCTCTACCACCAGTTAATGTCATAGGATAACATAACCTCTGCGTACGATAACGTAACGTAGCAAGTAACATCTGAATTATCTATACAATTAAATAAAATTGGAGTGTCTGTTTGTAATATAAAAATAACCACTCTTTACTAAATGCATTTGTATGTATACACGGTACATATACCAAAACAACATTTTTTACCATTTTTGTCTGTCTGTCTGTCTATCTGTCTGTCTGTCTGTCTGTTTGGCGGGGCTAATCTTGGGAACGGCTGGACCGATTCTAACGGGACTTTCATTGGCAGATAGCTTTTGTAATAAGGAGTAACTTAGGCTCCTTTTATACTAGCTGCGCCCACGGCTTCGTCCGGGTAGATACTGAACAATCATAAATTCTCACGCGGGTGAAGTCGCGGGCACAGCTAGTCTAGCTATATAAATGATTTTTCGGGCGTTAAAATTCGATATTAATCGTGCTGTAATATCAGGCGAGTAAAGACGTGCGCTGATCTTTGGGCAGCTAATGGTGCGGAACAGCAAACGCAGCGGCTTTTAGTTCAGGACTGACGTATACTGCGGATCTTTTATGTAAAGTCGCATACTTTAAATCAGCACCTATTTATTTTGTAGATGTGACACAAGTCAGTTGATTCATTTATTCTTTACCTACTTATTTATATAACTTCAAGCTCCACGGAGCATTCATTCATATATATTAAAATCAATTGCTGTTCGTTAGTCGAAAACTTCGTATTGCCTCAGAATGAAATAATGTGTCAAAGGTTTGATAGATACGGACTATTTATATGGGCAAATAAAATTGTGGTTTTTTCTGGTTCCCATCAATTTCTTCATATTTTCTTACCTTTAAAGCTTCCCTAGGCTAAACTAAAATTAACCAAATCGGTAGAGCCGTTCTCGAGTCTTAGCGAGACTAACGAACAGCAATTGATTTTAAAAAAACGTAACTTCACGCCTGTAATCCCCGAAGGGGTAGGCAGAGGTAACTGCATGCATTGAAGCACGTGAAGCACGTAGAAACGTAACCGGCGAATCGTGGGTGTTTGCGTGTATACGCAAACACCCACGATTCGCCGGTTACGTTTTGGCCCATGTAACAGGTGGCGAGCCTGTTGACATCTCCGGGCACATTACCAAACTCCGAGGTACTGGGAAACTTCCAGAAAATGGAAAAATCCCAGGACCTCCAGCGTAGTAATAGTGGCCTGCTACCACTAGGCTACTGGGGCAATTGATTTTTATATATATATATATATATATATATATATATATATATATTTTTATAATAATGAAGGTTTATTCTCAAGTGCACAGAAGAAAAAAAAAAGGTACGCACAAGAACTCCGCTACAAAACAAAATTGGCGTGGCAAGAGAATAATATCTTGTGTTAACAAATTCAGTTAATTTGGTAGTTTTTTTACGTCCCTGGAATTATCTAGCCATATTATTATGATTAATGATATTCCAGGCGTGAAATTTTGCTGTTAATCTCGATATCAGTCGAGTAAAGACGTCAGCTGATCTTTGGGCAGCTAATGGCGCGGAACAGCGAATGCTTCTAATAACTCCGCCAATCCTGAACTACGGCTTTTAGTTCAGGATTGGCGGATACTGGGAAACTTATTTTTTTTAATGTAATAGAAGTGGAAAACAAGCATGCAGTTCACATTGATGTTAACTGATGACTGCAGCCTAATGTTGTTTGCCACTTTCGTTACATTAAAAAAATACATAAATTCTTAAAGCAGACCATTTGTGTCCTCGGCTTAGGATTTTGCAGGAAGGCACATTAGACGGTTGACTATGGTTTCCCCGACAAACGTTATGCAAATATTCATTTCAAAACCAACGTTTTGTACACTATTAATTCCACAAATATATAATTCCGCAAATGTAGCATTTCGCAACTCAACGATGCGTACACTAATTATTTCGCAAACATTTGATTAGGTGAATGTATAAAATAATAATTAATACTGTCCGCAAAAAAAAAAAACCTAACACCGAACCCACCATCGACCTAACCTGACTATATCTTAAAATTTGATAATATTTTTTTATCTAAATTATTTATGAAGTAACGGATTATGAAATGAATAGTGTTGTAATAATCGGTTTGCCAAATGATGTAATTGTGGAAAGTTGAGATGTGAAACGAAATCGTTGCGAAACGTTGGTTTTGTAACGAAGAGTTTGCAACGTTTGTCGGAAAATGAACGGGTGAAGACATATGTGATTAGGGTCTAACTCATCAACTTTTCCCAATAATAATGTCAATTATTTCTCTGCCTAAAACGCTACCGATATACGCGCACCCTTAACATGTGACTTGACAGGGTCTAATTAACGATCGAGCTGGGAAGTGAAGTAAGGTGAAATTGATTTAACAGTAATTTCACACGTAAATCCTTTACGCTAAGTTTGATTATGCAGTTATCATTATAGGTTGATATTTGAGGTCCAGGTCTTTATAATGTGCATTTTTTATATAACGAAAGTGCATAACAAGCATGCAGTTCACATTGATCTCAGGTGATGACTGCAGCCTATAGATACCCACAGAAAGACCAGAGGTCAAAATTCAGATGCGTTACCACTCTTGAGGGCTAATGTGTTATGCCTCAGCGCTGAAAATTACAGAGCTGTACATTACCACCTGACCGTAACACGATAGTTCTGAACACTACCATTTAGCGGCAAGTATATTAAGTAATGCGGTGGTACCTACGCCCACGAGCTTTGACACTGGAGCTCTACCACCAGTCAATATGTGAATCTAGGTTTTACCTGGAAACCCTAGAGCCAACTTGCCCTTCCCTATAGGAAAACTACCCCCATCTATATCGTTGACCGGGGACGCTCTTGACTAGAGACTGCTGGAGTGGCGGAGATGGTTTACGGAAATAAGTGCCCTCACCTCCTGCCGGGCTACATTTTATCCCTTTTACTGTGGAGATTGCCGGCAGTTGGGCAACAGATTCTATTTTTTGCCTTTATTCTGGGGGTTAGTCGTCGTCTTAGAGATAGAGCCAAGTTGAGTTCCTAGCAGCTCAAATCGATCGTCAGGAAACCAGGAGCCGGCGAAAAATGTTGCTATTTCATGGTGTCCCGGAAAGCAGTAACACTGAAGCCGAGGCCATAGTATTAGATTTAGTCGAAGACAAATTGAACATCTCCGATTTCACAATCTCAAGCATGTCACGCTGTCATCGTATGGGTCGACAATCAGAAAGAAAACCTCGCCCCATACTAGTAAAATTTAGAGACTTGTCGATGCGTAATAAACTTTGGTTTGCCAAAACAAACTTGAAAGGTTCCGGAATAACTATCTCAGAATTTCTCACTAAACCAAGACATGAGCTATTTCAGCAAGCTCGCAAACGATTTGGTATCAGCAAGTGTTGGACCAGGGATGGCACGATATTCCTTATAACTCCCGACGGAATGCGGCACAGCATAGATTCTCAAGCAGAGTTCGACAGTTTTTCCAGCCAGCCACTGCCCGAGTCAGCGCCCGTATCGAAGATGGTGTCATCTAAGACTAGGGTCCCAGACAAAGTAGGCGAAGTCCGTACGAAGCGGTTAGCGTCCAGGAAGTAAGATGTTCAATTAATCCTTCATTTCCATTAGTCCAAAATTTAAATTGCTTGTTGAAATATAATACCCTCTTTGTGTTTTGTTTTTCGTGTTTTTCTAACATAGTCCGAAGGTAAAATACATAATTTAATTTTCCTAATCACTGTCAATTTTGTAATGTTAGTTCTTTACGTAATGTGTTTGATAATTTTGTTTTTGTTTTGTACGTCACATTTCACTTTCGCTTCCATAAATGTCATTCATGTCATCTTCATTTCATTTGTCAATCTGTCGCTTGTCATAACTGTATTGTCTATGATCTTGGTCATTAAGGTCGATACAGACTGCTTTCGTAGACCGTAAAACTATTGTTGTTAGAAAATCATCTGTTTAACATTTATATATATATATATATAAATATGTATAATATATGTATGTATATATATATATATATATATAACTATATGTATATGTATATAACTATATGTATATGTATATATATATAAAAATATGTATATATATATTTTTTCCTTTTGCATCATTTTTGTTTTGTTTAACTTTGCTTATTTTGCTTTCGTGACTGTGTTTAGCAAAATTAAACTTTCTGTTCTCTTTGTTTTGTTCTATGTGATAGATATAATTATCTTACAGATAGCTGGTGGGTGCAATAAAAGGAAACCTTAGCCTATAATTCAATAGTACTATAAGGTATATTGTAGGTCATTATTATTATTTTTTAATTATTCTTTTTTGTTTGTTTTTTCTGTTGAAACTTTTTATTTGTTTTAATTAATATTTTTTATTTATTTATTAGGTATGAGCAATAACAGTGATCAGGATGAATTTTATTCCTATCCTTCTTCTCTAACCGGATTGAGCAATGACGCTAGCTTCGAAAGTATTCCTTCTCTTTTTGAAATACTTAATGATACTTTTTCAGACGTAACAAAAAACTTTAATGCTATCCATATTAATGCCCAAAGTATTCCTGCTCATTTCCCTGATATGTTGGCATCTTTTGACAATAAAAATATTCATGCAATTCTGATTTCAGAATCCTGGCTTAAGCCATGTCTCCCGTCCAGCTCTTACTCGCTGCCCGGATTCCACTTAATTAGAAATGACCGCACTGGTAGAGCTGGTGGTGGCGTTGCAGTCTATCTTCGTTCCCACATTCCCTTCTCAGTAATTAACATTTCCCCACAGACAAATGATGCTGCCGAACATCTGTTTATCGAAGTTAATCTCTGTAAAACTAAGGTCCTTCTAGGTGTTTTTTATAGTCCATCTTCAACAATTAATTATTTCTCTTCTTTCGAGGAAACTTTAGAGGAGCTCCTGCCTCGTTACCATCACGCCATAATAATGGGTGATTTTAATACATGTTTATTAAAAAATGACACAAGGTCCTCACGTCTCAAATCTTTAGTTAACTCTTCTAACATGCATCTACTTCCTTCTTCCGCCACCCATTTCTTTCCAAACTGTTCTCCTTCCCTCTTGGACTTAGCAATAGTCTCTTCAGTTGACCATGTAACTAAACATGGTCAATGCTCCGCCGATGCCTTTTCATACCACGACCTATTATATGTGTCTTATAAAATCCGTCCCCCTAAAGCAAAGGCTAAAATTCTCTTGCTACGTAATTTCAGTGGCATGGATGTGGAGAAACTTCGAGAGGATGCTGCCAAAATCGATTGGTCTATCTTGGATACTAAGAACGATGTAACAGATAAAATTAACCTATTTAATTCCTTTATCACTCAATTATTTGATAAGCACGCTCCTGTTCGGCCAGTCCGAGTCAGACATCTTCCGGCACCATGGCTTACTGATGATATAAGGGCGTTAATCGTAAGAAAGAATAAGGCAAAAGGTAAATTTAAAAAGAATGCAAGTGACAGGAATCGAGAAAACTATGTTTTAATCAGAAATCACTGCAATAAGGTGTGTAGAGATGCACAAAGACGCCATATCTATAAATCCGTTTCGAATGGTGATCCAGCTAAAGTCTGGAAGTTTTTGAAATCTATTGGAGTTGGGAAATCGAGTCTTGATCCCAATTTTCTAATAACAAACAATATTGACTTAAATCAGCTTAACGTACATTTCTCATCTTCTGCCTGCATTGATGGCATCAAAAAACTTGACACATTAAATCTTCTTTCAACAGTTCCCACTCCTAATTGTCCTCTTTTTTCATTTGAACAATTCTCTGATCGTGATGTTAAGAAGAACATTCTTGCTATTGACTCCGATGCCGTGGGCAGTGACAACGTTAGCCGTAAAATGATTCTTCCTATAATTGACATCATTGTTCCTATTATTACCTATATCCTTAACTATTCCATATCCAGCTCTTCCTTCCCTTCAATTTGGAAGGATGCTCAACTTATACCTTTGCCGAAAAAATCCAATCCCAAATCCTTTTCCGAATTTCGTCCTATATCTATTCTCCCTTTTTTATCCAAAGTCCTGGAGCGGTTGGTTCAGCAACAGTTAGATTCCTTTATGTCCAAATATGATTTACTCAATACCTTTCAATCCGGCTTCCGAAAAGGTCATAGTACGGCTAGCGTTCTTGTCAAGGTAACGGATGATATCAGACAAGGAATGGAGAATCAAAAGTTAACAGTGCTTACTTTACTAGATTTTAGTAATGCTTTTACCAATGTAGATTTCGACATCTTGCTTGCGATTCTCCGTTCTCTTAACATATCTCCGACAGTAATTGCTTGGTTTCGTAGTTACTTGTTTGGTCGCCGGCAACGCATTCGTGTCGATGATTCCTTTTCTTCATGGTGCGATGTCACGGCCGGCGTACCACAAGGCGGCGTGTTGTCTCCATTCCTGTTTTCTACTTTCATTAATTTAATAACTCAGAATCTATCTTCTCTCTACCACCTTTATGCAGATGATCTTCAAATCTATTGTCAGGCTAATCTCGTTCATCTGCCGGAGGCCATACGGACTGTCAATGATGATCTTAAACGTGTTTCTCTCTGGTGTGATGCTTTTGGGTTGCAGGTTAATGCTTCCAAAAGCCAAGCGATCATTATTGGCAGCTCTCGTGTGGTCTCTAAATTAGATATGTCAGACGTTCCATCAGTTGTACTCAATGACACGTGTATTACTTATTGCGACAAAGTTAAAAACTTAGGGTTAATCATTGACAACAGTTTAACTTGGAAGCCACAAATCGCTGAGGTAAGCCGGAAAATGTTTGCTGCTGTTGGCTCCCTCAGAAGACTCCATAATTTCTTGCCTACTTCCACTAAAATTACGCTGGCTCGATCACTTCTTTTTCCAATACTAGATTATGCCGACATATGTTATCCAGACCTAACACAGGAGCAATTAAATAAACTTGAGCGGCTTCAAAATTTATGTATACGATTCATATTTGGACTACGCAAATATGATCATGTTTCTGATTTTCGCAAACAGCTCAAGTGGTTACCCATTCATCTTCGCAGGAATACACACATTCTCTCTTTTCTGTATTGTTTATTGTTCAATCCGCACACCCCTACCTACCTGAAAGAGCGTTTCCATTTTCTTTGTTCTACACATTCCTTGTCCCTACGTTCTTCCGACAATCTCCTTTTAATGACTCCTTCTCACTCTTCCTCTTTTTATTCTAATTCATTCACGGTGGAGGCTATCCGACTCTGGAATTCCCTTCCGGTGGATATTCGACAAGCTAAGTCTGTAGAGGTGTTTAAAAAAAGAACCTATGATTACTATGTTTCCCAGTCCCTTTCTTTATCCAGCTGATACCTGATCACTAGTTTCTTGTCTACTTATACTTATACCTGATCACTAGTTTCTTGTCTACTGTTATTATAACTTAACATTATATTTATAAGTTTCATATAGCAGGGTACACCCCCATTGTTTAGTATCTGCACTGTTTCCTAAACCCAAAGGTTGTCTGGAAGAGATCACTGCTTAGTGATAAGACCGCCTCTTGTATATTGTGTCTCTTATTTCTCTGTCTCTTATCATAAGTTGGTGTACAATAAAGAATATATTATTATTATTATTATTAGAGTGACTTATGACTCAAGGGCTAGCTATTGCTATTCAGCACTATCGTGTTCCGGTCAGGTGGTGATGTACATCCTTGTAATTTCTGGCACAGAGGCATTATACCTAAGACATCAGGAGTGGCAACGAATCTACATAAAAATGTCTGGTTTCATATAAATGTTTATAGGCTACATTATTACTTACCATTAATGTGAACTGAATGTTTGTATGCGACATCGTGACAAACAAGCATACAGTAGGTATACAAAAAAGAAAGTTAAAAAAAATTGCAACCATTTCCACCCTAACACATTATCGTAATAGGCATTCCACTTTCAACACCACTTTCGTAGAGATATAAAAAAAATGCTAACAGCTTCGTAAAATTTCGTGTGTAAATTCAATAAATTACGCATGACCGTTTTAATCAGCTATAATTAAAAACTTAACTATTTGCCGTCAGGAGTAAATTGAAAATACAAACAGTATGGAAATTTTATGTCCAGTATCAGATGTTATCATTACCAATATGTCTCGATGCCAACTAAATTTCCACGCTCTCGAACTCACAAAAAATGTTACCTACAAGGTGTAGCCCGCGGCTCCGCCCGCGTGTAGCTCGCTTTTCGCGTAACCTGTGAAAACTCAACAAATTATCCCATGGCATCCCACAGGAACATTTTTCGGTATAAAATCTATCCTATATGTTCACCTAAGTTACCATATAGGTGTGTGCCAAATTTCATGAAAATCGATTCAGTAATTTTTGCGTGAGGGAGTAACAAACAAACATACAAACTTTAGCATTTATAATATTTAGTATAATAATCATTATTTAGATAATAATTTAATTTATAGTATACGATGTGATTCAGAAGGAAAAAAATGAAGATAGTTAATCATTCTTTTGGCGCGGAAAAAATCATGAGAGTGAATTTTTACGCTGCGCGCGCACACTCACAGATAAAAGCAACAGTCTGAAGTTAGTTGCTAAGCTTTTTTGCCGTTTTGTTTTATTTCTGGTATGTTAGATTGTTACGCTAAAGAAGAATAACTTCTTACATACGTACCTACTTAAGAACACGTACTAACTGTTTTTTTTATGAAAGAGAGGCTCGCCGCCCACTAGCGGAGATTTTTTTTGCGGTAGTGCTGTCAATCAACCAAACAAAGGCTATGAACCTCTCTACTCTGCAAAGTCATGGAGCGTGTGATTAACACACAATTGCTGCAGTGTCTAGAAGATCACCAGTTGATCAGTGACCGCCAATATGGATTCCGTCACGGCAGATCTGCTGGTGATCTTCTAGTATATCTCACGCACCGTTAGTCTCACGCGTTGGACAAGAGTGGGAAGGCATTGGCTGTAAGCCTAGATATTGCTAAGGCCTTTGACCGGGTCTGGCACAGGGCACTTCTCGCGAAACTTCCATCCTACGGTCTTCCCGAGAGGCTATGCAACTGGACAGCCAGCTTTCTGTCTGAGTGTTATATACAGGTCTTAGTTGACGGTGAGCGCTCAGATAGACTACCTATCAACGATGGTGTGCCGCAAGGCTCTGTGTTATCTCCCACGCTTTTTCTTCTGCATATCAATGAAATTTTGGAGCAAAACTCCAATTTTCATTGCTATGTCGATGATAGTACGGGAGATGCACACTACACTGGCCGTGCAAATGCCTCTCGGACACTTATCGAGGAAAGCAGGACTAGACTTGTGTCTGAAATCGAGCACTCTCTGGAGCGGGTCTCAGACTAGGGTCGACTCAACTTAGTGCAGTTCAACCCCTCGAGGACACAAGTCTGCGCGTTCACCGCAAAAAAAACCCCATTCGTTGTAGCACCACAGTTCCAGGGCACTCCGCTCGCCGTTGGTAAGAGTATCGGTATCCTGGGCGTTGACATATCGAACGAAGTGCAATTTGGGAGTCACATTGAGTGTAAGACCAAGTTGGCATCCAAAAAACTAGGGGTGCTTAACAAAGCGAAGCAGTATTTCACATCGGGGCAGCTATTACAGCTTTATAAGGCCCAAGTGCGGCCCCATCTGGAATACTGCTCTCATTTGTGTGCGGGAGCCCCCAAATATCAACTTGGTCCACACGACTCCCTACAAAGACGCGCCGTTCGTGTTGTTAACGACCCAGGACTTACTGACAGGCTCGAACATCTGAGCCTGCGCAGAGACGTTGGGAGTCTATGCGTTTTATACCGTCTCTACAATGGCGAGTGCTCTGTCGAACTGTTCAACATGGTGCCACCGTCTCTTTTCCTACACCGCACTACCCGCCGAAGAGAGAAGTTCAACCCTCACCGACTGGACACTTGGCAATGTTCAACGGTGTGGTTCTCACGTTCGTTTTTGCCCAGAACGTGTAAATTGTGGAATGAACTTCCCTCTGAGGTGTTCCCTCGGTGCTACAATATGGGGTTCTTCAAAAATGGCGTCAAAAGAGTCCTTCAGGGCTGGCAGCGCGTTGGCGACTCCCCTGGTGTTGCAAATGTTCATAGGCGACGGTGACCACTTTCTATCAGGTGGCCCGTCTGCTTGTCTGTCAACACTTTGACAAAAAAAAAAATTAAGCTATTCCAATATAGCGGCGGATAAAACTACCACCACTGAAGAAGAAAAAGAAGAAAGAAGAAGAAAAATATTTATTTTCATGGCACACACACAACAACCAATATAAAGAAAGTTATAAACAAGTAAAACAATTGTTACATATTTGGTTGTGAGAAGCCAAGAAAAACGGCACCCACCTCAGCTGATTGCTGCAGAGTGACTCCAGCGCTGATATTCTGGTTCCTAGTGGGCACTGCGATCACCAATCCGAATCACAGATTAAGGATTAGTACTATCCGAAAGCCAAGCGTGGCCAATAAGGCATGTTCTCCTAATGACTTATACCACTGGGTATCATAATATGTCGGTAAAAGGGAAGGATTGGACCGGTAGTCGATTTCTTTCGCCTGACGATATGATGATTTGTGTTGAGACTTTTTTTGTATTTATAAATTCTTTCTTATAATGGCAACCCATTATACGTCCCACTGCTGGGCACGAGCCTCTCCCCTTTTTGGGGAGAGGCTTGGAGCTTACTCCACCACGCTCCTCCAATGCGGGTTGGTGGAGGCCAGCCCACTGTCGGATGTTTTCAAACCGCCCATAAGGCGATTTAACGACTGCTATTTATCGATAGCAACCGGGACCGACGGCATAACGTGCCCTCCGATGCACGGATACGCGCATTTTAATTTGCCACTAGCGGTCACCCATCACACACCCGACCGCACCCATAATGCTTCACCGAGTAGATCGCTTACGATCTACATCATTCGCGGGGCCATGCGCGCTTCGATTCTTTCTTATATTAAAAAACATTTAAATTTTATAATAAGTCATATTGTACTTCACACTGAATGTGAATCGCTTTCGAGTAACACACGTAGTATATTGGTTTATACACAGTACAATCATAAACTGTTAAATTTGCAAAAGCATCACCCGTTTTTACACAATACGATAGCAAATTCAAAGCATTACGTACATTTTTAAAAGGTATTGTAGTTATTTATTAACTGACTCAAACAGGGTGAGTTTCACTTTTTAACTATGTTTTATTACACTGAACTCGAGTTTAAATTGCAAATACAAAAACCGTTCACAGCAAATTTAAGGCGTGCATTCGACGGGTACTTAGACTGAACGGACCGTAGTCCATTCGACCGTAATGAAAAAAAACATCTACGTCCCAGAGTACCGGTCATAAGAATTTGTTTACAAATCCATACACCAGGTACATTCGGGTGCACAAATTATAAATTAAAATATTTTTTTTAGTATTTTTTTCTTAAAATTGTATTATATGTATGAATCTTCTTGCCATGTCCCTCTGGGGTCAATCAATCAAATAAATACATTATTATTAAATAGAGAAATACCAGTATCACTTTCGTATGTGACTCTCCTTTTTAATTATCTTATGACCGGTCCATGGGACGTAGACGTTTTTTGATTACGGTCGAATTGACCACGGTCCGTTCTATTTGGTTCGTTCAGATGTGGTTCAGACTAAGTACCCTATTCGACTCGACGATAGGTCTTGCCTTGGTAAAATAAATAGATAGATAGATTTATTATATACATCTCTCGTGTTGGTTGGGCTGTAGGCGCCTCCGATTATGCCGAGTTAAAAAAGGCATCTAAAAATTGCATAAATAAAATGTGTTTTATTGGTTCTCCAACTACTCTATTTGATCCAAGCGTCGCATCGTCGAATCGGGAGAAATTGAATCTCCGAAACCTCTATCCTAATCGTAATGAAAAGTCGTACCATATAAATCGCACTTTAATAATGAATGAAGACACGGACAAATAGTGTATTAATGAAATTAATAATTATCGTTACGATGTTTGCTGTTATCCGAATGAGGGCTTGATTATTTATTCGATTATCCATCACAATCAATATCTCGTTGATGAAATGGAATAACATGAAAGCCCTTTCAGTAGTTGGGATCTTGTTTATACATGCTAGTGATGCGATAAATAATTGATTTTATTAAATAATGCGAGTGAAACTGTATTCTAATATAAAAAAATCTCGTGTCACATTGCGAGTTAGTAACAATCACAGACCAATCAGCCTGGTAACAATACTCATCCGAAAGGGCTGGACAGATCATTATTAAATTTTTTGTGTATTTTTGGTGGATATGAGAATCGGTTGTATTCGATTTCTTATATCTCTTAATGGTTAAGGTTCCCCACTATTTTTTTAATATATAATTTTTTATGTATTGGAAGTGGAAAACAAGCATGCAATTCACATTGATGTTAAGTGATGACTACAGCCTATAGATACCCACACAAAGACCAAGGTCGAAATGCGTTACCACTCCTGAGGCCTAAGATGTTATGCCTCTGTGCCGGAAATTACAGGGCCGTACATTACCACCTGATCGGAACACGATAGTGCTGAACACTACCATTTAGCGGCAAGTATATTAGGAAATGCGATGATGCCTACGCCCGCGATCTCCCTCACTGGAGCTCTACTACAAGTAAATTATATTAATAAATATTTTGGACATTTATTTTTTCATACCTAGGCGGTACTTATAATACGGGTAAAAAATTGTTTTTCATACACTTTCCTTTCATTGTGTAACATTATTATTATTATACTCAATAACTTACACAAACAACGTATATCTGAGGAAACAATTGAATAATATTTGTCCTAACCAACCAAATGTGGAATCCCACTTGAATATTCATGATCGCAGCGTAATTGCGGGCCCTCTCATTATCAATAACTCCTGATGCTCCGGGTATGGACGGAATTAGATTAGATGCGTTTGGGTTGTGTCTAGAAATTGGTGCTAGAAGAAATTGTATATTATTATCATTGTAGTCGAAAGATGTCCACTGCTGAAAAAAACCCATTAGGGTGCCATAATAATAGGTTGGGCAAAAAGTCTTTTGGCATTATAATATATATGAACTTGTAATAAAATCTCTTTGGCTGTAGTATTTGTATCTGGCTGGTTTTGGTATCATTGAAAGTTAAAATTTTAAAGTACATCATTCCAAATTCAAATTAGGCAAATGTGTGATTTTCATTTGTTTTTCGTACTGTCAAGATGAGTGAATCTAATGAAGAAATTCGATACATTTTAAAATTTTACTACAAAAAAGGTAAAAATGCAACGCAAGCAGCGAAAAAAATTTGCGATGTTTATGGACCTAGTGCAGTGTCTGTGAGAGCAGCACAAATTTGGTTTAAGCGTTTTCAATCCGGAAATTTTGATGTCAAAGATGCACCTCGCTCTGGTCGCCCTATTACGGATAAAATGGATGCCATTTTTGAAAAAGTGGAGCAAGATCGACATATCAGTAGTTACGACGTAGCTGAAGAACTGAGAATTGATCACAAAACAGTTTTGGCGCATTTGAAAAAAGCTGGGTACAAAAAAAAGCTCGATATTTGGGTACCTCACGAGCTCACTAAAAGAAACCTAATGAACCGTGTATTCATTTGTGATTCTTTATTACGACGTAATGAAACCGAATCATTTTTGAAGAAGCTGATAACTGGTGATGAAAAGTGGATCACGTACGACAAGAACTTGCGAAAAAGGTCGTGGACAAAGGCCGGTCAGGCTTCACAGACTGTGGCGAAACCCGGGTTAACTCGCAATAAGGTGATGTTGTGTGTGTGGTGGGATTGGAAGGGCATTATTCATTATGAGCTATTATCACCAGGCAGGACTATCGATTCTGAACTCTACTGCGAACAACTGATGAGATTAAAGCAAGAAGTTGAGAGAAAGCGGCCGGAAATGATCAACAGAAGGGGTGTGGTGTTTCATCATGATAACGCTAGAGCTTACACATCTATAGCCACTCAGCAAAAATTAAGAGAGTTTGGCTGGGAGGTGTTTATGCATCCGCCGTGTAGTCCTGACCTTGCACCTTCAGATTTCCACCTGTTTCGGTCTCTTCAGAATTCTTTATGCAATGTTAGGTTAACATCACGAGAGGACTGCCAAATCCACTTGTCGCGGTATTTTGATGAGAACTCCTAAAATCTTTATAGCAATGGGATCATGTCCCTACCTACAAGATGGCAAAAGGTTATCGAACAAAATGGTACATACATACTTTAGTTAAATTTAAATAAACTATATTAAAAAATGTTTTGAATTGTCTTAAAAAATGCGAAGAAACTTTTTCCCCAACCTTATAAGCCTTGTAATTTCCGGCATAGAGGCATAACACCTTAGGCCTCAGGAGTGGTAACGCATCGGCATTTTGACCTCGGTCTTGATGTGGGTGTCTACAGGCTGCAGCCATCACTTAACATTAATGTGAATGCAGTTTACATTGATGTTAAGTGATGACTGCAGCTGGCCTGATACCACTAGGCTATTGAGGCAGTTAAAGTTACAAAAAAAACAGCCAAAAACTACACCATATATATTATTCATATTAAGATATACTTATCTTAATATGAATAATAGAAATAGTTTACTTACTAACATCAATAGCTACACATACATACCTACACTACGACAATAAAATAAGAAATAAATGTTTTTCATTAATTAAAATATATAGTAACTTTTAATAGTACTAATTAGTAATAAAGTGAAATATATATATATATATATATATATATATATATATATATATATATATATATATATATATTTAATGTAATGGAAGTGGCAAACAAGCATGCAGTGCACATTGATGACTGCAGCCTATAGACACTTACACGAAGACCAAGGTCAAAATGCAGATGCGTTACCACTCCTGAGGCCTAAGCTGTTATGCCCCTGTACCGAAAATTACAGGGCCGTACATTACCACCTGACCGGAACACGATAGCGCTGAACACTACCATTTAACGGCAAGTATCTTAGGTAATGCGGTGGTGCGTACGCCCTCAAACTCCGTCACTGGTGCTCTACCACCATTAAATCTACTCATAAAACAAAGATCTTGCAAAGCGAACGTATTTTTAATTCATCATTTCTAAAGCACAGAATCACGTTTATCCCATACAATGTATAGTTATATCTGAAGCCAACCGTCTTGCAGGAAAACCGTACGTGGTCCTGTTGTTTGCTGAAAGTGTTAAGCGGTCACCTAACTCAATTTTACGGGTTAAACAAGTTTTGTGGGAAGAAAAATAGGGGAGCCGTGCCATGCGACAGTTGAATGAGATTGGCCCCTTACATTGTGGATTTTTAATAATACTTGACCTATATTATGTGGTCGTTATTGTTAACCGGGTTTGAGCTTTCGCATAATATTGAAAAATGCTCGTCAACTTTTTAAGTGGTATCTTTTATCTTTTTTTATTGTCAAAAAAACTAGCTGATCCGGAAAACTTCGTTCTGCTTTTTGCAGAAAAATGAAAGACTGATAAGATATATTAATAACTTGCTAATTTTGATCCCTCAACCATTTTATTTGCATTCCTGTATTATCAAATTCAAAATTTGTGCTATAAATTAAAGGCCATCATTACATCCAGGGGCGTAGCTACCGCCTTATCTGCTGTATCAAATATAGTAAGGGGCTCCTGGGCTACGGGCCCCCCCTACGTGTGTGGGCGTGGGTACCAATTTTACCCATTGAAGGTGTGTAGAAAGTTTGGAGGAAAATTCCTTCCTTTTTGCTCGCGCAAAAAAAAATATTGATCCTTGCAACCCCTTAAAAAATTAATACGGGGCCCAGCCAACGCACGCTACGTAGGTACCCCACTGATTACATCGCCACCTAACTTAAAATATGGCAGTGGATAAATAGCACTAAAAACTAGAAAACTACTATTAAACAACTAGTAGATGAAATTGTATCTAAATAACCAACTGAATATGAAATCATACTTGAATATTCATGTTTACTTCAATATACAGCTTGTAGCTGAAATTCTATCAGCAGTGAAAATAAATATAATTGAAAACAGATTTTCTTCTTACGCTGATTGCAAGGGCTGACGTAAAGTGCGTACGAACTCAGCGCTGATCATTCAGCTCGATGTAACACTGAATTGATAAACGGAACGCTATCGCCTAAATTCAGCCCGTCATCAGCACTGAGTAGATTTTCAATTGAACTATCAACACTCATTGATATTTATCAGGCACATCACTAAACTCTGGAGTTGTCAATGGTAATTTAAAAATGTCAACGGAAACTATGTTAGAGGTTGCACCAAAATATTTATTATTTTACAATTCTACATCCTTCTCTAACTGTACCAAATTTGTTAAAGTTAGAGAAGGATCTGAAATTTTACATTAACTTTAACAAATATGTTGGTGCAATCAAACCTTAATCACCGACGAGAAACGAAATTAAAGTATAAAAAAAAATATCAATGGAAACTTAAGTGTAGAGCTGCAATTATAAAACACTGAGGAAGTTAAAGAAGAACTGAAACATTATTTTTTTATGTAATAAATGTGGCAAACAAGCATGCAGTTCACATTGATGTTAAGTGATGACTGCAGCCTATAGACACCCACACAATGACCAGAGGTCAAAATGCAGATGCGTTGCCACTCCTCAGGCCTAAGGTGTTATGCCTGTGTGCCGGAAATTACAGGGCCGTACATTACCACCTGACCGGAACTCGATAGTGCTGAACACTACCATTTAGCGGTAAGTACATTAGGTAATGCAGCGGTGCCTACGCCCGCGACCTCCGTCACTGGAGCTCTACCACCAGTAAAAATGTGTTATGTGTGTTAAAACGAAAAATAAAAACTGTTCACCAAACATTTTCTTTCCAAATTACGCCAGAACCGGTGTCTTAGCCAAAAGTAGCGGAAATAACAAGTTAAATAAACGACGATATTACACAGACAGTCATAGCCCATTGGAACTCCTTTGAATACACGCTCAGATGGCTACGGCAATGAGGTACAAAATCACATCTAAGAGTTTCTATATATAAATGACATTCAATTTTCTGGGAGCACTTTTGTTTTGGGAACAAAGGTTTTGGATGTACCGTGAAGGCATTCCGGTTTCATGGTCTAGTGTGATGTTCGTGATAGATGGTTGGTGGTAATTTGTGTTTCCTTTTGTTTACTTTAAATTAAGTTTACAGTCTGCTAACTTTTATTAAACATTTGAATTTTTCGGTTGATTTTTAACTTACATTTTTTTTAGAAATTAAAGAAAAATTGAAGGATAAATTTGACTACGGGCAAGAATCGAACCTGCGACCTCAGGATAACGAATCCAGCCACTTTACCAATGAGCTAAAGAAGTCCCACGTGGGTTTATTTCTAATGTTTACGCATTTTTATAGTTTAAAGTTAAAGCATTTGTTATTGCGAAAAAAATAAATAGTCCAATTATATTTTTTTTGTTTTGATGAAATTAATGATACATATTTCAAGCTAGGAAAAATTAAGAACATGATAATAATAAGAACATGATAAAAATATGACGCTTTTTAAACATTTTTTGCAGTTAAACAATATTTTGCAAGGCTGTCTTTGCAGTCCAAAAGATTGTTAGGCCGTGTGCCTTTTTTCTCAGGCTTAACAGATGTCAGTGCTTTCGTAACAGGTGTTAGTCATTTGATTTAACAGCAATTGCGTTTTTATTAAATCATTCTGTAATAGTTTATTTACTACAACAGTAACTAATGGGGCTTACATATTGACATTCGTCAGGCACATTTCTGAATCCCAGATTACTATTTAAAATATGATTGATTATATAATACACTCACACTTACCTTAAAATCAGACCAAGTTTTGTATAATTTCTGATAGTGTTGAGGCGAAAAATTAAAAAAAATCCAATAAATTGATAAACTTAAATGCTTCGATCTGGTAATCCATGAAATATTTTTAATAAAAACTGATACCTACACAGCTCGGGCGATATATAAATCAATATTGATTAATGACAAGCCAATATGATGACTTGCTAAAGCTGGACCATTTTTCATGGCTTATTTCATTTAGGGCGCAACTTTTCCGTAACTTAGTTTAAGAACTTTGAGTTGTAGAACCAAGATTTGGAGTTTAGGATGTTTTTATGTAATGGAAGTGGGAAACAAGCATGCAGTTTACATTGACGTTAAGTGATGACTGCAGCCTATAGACACGCACACAAAGACCAAGGTCAAAATGCAGATGCGTTACCACTTCTGAGGCCTAAGGTCTTAGCTTCTGTGCCGGAAATTACAGGGCCATACATTACCACCTGACCGGAACACGATAGTGCTGAACACTACCATTTAGCGGCGAGTATATTAGGTAACGCTGTGGTGCCTATGCCCGCGAGCTCCGTCACTGGAGCTCTACCACCAGTAAAAAAAATATTACTACAAGAGCTGGGAGCCTCAATTTTTATATGAGTAAGGATTACTTTTTAGGATGTATTTGTTAGGATGCTTATGTGTAAAATGCTATGATGTAAATTTAACCTTTAATACACAACGATTACCACTAACACTTTCGCGTTTGAATTTGTTCGAAGCCATTAGAGGAAGAAAGATTTTCTGGTCGACTTAGCAATATTGTAGTTTGTACAAACACTCGCGAACCAATAACTCGCACGTGGCCCTTCATATCTCAATTTGATCGCCACTTATTGCCCTTCCAAATATTATTAAATGCCAAGCGAAACTACCTTTTATCACAATCTGCTTAAGTTCAAAATTGATTGATGACTTTGGAATCCGCTTTGATTTTTGTCGATGTATCTTATTTGGTGGATGAATTAATATCATATGAAAGTGACAAGTTGGTTGTGGGGACACATCTCAAGCATGCGTTATTGAGGATCAAAATGTCCGTTAACCGGGTCGAGTACATAGTTTCGTGTTGTAATAATTTTAAGGCTATGAACTGTTGGTCGTTTCCTTTTCTCGTATGCTACGTTTGTTTAATGTTGCTAAGCACTGTTGGAAATAGGTTAATTGAAGCATTTTTTTTAATATGCAGAGATGAGTGCAATTATGAGAGCAAGATGAGGAATACGGATGACATTGGTGAAAACCGATGCGTAATCATGTTATAATTACGGGCCAATGCGTAGTTTAAGTGCGGGTTAGAGTTCAGTAAATAAGTATTTGGCACCGACAGTAGACCTTGTAGCATATTATTAATTTATTATTCATAATATTCATATTTAATTAAGAAAAAACGAAGAAACTGAAGAAAAATAGTAAAGAATTGCACATCAGATTAGACATATGCTTACAACATTTAAATAATCTCAATGTACTTGCAAGAAACTAATCGTCACTTATTAGACCTGTTAGTTCTAATGGCTGTCAACACTACGATACAAGCAAAAATGAATCTAAACACCTAAATTTATGATAAGGTATTGTTCAACACAAAAGGAACGACAATATCAACGTTATCGCTGTACAGTTGGACAGTCATATTACTGATAAAAGAGTAGGCAAATATGATATTTCTGAGAATGGAATAAGGTTGGATTTCGCTCAAGATACATTGAGAAATTGGCTCAGTGTACTGGGGAATTCGTAAATTAACAATCTATCCCTAATTGGGAACAATTAGGCAGACGATGCGTGTAGGCGACCTGTGCTAATTACACGGTTATGGGTAAAGGCTTCTATATTGTAGCTAAATTCATCATACATAGATGTTAAAACGAGCTTGATCGGTGCAGTAAATACCTACTCCATATTGAATCTTGGATTACATCTTTTGTAAGGGGAGACAACTTTCCTCTTTAAATTGTATGAAGTGTAGTCTGTAGATTATGTTTTAAATACGTATGTCATATTATTGAGTGTACTTATGTATATAATAGGTTGGGGAAAAAGTATTTTGGCATTATAGTATGTATGAACTTGTAATAAAATCTCTTTGGCTGTAGTATTTGTATCTAGCTGGTTTTGGTATCATTGAAAGTTAAAATTTTAAAGAACATAATTCCAAATTCAAATTAGGCTAATGTGTTCCATTTGTTTTTCGTACTGTCAAGATAAGTGAATCTAATGAAGAAATTCGATACATTTTAAAATTTTACTACAAAAAAGGTAAAAATGCAACGCAAGCCGCGAAAAAAATTTGCGATGTTTATGGACCTAGTGCAGTGTCTGTGAGAGTAGCACAAATTTGGTTTAGGCGTTTTCAATCCGGAAATTTTGATGTCAAAGATGCACCTCGCTCTGGTCGCCCTATTACGGATAAAATGGATGCCATTTTTGAAAAAGTGGAGCAAGATCGACATATCAGTAGTAACGACGTAGCTGAAGAACTGAAAATTGATCACAAAACAGTTTTGGCGCATTTGAAAAAAGCTCGGTACAAAAAAAAGCTCGATATTTGGGTACCTCACGAGCTCACTGAAAGAAACCTAATGAACCGTGTACTCATTTGTGATTCTTTATTACGACGTTATGAAACCGAATCAGTTTTGAAGAAGCTGATAACTGGTGATGAAAAGTGGATCACGTACGACAAGAACGTGCGAAAAAGGTCGTGGTCAAGGGCCGGTCAGGCTTCACAGACTGTGGCGAAACCCGGGTTAACTCGCAATAAGGTGATGTTGTGTGTGTGGTGGGATTGGAAGGGCATTATTCATTATGAGCTATTACCACCAGGCAGGACTATCGCTTCTGAACTCTACTGCGAACAACTGATGAGATTAAAGTAAGAAGTTGAGAGAAAGCGGCCGGAATTGATCAACAGAAGGGGTGTGGTGTTTCATCATGATAACGCTAGACCTTACACATCTATAGCCACTCAGCAAAAATTAAGAGAGTTTGGCTGGGAGGTGTTTATGCATCCGCCGTGTAGTCCTGACCTTGCACCTTCAGATTTCCACCTGTTTCGGTCTCTTCAGAATAATTTATGCAATGTTAGATTAACATCACGAGAGGACTGCCAAATCCACTTGTCGCGGTATTTTGATGAGAAGTAACAAAATTTTTATAGCAATGGGATCATGTCCCTACCCACAAGATGGCAAAAGGTTATCGAACAAAATGATACATACATACTTTAGTTAAATTTAAATAAACTATATTAAAAAATGTTTTGAATTATCTTAAAAAATGCGAAGAAACTTTTTCCCCAACATGTATCTTCACGCCAAGTCCATTTTTCAGGTCATAACAATGGATTAAAATTTAGATAGGATTAAAATTTCCAGGTGTCTGAATTTAATTACTGAAATTATTTGACTTCAACAGTAAAAAGAGAATATTTTTTAAAAAGTTTTTACCGTTAATCTTTCTTGAAACAATAATATTCATTACAATTATCAATCCATCAAGTCAAATTAAAACAGATAGTGATAACGATACATCGAATACCTTCTAGATAACGTCGTACTTATACCACAAAATTGGCATTAATCTGCATAACTCGACTATACAGCTGTCATTAACCAGTGCAGTAAGCGCCTCTAGACAAGTTATTGCCTATTCATAAGCTCCTCGCAAAATTATGTTGGTATCCCAAAATATAGAGCTTAAAACAAACCAACCTTATATTGAGAATGTGTAGGTTGAAAACCGTGAATGCATAGAAAGTAAACTGAAAATATTAATTTGTACGGAGATGGCAAAAACAAACATATTATGCGGTTGTATAACAAATTGCTGCGCAAAATTAGACGTTAAATGTGTATGAATAGAGTTAATATAAAATATGTATGTGATAGTAATTGTGTCAAAGATTATTAATTTAATGCAAGCAGTGTGAAGACAGAGTTCGACTTGTCATTACAAACTGTTTGCGATAGTGTTCACTTGAAAGTTAATATTTTATTTATTACAATCACTTCCATTTTTCAGGCAAAATTATTTTGATATAGAATAAAGATCCAAAATTATGAAAACGAGTTGGATTGTATGAGATATATAGAAGAACTTAAGAGTGACGAAAAAATGGGATGAGCAATAGAATTATCGAATTAAACAATTTCGTCTTAAATGTATATTTTAGAATTAATAATTTAGTAAATTTAACTAGTCTTTATCTATTTGAAGTTATTTTGTACGATAAAGTCTTATTATTGCCTTTGATAATATATTTATTTATTTATTTATTCTTCAGTGCACCGAGTACATTAGGCGGACTTAATGCCACTAGGCATTCTCTAACAGTCAACCTTTGGGATGTGGGACAGGATTGTAGAGGGTGCAATTTAGCATTTAGCAAGGACAAAATGTAAGTGACAAGTATTGAATATAGAACAACTTTAGTTAAACGATAAATATATTATGATATAAGTCATATAAATATATATAATTATATAGAAACATACATATATATTTATAAACATAGCCATTGGAATGTATAAAGATTACACAAATAATATATAAATAAATATATGGCGACGAATTAATAGTCCAAAAAAAAATTATACCTATTTTATTGTTTCATTTACATCTACATAATACCAAATTACTAGATTTATTTATTTTATTTGTAAATTTACGTTAATTCCACCATTCAGCACTATCATGTTCGGGTAAGATGGTACTGCATGGCCCGTAAGAACTATCGCAAAGACAAGATCTTAGGTCTCAGGGGTGGCAACGTATCTGCACTTTGACCTTTGGTTTTCCGTATGTCTATATGCAATAATGAATACCTATGTGAATTGCAATCTTGTTTACCACCTTCGTTTCATTAAAAACTTTCACCCTCAACGACTGGACACCTGGCAGTGCTCAACGGTGCGGTTTTCTCGTTCGTTTCTGCCCAGAACGTGTAAATTGTGGAACGAACTTCCCTCTGAGGTGTTCCCTCGGTGCTACATATGGGGTTCTTCAAAAATGGCGCCAAAAGAGTCCTTCAGGGCTGGCAGCGCGTTGGCAACTCCCCTGGTGTTGCAAATGTCCATAGGCGACGGTGACCACTTACCATCAGGTGGCCCGTCTGCTTGACTGTCAAATTAAAGACATAAAAAAAAAAAAAAAATGTCGTTAAAAATATATTTCTGACTACCAATTTTATTACCATCTAATTTTGTTTCGATTAAATTCTACACTTAAATTAATTTTAGTATCAATTTTTAAGTCTGGAGTTACATTAAAAATATGATGATCACAATCCCAACCAAAATTTCACTTGGGTTTTAATAATATTTCCTTTAAAAATGTTCATAGCTATATTTTCAGTAAAAACATCCTTCGCCACATAATTAGCATATTTCTCTCCTAATATAATATTCAGTGAATGCAGATACGCGGCAAGTAGAAATATTAGCTGAAACCGACGCCAGTTATCGTTAAATTTCGCAGAAGCGACATTGTCAAGATATTTTGTAACAAATTATATTAATAAATTGTTGTTTGTGACTTTTGGAATGTTAGGATTACAAATAAACCATGTTTGAAAATAACGAAACATGTTTTGAATGAATAATTAATTTATTTAATTTTGTTATTAGTGATTTGTATTGAACTCGCTCGGGCTCATTTCACTGATGAAATTACTGCAGTAGTTAAGCTGTCTTGGGATTTTGATAACAACATCTCTAAGTATGCTAAGTAATCAAAAATTCACTTTACTTATTCAAAATGTTCTTTCGTCTACATGCTATTCTAATAATCCAATCCAACAGAACTTATCTTTTCTTTAAAAAGCAGTCATTCCCAGATACATAAGGTATGTACCGTACCTATCACACTTAATTTTTTATAAATCGTATATTTGCTGGTGATAATACTGCATAGGTTCACTGCTGGTAGTACCACATTATTTATTACAACGTCTATAATATACCACTGGTGGCAGGGTTTCAATGTTGGAGGCGTAAGTTACCACTCGCTGCATTACCTAATCTATCTAACATCACATTGCTAAATTGTAGTAGTCAGCATTATTATGTTCTGGTTAGATGATAATGTGCCCATAGTTACTATCACAGAATCAAAATAACATGTTTTGTGCACGTATCTATAGCCTGCAGTATTTAATTACGAACTTCATGCTTGTTTGCCCTCATGATTCAAATCCTACTCACTCAACTCCCATCAAAATGGACATATAAATATCCATAATCTTCTAGAGGCATGATACTGTTAGGCATAAAGCCAGAAACTTCATTAGCATTTTTCATTAAACTTATCTATTCTCTGAATGGATTTGCAGCTGATTTGCATATTTCTAAATTCCACGCGGCCAGTACAGAGGCGTTTGTTTGTGTTATTATTAATGAAGCGTTATCGTTGTTGGCGCTTCCCTGGATTTTGATTTCAATTTCTATTCTGCAGTGTTTATATTAAGATATGCACGGTGTGAAAGAAAATTGGATTTGTGTTTATTTAACAAAGCTCAGATTAATAAGGAATAGGTTTGCTAATTCTTTGTAATATTAATAATAGTCAATTACGTGGTTAATGGTATTTGGGTTTTTATGTATTAAATTTGGTAAACCTTGGTTTTGGTTTATTTATTTGTTTTTTTTTATGTACAGAGATGGTAAAGGCGGACTTAATGCCACTTATGCCAATCCAAATTTTTTTGTAAATCTATACAATAAAACAAGTTTCATTTTTTTTAAAGAGACCAATCCAATTAGTGTGTATGTATATAACAATACATACCGTATTGCGTTGATAGTTAGATGATCTTGGATGTAATGCGGTGCCTTAAAATTATTTTCGTTTCAAATCAAAAACAAAAGTTCGACTTGTGTGATCCTTGAGCGATCTTTCTAACAAAAAAATACAATACCAATAGAGCAGGCCTACAGAAGCTGAAAAGTGACTAAAACTTCTGGTTGGTTTTAAATAATAATTTAAATTTAGATATCAAAACTGTTGGACACGCACGGCCCTAAGCCCTCAGGAGTGGCAACGCATCTGCATTTTGACCTCTGGTCATTGTGTGGCTGTCTATAGGCTGCAGTCATCACTTAACATCAATGTGAACTGCATGCCTGTTTGCCACTTCTATTTCATAAAAAAAAATCATTGCAACTTTCTGATTCGTCAGAGAGAGGTCTATCTTATTATACCCACTGAAAAGTTAAAGTTAGTATTTTGATCAAAATATACAACTCTACTGCATGTAGGTTAATAACGAGCAACGAAAGTACCAGGACCGCAGAACTCATAAAGACATAATAAATAGGTTCACACTATGATCCTATAAGGAACATTTCCAGTCATACATCAGACATGTTTTAGAGAGCAGTATGAAATACGGCGTCGATAACTGATGGTATCTACGGGACCCCGGGCGGCCCGCCGTGGGACGTCGTGAAGTATGACCATTAGGTTACATCATTTATATGACGGCTTCATATATCACTAGCTTTATGCCTGTGGCTTCGCCCATACTACATAATTTTGACTGCTTGGTTTTTTCCCGTTCTCGAGAGAACGTTCTTTCTCCGTTCTTATAGTTTTTCAAAATTAGAAGAGCTCCAGTGATGGAGCTCGCGGGCGTAGGCACCACCGCATACCTAATATACTAGCCGCTAATTGGTAGTGTGCAGCTCTATCGTGTTCCGGTCAGGTGCTAATGTACGGCCCTGTAATTTCCGGCACAGGGGCATAACACCTTTGGCCTCAGGAGTGGTAACGCATCTGCATTTTGACCTTTGTCTTTGTGTTAGTGTCTATAGGCTGCAGTCATCACTTAACATAAATGTGAACTGCATGTTTGTTTGCCACTTCCATTACATAAAAAAAAACGTCTACCACATTTTAAATAGCAGAAAAAGTCAAAAGAGAAAAGTCAACTAAACAATTTCTATAAATATAAGAGTCGCGTTTGAAATAACAATTTCCAACTTACGATTAAATTAAGACGTAGATATTATGAATATCGCAACAGATCATTTTCAAACCCTGTGATAAACTTGTTCCGTTTTTTCGTCACTCTTAAGCTCTTCTATCTCATAATATTCAACTCGTTTTCATAATTTTGGATCTATATATCACATTTGCTTTCGTTTTGTATGAAATGATAAAAAGTAGGAAATATAATTCAACATTACCATATCTACGGAAAATATTCGGCCAACTCTAATCGTTCTTAGCTTATTGTTTTGGATCACTAATAGCAGATCACTTGCTGCATAGACGTAACTTCACGCCTGTAATCCCCGAATGGGTAGGCAGAGGGGTTTGCATGCATTCAAGCATACATGCAAACACCCACGATTCGCCGGTTACGTTTTGGCCCATGTAACAGGTGGCGAGCCTGTTGACATCTCCGGGCACATTACCAAACTTTGAGGTACTGGGAAATTTCCAGAAAATGGAAAAATCCCAATAGAACCAGAGATAAAGGCTTTTTCACCATTATCTCTGATAACCCTCTACCCGGGAATCGAACCCAGGACCTCAGCGTAGTAGTAGTAGTAGTGGCCTGCTACCACTAGGCTACCGAGGCAGTTACTGCATAGAATTGTACAAAATAAACAATTTGATATTGACTCTGTAAGTTGACTCAACATGTTCGAAGCTCGGGAAAGTCACGTACCAATTGCTATGTTATCCAAATGTGAACCGATTTCCATAGACTGTGATCAGCATAAACAATGAATTGAAGATTTATATAAATACCTGAACTTTGGTCCTCTTGCATTGGGCCTGATAATTTTATTTGTTTCTTTTTATGTCAAGCAAGCATAGTACACATCGATGGTATGTAATACTGTAGCCTATAAAGATTTAAATGAAACCAAAGATTTCAATTTACTTGCGTGGCCACTCCTGAGGCCTAAGATATTAGGTATCCCTCTGAATCGGAAATAAGTGAAGTGACACTTTAGGGTTTTTTAGAGATGGGAAGGCTGTGTAAAGGTAACTGGTGGTAGGGATCTAGTGACGTGCTCGCGGGCGTAGGCACCACCGCATTACCTATTCTACTTGGCGCTAAATGGTAGTGTTCAACACAATCGTGTTCCGGTCATCTGGTCATACGGCCCTGTAATTTCCGGCACAGAAGCATAATACCTTATTTATTTAATTACTTGCATAAAATGTAAGTTATAGTGATAACAAAGATTGTTGGTGGCTTTATTACATTTTGTCGATACACGACGTGCAAATACAATTATATGTAATTATACATATTTTTTTATTATTTAAACCAATTTTTGTATATTATTTCGCATTAACACATGCTTGTAAAATATATTTGAAAGAAAATTGGGTAGAAAAAAATTACTTCAGGTGAGACTCAAACTCGCGGCCACTGGGAATCTAGTCCAGCCGCTCTTCCAACTGAGCTACCGAAGTACCGAAGGAAGAGCGGCTGGACTAGATTCCCAGTGGCCGCGAGTTCGAGTCTCGCCTGAAGTCAAATTATTCTTTCCATTTTTCTTTAAAATAATTAAACCAAGTCAACATAATATAAAACGAGACTTTTAGACTTAGACATCAGGAGTGGCAACGCATCTACATTGAAATCTCTAGTCTCATGCAGATGTTTATAGGCTACACTATTACTTAGATCGCACCAATTTAAACTGTGTGCTTGTTTGCCACTTCATAATATGTCTTCAGGCTTTTGTCATGACATAACATCTATGTGAACTGCTAGCTTGTTTACCACCATCATTATAAAAAACCCATTTGCAGATAATTCTTCGAGAATTATTTTCTCTAGTCTAAGTGTCAAAGAATATTATTAATTAGAATAATATCTTTATAGTTAATCAAAACTTACAGACGCAGTAAAATAATGCTTACTACACACCAAGAAACACGTCATACCTAAGCCGAACGACTCACGAAGACATTCAACACCGCTTAGTCCTCGTCAAACTGTTATTAAAGCCATCCGCAATCCGGATTCCACCGGATCAGTCCAAATATTAAACTTGCCCCAAAGAAATATTGCAGTAACCGACGGATTAAACTCAGTGTCAACACAGACGGATTTCACTATTCAGTACACGTCGGTGCTGGGAAAATGACATGTTCCAAATATTTAGCGAACTCGCTACTGTTTGTTGTGAATGGATAAATTGAGCTGTCGAACAGAATGGAAGTGTATCGTGAACGTTTTTTGTTGACGGACACGTGTTTATTGATGTAAATATTTTCGTTCCTAGATTTTCTTTTATAGAAACACAGGTAGGAGTAATTCATACGCGATTTATTTCTATATTGATATATATATATTATTATTATCAAAATGTTTACCTGACTGGAGAATTCTTGTGACGGAGATGGAAGGCATAGACAGCATTGCATAACATAATTGATCTATCTGTAATTAAAAGATGGTAGAATTCGAAGTATGCCTTCGGCGGCAACAACTCATTTTTTATTCTATTTACCACCAAATAATAGTAATCTGCATCAAGTCACCTCTTAAGCTTAATTACCTGACCCTCGCCTCGGCTTGATTAAGTTTCGTTCAGTGAACATGCAGTATTCACGCTGGTCGCTGTCAGTAAGAGCGAACATGATTGCGAGGAGGTTTGCACGCTGCTCGAAAGAAGTGAAAATCACTCTCTTTCGGGCAAACTGCACATCTTTCTATACGTGTAGTACATGGGCTATTTTTTTCTCAGAAGTCATACAGCGGCCTCCGCATCCAGTACAACAACGCTTTCAGGATGTTGATGGGGTTGCCCAAATTTTGCAGTGCGTCAGGGATGTTCGCTGAAAATAATGTAGATTGTTTTTATGCTACAATGCGAAAAAGATGTGCATCATTGGTCCGCAGAGTGAGGTTAAGCCCCAACAACTTCCTGAGAATGGTGGCCAGCAGACTGGACTGCGTGTACATCAATCACTGCTGTGTAATCTCTCACGGAATGGCACAGCTGTGATTTATGTACTTACCTGGTGCCTGTTGCTTTTTTTGTTGTGTTTTTTTTTTTTTTTTTTTATGTTATGGACGTGGCAAACAAGCATGCAGTTCACATTGATGTTAAGTGATGACTGCAGCCTATAGACACCCACACAAAGACCAAGGTCAAACGGCAGATGCGTTGCCACTTCTGAGGCCTAAGGTGTTATGCCTCTGTGCCGGAAATTACAGGGCCGTACATTACCACCTGACCGGAACACGATAGTGCTGAACACTACCATTTTTATGTTATTTTATTTCATTTATGTCTGTGTGTATTGTTTGTATATTTTGTAATAATTTTATGGACCTTTGTGTCTGAATTAAGAAATAAATAAATAAATAAAAAAATTGATCTACATATTATGTGGACTTGAGTGTTTGAGTAAATTTGTGCATTTTCTTGGCACTTATGTGTACAAAGTTGTAAATGACAGCGAAGGTCTGCTTTGATTTGTTGGTCTCTTGCGGTAATCCAAAATAATTTGAGTTTGATATCAAAGGTAAATCAGTTTTTAAATTGGATATTGAAATAAAATGTATCTGTTGTTTTGATAGACATAAAAAATTTAATCTATGTATCGGTTGAGTTAATATTAACGCGAATATTAGGGTACGCTGTAAATTAACAAATTATGTAGCTAATGGAAGTCGGCGGGTAACATAGAGCAACGCGGCCCAACGCTACTCCCCACCGGTCGCGGCGGACCGGAGGGGAGTAGCCATAGCGTGTATTACCGATGCAAAACAGTCTGTCATTTTTTTGCGGGGGGAAATGCGTGCAACACACACGCACACTACAAAAATCGTCTATTACTACGAAACTCATACCTTGACTATAACAAAACATAACAATTTCACGCACACATTTAAACATCTAGGCGACAGGTATAGGTATATTTGGGCTTGTACTTTGACAGAGGGGAAAGCCTGCATGGCTACTCCCCTCCGGTTTTGCTCTATGGCGGGTAATAGTCATCTATATATCCATGAATCTACACGCGAACAATGCATAAACTACCTCTCCGCCCCTGTTCTGTGTCCCCACCATTGCGTTGGATGACTCAAGTTTATAGATGCCCACACATTTGAGATAATCATATGATAGTGTTTTGTTTTTAGGCCCCGTCGATGTTATTTTTCGTTGAAGTAAGTACGGTGTACGGTCTTGTAACGGTAAGTGTCGAATTATTCCAATAAACAATCAATATAATAATAATAAATAATGGTAACCCACTGCTGGACACGAGTCTCTCCCCCTTTTTTTGGGAGGAGGCCTGGAGCTTACTCCACCACACTGCTCCAATGCGGATTGGTGGAGATCCGGGTTAGTGGCCAACCCGCTGCCAGGCCATAAGCCATCCGATAAGGTTAAACGACTGCTATCTATCGATAGCAACCGGGACCGACGGCTTACCGTGACGGTGGCGCATTTTAATTTGCCACTAGCGTTCACCCATCACAACCCGATCGCGCCCATAATGCTTAAACGAGTAGATTGCCTATGATCTACACAAGCCGCGGGGCCATGCGCGCTTCAACAATTAATGATTGTATACTTATATAATCAGACTTTCTGACTGAAAGTTTTACGTGCAAGTTTAGTTTGTCTCAATATATTTACAGGATTTCTTTTAAATTGCAGTTTATGAGAGTTAGATAATTGCTATTATCAAAAAGTGTAAACTATAGCCATGTAATATACGGCGCAGAAGCATAACACCTTAGGCCTCAGGAGTGGTAGCGCATCTGCATTTTGACCTTGGTCTTCGTGTGGGTGTCTATAGGCTGCAGTCATCACTTATCGTTAATGTGAAGCTTGCTTGCATTACACTTTTAGGGCTTCCACCCATAAACACGATACGATGTTGAGTCGTACCACGATGCGTCGTGTACGTGGAAACTCAACTCAACTCAACACTTTTTTTGCCCCACTTCCATTACAAAAAAAAAATATGTTTCAAACATCCAAAATTTTATTCACCAATTTAAACTTACAAAAATGAAAAAGGAATTGTCAAAGCAAATCTATATTCTCATCGCGTAGATTATTTGATTGACGCCGTAATTAATTCCCCAGGGTCCCCTCAATTAAGAATTCTTCCATTTTAATTCATCGTAAGGATTACCTTCATTTCAACGTTAAGGCTTTCTTCTAAAGTGACGATTGTTACAAAAATTTCGACAGATGTAGAATCGTGACCGGATGGAAATGAAGGATATTGGATTTTTTTTCAATTAATTAAGGGAAGGTGAAATAGTGGCTTCTTTGGTAGGTACGTTATGTACTTGTAATATTTATTTTTCGCAATAATACATGCGAGTGAAATCAAAAAGGGAAAGCGAAATTTGGCGCATCGGTGTGGGACTTCAGTAGCTTAGTGGTAAAGCGGCTGGACTGGTTATCCTGAGGTCGCAGGTTCGATTCCTGCCCGAAGTCATGTTTTTCTTTTCGTTTTTTCTTTAATTTCTAACGTTATGTACTGTTATAATCACGGATATTTATCTATTCCGTGGTAATAATGATCGATAATGAATGACTTCTAAAAGTTCTAAACTCGATAACTACGTCGTTGACCGATTCTACACATAAACACGATACGACGTCGCATGGTGGAAATCTACGACGCGACATCGTAATGTGCCACGAAGCTCGACACGACGATGATTGAAAGAAATGTGTGGATCAAGCACCTAGCTATTTTTTCTTTATCCGTCTTCTTAATAACAGTACGAGCAGAACACGTCCATGTTTAGAAATTAACTACGACATTCACGTTGCACGTTACAATGTCGCGTCGCAGATTTCCACGTACACGACGCATCGTGGTACGACTCAACATCGTATCGTGTTTATGGGTGGAAGCCCTAAAGATCTAACTCACTTGCTATTCGAAACATAAAGCCACTACGCAGTAGCTACAGTTTTAACCTATCTGCCACCAAATGGTAGTGTAGATATAACAACTTAGGTCTCAGGGGTGGCAACGCAACTTTCTGGTTTTTGTGTAGATGTCTATAGGCCGCAGTCATCTTTTAACATCCATGTGAAATGCGTGCTAGTCTGCCATCTTTGTTACATAAAAATAGGAAATCAGATGAGTGAAATCGCGGGAAACATCTAGTATTCCATAAAACCTTCAATAAACAATCCGCAAATCAGCCATAACAAAAATAGCAATGATCGTAAATATGTTGAAATATTTGATACTCGCACTTTTATGATCATTACCAAGATTACCTTCTTTAATGAGTTCCTGTTCAATTTTACACCTGAACAGTTCAAATGACCCCCAAAATGTCTGGAATTAATTCCACGCACAATCGTCTTGGGGGCAATCTCATTAAAACAAATCTTACTTTCGGCGCTCATCAACATTTTAAGAAGGTGGAAGTGGTTTTAGAATCTTCTGTGCGTCAAAATGAAGATTATTGCAATTCATTTTTAAATGAAAAGGTACAATAAAGGTAAATATTGCACATCGAGCCTAGGAAGGAGACTTCGGCTTATTTCGGGTCTGTAAAGCGTTATCTCTTTCGCACCGTACTTATTTGACGTTTGTCGACCATTTTTATCATGTTTCGACCAATACCGGTATGTCAGTGCCTCGTCAGTGCTTACGTAGGCAGTGTGCAACAGAGATTACGCTCTACGAAGTCGAAACTCATATCAATGCTTTCACAACAATAAAGTAAATTGTAATTATAATCACCTGGAATTTGTTAAAACATTTAAATATTTAGGCCTAACAGTTGACAGTAAATTTAGTTGGAAATCACACACACAGGATATTTGTAACAAACTTAGAATCATTTTAAGCAACTTTTATCAGTTTCAGAGAGTACTGGATAGGCATACACTTCTCAAGGTGCATTATGCATTGGTAGACTTCATTATAAGTTATGGAGTTAGTGTATATGGTCGTACATTTGGCTCATACCTGAAGAATATTTAAAATTTACAAATTAGACTACTGAAATGTATAATCAATAAGAAAACTAAACTTGAATGCGCAGGTGATTATGAAAAGTTATTTGTATTATATAAAATCTTACCAGTAAACCTGAAAGTAACTTATTTCATTGCGCTTGAACAATATTTTAGTGAAGATAACAAAACTATATTGGAAAATAGGTATAATACCAGGCGGACTAGTCATAATAAATTGTTTCAACCATCTGCGGTCAATTACTATGGAGAAAGGACAACTAAATACTTGGTCCCAAAAATATTCAATAAACTGGACGTGCTAAGATAAGAACAAAAATATAGTCACACAAGGATAAAGTTAGAACTAAAAAATGTATTGTAGGGTTGATCTTGACAGCCGGTTCCAATGTTCCTACCAAAATCGAAGAATTGTAACCGGCTGTCCAGATCAAGTCTTATTAACAGCTATGGTAGGTACATATAGTATAGAGCTGAGTTTTACCTTGCCAACAAACTGCTTCGTCAGTTTGGCGAGATTTTAGTTTATAAGTTTGATAATGCATCTGTGGAAAATTAAATAAAAAAAAAAAAAAAACGAGCCGATCGTCTCTTTCGCAGGCCCGATGTGCTGCTTTATTAATTATTGAGTACTGTATTTAGCTGCTAACTAAATGTCTTGTTATTTGGACGTCACGAGTCGAGATTTTATCTATCTATACCTACATACAAAGTAATGAGATTGGAGTGTCTGTTTGTAATATAAAAATAACCGCTTTTTGCTCAATGCATATGTAGGTATGTATGTACACGGTACTTTTTTTTTACAATTTTTGTCTGTCAGTCTGTCTGTTCGTTGGGGCTTATCTCGGGAACGGCTGGACCGATTTTGACAGGACTTTCACTGGCACATTAATACTAGCTGCCCCCACGTCCTCATCCGGGTATATACTAAACAATCATACATTCTCACGCGGACGAAGTCGCGGGCACTACAAGTTAATAAATAAATGAATGGAATTAATTATTCGCTAGAGATATAGTAGATAAAATCTTTCTTGATATAGGTATCACCACATAATTGGCATGCAAATTAAAGGTAACATGTTCATTTTATCATATCGTTTATCTGCATATAACCAAACTAAAAATGTATTCAGAGAATAAAAAACTTAAAATATCTGCAGTATAAAATTTTTAAGTAATAAATAAAATTATGCGTAGTCAAAACAAGTTATGAAGTCAGATTTTCTTTTTATGTCATGAAAGTGGCAAACAAGCATGCGGCTCACATTGATATTATGTGATGACTGGAGCCTACAGACACTAACAGAAAAGCAAAGGTCAAAATGCAGATGCGTTACTAATCCTGAGGCCTAAGGTGTTATGCCTCTGTGCCGGGAATTACAGAGCCGTACAAATAAGATCTACGTAATTTACGATCTAAGTATTCCAGGAGTGAATGAACACAACTAAATGAACCAAAACATATCATTATAATTACATAGATTGTAGGTAAATTTCTTTCCATTCAATTGTTTTGAGGATGTAAGTAAACATATTCTCGGGTAAACGTCTATATATGAACGGTGTGGCGTGGCGGGACGACAGCACGACGTTGAGCTGTTGTAAACATAGCGCAACACCGGAGGGGAGTAGCCATATACAGACTTTCCCCTTTATCAAAGTACAAGCCCAAATGGGCCTATACCTATCGCCTAGATGTTTTAATGTGTGCGTGAAATTGTTTCTGTATTTTGTTACAGTCAAGGTGTGAGTTTCGTAGTATTAGACGATTTTTGTAGTGTGCGTGTGTGTCGCACGCATTTTCCCCCGCAAAAAATGACAGACTGTTTTGCATCGGTAATAAACGCTATGGCTACTCCCCTCCAGTCCGCCGCGGCCGGTGGCCCGTGTTTCTCTATGGTTGTAAAGTACTAAATGGTATGGGAGACGCTACACCCACACCGCCTAAACCCGCTACAACCATGCCGCCCGGCGCGCTTCGTTGATTCGAATCGATCTGCAAAACGACGCATCGATCTGCCAGAACAACCTGGTGGTAGAGCTCCAATGATGAAGCTTGCGGGCGTAGGCACTACTGCATTACCTGATATACTTGCCGCTAAATGGTAGTGTTCAGCACTATCTTGTTCCGGTCAGGTGGTAATGTACGACCTTGTTATTTCTGGCACAGAGGCATAACACCTTAGGCTGCATCCGCTAATATTGAAAGAAAGAAAGAAAGTCTATTTATCATCAATTAAGGACAAAGACAAATAATAAAATTTCAGATTCAAATCTATACTTACCAGGATATTTTTACCAAAACATCATGGCATATTGTTTCGAATCACAAAAGAATATTGTACGACGCAATATCATGCAAATATGAAATCTCGACGACTACAAAAGAACACAGCGCTGAACATTTTTCATTACAATTGAATGTTGTATTCAGTATGTTTATAGTAGAATATTAGGTACTTGTTTTAAGAAGCTTTATTCATATTGTGAAAGGCTTTCGCTTGTCTAGTAACAAGTTTCATATATTATATTCTCGAGTTTCGTTCAAAATGTGAGGAGCGATATCAATGTTATGAGTTTTCTTTAACACATTACTTGTTAGTACTTGTTTTGTTGGAAGAGGTGAATTAGGTGTTATATTTTTCATTATTTGAGAGAAGCTAACAAACAACCCAAAGTTCGCCTGTCAGGAAATATCAGAAACTGCTGGACGTAACTATACAAAGAACAAATTTGGCTTTGGCAAAAAGGTTTTACTAGTGGTAGAGTTCTTTTCTAGGAGCTCGAGGGCGTAGGGCACCATAGCATTACTTAATCTTCCTGTCGATAAAAGGCAGTGTTCAGCACTATCGTGTTTCGGTTAGACGGTTAGATATGGATAACTATCACAGAGACATAACAACTTAGGTGTCGGGGGTGGCAACGCATACTGTACTATACGCAAAGAAGTACTATGTATAGTTTTGTGTAGGTTAGTCATAAAAATGTATTACGTCTAGAGCGCTTAATTTTTTTTTATGTAATGAATTGGCAAACAAGCATGCAGTTCACATTGATGTTAAGTGATGACTGCAGCCTATAGACATTCACACAAATACCAAGGTCAAAATGCAGATGCGTTACCACTCCTGAGGCCTAAGGTGTTATACCTCTGTGCCGGAAATTACAGGGCCGTACATTACCACTTGACCGGAACACGATAGTGCTGAACGCTACCATTTAGCGGCACGTATATTAGGTAATGCAGTGGTGCCTACGCCCGCGAGCACCGTCACTGGAGCTCTACCACCATTAAAAACTATAATAATACCTTAAAAATAATATAAGCAAACCCAAAATTAGGACCGTGTACTTTGTGTTCAAAAAAAGGGGATAACAGCGGACAATGTAACTATGAATATAAAGGGTGATATGAATAATTAATCAATGCTATACGCACGATCACCGCTGCCACTGACGTGGCGAAGTAGCGGGCACGTGTGCCTCGTTAACTGCACACCTCCCTTTGACCGGGGCGTTTGGTGCAAGGTATGAGAGGAAGCGGGTTATCTCAAGCAATTTTCAATAAAGTATAACCTTATATGTTTAATATTGAATAGTTTACGACCTATTCGTAGACCTACCAAATATAGTTATTTTATTTTGTTGTACTTTTCGCAATAAAATTTTTAGTGAAATACATTTTAAGGAATAATGAGATCATTGAAATCTCCCAACTAACCTACTTAACTAAAACATAGTAAAAAATCGATTTTGGGCGAATAATGTGACTGGTGAAAATTATTTGCAGCTACCTACATCGATCTCGTAAACACCTTGCGTAGTATTCAGGATTAACGCAGAATTGACTAAATTTAATGCTCTTAAGGTCTCATAGACTGTTGCGGTAAGGATTTAATTTGTCAAAATACAGGAATACTATTATCAATATCATAGGTCTCATGTACAGTGTAAAATTAAATGCCATCCATGTTGTGAATTCATATTTGCATGATTTTTAATTTGAATAGCGTCGCGTATCATTCATGAAATGGTAGATAGTCTCTAACAAGTAAGTATTCGTACCTTATCAAACCGGATACATTGATACCCCTATGTGTTAACTGTAGACTTGTCACCTTATAAAATTATAATTTAGTTTTTAACATGTTTAAAGTCTATTCAATTTAAAGAAAAATGGAAAGAAAAATTTAACTTCAGGCGAGACTCGAACTCGCGGCCTACTGGGAATCTAGTCCTGTCGCAATGTTTTATAATAACATAAAACAATTATTAAGCGTAAAAGCGACTTCTTTACGATATTCAATAAACTGCAAAGTCTATTATATCAGTTGCCTAACTAGCATAGTTTGGCAATAGATGGCACTGCTGCTACCATAAAGCAATGCAATAAATGTGAAGGAAAGATTTGACAAATCGGGCAGGACTTCAGTAGCTCAATTGGATGAGCGGCTGGACTAGATTCCCAGTAGGCCGCGAGTTTGAGTCTCGCCTGAAGTCCAATTTTTCTTTCCATTTTTCTTGAAATAAAATATATTTCACAAGCATGTGTTAATGCGATATAATATAAAACAATGTTTGAAGTCTGTCAAAAAAAAAACATTACAATTATTATAATTCTTGGCAGCGATTTTGATTCCGCTTTTTCTTGTCCCTTACGCCGATGCAAATTGCCCAACTCAGACCCTACTTAGTTACACTATTAACTAACGAACGATCGGCAGTTGAAGTCCCTTCCATTGCAATTAATGTAGGAATATGGTGTGTGTATGAGTGATGCGTAATTATGTGTTTTTTTACATCGCTCTGTATGGGTCAAATGGGAATGTGCTTAACTGCTACTCATGGTTCATCTCATGCAGAAGAAATCAAGGACAGTTTTTTACAGTACATAAAAAGCAAATAGGCATACAATTTGGTAGTATGTAAATTATATGTATTTTTTTTAACTGTGTTGTAGTTCTTGTAGTGTTTAGTGATGATTGGCAGCAGATTGATTAAGAAATGCGGTGGTACGCCTACACTTGGAACTCTATCACCAGTATCTATCGTAATGTATGTAGACATCTGTTGTTTTACAGAACATTGGTTAAAATCCCATGAATTAATATTCAATTTCAGCAGGCACCAGGTTGGTAGTTCGTTCAGTAGAGCACATGCAATACGTGGTGGCTCTCTAATATTGTTAAATAAAAACCTTAAATTTAAGGAACGCAGGGACATAATAAATCTGTCTATTGAACGAACTATTGAAATAGCCTGTGTTGAGCTTGAGCGTTTGATAATTTTATGTATATATAGACCTCCAATTGGGTTATACGATTATTTTGGAACAAAATTGGATGAGGTGTTGACCAAATTATTTGAATTAAAGAAACATATTATTGTTTGTGGTGATTTTAACATTAATCTACTAGATGAAACGCCAACATGTATTCGATTTAAATCATTACTGATGACATATAATTTGCATAATGTGTTTCTTGAACCTACCAGAATCACCCAGTGCTCTGCGACCTGCATAGACAATATATTTATTGATTTCAAACCTAACCAAAAACATGTTTTTACTGAATTAAGTTCTGATCACTGTGGTCAACTAATATCCTTTTATGATGGAATCAAAAATAGAGATTCAAAACATGACATAGTGTTTGTTCCTATCAATGCGAAGTGGATTAAGAAATTTAGAGAAAATATTATGCCAAAACTTTCATATGTACAGTACCATGATGACCCAAATATATTATACAGTAACTTTTTTGACATTATTGCAAAAGAGTACAATCTAGTCTTGACTAAAAAGACCAAAAATGTAAGAAGTCATAAGTCATTTAATGAATGGGCGACTGTTGGAATACATAAGAGTAGGCAGAGATTGTATGAACTTTATGGTGAAAGATCATATTATTATAATCATAGTAATTCTTTTAAACATTATGTTTAAATGTATTCAAAGATATTTAAAAAAGTGTGTGCCATAGCTAAGTCACTACATATTAAAAATAAAATTAAAAATTCAGCAAATAAAATTAAAGCGACATGGAATGTCATTAACAGCGAAACTGGAAAATGTACTGAGCGCTAATCTGATTTAAATTTAATTATTGACAACACACTTTCACTTTTTTCAACTGACAAAGAAGTTGCCTCAGCATTCGAAACTTTCTTTGCCAATATTCCAGTTTCTACCACCGAAGATCTTATTTATTCTCCTACCGTCGCTGAATCGTTATTATAACATAGTGTAAAAGAAAGTAAATTTAAGTTTAATTTTAAGTTAGTAAGCACTGCAGATATTATGCATGCTTTTAAATGTATTAAAATTAAGAATACTAGTGATTCATGGGGCATATCTGTAAAAATTGTACACTCAGTAATAGACATAATCGCTCCATATTTAGCGACTATGTTTAACAACAGTATTGTAAGTGGTGTGTTTCCTGATTTAATGAAAAAAAGTAAAGTTATTCCATTACTCAAATCCGGTAGTATAAGTGACCCCACAAATTTCAGACCCATTTCTGTGCTACCCACTTTAGAAACTAAACGAGGAAGCATTGGAATTAGAAGACTCCACCTTATTTCTTGGCTTAACCGTGGATACAAAATTGCAGTGGGGTCCTCATATTTCCAATCTAGCCCATAGACTAAGCTCCGCAGCGTTTGCGGTAAAAAAGATACGATCCTTAACTGACGTTGAGACGGCTCGATTGGTTTATTTTAGCTATTTTCACAGTATTATGTCCTATGGAATTTTGCTATGGGGACATGCCGCCGATGTCAACACCATTTTTGTTTTACAGAAAAGTGCTGTGCGTGCTATCTACGGGCTAAGACCGCGAGTGTCTCTCAGAGATAAATTTAAGGAAATAAATATATTGACTGTAGCTTCGCAATACATTTACGAAAATGTACTGTATGTACGTAAAAATATTAGCGAATTTCCTAGTAGAGCTAATGATTATTATGAATGCTAGGAACAAACACAAGTTGTCTGTGCATACAACACGACTGCATAGGGTGAGTAATTCTTTTAGAGGTCAATGTATACGCTTCTTTAACAAAATACGTGAAGATGTTCAAAGTCTTTCGATTAATAAATTTAAGAAAATTATCAAAAAACGCTTATACATGTGCAACTATTATAAAACGTGTCATTATTTTAATGACACCACACCATGGGATTGAAGCGATCGCTCTAAGGCTATTTCGAAAACATGTACTTTGGATTTACAGACTGTATTAGATTTAAGTTTAAATTCAAAAGAGCAGTACTGAGTTTCTTCAATAGCGGAGTTCTTCTCAGTATTGACTGCCCTTGAAATTCTGCCAAGTGAATAACCTTTATTATGACGACCAAATTCATTGTTTCTCAGTTTCTTTTGAAATGGGGAAATGGAGGAATTTGTAAATAATTGATGCTTTCCATATTATACAAAATTGTTCAGTTTCTATTTAATTTATTATGTGTTTTTGATTATTATTAGTGGTTATTCACTCTAGGTTAGTTTAAAAAAACAAGACGATGTAAAAGTGCTCTCCAGGAGCCTAATTTTATGAAATAAATGAATAAACTGAATAAACAGTATAAAATTATATGTATAAACCTACTATAGCTTACAAAAACCTTTAAAAAACATTTGAATGATAATAAAAAAAAGATATTCGCGTCAAATGCATTGACACGACAATCGCTTTTTGCACCACTAAGTGGTATATATTTTTGGGTCCGTATATTATTCGGTCGATGCAGCACTCGACAGCCCATGAAGACATCACATACTTGTGAAGTGACCAAAAAACTACACACGATTGACGCAGGTTTTTGCTACACTTGTTATGAACAATGGTAAATACTAATAGGGAATATTAAGATTAATAACCAGTGATCAGCTAAAGTATTTACCCTAAGGTCACAGGTTCAAGTTTCCTTAGTCGAAGTTTTTTACCAAGAAGGTAATCCTGTCTTCAAATTAAAAAAAAAACAATCACGATCTAGATACTAAATAATGTTCTATTCCTTTATATACTTTATTATATTATATTTATACGTGACTATGCATCCAATGGTTACAGTCGAAAAGTCCAGCGTCAGGTACCTATATACTATGGTATAGGTACCTACCTGACATTATGCTGAACTGGATACCTTTTTGGCGCAGCCGTGCGAGTCTTACGACACATAATCATTATTTTAAGTTTAATAAGTAAATAGAATATAGGTATCATACTCTTTTAATTCAGTTTTTTTTGTGTACTTATATTGTTTGTGTCCTGGCTCAACGCCAAATAAAACGTTCATTTTCATTTTTTATTTTTTTTTTATTTTCAAAACATTAAAAAACTTATTTCATAATTCTTCAATCACTCCGGTGTATAAGGTGATGGATATTCCGATGAGCACATCTCGTCTTTCCATGCATTGAAGTTCATTTTTGGTATATATTCACAGCTTACTAATGGGTTACTGAAAAAAAAGAAATTGTGTAAACAAAGCTTAACATCTGAAATATTTGGTTATATTATATAATAGCTGTACCCACGACTTCGTCCGCGTAGATACTGAACAATTATTTCGAAGTCACGGGCATAGCTAATGTTGGCAAATATTTAATTTTAGCAAAAAAAATTTCGCAAGCTATATTCATTGAAATCAAACTATTTGAACGGATACATCTAAAATGATTTCATTTTAGATGTATGCTATATTTACGTTCAAATAGTTTGATTTCAAGGAATATAGCTTGCGAAATTTTTATACAATTATATATATTTATACAAATAACCCGTCGTGTCCGTGGTCCCGGTCAGACTAAGCTGACCTGTAACAGGTGACTTGCATGATATTTTTATTTAAAGAAAAATGGAAAGAAAAATTTGACTTCAGGCGAGACTCGAACTCGCGGCCTACTGGGAATCTAGTCCAGCCGCTCTTCCGAGTGAGCTAATGAATGAAAGGACTTCATGCTTGTGAAATATATTTTTCTTTAAATAAAAATATATTTCACAAGCATGCAATGCGAAATAATATAAAAACGACTTGCATGATAGTAATTTTAAAATAAATAAATATCTATAGGGCAGCCATCGATTTCACAAACGCCTTGCGTATCATTAAATTCAAATTCGGGTCGGATCGATTTTAGAAATCATTTTAGTTTAGCATTCACGAGGTAAATCCGGGTAATACCTAGTTTTATTTTTAAAAAATACGTTTTATATTTTTTTCACCGACTTGGAAAAAAGGAAGCGGTTATCAATACGTCGGATTTTCTTAAATGTATGTTTACCGATAATTTAACAACGCCTGTGTCGATTTGGATATTTTTTTTTAAATAAAACTAGTTTTCGGATTTATCTTGAGTATATTAAACTAAAATGATTATTTAAAATCGAACCCGACGTTTCGGTCGCTTTTCAGTTTTTTTTCTTTTTGTAAGGTACCTTACAGATGGCCCGGCCCCATTATTTTAATTCAGGAAATACAGAAACAAATTCAAAGTAACTTATAATAATAATGGCAACCCGTTATACGTCCCACTGCTGGACACGAGTCTCTCCCCTTTTTTTTGGGAGGAGGCCTCCAGCTTACTCCAGCACGCTGCTCCAATGCGGATTGGTGGAGGTGGATGGGTTAGTGGCCAACCCGCAGTGGGATGTTTTCAAACCGCCCATAAGGCCTCCGACAAGGTTTAACGACTACTATCCATCGATAGCAACCGGGACCGACGGCTTAACGTGCTCTCCGAAGCACGGAAACGCGCATTTAATTTGCCACTAGCGGTCATCCATCACACTACCCGACCGCGCCCGTAGTGCTTAACCGAGTAGATCGCTTACGATTTACACCAGCCGCTGGGCCATGCGCGCTTCTTATAAAGTAACTTACTAATGTCCAATTCTAAGGAACGCTTGGGGCTGTATGTGCGTCACAGTGTCACCAACATTGCACATTAGTCCTGCGACTGTAGATTTTCTAATTTCTTGCAGTTGCTCTGAAATTATTTTTTAAATAATTTAATGAAAACATATTTAAGATTTTATTATCATGTTCATCATTTCAGCCGAAAATTGTCCACTGCTGGACAAAAGCCTGCCCATAACGAAAGTATACCTATTATGCTTGGCATGAGGATTGCCGATCGTAGTGTCGGTAGTTTTACCAACCATTGCCCTTCTTGCGTTATCGAACTTACTACCGCATTCTGGGGCAAGTAGTAGTACATTAGATTAGTCTAAGACCACAAGCTCCGTCACTGAAGGTCTACCATTTACCTAATCTATCTGCCGCCAAATGGTAGTGTTCAGCACTATCGTAAACCGATCAAACGGTAATGTACGGCCCCGTTATAACTTATCACAGAGACATACCTATCAACTAATGTCTCAGGGGTGGCAACGCATCTGCATTTTTCCTCTAGTCTTTACGTCGGTGTCTATAGGCTACAGTCATCACTTAACATCAATGTGAGCTGCATGCTTGTTTGCTACCTGCCTTACATAAAAAAAGCTTCACTTCTGTCCAGTGGTGGATTTACCAGCAGGCTGGAGCCTAAGGCGGCAAATTTTAAGGGGCGGCAGAATTAGTTTATAATTTTTTTATTTCTATTTACAAAATTACTGTTAAAATTATCAAGGCTCAGATCATAGTTCCCAATGATTCTAACCATAGAAAAAAAGTTGCTTACATCAACTTCAGGATAATGAAGCATAAAACATAAAGTTGAAATTTTATTGATAGAAAATATACCTAATTGATATGATTGTAAACTACGATATCAAAATATACGGGCGGCAAAAATAATAGCCTACCGGCGGCAAATTTGTAAATCCGCCACTGCTGCTGTCTAATGCCGTCTCTTTAAGAGTAAATTTTCCTCAGTTATCTAGTAGTCTAAAGCAAACGTGAAAAAAAAATCACGTAAGTAATCGTTGCTTAAACAATAATTGTATCAGGACCACCTCCAATAATACCTACACATGGGACACTATAAAAAACATTGGTTATTTATAAAAGCAGGACTTTGACCATAGAAGTAAATATCTGCTAAGGAGTGTGTAAAAACCCATGTCGAAATAACCAGCCCTGAAAATAGATTGCGTGGACGCATTTTGCTTACTACGTCTCAGTCTTCTTTTCCATTTCCTTTACACAGGCTTTATGTGACTTTAGAATTAAATCATGCACAACACTAACCGTAAGTAAAAGCATGAGGTCTGTTCGGTCTTTCGTACCAGTGTCTGTCTGATACAACTGACCGAAACAGCTGATCAATCACGACGCAGTAGAACGTCTCCGATACGAGACCACCCGATATGTAGTTTTCAAGCCAGATACCAACAATCAGGTCTATGTCTTCGATGTGTTTGTATATCTCTTTCAACTTTTCCAGCCTCTGAATAAAAGTAAAGTGGCACAAAGTCAAATAGGACTCTTTTCAAATGAAAATATAAAATGATACCGACAATGACACGTTGTGTCTAAGAGTTTAAAAATACTTTTAGAAGAAAAAAGGATGACATGTGGTGTTTACCTTAGAATCATTAGACAAAAGCAACTTAAACTATATCTAAACTTGCTGACCCGGCAAACTTCGTATTGTCTCAGGAATGAAATAATGTGTCAAAGATTTGATAGATACCGACTATTTGCTTGGGAAAATGAAATTGTGGGTTGTTTTTTACTATTTCCTTACAATTTCTTCATTCTTTCTTACATTTCAATTCTTCATTTCTTCTTCATATTTTCTTACATTTCAAACCTTCCCTAGACTTCCAAAAATCATTCAAAACCAAAATTAGCCAAATCGGTCCAGCCGTTCTCGGGTTTTAGCGAGACTAACGAACAGCAATTGATTTTAATAAATATAGATTAAAAAAAAATACTCTTGTATAAATAATTCCTTCATGCCTTTATTTAGTCCTCTGCTTAAATACAGACGTAAAGTTGTAGTTTACTTATCTTTTGTATAATCTCTATTTATACATTATAGGTACTATTCCGAATTTTAAAAATAAAAATAACTCTTACTACTTGATTTGAGGCACAAACTCACCACCTCTCGGACTAGTATTAACATAATCATCTTGTATATAATTTATTAACACTTACCTCCGGGGCAAAAGCACCCCGTAAATCTTCAAATTTCCTATAGTTACCACCGAAACATAACTGTCTATATTTGACATAGGATTCAAAACCAAATAGTCTGTTCTTGGCGCAGTCACTGGTGAACACATCAGATGAATACTGATGGGGGCCCAACACTGTTTCTGCCATCTGGAATTTCAAGAAAACCGATCAGATATCAGGATAAGTAATCTGCCAAGAAACTTTACTTTAAAAGATAATGGCAACCCTTGACACGTTCCACTGCTGGGCATGAGTCTCTTCCCCTTCTTGAGGGGAAGAGACCCATGCTCCACCTCGCTGCTCCAGTGCGGGTTGGTGGAGATAAGGGTTAGTGGCCAACCCGCTGTTTTAATTTATCACTAGCGGTCACCCATCACACACCCGACTATGCCCGTATCGCTTGCCGAGTGGATCGCTTCCGATCTTCATCAACCGCGGGGTCATGCACGTTTCAAGTCTACACAACCGAGAGTTCGAAAAATATGACCGTCGATAGTAAATGATCATTGTGATTATTGTCATCGTTTAAATATTTATGTATGTATTTATCTTCACGCCAGGTCCATGGCCCTCCACACTCTCCGTTAGGGACCTGGCGTCATTCAAACAGACATCCCAAACCCATTAGTTATGCATAAAAACTTACATCAGGATCCACAGCATAATCAATTTTAGCGGCCGGTTGCCTAAATGAACCCTGCGTTATTCCCTCTAAATGATCCACCAGGTAACCAGTTCTTAGAGTCAGGTTTGCCAATTGCATGTCTTTCAAATGATACCCTTGAGCGTCGTACATTCTGAAATTATGTTTTGACCCGTGAATCATTTTATTAATATTCCATCTAAAGAATCTTTAAACAACAGGGGCTTTGCTTAAAGATAAAGAATCGTGTAAGGTAAACTGGACATTTTTGACAATAAAGGACGAGCTTATTCATCAGATATATTTCCGTAGGTTCGCTTTTTTATCATCTACATCCGCAGTACCATTTATGATAATAATGCTTACTTTAGTTTTCCTTCCTGCATCATATGCAAGTATCTCATTACGAATGGAAACTCTACAGTTATTTCTGATTGCACTGTTTCACGGTATACATCACGTAATCCTTGGTATGGTGAAATAACTCCACTGCTCATCATATTATCTCTCCCTGAAATACCGAAAATATTAATGGTTTATGCCTTATGCCTATACTACAAGGTTGTTTAAGACAAAGAGAAAATTGAAAATAAATTACGTTACTTTTCAATGTGAAAAAAAATCAGTAACAAATTCAAAAAACTATACAAAACTTACACTGTTTCGGATTTGAAAACGAAGATTCCCAAATTGTAATATAAATTTAAGATTGATTACATACAATCTGGGTTGAAAACAATGATACATTAAGAACATACTCGTATATTCTGACATGGGATTCATAACCAATTACCCTGTTTTGGCACTGTCACTGGTGAACACATTGAATTCATACCGGTAAATCTCTTAGATACTTTGGTTTTCTTATGGAACACCTCATTCCGGATACGAAGTCGAAAAGATGTGACGCGAATAGCTCTTGAAAAAAAATAACTTACCCAATAGAAGTGGGAACATCTCATAGAAGTATATCTGCATCATGGAAGCAATGACAATGTCTCTGGTGGCATAAAACAAAGTGTCGTCATCCCAACAGGGATTTATCTGGTACAGCTCCGACGCAATACGGTTGTGCTCCCGCCATATCCATATACCGAATAAGTTGGCTCCTAATATAGTGTTCAGGCCATCCTCAGCTGGAAAACGACACATATACATACATACATATAGGTAGATACTTTATATTATTCGAAAAAAAACTGCCAAGTGCAAGTTGGACTCGAGCGAATTGGTTTCGTACAGTTGAAATATTATACCTACATACACACATTGTGTGTACATTATTCCGTATAATTCACTGAGCCACCCAGCCCTCCGGCTCAGTCCGACCCTGTAAACTACATTATGCATTTACCATTTTATCATCAACGTGAACTGTATGCTTGTTTTCCATTTCATAAAACTGGATCGGATTTTATGATCTGAGCTTACCAGAAGTGGCCAGTATCGCCAGTTGAGAAAAAATTAAACATGTTATAATGCAAAAATTAAGTAACCGTGAGTTTGCATTGATGAAACATTCACATAAAAAACATGTTAAAATCACTGTATCGAGTATCGTTCGCACTGTCATGACACAATGTAAAAGCAAAACACATCGCGGACAACAAATCTTGAGATGTTTCACTAAAATCATTGTGCGAACGCTAGCACCAACAAGACATATCGTAATCTTGTCTTGTATTATCTTCGACGAGTTACGAAACATCATCATTTTTAATGTTTTTAGTGCAAACTAGGGGCAGAGAATATGTAATAATACTACGTATAGAATGGGCACTTCGACGTCCCGCCCGATTTGCACACATACACAACCCCTTCCTCTCTTATGGGCGACGGTTGGTATTTTGTACGTGCTACGCACACAGGTGCGCGTGTAAACACACGTCACTGATGGATAGAAACCAAATTAAGCGTTTGTATGGAATTTTGGCGGAGTGTCCGCGGTGTGCTAGGGGTAAGATTACTCACGAGTCGCATGACATCTAGTTTCATATGGTTTCTGATTGAGCAAGCACACGCTTGGGCCCTTGCTGCTTGGAGGCCAAATCTTTCCTTTCTCCACCTCAGACTTGAGAAGACCTCTTGTGAAGAGTCTCCCTTTTTCATTCAAGGTTTTTATATGTGCTCCGTAGATTTGGGATAGATCGAATGCTGCTGTTGCCGATACTATCTGTTATTGGATAGAATTTGGCATTAATGTGTGATACGATGTAGATTTGTCCACAACGTGACGTTGGTAGAGCTGGTGGTAGAGCTCCAGTGACGTAGGCACCACCGCATTACTTAATATACTTGCCGCTAAATGGTAGTGTTCAGCACTAGGTGGTAATGTACAGCCCTGTGATTTCCGGCTCAGAGGCATAGCACATTGAACCTCAATAGTGGTAACGTATCTGCATTTTGACTTCTGGTCTTTGTGTAGGTGTCTGTAGGCTGCAGTCATCACTTAGCATCAATGTAAACTGTATGCTTGTTTGCCACTTTCATTACATAAAAAAAAAACAGTGCGGTTTCACGACACAGTCCGTTGACTTGACGTGTCGGAGGCGGCATGTTACTACACTTGTTCGCTCAATAGTCGTACGTAAAAAGATCTCCATAGTCTTTAACTGTAAGGAGTTAGGACACTAAATATAAAAAAAAAAAAAAATGTTCACAAAAACCCACCACCAAAAGTGAAAAATAACAGAAAACAGATTAAATTTACTTAATCCCGAAGAGCAATTTCATAGTTGGGCCGCCAGTAACGCCCTCTGAATATCTTTGACCCATTCTATATCTTTTTTAAAAAATAGTTTTGGTCGATAGATTTCGAATAAGTTTCACCACCTTTTGGGATTGCACTTTATCCCATCCCATATCACACTTGAAACGAACGAAAGACCTCAAGCGAAGCTAAACATTCACAAACTATTGCCTTGATGATTCAATTTACTCAATCGATGAAATTATTGTTCCATTCAATAAGAAAAACCTTCTTAATCTATACCTTCATGTATGAGAGCAAGGACAGTAAAGTCGTGAGAAATTAAATAGTTACTCAGATTAACTTATTTTGATGAAGATCACGCGAAAATCAGAACAATGCCGCGCCTGCTGTAAATCAAGGCGCTATAGTGTACAGTACGAAAAAAAACGACAAAAACTAGGTAGGTATAATATTTGTTTGAAAATTCCTGCGTACCTACATTTCTTGAGTCCCATGTAGGTAACGAGTCTATTGATACTAACCAGAAACGAATCTTCTGAAATTAATAAATCCCAACAGCTGTTCAACTGTATAGAATCCCAATGGACTGGAGATCGAAACCCAGGACTGAAGCACCATAAACTCCAGTGTCTTGCCGCTGAATGGTGGTGTTCAGCGCTATCGGGTTCCAGCCAGTTGGTAGCAGCAAGCCATCACTTAAGCATAATTAAACCAGTGGCAACGCATTTATATTGCAATCTGTGCTGATTTAAATGATATTTATAGTAAAATATTCACTTCACCATCAATTCGAACACCGTATACTGGATTGCCACTTTATGTTATAAAATAAACTAGTTAATATTTTTATTTTTGTTAGAAAACATGACAGTAGAGTTCAGTTTTTTTTCAACTTCGAACATTATTGTTCCAATTGTTAATGAGTTTTCTTTCATTTTTCACGGTTCATTACGCATTGCAGTTAAATTAACCATACACCTCACGCGGATTCTGATCAAAAATAAAAATAATACTGCTACCAAATTCGGGGTTGACTGTACATTACCGAGCAACAATGTGCAAATTTCATACCTAGTTGTAGGTCATTCACGCTATAAGTATCGGTCAAACAAAAACAGGATGTAGGATGTAATTGCTTTCTGTTACATGCACGGAAAACACTACGTGTGGTTATTTTTTACTTGAATGATAAAGGAGCGAGAATAAAAAACCGGCCAAGTGCGAGTCAGCCGGGCGTTTCGAGCGGCAATGGTGAATTCATACTAGTTTTACTTGATTTTTCTGATGCGTTTAACATTGTTAGCCTCGATAGTTATCTGTGACCCTCTCGCGGGCTGGCATTTCTTCAGTAAAACTCAGTTAGTTCTCATCGTATCATCGTGGTCGTCGGCAGGCTGTCAAAGTTACTAACAAATTCTCTAACTGGTGCTCCTGGACTTATGGAGTACCACATGGCAGTATACTCTCTCCTGCTTCTTATCATTTGTACGAGTAAATAACTTACAACTCTATGTTCAGGCTAATCTTTACAATAATATAATAATAAATAATAATAATGGCAACCCATTATACGTCCCACTGCTGGGCACGAGTCTCTCCCCTTTTTTGGGGGGAGGCCTGGAGCTTATACTCCACCACGCTGCTCCAATGCGGATTGGTAGAGGTGGGTGGGTTAGTGGCCAACCCACTGTCGGATGTTTTCAAACCGCCCATAAGGCCTCCGACAAGGTTTAACGACTGCTATCCATCGATAGCAACCGGGACCGACGGCTTAACGTGCCCTCCGAAGCACGGAAACGCGCAATTAATTTGCCACTAGCGGTCACCCATCACACTACCCGACCGCGCCCGTAGTGCTTAACCGAACAGATCGCTTACGATCTACACCAGCCGCTGGGCCATGCGCGCTTCACAATAATAATATATTATAAAACAACAATATAAAAAACGCTATATCCACTCTATTTGAAACCTTTAAGCAATTTATCTGCAGTCTCAATATTTTGGTATTACAGTTAATGTATTTTTAATTATTTTCTAAGGCTTCCGTTTTTCTCTTTGAAGTACTGAACCCTAGAAAGGAGAATACACCAATGCGTTGCTCTTTAGCATTGAACAAGTATAATTATGAAATACTGTTTTTTTATGATAATTTTCCGACATTAGACAAGTTATCTTTCGGAACATATCCTTCCTAAAGCAAGCAGACTGCAAAAATCCGTGGTTGAAATTAATTAAATTTTTGGTCGCTTATTTACACATGTGTACTAAATTTAATCTCAATTGTGTATATCGGTACTATGACATCCACGACGAAGGGGTATTACTTTGCAAATGTAATTAGTCACAATTGTCATTGGATTGTGAAGGACGCAAAGTCATATTTTCAATTTATATTTATAGAAGAGTTGGTGACACAATACAGTGCTGATGAAGCTCTAAATCTAAAAAATGCAGAATTTTCAATTGGTACTCACTCTTTCTGGAACAGTATCATTCCTGACGCAACCAACAGACTGGAAACTTTCAGGACGGGTTAGATTCATGCAGCGGACGCTTGAGAATCGATGGACTGGGTCATTATCGGGCACTTTATTTGGTGTACAGTCCCGATCTTTCTTTCCTCTCTCTTCGCAACAGTATGTCTTCCATACCACATACTTGACTAGAAAAAAGTATTTATTTATCAGGTCTAAAGACAAAGCAGTCTATTATTCTACGCTTATTCCTTTTATTGTCATGTGTTTTTAAACAATTATGTCGTTATGTCGCATTTTTATGATTGTTTTTTCATCATTATGACTGTATTATTGTAGGCTGTTTTATAAAAAGGCAGACTTTATGTACTCAATCTGATGCTAATGAAGATACAGTTTTATTTAACATTGTTTAAATTAAAAGGTCGTACATTAGAATAGCCAGACTAGATTTATTGCATAATTTATTAAATAGTATTAAACAAGTAATCTAATGCCACTGAAGCTACAATATTATTCACTGATTTACACGTGTGAAATTTAAGAATTCATTCAGGATAAAAAATGAAAACAACACATTACCGGTATTAATTAACTCAATCATTAAAACTATCAATTGAACAATGGCGGATAAGACATTCATCAGAAGTAATAATTTAAATTATTCTAAAATTTCAGACTGACCAGTATCCTGAACAGCAACAATGTCACTAGTAGCGAACACCAGAAGGTGAGTGAAGAGTTGTGTGAACCTCTGATCTGATACAGATCCTTCTAGAAGAGCACTTGTCCGAACAGCTCGACATAGAGGTAACGGCTCACCGTTCTTCGCTAATCTAGGTTCAAAACCTGTTGGAAAAACACAATATACACACAGTTTATTATCTTTGACGTCAGTTGTTAAATTATAGTCATTAAAAACATCTACCTAACCAATCATTTATTGAAGGGGTAGGCAGAGGTCATTCAGGCAGGTTCAACACGGGCCACTGGCCGCGGCGGATCGGAGGGGAGTAACCATAGCGTTTATTACCGATCCGAAACAGTCTGTCATTTATTGCGGAGGAAAATACGTGTAACACACACACACTACAAAAATCGTCATTAACGAAAACGAAACCCACACCCGTACTTTAACAAAATACATAAACAATTTCACGAACACATTTAAACATCTAGGCGACAGGCACATAGAACACTTGTGCTTGTAATTTGACAGAGGGCAAAGCCTGCATGTGGCTACACACCTCCGGTCCGCTGCGGCCGCTGGCCTGTGTTGCTCTATGGCAGAGGTACATGCATGCATACAAGCATACATGCAAATATCCTCGATTCGCCGATTACGTTTTGGCCCATGATGGAGAGCCGGTTGATATCTCCGGGTCCGGGCCAAACTCCGAGCTACTGGGAACTGGCCAACATCCAGAAAATAGAAAAATCCTAATAAACCAGAGATAAAGGATTTCACTCCGTTAACTTTGATGGGCTCCGGGAATCGAATTCACGAGCTAAACGTAGTAGTAATGGCCGACTACCACTTATATACAATTTCGGGGTACGATTTATCGGCGAGACTTCGCCCTTGAATCTGTAGCCGCTATAAAAATACCCAAAACAAATTGAAAGGAGAGAGTACCTTTATCATAAACAGGAGGTAAAAGTCTTAATACACGCGTATGAGGAGCACCACGAGTGAAATACTTCAAATTGTTGCAAGAACCGTCGATGCGCCTCCACCCGTTTGGGTCGCACGGCTGTTCTATCTCATTTACACACCAACTGCAAATGAAATGAATTAGTAGATAGATTCATCATCATCATCATATCAGCCATAGGACGTCCACTGCTGAACATAATGCCTCCCCCAATGACCTCCATGCCGACCGATCGGAAGCGATGTGCATCTAGCGGGTACCCGCAGCCTTGACCAGGTGGTCGCTCCATCTTGCAGGTGGACGCCCTACCCTGCGCTTGCCGATACGTGGTCTCCACTCGAGAACCTTTCTGCCCCAGCGGCTAGATTATGAGATGAAGGTAGATTATGAGAGGGATATACAGAAAAAGTAAGAGTTTGAAGAATAAATCTTTCTCAAGAACGAAAGATTTATTCTGCAAACTATTCATCTTCAGAAGAAGGAATATAAAAAATCCTTGAGAAGATGAAATTTACGAGTTGTGATTTTTTTATGTAATGAAAGTGGCAAACAAGCATACAGTTCACATTGGTGTTAAGTGATGACTGCAGCCTATAGACACCTTCACAAACACCAAGGTCGAAATGCAGATGCCTTACGACTCCTGTGGCCTAAGGTATTATACCTCTGTGCCGGAAATTACAGGGCCACATGACCGGAATACGATAGTGCTGAACACTACCATTTAGCGGCGGTATATTAGTTATTATTAGGTAATGCGGTGATGCCTACCACCAGTAAAATTGTGATTTGCAGCTACTAGTCAGCCTACTAACGGAATATCCTGTTTTTGTATTTCCATGTCATTTACACCAATCGGTATATACTTATGTAATTCTTGTGTGAGTGTGTATGTTACTGAACTCCTCCTAAACGGCTGGACCGTTTTGAATATTTTTTTTATATGCGTTTGGGTGGCCTTCTGGATAGTTTAGATTCACAAATCAGCCCGGCAGATGGCGCTGCAGTCGATATATAGGTTATTTACGATTCTGAGGTAATACGAAGTTTGCCGGGATAGCTAGTATTCATATAATTGACTACAAAAACGTTGATTATTAAAGTGTAGGCTTTCGTACCTATACACACTGATTTTAAATTCAAATGGTTTAAGGTAAGATGTGCCTATTTGCATTTTTTATAATAAAAAACCGGTCAAGTGCATGTCGGGCCACGCAGGTACGTATAGGTTTCCATAGTTTTTAGGTTTGATTATTATAATTCAAAAGATATATAAATATTTTCCATGGAGTGGTTAAAAAATGTTGAGTATTATGTTTGGTCGACTATTACTCGGAAACTTGTATAGCCAACTTAGGAGTGATAGTTTTCCTTTTAATTTCGTTATATGTAGCTACTATTGCTGTATTTCTAACAACAAGTTTAGGTAGTAGAGGGGGGGACACTCAACTTTAACGAAAATTGGCACTTTAAAGCTTTATAAGTCAAGAACAGTTAACTGAATCGAAAAATAATTTAAGCACAGGTATAACATTTTTGAAAGACCTATCCAACGATATCCCCACTATATAGAAGACGAAAAATAATATATTGTCCGCGCATTACATGTAGGGGAGGCACCCTAAACAATTTAATTTTCATATTTTTTTATTCTACCACGTTATTAAGGTGTATACGTGTGCCAAATTTCAAGTCTCTAGTATCAAAAGGTTTTGCGCTAAACCGCGGACAGACAGACAGACAGATAGACAGACAGAGTAGACAGACGCACATGACGAAACTATAATGGTTCCTTGTTTACTACGGAATCCTAAAAACTTGATCGGACCAAAAGAATTTCTCGACGAAATTTTAAAATTATAATTTGAGTAAAATAAATAAAATAGCTAACGGCACATCCTGTTTTTGTATCATTTATTTACTATTAACATGTCATTCACACCAATATGGTTAAAATGACGTTATAATGTATCATCAAAAAAACATTAATTATTAAAATAAGGACGCGACGCGTGAATCCGAAGGCAATAATAAAACATACGATTATGGACCGTTTTGAACAAAGTTGAACAAACTTTTTATTGGATTTCGAATAATTCTTGGATGAAAATCTTCAAACATTTATACAATACTATATTCTTTGTTACAACAAGTTTTTGCCGAAATTTGACCATAAATTACTGTATTTTGTATTTCTCGACTAATTTATTGAACTGAATTTGAATAAGTCTGCTGGCACATTTTTTTTCATGTAATGGAAGTAGCAAACAAGCATGCAGTTCACATTGATGTTAAGTGATGACTGCAGCCTATAGACACCTACACAACGACCAAGGTCAGAATGCAGATGCGTAACCACTCCTGAGGCCTAAGTTGTTATACCTCTGTATCGGAAATTACAGGGCCGTACATTACGACTGGAACACGATAGTGCTGAACACTACCATTTAGCGGCAAGTATATTATATTTAGCTCACAATGTGCCTATTTGAAGAGGTATTATTTGTGGGTGCCGTTGTACACATACAACACATACACAAACACCCAGACCCGAAACAAATATCTGTAGGCCATACAAATATTTGTCCAGGTGCGGGGATCGAACTCGCGACCCTTCAAATCAAACGGTCATCTCACAGCGCTAGACTAACCGGGTCGTCAAAATTGCGATCAAACTGTTTCAATAAAGCGGTTCAATTACAATAACGCGGAATGTTTATTAAAATTAGTATAAAATAAAATTAGGTAGTAGGTATGTAAGTAAATCGTTAGAATGAGAATCAGATATTTATTTATGCATTTAGGGTGACGAGCATCTCTAAATGAAACATTGAAAACAAAATAAATTAAACCGAATAACAACTGATATACCTACAAATCATTTACAAACTAAAAAAAATATGATCAAGAATATCATTAGAATAAAACTAAATATACTAATGTAGTACTTACGTATATCAGGTAGAAAATGTCTTATTTCCCCTTTTACAAACTGATAGGTAACAAAAAGTACCTAGGATATGACTAATAAGCGAAAAAAAACTTATACTGATTTAATATTTGTTTTTATTTTTGCAAATTATCGTTGATTTAAGCATTGCAAAAGCAAATTAATTCGATACTCAATTAATTTGAGATACATATTGATTAACCCAAATAATGCACGCAATGCAATTGGTTACTTGTATTAAAAATCCGTTTCATTCAATACTGAATGATGCTGTAAAGAAATATATTTGTCATTTATATTGATTAAGCCCGAAAAATCTTTACAAAAAGTCAAATTTAGTCTGGCCTTTATTGTAAATAACATTAGATATCTAAAGCATCAAAGTAACAGATTCATTAAAAATTAAAAAAAAAATTAAGATTTAAAAAATACGGGCTTTATCTTAAGGATGCAAAGTTTTTTTACATTTTTTTTATTTTTTTTTTACTACTATTATAAACTGGACTTATTATGACAAAGCCAGCATTTCCTAACACCGTTGTGCTCGACTTAGTGCGACACTGGATTGATTCCCAACATCAATATCATACTACCTATATACATAATGACAAATAAACTTTTTTTTTTTATTTTACATAGTTTTTTTTTGTGATGGTGGTGGCAAACAAGCATGCAGTTCACATGGATGTTAAGTGACGCCTATAGACATCAACACAATAACCAGAGGTCAAAGTGTAGATGCGTTGCCACCCCTAAGGACTAAGATCTATTGCCTCCGTGATAGTAATTACGGGGCCATACATTATAAACTATAATTGTCAACCGAGTAACAATGGGTTCAATGAAAACAGGAAATTAAAGAAAAAAAATTAGTCAATGGATAAGTATAAAAAAACTCACAAAGTGTTATTTTCCTTATTATGTCGCCTCACATCTTCCAAAGTGATCTGATTTCCAGTGTAAGAATCGTAGTAATTTGTAAACACTGCACTCGACTGTCCAATGAAAGCAAACAATATTATCGCGTACATAATTCTAAACCGGAACCTCACAAACACTTTTCGACCCGACAGTCCTCATCGGAACTTAAGTCAAAAATGCCTAGTATATTTCTTGTTTAGCATTTTTATACACTTCAGTACAAAAGATAAACAGGTTGAGTTTTAAATTAAACCTAAATCAGGTGATTATACGTGCAGTGGTGCGTTATTAGGATATTCTGATAAACGAATGCGGGCTTGTAATAAATTGAATGAGAACATTATTTTGTCATTGTTAAGTAACATTAGGGCTGTGCCAGATTATTAAATTAAAAAATGTTATCAGTTGTTTTATATTATTTCGCATTAACACATGCTTGTGAAATATATTTTATTTTTAAAGAAAAATGGAAAGAAAAATTTGACTTCAGGCGAGACTCGAACTCGCGACGTACTGGGAATCTAGTCCAGCCGCTCTTCCAATTGAGCTACTGAAGCCCTGCCCGATTTGTCAAATCTTTCCTTCACATCTATTGCATTGCTTTATGGTAGCAGCAGCGCCATCTATTGCCTAACTAGCATAGTTGGTAGTGTTAATAAAAATATTGTTATTGTTGGTATATTATTACTCTACAAAGGTGATCGTTTAAATTTGTGGTAGAGCTCCTGTGGTACAACTCGACAATACAGTAATTTAAAGTCTATTTCTGGTAATCAAGCAAAATAATTTTGTTTCACGCCGGAATATATTTAATTAACCTTATGCTTTTTCTAAAACGTCTCCTATAAAAGACCTAAAAAAGTAGTGGTCATGAACACAAAACGAGCGTAATACGTTAGTATGATGACAACAAATAAAAAAAAATACGTTTATCACGCACGCACGACGCATAACATGGTATTTTTAATAAAGTCGGATTATACACAATGACAATTTTGCTATCATATTATAGACAAAAAGTCTTGTGACACCTGCTTCATGGTTTTCCTTCTGTCTAATGCTAAAAATATGAACATAGTAAGATAGTAATGGAGAAAAAGGGCGGGAACCTTGAAAGATGCGCGTGGTGCTATTATTTTATATTCTTAATGTATTTTTGAGTTATCTATACCTATAATAAAACTGTAAAAGTTCAAATTCTGTACATTAAAAATATTGAAAAAATAAATACCAGGGGATGTTACTAGATCGATACCGAACCCAAATATGTGATTAGATTTTTTTTTGTCTGTCTGTCTGTCTGTCTGTTTGTTTGTCTGTCTGTCTGTCTGTTTGTTCAATCATCACATAAAAACTACCAGTCCGATTACAATGAAACTTGGTATGGTTATACTTTAATCTTTGGCGCACAACACTGGGTACTTTTTATCCCGTAAAAATGTCTGTTTGTCTGTGTGTTTGTGCACGCTTATTTCAGAAAATGCTTATTCGATCTGTTGTTTTCACTCATATATTGAAGTAAGTTTCACTTAATATTTAGTGTTTGTTTCATGTAAATCGGTTCAGAAATAAAAAAGTTATGTCAATTTAAAGAATCGTATAGAATATTTTTAAGCTATTCTGTATCATAGTTCTATCTTTCAGGGGGTTTCGTACTAAAAGGTACGCTTTTACCTTTTAGTACGAAACCCCTACGGAAATGAAATGAAATGAATGAATGAAATGAAATAAATGAAATGAATAATACTTTATTCTTTGGCTTACACATCAAGAACAAAATAAATAAAGAAAATAATAAATATGAAACGATACGGATTACTAATCCATCGCTGTCTGTCTGTCTGTCTGTCCGTCCGTATGTCTGTCACCACGCCGTTTCTCATAAAAAGTGATAGAAAGCTAGAAAAGCTAACATTTTCACAAATCATGTATTACTGTTACTGCTATAAAGACAAAATTTATTACTTAAAATAAGAAAATGAAAATGAGGGGACATAAAACATAGTTGTTTTTTTTTTTCGTATAATTTTTGCACGACAATAACGGCAGCAAGTAGACGCTTAAAGTTTTCACAGAATTTTTAGTTCTTATGTTGTATATTACCTTTCATAATAAATAATTAAATAAAAATGAAGTAAATATTAAACCCATACAACACACTTATTTTTTATGCAATTTTTTGTTCGGAACCCTTCGTGCACGAGGCCGACTCGCTCTTGGCCGTTAGTAACTTAAGCATATCTACTGCATAGCAGCGTCCTGGTATAAAACAATCGCCGCTATGATCACCAATCAGCATGCCAAACGTGGAAATTATGGCATATTCTTTCCTTTTGACGCTGAACACTGTTATGAGCATCTTTGGGAAAGGCTTTGTCCAGCAGAGACGGATGGACGTCTTTCGGATGTTGGTTATGATGATGATGGTGGTGGTGGTGGTGATGGTGGTGACGGTATTGGTGGCGTTAGTGGCGTTGCTGGCATTGGTGGTGTTGGTAGTGGTTGTGGTGGCGTTGGTGGCATTGGTGGCGTTGGTGTCGTTGGTGTCGTTGTTGTCATTGGTGTTATTGGTATCTTGGTGGCGTAGGTGTTGTTGGTGACTCTGGTGGTAATGTTTTTTTTTTAATTTTCTGATTTACCCCCCAAAAGTGGCCTCCCTGTTTAAAATTTATTATTTTACTTGACGTGTTCATCTTTGGGTCACCAATTTACATATATTCATCAAATTTCAACTCAATCGGTCCAGTAGTTTCGGAGCAAATTGGCTGTGACAGACGGTCAGACAGACAGACAGACAGACAGACGCACGAGTGATCCTATAAGGGTTCCTTTTTTCCTTTTAAGGTACGGAACCCTAAAACTCTACCGGTATCTAGTTATATGCCTAGGGATATAACTATATTACGCCTTTATCTATTATACTGCGACTATAGAGCAACACCGGAGGGGCATATGCAGGCTTTCCCCTCTGTCAAAGTACAAGGCCAAATGGGCTTATACCTGTCGCCTAGATGTTCAAATGTGTGCGTGACATTGTTTCTGTATTTTGTTAAAGTCAAGGTGTGAGTTTCGTAGTAATAGACGATTTTTGTAGTGTGCGTGTGTGTCGCACGTAATTCCCCCCGCAAAACATGACAGACTGTTTTGCATCGGTTATACACGCTATGGCTACTCCCCTCCGGTCCGCCGCGACCGATGGGCCGCGTTGCTCTATGACTGCGACATATGAACTATAACGCCTATGGTACAATAATAGCATCACGTATCAAACAGAAGCAAATTTTTATTTAAGGCTTATTTCAGTGGTTTCTTTATATGTAGTAAGTAAATATTAATTTGTGATACTAGAACGGCAAACTGAATTTAATTGGTGTAAGAGCTCCAGTGATACCTGAGCTTATGTATTTATTGTTGGGTGGTTGTGTGTATTGCCTCGTAATTTTCGCCCTAAACACCGGTTCCAGAGGTCCTAGTGATAGTTCCGGGTTAGTACCTTAAGAGTGGGAGGTATCAACATCGAAATCTTAGTTTTGAAGTTTATATCAAGTGTACCGTCATCATATTATTTCAAAGTTGGTATACAATTCTCAAGCTTACACTTAGGTTGGCACTCCTTGGCACTCTTCACGGTCATTGGTCGATTCTGACAAGACGTCACTGACGTCACCACTCGCCACTACCTGTAGCGAATCGAACTTGCAACGGAAAAGGAGACGCTTGAAATTCGTGATCCCGAACGCGCGCGTTTTGTGGCTGGTCCAGGGCCACCCGTGACTCGACACCCCGGCCGGGAGTGAAAACCAAGAAAGAACTCGAAGACCACAGGATCAAGACAACATAAATGCCGAAAGCTGGAACCGCAGGTTAGTCAGACGACCTATTAGACCGTTCTCCCTTGTGGGAGTCCCTGTTTGTGAGACGCCAACCGAGTGAAACCGGGCCCTCACAATACATCAAGTATTACTTGATATAAACTTGATTATTCACTTACCATCAGTGTGCTGGTGGTAGAATGTCAGTTACCTACTCAAAAAATTGTTAGAAAAGTTTTTTTTTCTATTGTTTTTTTATTGTTTTTATGCAGTAAGTAGCTGTTAATGATATGTCGGCTGCACCAAAAAATGTGTTTCTTCCTTTTATATATCTATGTTTTTTTGTATTTTTCGTAATAGCACATGCGAGTGCTAAACTACCTAGGTACTAAAGATTTAAAAAAAAAATAAGGAAAGACGATTTTTATTACTGGATCACTAGCCCAGTACTACTAAGCTACCAAAGTCCCATACACAACCGGCGATTTTTTTTTACTCAACGGTATCTATTGCCAACAATGCTAGTTATGGGTATAGTGAACAGTCTGCCTATAGGTACTTAATATTATAAAGAGCAAACATTAATGTTTTTGTATGTTTTTTTTTTTTATGTAATAAAAGTGGCAAACAATCGTGCAGTTCACATTGATGTTAAGTGATGACTGCAGCCTATAGACACCCACACAATGACCAGAGGTCAAAATGCAAATGCGCTGACACTCCTGAGGCATTAGGTGTTATGCCTCTGTGCCGGAAATCACAGAGCCGTACATTACCAAATGACCGAAACATGATAGTGCTGAACACTACCATTTAACGGAAAGTATATTAGCATCTATCTGCATCACAATGAAATCGACTATATACTTACAACCTACAACCTAGAAATACATAATTTTAATATAATTAATAATCTTAATTTTTATACAGATCACAGAATGATACGATGTAAATTATGCATAGAAACGTTAAAGAAAAGGAAATTTATCAAAACATCACAAACTTTTCATAGAGACCTACCAATACTTACAAGAGAGAGTGGAAAACAACTGAAACAAAAATTAACGGCAGCAATACAAAAGTCATTCGACGTACAGACACAGTACGAAAATTTTGAAGCAGAAATTACCAATATAGCCCTACAAATACCAAAAACAAAGAATAAAAACAATAAAGAAATGGAAATTTGTATAAGAAAATTATTTGAAGAACGGAAACAATTATATAACAAAAAAAGAACCAAAGATGGCAAAAACCAAATCACTCAAATAAGTAAAAAAATCAACAGAATCATTTCAGAAAATACAAAGGTTCAGAGGAAAAATACTTTTGAAAAATATATAAGCAAAACTGGAGCTGTGAAAAAAGCATACAAAGAGCTACGTGCAACTTCAAACTGGATGCCAAGTGTCACAGATAAAGCTGGAAATAAAATAATAAAACGGCTTGATATTACAAAAGAGGCTACAAAATTCTACCAAGAACTCTACTCTACTAACTCGACAAACTCAATAACAATTTTTGATAAATGCATCCAAGAACAGAAACATATTTCAGAGATTAGACCATCTGTACCTCCTATACTACTTTCAGAAATAGAATATGCCATTAAAACACAAAAAAATGATAAATCACCTGGTGAAGACAGAATTACAAACGAATTATTAAAGTCTCTATCAGAACCTTTGCGCACACCTCTATAAATTATATTCAATAACATACTTGAAAAACAAATAACTCCAATTCAATGGTCTAAATCTACAACGACTCTACTACATAAAAAAGGAGACAGAGGCAACTTAAACAACTATAGACCGATCAGTATCATGAGTAATATCTACAAAGTTTTTTCAAAAATCTTATTACTACGATTGTCCAAGATCCTCGACGAAAATCAACCACGAGAACAAGCGGGCTTTCGGAAACATTTTTCAACAATTGACCATATCCATGTTATGACGCAACTCATAGAAAAAAGTAAAGAATATGGGCGGACTCTATATATTTGCTTTATTGACTTCACAAAAGCTTTCGACTCTCTAGAATTTTCTGCCATTTGGAAAGCTCTGTTAAAACAAGGTGTGGACCTAGAGTATGTAGAACTGCTTCATAATGTATATTCGAAAAGCTCTTCTAAAATAAGGCTAGAGAGAGACGGACCAGAATTTTCCATAGGGAAAGGAGTAAGGCAAGGTGATCCGCTTTCGCCCAAAATATTTTCAGCAGTACTTGAAATGATTTTCAGACAAATCAATTGGGAAAACCAAGGAATAAAAATAGATGGAGAATACCTAAGTCACCTGCGATTCGTTGACGACATTGCCGTATTCGCTGAAGATAGTACACAACTGGAAAATATGATAACCGATTTGGCAAGAGAGAGTAAAAAAGTGGGCCTATACTTGAACACCGGAAAAACAAAAATTATTACCAATGGAAGAAAGTATAATATCTCAGTATATGAGGAAAAGATCGAATATGTTATGGAATATATTTACCTAGGTCAATCAATTTCATTTCAGGATCAGACCGAAAAAGAAATAAATAGACGAATTGCGATTGCGTGGAAAAAGTATTGGAGTCTCAAAGAAATTATGAAAAACAAAGACATAAGTATGAAAATTAAAAGGAAATTATATGACACAGTGATCTTACCTTGCTTAACATATGGCTGCCAAACATGGTCCCTTCGCAAGAAAGATGAAAGAAAATTGGCTATCCAGCAACGGAAAATGGAAAGAAGTATGTTAAGTATCAAATTATCTGACAAAATAAAAAACAAAACCATAAGATGCAATACCCAAATATGCGATATACTCGAACGAATAAGGAACCTTAAATGGAAATGGGCAGGACATGTGTATAGAATGGAAAATAATAGATGGACAAAGAAAATAACAGAATGGACACCAAGAGAGGGTCAAAGAAGCAGAGGACGTCCTAAAAAACGATGGGAAGACATTTTTAAAGAAAGATGTGGACCAGATTGGTGGAGATTAACGAAGGACAGAGAGCACTGGAGGAAACTGGGGGAGGCCTACGCCGCAGAGGCGACTTCCATAATTTAATTTAAATAAATAAATTAAAAAATATAAACAATTAAAGACATTGAAATGCATGCTTATGACATTTATAAATATTAAAAATGTTTTATTAATTAAATTTTGACATTACATGTAATTAGAATGACGAATTAATTTAAAAATCTATGATAAGTTATAAATGTAATTTTTAGTATTTATCTGATTGATTATATATATAAAATAAAACAAATTTAGTAAAATTAAATAGGTTTATACTAAATGAAATGTAAAAATTTATATTTTAAAAATAATATGACACAATGTTTAAGAATTAATTTTTATTTTTAGTAAAATCATTAATTTATTCAAATATGTCAATAAAATATACTTCCAATAATTTTAATTAAGTCTTAATAATCTCAACAATTATGGTAGAATAAAGGCTATTTTTATTTTTATTTTTATTTTTATTTTTTTATTTTATTTTATATTAGGTAATGCGGTGGTGCCTACGCCCGCGAGCTCCATCACTGGAGCTCTACCACCAGTAATAGTAGTAGTAGCAGTAGTAGTGGTATGTATGTTTGTAACGTTTTCACACAATAACTACTGGACCGATTTCAAAATTTTTTTCACCATTAGTAAACTGTACCTTTACCAGTGGCGATGCCTAGTGCTTATAATTGGGGTGGCTCCAGCTTTTGTTATATAGGGTGTAGTGTTAAGTGCGCAAAACCTGAAAACCGTTTTTTCAGACAGTCTTTCATTAGGGAAAGAACTTTGAAAAAAGATTTTTTTTTGTATGAAATAGCTGATATGTTTGCGATTTTAGGGTTTAATTACTAAATAAAAAGTCAATTAAATCAATAGAAAAATATAAAACGTAACAAATACTATCACAAATCTACACTCTTGCGAAAAATCGTTAGGTAGTGCGCCATTCACAGCGCCGACCCGCACCATTCTTTCTTTCTTTCTATTCTTTGACTCGGCTTACACTATGCACTCCGTCAGGCCACGAGAAAAATATGACAATTGATTTCTAATATTATTGTTCTTGGCCGATATCGGCCAACTGCGGCTCAACAGTAGGTCAAATTTCTATTTACCAGTTTCAACCAGTTTACCGGTGCACTGCACTTTAAAAACATAAAAACACAAACACTACTTCAACAAATGCACAAGTATTGGAAAATAACATTCACTACCTACTCATTACGTCGACAAGTCACTTCAATTCAATATACTGAAACACTTTTATTATCGTACTAATGCAATGCAATCACATAGCGTAAAGGTAAGAAATTTTAATATTAAAAAAGTTTTTAATTGTGAACATAATTATTTTACCTTAGGTATTTTTCAGTTTTCCTTCCGAAAACTGAAAAATTATCTTTTTTTTTCACGACTCGTTGACATATAGCCATACACTGCATAATAAAGCACCATCTTAATGTTAATAAATAAAATATTCAATTACAAATTAATCAAAACTAGGCCGCTCGCAACCTCGCTGTAGAGTACCAACCGTCGCCCATAAGAGGGGAAGTGATTGGGTGAAGCGCGGCAAATGGGCGGGACGTCGAAGTGTCCATTCTATACGTAGTATTATTACATATTCGCTGGCAGAAGCGCATCGCTCGCCTCAGTTGCGTTCGTGATAGAAGAGCGCAGCGCTCGGAAAATGCAATTATTTATTGTACCTAGGTCTAAGTAATAAGGTTGTAAATATATGATTATTTACATTTGAATGCTTAAAAATTATGGTATGGCGGCGCCATACGCACCATCGCAGAGAAATCGCCACCGACCTTTACTAAGTGACAAAGGCTATATTACATTCAATGCACCCGTGCGACGCCGGAAGGTAGTATTTAATAAACTGAAAAGTTTATTGTATCGGTTGTATGACTAACATTGTTAGTAACAGACGGCGATACCGCCACCGCATGTTTTCTTGTATTCTTCCCAAAACACATATGAATGATCATACTTTTATTATGGAAGTGGCAAACAAGCATGCAGTTCACATTGATGTTAGGTGATGACTGCAGCCTGTAGACACTCACACCAAGATCAAAATGCAGATGCGTTACCACTTCTGAGGCCTAAGGTGTTATGCCTCTGTGCCGGAAATTACAGGGCCGTCCGTACCTCCTGACCGGAACACGATAGTGCTGAATACTACCATTTAGCGGCAAGTATATTAGGTAATGCGGTGGTGCCTACGCCCGCGAGCTCCGTCACTGGAGTTCTACTACCGGTGAAAACAGCGTGCGAATAAACTCTTATTAGAGTTTATTCGCACGCTGTTCTTGCAGTTGCCTTCGACGATGCACGTTATGCCACGCTTATATTCGTGTCAAATTACTATGAGTCTCCGAGCATAGCTGCGGACGGACGGACATGGGAACAAACCATAAGGACAGGCTATGTAACCATTAAAAAGCTTTTCATATGCACCGGCTGCTTCTTGGAAATGGATTAAGCTGGTATTTAGTGTGGCTTCTGCTAACATCATTATTTCAGCCGAAAGACATCCACTGCTGAACATAGGCCTCTGCTAAAGATTGTCAGAACCAACGGTTCTGGGCTACCCTCATCCAGCGATTGCCTGCAACCTTTAACAGGGAGTTTTGGCGGGAACTTTGAAAGAGGCGTGTGGTGCTCTTATTTTATTTCTTGGTGTATCTTTGAGTTATATTAAATAAAGTTGGTGGCATATTGTTTGATATAGGTTTACTACAATGCCTGTGAATAGTCAAATAGAATAACAGTGCGAAAACATGGCCTTACAGGTTGCCTCCAAAACTTCATTGCGAATGTTCTGGTAAAGTAGCCATCGCTTTACTCGATTTACTGACTGTGACTCTGATTGGCTGACTGATAATTGACTGACTGACTTTGACTTTTACGCTGCTTATTACGATATGCTTATATATTACGCTGCTTATAAATAATTTATTAAGAAATCTTCTGCGCCAGACCAGGACAAGGGCTTTATCCAGACTTAGAGTCAATGCTTCAAAAATGTTCTATTAACATATTTTTAGTTCTTACAAGATTAATCAAAACCTTTTTCGGATATAAACGAACATGGAAAGTTGAAGAAAACTTCCAAATTTGTCCGGTCAATCTTAAGTTTTGCGCCTATCATTTAGCGATTCATTTTTATATCGAATATAAATTAGAAAATAAATAATTTTACTTTCTATTATACTAATTAAAACATTAATAAGATACAACAACAAAAAATACGAAAAACATTTTTTTTTTGGGGTTAAATAAAGTTATTTTTATCCACTTAATGACGAATTTATTTGATTTGACGTCATTTAATGGTTCTTGACGAATATTTTCTTGTGTATGTTGTTCACTCACATGTATCTTACTTTAAAGTATGATTCAAGGTGAACATTTAAAATTATACACAACTTAGAAAAATATTTCAGTGCTGTGCTTCTGTAGGAGTAAATATGCCATCACCACGGAGCGACACGTGATAATGTGACGGTGTTTACATCCTCAACCTCATTAGAGCACTACCACCAGTTAACTAATTACAATTTTTTACTTACTTTTTATGAGATTTTTACTTGTATACTAGCGAACAATTAAGTTTTTTTTAAATAATGATTATGGTCAAGCGTGCGATCACGTGGTAAGTAAATTATATACACCTAAACAGAAACTAAAGGTAAAAAACCCTGGGTTCTCTTGCCTCTGCGACAGTTGTTGCGGGGACATCCTGCTAGTCTGTTTATATGGTTTTACTGGAGGTGAAGTTCCAGTGTAGGGATTTGAGGGCGTAGGCACCAACGCATTACCTAATCTATTTGCTGGCTTCGCTAAGTTAAGTAATAATAAAAGGATCAATAGTTTAAAAGGAATAAATTGTAACAAATCTAGAAAATAAATAATTAAATAATAATAATATGTTAATTGTCTGTGTACAAAATAAATCTGTTAACAAAATGAGGAATATAGGACTTCGGTAGCTCAGTTGGAAGAGCGGCTGGACTAGATTCCCAGTGGCCGCGAGTTCGAGTCTCGCCTGAAGTCAATTTTTTCTTTCCATTTTTCTTTAAAATATATATCACAAGCATACGTTAATGCAAAATAATATAAAACAAAATGAGGAATGCCTATCATTAGGAAACAGACAGTAAAACTACAAATTGAAATTAAATAAACTAGTGAGTATTTATTGTTTCTATACTAATTATGTTAGAAGAAAATGTAAACTAAAAAAAAAATTTTTTTGCTGCCAAATGGTAGTTTAGCACTATCCTGTTCCGGTAAGATGGTTATGTATGACCCCGAAATAACTATCGTAGAGACATAACAACTAATGTCTCAGGAGTGGCAACGCATGTGTATTTTAATATTTTTAATCTCTGGTTTTTGTTTAAATGTCTATAGGCTGCAGCATAGAGCAACACCGGAGGGGAGTAGCCATATGCAGGCTTTCCCCTCTGTCAAAGTACAAGCCCAAATGGGCCTATACCTATCGCTTAGATGTTTAAATGCGTGCGTGAAATTGTTTCTGTATTTTGTTAAGGTCAAGGTGTGAGTTTCGTAGAAATAGGCGATTTTTGTAGTGTGCGTGTGTGTCGCACGCATTTCCCCCAGCAAAAAATGGCAGACTGTTTTGCATCGGTTATACACGCTATGGCTACTCCCCTCCGGTCCGCTGTGACCGGTGGGCCGCGTTGCTCTATGGGCTGCAGTCATAACTTTACATTTTTGTGCCACCTACTTACATTACTTAAATGAATTCAAGTGGTTTCTAGATAGACCCGCGCGCTAAATTCTGTATTTTTTTTACTTTACGTACCTATAACCTTCGCAGATGAGCGATGGGTGAAAGGTATATACTTTTTTTATGTAATGGAAGTGGTAAACAAGCATGCAGTTCACATTGATGTTAAGTGATGACTGCGGCCTATAGACACCCACACAAAGGCTGAGGTAAAAATGCAGATGCGTTAGCACTCTTGAGGCCTAAGGTGTTATGCCTCTGTGCCGGAAATTACAGGACCGTACATTACCACCTGACCGGAACACGACAGTGCTGAACACTACCATTTAGCGACAAGTATATTAGGTAATGCGGTGGTGCCCCGTCACTAGAGCTCTACCAATAGGTATTATGTGAATACAACAGATGATATAAGGAAAATGTAATACAAAATAATGAAAAAATACATAATTGATATTAATTATTTAATCACCTACGATAATCACGATTTCATTTTAAACTGACATTTTCTTGAATCAGAATTATTATTTATTATTAAAAATTATCTGTAAATCTACCATGATATCGAATGGAATAATGAGTTATTATGTAAATCTCAATCAAGAAAAGAAAAACAAATCAACCTAGACGATAACGTTTGGCTAGGTTATAGCTATATTTATAACGTAATAATGATACTTCTTAATTAAAAATAATGAATTTATTGTCTGTCCGTTCATTGTTATTAGTCATAAAATAAAAAAAAGCACAAATGTTCAAATCCTCAAAAAGTTAGGTACTTATTATCATCATATCAGCCGAAAGATGTCCACTGCCGCACTAAAACCTCCCCATAAGGGGGATTGGCCTTCTTACACGACACGGTATTCAGGGTCCGATAGCAAGGGTCAGGGCAGTGTAATAACGTTTAGGGAGTTAGGCTCCCTAATTAGGGCGACCAAAGGGGCCCGATCAGCCTAACGCCCTAACTACACATAGTACAAATATGAACAGTATGGAAACTACGTACAAAACGTTCTAAACGGCACACTCACACGAACATGCGCATTGACGCTCGAGTAGCGAGTGACTCGGAGCTGCAGCACCGCGACACACCGCGAGAACCGCTTATGGGCCTCGTTGATGCGCATGTTTGTGTGATTGTGCCGTTTCTATGTTTTGTACGTAGTTTCCATACTGTTATATATTTTTTTACACATATTTTTTATTACATATATTTTTTATCTTGTTTGACATGTATATCAATTTATTGTGATTCACTAGTAAAAAAAAAATTAAGTTCTTTGTTATGTAATTTGCATGCCAGTGTATGGTGAAATATGAGGAAATAAATTAATGTATTACGTATGTAACATCAAAATGTACCGATATTTTTAGCAAATAAATAATTCTATTCTATTCTATTCACTTTAATTTATTTTGTTTGTTTTTGACGTGTCATAAGGGGTGCCTGTCACCCTAAATGAATAAATGAGTTTCTGATTATGTTCATATTGGTACTGTAACTGAGTTAGGGCCCTGTCGACCGGATAGTGTAAAAAGCGGCAACCCGGTGCGAGGCCACGCCCATCCTTTCTACCGGACCCTGAATACCATATCGTGTACTTAAGCCAGATATGCCATAATCAGATTGGCAATCGCAGTGACTGTAGCGTTATCCTGAATAATAGCACGGTTCTCGTGGGTTAGTTTTTTTTATATTTCACTAGGTTGACATACAAGCTGCCAACCCTGAAGGACTCTTTTGACGCCATTTTCGAAGAACCCCATATTGTAGCACCTAGGGATCAACTCAGAGGGAAGTCTGTTCCACAATTTACACATTCTAGGTAGGAACGAACGTGAGAACCACACCGTTGAGCACTGCCAGGTGTCCAGTCGGTGAGGGTGGAACTTCTCTCTTCGGCGGGTAGTACAGTGTAGGAAAAGAGACGGTGGCACCATGTCGAACAGTTCAGCAGAGCACTCACTATTGTCGAGACGGTACAACACGCACAGATTCCCAATGTCTCTGCGCAGGCTCAGATGAGCCTATAGTATAGATAGACAGTAAGTCCTATATAAGTAAAGATGTGTCGTTTGTTTTCTTGGAAGTAGAGTTAGAATTATTTTTGGTAGTATGGTAGTTTATGGCTTAGAGAATAGGATAGGCAGCATCTTATTCCGAAAAAATGTACGATTCCCTTAAGGCCTTAGGCCACTCTAGGAGCCGAAAAAAGAAGCATTTTCAGATTTTTTTCAGAAGTAGTACAAAATAAATGCGAATTACAAAAAAGAGGTTTATACAACGCAGTAGACTATTTAATGTGAAAATAATACTTAATCATCATCATCATCATTTCAGCCAAAAGACGTCCACTGCTGAACAAAAGCCCCCTAATGACTGCCACAACGAACGGTCCTGGGCCGCCCTTATCCAGCGATTGCCCGCGACCTTCAGCAGGTCGTCGGTCCATCTTGTTTGAGGCCTTTTCCGGTACGTGATCGCCTCTCTAGAACTGCTCTGCCCCAACGGCCGACATTTCTTCGAGCTATGTGCCCTGCCCACTGCCACTTGAGTCTCGCTATTCGATGAGTAACTTTGGTTCTCATGCGGATCTCCTCATTTCTGATTCGATCTCGCAGAGATATTCCGAGCATAGCCCTCTCTATTGCTCTCTGAGTGACCTTGAGCCTTCTTATGAGGCCCATAGTGAGCGACCACGTTTCTGTCCCATATGTCATCACTAGCAACACACTTTAGCTAAAAACATTTTTCTTTAGACACTGCGGTAAGTCGGACGAGAAGATGTAGGTACCGTAGCTTCCCGAACGCTGCCCAACCGAGTTGGATTCGGCGATTGACCTCTTTCTCGAAGTTAGACCTACCTAACTAGAGCGTTTGTCCCAGGTATACATAATCGTCAAAAATTGTAATGCAGTGGCGGTAGTTTATTGCAGATTTTTTTTGGACGAACATAATGTGGTACGTCTCGAGACGCCATTAGTCTTTGTGATTTGTTTTGCATAGTGATAATAATATCGTAAAACCATTTTACACAAGCGACTAATTTAATCGTTCTTAATTATTCTGATCAAGATAGATAGTCCACTCATTATGTGTATTTGGGATTCTGTATTCCTATATTTTTCCATATTCCAAACTACCGCGACTTTTTTTTATATTATGGCATCGCTTGTACGCATATTGGCAGTGTCAAGTAAAACGATATTTCGTATTCGTATTAAGCAGTGTAAAAGTCAGAGCCAGTCAGTCACCAGTCACATTCAGTAATTCGAGTAAAGCGATGGCTACTTTACCAGAACATTTACAATGAAGTTTTGGAGGCAATCTGAAAGTTGAAACATGTTTTCGCACTATTATTCTATTTCACTATACGCGGGCATTGTAATAAGCATAATAATATATCAAACAAAATGCCACCAACTTTAATCAATTCAACTCAAAATTACACCATAAAAATGAAAATAAAATAAGAACCGCCTTAGACGCCTCTGTCAAGGTTCCCGCCAAAACTCCACCGCTACTTCATTCGCGTGGAATAGTGACTATGGGCAGCATTTTTTTATTTAACTTTTGGTTAATTTTAGATCATACGAAAACATTTATGGATAGCTAAAAAAATCTGGTTTACTTCTCTGCACACGATATGCAACTAACGCCACCAAAGCCACCAATGCCACCAACGCCACCAACGTCACCAACGCTATCAACTCCACCAACACCACCAACACAACCACCAATTCCACTAACGCCTCTAACAAAACCAACGCCACCAATGCCATCAACGCCACCAACGCCACCAACGCCACTAACGCCACTAACGCCACTATATGTGTATGGATAAAATCGGAATAGAGCAACAGAAATATTACACGTTTTTATTATTTTTAAGGCTGTTTACTTCCTTAGGATAATATGACTTACACAAATGGAACTCCTTCTCACTATTTTAATGAAATTGAACAAAGACAATTTTCTGACGACCCGGTTGGTCCAGCGGTGTGAGTTGACCGTTTGATTTGAAGGGTCGCGGGTTCGATCCCCGCACCGACACAATTATTTGTATGGCCTACAGATATTTGTTCCGGGTCTGGGTGTTTGTGTATGTGTTGTTGGATATAATGGCACCCACGACCCAGATTTTATACCTACTGTGGGGCTGTGAGTGTATGCGTATTTTGTTTTGTTTTTTAATATTTTATAATTTGTAAAAATGTAACGGACTGACAGACCGGGTTATTCGCAAAATCCCAATAGATAATCCCCATCAATATTTGCATATTGATCTAAAATACCCTACTTGGAGTAGGTATCATTGGAGATTGTTACATGAGATTAAATGGATGAAATAACAATCCACTGTAAGTAGTACATCATTCTTGTTAGCGCAGTATAAAAAATAGATAGTCTGCATTATTTCCATGAAGCGACATTTTCAATTCGGTAAAAACCAGCGATCATCACGAAAAAAATAGCGAAACTCAAGTGGTGGTGGCCAAGGTACATGGCTCAAAGAACCGGCGGCCGTTGGGGTACAAGAGTTCTCGAGTGGTATTTGCGCATCGAAAGGCGAAACAGAAGAAGTAGGTGGACCGATGACCTGGTGAAAAGGAGAGTGGTATAAAGACCGTTGGTTTTAGCAATTTTTAAGGACGATCCGAAGACTAAAAAAACTGAAAAAATGAACAGCAAAAAATGTCTATATTTCAAATTAAAGTCGAGTTCTGAATTAAATTAATTTTTGAACAAACTATTGTATGTGGAGCGGTGGTGTGGCTCTTAACGATTCAGTTACTGACAGACATATCATATTTCATCATGCTTGAAAGTAAGCTAAAAATAGCATACTTTTCGTCTGTTCACATTTTCTATTATTAAGCGACTAGTTACTAGTTTTGAGCATACTCTTAGTAAAATCTAAACTAAAAATTAGCATGCTCAAGCAAATCTGTCCAAGCACGCCTTCCTTCCGTCTTCCGAAAGCATGCAATAAAATAAGTATTAAATACATGCTTGCTTGTTGCCTGTTGCAAGCATGCATCGGGACAGACATACTGCTTATAATGGTACTATTGTACCATTATTTTCTTATAACGATGCGAAATACGGAACTCGCAATTATTCAATGACGTCTTATCTCTCTTTTTCAGTACCAGTGTAAAAATTAAATATAAAAACATGTGCAATTTGTTTACAATTATCATTCGTTAATCGAGTTTCAAAGATGAAGTGCCTATTGGAATTGTGTGCGTTACTGGGTATATTTTGCTGTGTTCTTGGCGCAATATCTTCACCTGCGAAATATTATGATTCGTATAGTGGACAACAGATTACTTTGGAAGATTATAAGCGTCATATAAAAAAGAATACAACATTGTAAGTGTTTTTTAATACTTAGATTTCATCTTTATGGTTTTTTATTCAGAATTTTTCATTCAAACTTTCAAAAGCCTTTCGAAACCAAATTTTACACTTATTGAACATCGCCCAACAATGTAAAATTGGGTGTAAAAGTGTATAAATTTGATATGCGTGTCCATAGAGCAATATAGGCCTCCGGCCGCGACGGACCGGAGGGGAGTAGCCATATGCAGGCTTTCCCTGTGTCAAAGTACAAGCCCCAGTGGGCCGAGGTGTTTAAATGTGTGCGTGAAATTGTTTATGTATTTTGTTAAGGACAATGTGTGAGCTTAGTAGTGATAGATGATTTTTGTTGTGTGTGTCTGATAAACAAATCCCCCCCCCCTCGAAAAAAATGACAGACTGTTTTGCATCGGTAATAAAAAAAACGCTATAGCAACTACTCCCCTCCGGTCGGCCAGTGGCTCCTGTTGCTCTATGTTCGTGTCTAATAATTTTAAGTTCTCATAACAATAAAACTCAATGCTGCCTCCCAACCAACTTTTTTTAATGTCATGAAGTGAATTAGAAGAGTTATTATTCCATTTTAATTCTGCAGGTATGTTTGAATTCTGCAGGGTATACCTACTTACTCAATTTAACTAAACGTCACATAGTCTTGTCCGACCTGCGCACTGTGTACACTCTCAAAAAATATGAACTATATTTCATAATACAACATATTTCTTTTTGAATGCGGTATGTTCCTGTTTCCTTTGTCCAGATTCTCACACCACAATTACGTGAGGGTACTTTAACATATTTTTTTTCCATATTTTGAACGGATGTCAAACTAATATGCGATTCGACAGTTGATACGGCATAGGATATTTGCCAGACAAAGAACGTAAAGATTCAGTGTAAGTTAGATAGCGCGTCGACATGGTTTCAAATTGCGTAGCGTTGCAGGCGGGCGGTTGAAACGCTGTGTGTATGTAATTAATTGGAAATTAATCATAAAGTACTTTCATCATCGATCAAGTCGACAGACGTAAAATTCTTCGGTGACCCTGTGGTAGCAGGCCGGCGATTCCCGGGTCGGGAGTTATCAGACATACAGGACACAGGGCAGTACATTACCACCTGCCGGAACACGATAGTGCTGAACACTACCATTTAGCGGCACGTATATTAGGTAATGCGGTGGTGCCTACGCCTGCGAGCTCCGTCACTGGAGCTCTACCACCAGAAAAAAAAATACAACAATGACAATGACGACACCACTGTCGATAGGCGGACGCTCCCCTGATCGCCGGATCTGACGTTCTAAGTCCAATGTATAAAATCCGCTCGTCTGTCGTGTCCAATACCACTCTTGAATACTAAGTTTTACCACTGAGTCAATACGTGTAGACTTGAATTCCCAACGAATCTAAACATTCCTGTTAGGTGCCCCGTCGCATATCTAATACAGGTAGACAATTGCCATGGCAGCTCGGTGGTTGCAGACTATTACAGCTAAGATTGGGGTCGGGTTGCATAAAATTTGCTATTATAAATTAAAGTAATTCTCATTCGGCATAACATCGGTGCGGTTTTCACGTTCGTTCCTACCCAGAACGTGTAAATTGTGGAACGAACTTCCTTCTGAGGTGTTCCCTAGGTGCTACGATATGGGGTTCTTCAAAAATGGCGTCAAAAGAGTCCTTCGGGGCTGGCAGCGCCTTGGCAACTCCCCTGGTGTTGCAAATGTTCATAGGCGACGGTGACCACTTTCCTCAGGTGGCCCGTTTGCTTGTCTGGCAACCTTAAGACATAAAAAAAAATCTATAGCCATAATGATCAATAGTCCTACTGTTGTTGTTCATAGTCATCACTTGCCCTTGGCCTTCCCATTTTATTTTAGTCTAATTTTGCATCCCTTAAAGCTAGGTCTAAAGTCTGTTCTTTTAGTCGGGAAGAATATGATATTGAGATATTTTTAGCTTTCCCGTACCTCAAGAAGTAAAAACGGTACTCAATAAAATCGCTCGTACGACTCTCTGTCTGTCCGTTTGTCTCAGCTATTTCCTCGAAAGTAGTGGGCCCAAGAAGCTAATGGAGTTATAAATTCCTATTTATTTGTACCAGTAACCAAAACATGCACGTGTAATATAAATTAATTAATTTTACATAGACGGGCTTCTTTAGGGGATGAGTTGGAACATTTTAAGAAAAGTGTTGCAAATTATACATTGTATGTATGTATCTTCACGCCAGGACCCTAACGGGGTAGGGAGAGAGTGTAGAGCGCCCGATATCCCGGTCCTGACATACCTCTCGTGCCTCGTCTACCTTCATCATTCTCTTCATACATGCACGCCGATTCCTAAGACTTTTGACCCCACTATCAGACAGAACTCGACCTATTTGGTCATGGTAGGTCAGTTTCGGTCTTTCTGGGCCTCTGCAACCGTCCACATTCGCATTGTGTATCTGTTTAGTCATTCGCTCATTCGACATTCTTTCTATATGCGATATTTTATATCAAATAAAAGGTCTAGATGTGACAATCTCAAAGTAATACCTTAAATAATTTTTAAATAAACAGGTTTGAGGTTATTTCTATTAATAATAAATATTCGAAACATGTTCATTTCCTCCTCTCCTTATATGCGAAACTACTAGATCTAAAATACGACAAGATCTAAAATAAGACAATGTTTTGTCTTAATGTCTATAGGCCGCAGTTATCACTTAACATCCATGTGAACTGCATGCTCTAGTGCCAACTTCGTTACTAAAAAAAACATTAAGGGTAATGTAGAAAAAACGAACGAAACGTTGTGTATCTGGAACCTGGTTGGTATAGAATTCCAATGGCACTCCCAAATTTACCCAAAGAGGAATACCAATGTCATTCTCAAAGTATGTATGTATCTTCACGCCAGGTCCCTAACGGGGTAGGCAGAGTGTGTGGAGCGTCAGATCCCGGTCCTGACACACCTCCCGTGCCTCATCTACATTCATCATGACACTACTCTACTCTTCATACATGCATGCCGATTCCTAAGACTTTTGACCCACCATCATTCTCAAAGTCTGGTAAAAAGCCCGAAAATCGTCACTGAAGTCTTTATTCGTCATTCGATGAAATTTAAAAGCCGTGAAGGGCTAATTTAAATTACTTTTTTTTTCATAATTTTAATTAAATGTAAAATAAGAAAAAATATATTTCATGCATAATTCATAAGTTGGTCTTGTTGATAAGGAAATAAGTATTGAGTATAAGTAGGTAACGAATGATTTTTTTTTAAGAATTAAAATAATAATAATCTTTATGTCATGGCTCGAGAACGTAGGCATATCTGCCGATGATGAATCCCAGTTTAGGTTACTTTAGCCTTCCACTTCTGGACAAAAGGCTTCTCCAACAGGTCGTATCATACGTCACTTTGGCGAGGATGTATAAGTACGTAAGTAAGTATCAGTACCTATAGTTCAATTTAAAGAATATTAATTGTCGTGTACCTAATCTGGGTCTCTGCTTCAACCGTCCACGGCTGGACAATGATGCCCACAACGGGGTTGGGCTTAATGGGAGAATATGCTGGAATCGCCCCGCTCTGCCAGCGGATGCTACAGCCCACCGAGTTATTACATTTACTACCGCCTTATATTAAGGTGCTAACCTGAACGACCTTGGTAAAACGGAGCTTATCAAATATTTGTCGAAATCAGAGTGATTTAAAGTATACACGCTCACGCTGTACTTGGTCCAAAAGATCAAAGATTAAGTAATTGTAGAGAAGACAAGCATTGTAGTGCTTATTTTGATTAGCTGCGCTAGCGGAAGATTTTTTCTCCACCTGTGGGTCATGGGGTCATCACGCCACGATGCCTTGAATTTCGAATTAATCATTAAACTAAACATGCTTGTAATATCAGTTGGTGCGTAAACGAAGTGCAAGACTGTGACCCAAATGAACCGAGACGAGTGGATGGGTCCTGCTACAATTTGGATCATCCCAACCGTGGGATGTCCCACACACCGATGGCTCAGGTCCTGAAACCTGCGTTTGGGAAAGGTTTGTGAAACATGATTCTCTTATATGAGGCTTCACCACAGGAAATTGACCAATATATAATGAATGTTTTCTTTTAAATCCCCTTATTCGGAGTGCAAATCGGAATCAATCATGCCGTCTGTTTGTCCATCTGTCACAGCCCCTTTCTCAATTATTGGACCACATGAATTGTTTGGTACACATATGTATCATGATCAGTAACTTGACATGATGGTTGTACCGCCTACTAGAGGTCCTCCCAAAAATAAAACGCACGAATTTCGGATGTCAGTTCTTTTCCAAACTCGCAGACTTGGTTTATTTAATTGTAACAGACTATATATATATTATTACCTGTTAACATTGTTAGCGCGAGCCTAATTACATGTGGTGCCATCTATGCCCAACACTGCGAACTATAAATTCAAATACAAACATATGTAATATCGCTCGTTCATACCACCCACCAAGGATATCCTGATATCCTTCCAATAAAGAAAAAAAATAATCAAAAACCCACCCACCATGAAAGCTGTGATTAAATCTAAACGAAAAATAAGTAAGTGAAAGTTAGTCTATTGGAAGGCGACATATCTTGGTGATTGGTCTCTTAATGACACAATTTTTACATTTTAAAGCTACAACACGAGTTAAATTGTCTTTTCCGGGAAAAGTCTCTAACACTCTAGCCATTAACCACTTAGCTGGTGGAACCTTATCGTCTTTGATGATAACTAGTTCTCCAATATTTATATTAGGTTGTTCTTTCGTCCATTTTTGTCTGGATTGTAATCTAGTGAGGTATTCTCTGGACCATCTCGACCAAAAATCTTGGTATAACCTCTGCAGTAATTGCCATCTGTTTAAGTAATTGATTTTTGTATCAAGCAAACTCTCATCAGGCACTGTCATAGGTGCTTCGCCTAGCAAAAAGTGCCCGGGCGTCAACGGATCGAAGTCAGATGGATCATCGCTCATAGGTGAAATCGGTCGTGAGTTCAAGCATGATTCTATTTGAGTGGTTAATGTGCACATCTCCTCGTAGGTAAATGTTGAATTCTTAAGTACTCGTTTTAAATGGAATTTTATTGATTTTACTCCAGCCTCCCAAAGGCCGCCGAAGTGTGGTGCTGATGCTGGAATGTGATGCCATGTAGTGCCATCGTTTGCTAGCAAATTTTCTATATCTGCTCTAACTGTCTCTATACTTCGTTCAAATAGTGTCATTAATTCTTTATTTCCAGATGTAAGATTAGTGCCATTGTCACTCCACATATCGCTGCAATGCCCTCTGCGTGCTACAAATCTCTTAAACGCAGCGATAAAGTCTTGTGTCGATAGGCCGGTAACTATCTCAATATGTATCGCTCTAGTTACCATACAAATGAAAATAACAATATACCCCTTTAGGGTTTTACAACCTCTGCCCTTTGACATTCTCAAATCGATTGGACCTGCCAAATCGACTCCACTGTGTAGGAAAGGTCGAGCCGGCGTTACTCTGACTTGTGGCAAAGATCCCATTCTTTGGTTGGATGTTGCAGCTCGAAATCTAGCACACACGATACATTTGTGTATAACTTGTCGCACTAAGCTCTTTGCATGGGTAATCCAGTACCTTGTTCTCAAATGACTCAGCATTAACATAGGTCCACCATGCAATGTTCTTTCATGACAGTCCGACAAAACAAGTTTTGTGAATGGATGGTCACCTGGCAAGATTATTTGATGTTTGGTGTCATGAGGTAAATTTGAGTTAACAAGTCTTCCTCCAACTCTTAAAATTCCATCTACATCAAGAAATGGGTTGAGGCCTTTCAATTTACTGTCATTTCTGATATTTTCTCTATTCCTCAATTTATTGATTTCATTCGCAAATTCTTGTTCTTGACACAGTAGAATACATCTCTTTCTCGTTTTAATTATTTCTTCTCCTGATAATTGTATGGTTTTTGGTTTAATTTTTGAAATAAATCTCATAATGTAAGCTGTAACTCTTAGTAATTTAGTTAAACTAGAATATTTTGTATATAAGTTAAAATCTTCAGAAAACGTTGTCGTCATAACTCTCAGTTTCTTTTCTTCTAAAACCGTTATGTTGTCTTTTATTGTTTCATATTCTATACGTTCGTTCTGTAATTCTTTCGGCCCATTCCACCAGAGTGTATTGTCTATGAGTTGTGATGGAAATGCTCCTCGGGATGCTATATCTGCCGGGTTTTTTGCCGAAACGACGTGGTGCCAATATTGACTCGGTAAAAAGGTTAATATTTCAGCTGTTCGATTAGCAATGTATGTCTTCCATTTACTTGGGTGACTTTGAAGCCAAGCCAATACAACCTTAGAGTCGGTGTAGGCGTGAATATTACCTTTATTAATTTCTAATTGCTCCGAAACTTCGGCCAATAATTTCGTAAGTAAAACAGCGCCACAAAGCTCTAGCCTTGGTACAGATATCGTTCTTGTTGGCGCTACCTTTGTCTTAGCTGTAATCATCTCTACGTGAATTGTTCCATCTGATTTAACTGATCGTAAATAAACTACTGCTGCATAAGCCACAGTAGAAGCGTCCGAATATCCGTGTAGTTCTCTCTTCATGTCATTTTTATTGGTTCTCAACCATCTTGGTACTGTTATATGTTTAATTTCAGTTAGTTTACTTTTGTAATGTAACCACTCCTCGTAAATTGATTTAGATACTTGTTCATCCCAACTAACTCCGCTCAACCATAACTTTTGTATTAAAACTTTGGCTATAATAATCACAGGAGAGATCCAGCCGATTGGATCGAATAATTTTGAAATATCTCGTAGAATTGTGCGCTTCGTAACAGTTTCTGTAACTGTCTCATCTATGTTAGTAGTATATTGAAATTTGTCAGTTCTTCTGTCCCACCTTATGCCGAGTGTTTTTACAACATCATCGTTTTGAATAACGTAAGTATCATCTGTGTTCTCTTCTTTATTTTGTATGTATTTTAAAAATTCCTTGTTATTACTAGCCCATTTTTGCATTTCAAATCCTCCCGCTTTAAGTAAATCTGTCATTTGGTCGTAGATTACACAAGCCTCTTCTAAATTATCAGCGCCAGACAAAAGGTCATCCATATAAAAGTCTGATTTCGTGAGTACTGATGCTATAGGGTAATTCAAGCTTTCATCATTAGCTAAATATTGCAGTGTTTTAGTGGCCAGGTAAGGAGCGCTAGCTGTGCCAAAGGTAACTCTAGTTAGTTTATATTCTTTGATTTGACCATTTTCTTCCCATAAAATTCTTTGTAAATTACTACATTTATCGGTAACCTTGATTTGACGATACATTTTTACACAGTCGGCAACAAGAGCTATCTCATGCAAGCGCCAAGTCATTACTATGTGTCTTAATTCTCTTTGCAATCTCGGACCAACAAGCATGTTATCATTCAATGATCTTCCATTAGGACCCTTACAGGAGGCATCAAAAACTATTCTAACCTTGCTAGTCGTTTTGTCTCTACGGATAACTGGATGGTGAGGCAAATAAAATGTAGGTAAATCTGATGTACTTGTCTTCGTTGAAATCTCTTCCATGTGATCTAAATCTTTGTATTCCATTAGAACTTTAGTGTATTCATTTTTTAACTGTTCATCTTTGTTAAGTTTTCGTAGCAATTGTTGAAGTCTTCTTTTTGCTATCTCTCTAGTATTTCCATAACTGTAATCTTCATCTCTTAACGGAATGGTAACTACGTATCTGCCATATTTATCTCTTGTGTGTGTATCTTCATATATTTTCTCGCAAAGTAATTCTTCCTCAGTCATTCTATGTTTAATGTTGCAGGTTTCATCTGACTCTATTTCCCAAAATTTTCTCAAAAGATCATTATCTTCATCTGTAGTTGTTATGTGCATATTTATAACTCTCTTGTCTTGGTTGTTGTGCGTTTGCACCTCTCCAGAAAGGATCCACCCTAGGCTGGTCTTTTGTGCTACTGGTGTCCCAGGTGGTCCGTGAACTAAGCCTTCTTGTATTATTCTACAGTATACTGCTGCTCCCAAAAGTAAATCTATTTTTCCAGGAGTGCCGTAAGTCGGATCTGCTAATGCCAAATCCTTTGTATGATTCCAGGTTACGTGCACTCTATTTGAAGGCAGCAAGCGTGTTAAGGTTCTCAGAACGTATGCCTCAACGTTCAAGCTAAATGTACTATCTGTGTTAGATTGTAAGATGAATGAAACCATGTGTTTACTCTTTAATGGTTGTGTATCTCCTATGCCACTTATAGAGCCATTGATTGTTCTCTTTCTCAGACCAAGAATTTGTGCTGCAGATTCTGTGACAAATGATCCCTGGGATCCTTGGTCTATCAATGCTCGTAATTGTACAACCTTTCCGTTTTGTGACTTAATTCTTACTAACGCTGTAGCAAGAAGAGTTTGTGTCTTAACTTTCTCTCTCGTGACAAAATGTGAAACTATATTGTCATCTGTAGTGGACTGTATTGAATTCTCGGAAGTCTGCTCTCTCTTTCTTGTGTGTGTTCTACTATCGTTGTCATTAGTAGTATAATGTACGTTGTTATTTTCAGGAGGATGTATCAAAGAATGGTGCCGTTTTCCACATTTATGACAGCGTGCACGATGCTTACATGCCCGTACTCCGTGGTTAGGAACAAGGCAGTTATAACAAAGCTGTCGTTTCTCTATAAACATCTTCTTCTCTTCGTAATTCAATGCGGTGAACTGGTTGCATTTGAATATATAATGATCGCCGTTACAGAATGTGCAGGTTTGGTTTCTTTCAGTTGTTAGTTCGTTTGTATAAAAAACTTTCTTCTCATTGTGTTGTCTTGTATGTAGTGTATTTGATCTCGTTGATTGTATTCCCTCTAGCGATCGAAATCTAGCTTCCAAAAACTCTGACAATTTCTCTATTGTTGGTAATGTGTTGTCTCCATCTTTGTTTATAGTGTCTTCCCACTGTTTAAGTGATTCTATGTCTAATTTACTCGTAGTTAAGAATATGATAAATATGTCCCAATTATCGGTCTTTATTCCAATACTATTCAACCCACTCAAGCAGTCTAAGGTAGTATCCATGATGTATTTTATTGAGTTAGCTGATTCGTTAGTTGTTCTCTTGATTGACATCAGTTTATTTAAATATGCGTTGGCTATAACTCTATTATTGCTGAATCTTTTGTGCAGTTTATCCCAAGCATGTTCATAATTGGTTTGTGTCACTGATATGTTCTTTAACAAGTTAGCTGCTTCGCCACTAAGATGCATTTTTAAAAAATGAAATTTTTCTACGTTTCTTAGAGTTTGGTTGTTGTGAATTAAAGATACAAACTGATCTCGAAAAGAAATCCATTCTGTATACTGGCCATTAAATACTTGTATTTTTATAGCTGGAATTTTAATATCTGGCCCTTTAACTTCATTTTGACTGTTTGATGTGGAATTGTACTGAGATGTAGTAGCTTCGAGTTGTTTTAATTTTTCCTTCATACATATCTTTGCATCCGAATACTCTTCCTCTGCGTTAAAGAATATGTCGCCTTTAACATAGTCTGTAGAATTCAATAATCGTTTCTCAAATGAACGAAGCAATTTAAGATGATTTTCATGAAAACTAGCCCAAGTTTGATCAAGTAATTCCAGCTTTGTATCTATGTAAACAGAATTCAAACGTTCCTTTGGTGATTTCTTAAAATTCAGATGAGCTCTCTTGATTTGCTCGTATCTCTCCATTTGCGCACTGATATAATTTTCCATCTTGAAATTTTGTTAAGTCCAAGTAAACACAAAATTTTTCTAAGTCCAAAAACCACTTTAAATTATAAAAAGTCTCAGATCACAAAATTTTTCTAAGTCCCATATTGTTTTAAATATTCTCTAATGAATTGTTTTTTATTGACACCTCTAATTATTATTTATGTACTAAAATTGTCTTTTATTTATTGAGTAAATAATTGTTATTAAAGTCTACTGCTTTTATGACGTCACTAACACTTGAGATAAACTTCTAATTGTCTGATTATTATCTGTTTATTTTTACACCTATTTAACACTTCTATTGTATTGTTTTCCTTTCTATTTATCAGTATTTTTATCTATTGTTACACTATTAATAAATTGTTATTAAGTTTCCTTTTTTTTTTTTTTAATTTGTAGTTAATTGCACCGTTATCACTTATCACTGCATTCCATTCCAAAGTGGCAACACCGTAATCCAATTTTTCCTTGACAACACTGAACCTTATCACTTTATCTATATTGTTCTAGCAACCTGCCTAGCTAAGTAACGCGAACCGGCTGGGAGGACCATGTACCGCCTACTAGAGGTCCTCCCAAAAATAAAACGCACGAATTTCGGATGTGAGTTCTTTTCCAAACTCGCAGACTTGGTTTATTTAATTGTAACAGACTATATATATATTATTACCTGTTAACATTGTTAGCGCGAGCCTAATTACATGTGGTGCCATCTATGCCCAACACTGCGAACTATAAATTCAAATACAAACATATGTAATATCGCTCGTTCAATGGTGGTGTTGAAAAATGAATTAAAAAAGAATAGAAAACTTATCCTACGCATTTGTTAATAATTAGTACTGAAATTATTTAAAAATATAGATATTAAATGACTTCTCTCTCTTCCTTTATTCCCAAACATACTAGCCCCCTTATTCATAAGCGTACATTAGATACGTTTAAGCTATAGAATGCTTTGTCTTTGTCAATTACATTTTCAAATCTGCAGGATAGAAAAGGACAAAGGAGAGATTAGCAACAGAATCAGAATCAGAATCAGAAACTCATTTATTCATTTAGGGTGACAGGTGCCTCTTATGACACGTCAAAAACAAACCAAATAAATTAAAGTAAATAACAATTAATATACATGTCAAGCAAGATGTTTAATGATAGATATTTAATGTACGGCCCTGTAATTTCAGGCACAGAGGCATATCACCTAATGCCTCAGGAGTGGCAGCGCATCTGCATTTTGAACTCTGGTCATTGTGTGGGTGTCTATAGGCTGCAGTCATAACTTAACATCAATGTGAACTGCATGCTTGTTTGCCACTTTTAATACATAAAAAAAAAAAAAAGATAAAAATATATGTAAAGTCAAGAATATCACTAAGATAAAACTAAATGTAATAAACTAATGTAAAAATTATAAGACACGTAAGTCTTTAAGTTTTGAATTAAACACAAAAAATATTTTTACATGTAGCTTACAAAAAAATCTTAGATCTCTATTTAATAATAAAGAAAATCGGTCAATTGGACAGCCGGTTTTTTAAATAAGTATACAGTTCAACTTGCAGAACAAAGACCAGTTGATATCAATCTAGTAAAAGATACACACAGAAATATTTTTAATTTTTCTTTACTATATGTTCATTTTCAGGGTTTGACCCTCGAACTGCCAAGTCTGGGTCACCACTGCCTCTCAGCCGAAGAGTTCGAACTACCCTTTTATCGGAAGGACGCGTCCCAAACCCATGGTTCACTCAACTTCTCACACATTTCTTAGTTTTTGTATCTGGTGATATCATCTCTTTCCACGACACAGGTATGTAAATATGAATTGTCACCTAAGTCTAGATTTGTTTAGTTTTGAAAATTATTACTACCTATTATTTAATGTATATCTTTCGGGATATTTAACTACGTAAGGGGGTTTTCTTTCCATTTTTCTTTAAAATATCTTTCACAAGCATGTGTTAATGCGCAATAATATAATAAACAATTATTTAGGATAAAAGTGACTTATGTACGATATTCAATAAACTGCAAAGTTTATTATATCGGTTGCCTAACTAGCATAGTATGGCAATAGATGGCGCTGCTGCCACCATAAGGCAATGCAATAAATGTGAAGATTTGACAAATCGGGCAGGACTTCGGTAGCTCAGTTGGAAGAGCGGCTGGACTAGATTCCCAGTGGCCGCGAGTGCGAGTCTCGCCTGAAGTCAAATTTTTCTTTCCATTTTTCTTTAATAATACCTTTCACAAGCATGTGTTAATACGAAATAATATAATAAACAATTACGTAGGGATAGCTTGATGATAGCATACATTTGTAAAGTAGATTTGGTAATATCATCGACTATAGACTGCGAATGTTTGAAATTTTGAATAGAATTATTTCTGTCAACTGCCAGAAGGCAGACGAAGTGGGGCGTTGCGTTCTAATTCCGAAAATCATAATATTTCAAAATCGTAGGGATGACCAAGCTGCGTTGTGTCGTCGATGGGTAATATGGTGTCTACGCCCGTGAGCTCGAACACCACTCATCGGGTCACTGGCGGAAAAAAATCAGCCAATTTTCGACCAAAACATAAACGAAACGCTGACGCTGAGCTAAGTTCTATGTTAAAAAAAATATATTTAATTGAGGTAGAATTAGTTATAAGTCACGTTTTATATAACGTTACATAAATTAAAATTTTCTAAGCAAATTATCACTCTCTGTTCACGGAATTCTCGAATAATAATTATACTCATCGATTTAACTATTTAATCAAGCAACATTATAATGTTATTCATTCTTTTTGTTTTTGATGTTTATCATCAAATTAATGAATTTTTGTTATATTTTTTTCCAATTAACTTACGAGACTCGAAAATGTTTATTCCTACTTCCCTACTTATAATATTATAAATGCGAATGTAACTCTGTCTATCTGTCTGTCTGTTACCTTTTCACGTCCAAACAACTGAACTGATTCAAATTAAATTTGGTACAGAGATAAAGCTGACTTTGAGAAAGAACATAGGCTACTTAGTTATGTATAAAACGACATCCACGCGGACGAAACCGCGGGCAACAGCTATTAGACAATAAAATGATAAACACAAATTAAAATATATTGATTGCATGAGTGTTAACCGCTACTTCATTAGCCTTAATTAAATTCCCGTTCAGGAGATCGCGGGCATGGGCACCACCGCATTACCTAATATACTTGCCGCTAAATGATAGTGTTCAGCACTATCTGACTCCTGACTGTTCCGGTCAGGTGGAAATATACGGCCCTGAAATTTCCGGCACAAAGGCATAACACCTTAGGCCTCAGGAGTCGTAACGCGTCTGCATTTTGACCTCTGGTCTTTGTGTGGGTCTACAGGCTGCAGTCAGTTAACATCAATGTGAACTGCAACCTTGTTTGCCACTTTCATTACATAAAAAAATGTGTTCAGCACTGTCGTGTTCCGTTTAGATGATAATTTAGTGACCGAATATCCGAAATACATGCTTATAATAAAACAACGACAGACACAGAAAAAGAAAAGAAGGAAAGAAAAGAAGGAAAGAAAAGAAGGCACAGCCTGCAAGATACCTTAAGTAATTTTTGCGTTAACTCCGAACGATACGCAACGTGTTTACGAAATCGATAGAGGTACACTGCACTGCACATAATTATTTATCAAATTACTGCTGCTTGTTTTCCATAAAATATCGTCCACTCCACGGCAATATGTATAAAGACTGAAAAATCACGGCTGCCGTTGCACACTTCGCTTCTTTACAAGAATAATGTGACATTTCATCTAAATCGTTCTTTATGAAATGCAACATTATTTTTACAAGAATAACGTGACATTTCATCTAAATCGTTCTATATGAAATGTCACATTATTCTTGTAAAGAGGCGACTTAGCCGCCCCTATTTATTTTCGTTCCGCCCCGATAACTTTTTACGTCCATAACGTACAATGTATTATATAAATATCAAATTAAAGCTATTTAAAGCTACTTGTTGTCATTATTATGATATGCAAGAGCCAAATTTAATAGGCCGCAAATATAAGTTGCTGGCTGTTAAAGATAAAATCATTTAATTAAAAATACTTGCGGCCAAATTTTGATAGGCAACCTAGGGGATATTATTATTATATTAATTTTAAATATGCATAAAAATTAGGTTTGCAGCATATCTTGATGAACCAAATGATTCTGCAATGGGATCCTAATCTATAAGAAACACATATTTTTTAATTAGACGACCCGGTTAGTCCAGCGTTGTGAGATGACCGTTTGATTCGAAGGGTCGCGGGTTCGATCCCCGCACCGGGACAAATATTTGAATGGCCTACATATATTTATTTCGGGTCTGGGTGTGTGTGTATGTGTTGTATGTGTACAACGGCACCCACGACACAGGTTTATACCTACTGTGGGCCTGTGAGTGTAAGCGTATTTTATTTATTTATTTAATTTTTATTTTAGAATTTTGATCGATTTCAATCCTCCTCTATTAATGGACAGTAAGGGCAAAGTCGGGTGCCCTCCAACCATCGTTATTAATCTATTATTATTTTTCAGCGAATTATCTCATATGGACACCACACTGCTGCCAACCGAAGGGCAAGACGGATCGAACGTGCATACCAAATCTTATACCACACGATGATCCCGTCCATCGATTCAGTAACATCAGATGTATGAACTTGACCCGACCATTCTCATTTCAAAGTGTTGGATGTACTCGTAAAGATGCGAGTCCTGAAAGGGTAAGCCGTATTATACATACGAATATTATAGTTTATAGATCTTATCTGTATTGCTAGAAATCCTATTATTACAATTAATATTATTGATCGATTTTATTATATTTTTCACGATAATGGATGATTGATTGTTGATGAAGAATTTATGATTATTCAGTATCTACCCGGACGAAGTCGTGCGCGAAGCTAGTACAAAAGTAGCCTAAGTTACTCCTTATTACATCAACTATCTGCCAGTGAAAGTCCCGTCAAAATCGGTAGAGCCGTTCCCAAGATTAGCCCTGCCAAACCGACAGACAGACAGACAAAAATTGTAAAAAATGTTGTTTTGGCATATGTACCGTGTAAACGTATGCATTTAGTAAAAAGCGGTTATTTTAATATTACAATTAGACACTCCAATTTTATTTATTTGTGTATAGATATAGATTGTTTTATATTATTTTCTGCTATAACACATGTTAGTGAAATATATATTTTTAAAGAAAAAAGAGAAAGAAAGATTTGATACCTTGGGTGTGGACTTCGGTAGCTCAGTCGGAAGAGCAGCTGGACTAGATTCCCAGCGGCCGCGAGTTCGAGTCTCGTTTGAAGTCAAATTTTTCTTTCCATTTTTCTTTAATTATATTTCACTAGCATGTTTTATTGCGAAAAATAATATAAGAACTAAAATTTCGTACCTTATTAATAACAGGGTTTACTCGCGGTTCTTTCTATATGCCCGAACTATCGCAGCATGCCCTTTATTTAATTTTTACACCGATATCCTCATTAATTAATTAATTATAAGATATACAACATGTAACGGGAATTATGCAGCCTCTTATACACCTCGATTAGAAAATCGAGCTATAATCATATTACATGAACTGAAATTGCATGTATTAAGTATATATAAGTATTTAATCTTTTAAGCTATTTCATAGCTTCTATCGCGGGCCTTGAGCGCGGGGACCGAATTCAGAAATTCCGTAACGAAAAAACCGGACGCTCCAGATTACTTTTAAACTCATTTAAAGAAAGTCATGTATAATGTAGTAGCGTGGCCGTGCGGCTTAGGCGCTGGTTTAAGGCACCAGTCTCTTCGGAGGCGTGGGTTCGAAACCCACCGCTGCCAAGATTGTTTTTGTTAATTTTTTTTTAATGTTTGTTTTTCCATTCCATATTTTAAAAGTAGTAAATATTAATAGAAAATTATTGTTTCATTTTTCTATTTATTTTTCTTTTATTTGCATTTTATTTGTTTTGCACAATTTTAGATAATTATGTAAATGCAATAGCTTTACCGCGGCAGTCCCCGAGTGCCACACGTCTTTTTTTATTTAAGAAACAAGTTGTCCTCAATTTGTACGAACACTGCACACCCTATGCATACTTACCTTTTTTATATTTTTTTTATTTATTTATTTATTTATCACCACAATAACCTTAATACCTACACAGTTTAACGTAATAAAAACATAAGAAGTCGTGAGTGATTATTAAGGTAAATTGTGGGAGACTGGTGCCTAAACTAAGCAAAGCCTGTATTTCAGGACACCAGCTCTTCCCTCATAAGAAAGGATTACAGAAATTCATGAAGAATACATTGTGCTAATAATAAGGTAGATTAGGTGGTGGTACATATACAGATTTTTTTTAAATAGAGAAATAAAGTTAAATATTGTGTGTGTGTGTGTGTGTGTGTGTTTTTAAAAATTTCTAAAAGTTTTTCAGTCTTTTGGTAATCTAAAGTTAGTAACCATTTCTTTAGTTTATTTTTACAAATCATTTTTTTTATATTTTTTCACTTTAGTTACATTTAATTCTTTGTTGATTTTGTTATATAATTTTGGCCCACGAAAACAGTAAAATTTTTGGGCAAAATTAGTCCTTACTTTTTTAATGTTACAAACAGAAAAATGACGACGAGTTTTACTTTTGCTCATATCAATTAGTGTAGTGTCCGAATGAACTCGAAGAATCAATGCATGAATGTATGATTGTCGTACCGTTAAAACCTCCGATTCCCGATAAAGTAATGCTGTTTCATATCGTTGTGGCTTGGACAGCATTATTTTGAGTATAAGTCTATGAGCTCTTTCCAATTTAATTAATTTTGTCTTGTTGGCTCCTCCCCAAGACGAAATACAATACGACACAATTGACTGAATAAGTGATCAATATACCATTTTTAATGTTTTAAAGTCTGCTACTGATTTTGATTGCTTAAACAAATATGAGAATTTACGTACTTTCTGTGTTATATTATTTATATGAGTCTCAAATGACAGTCTTTTATCGATAGTTACCCTACCTCTACTTACGACCGCACATAAAACACAAACTAACTCACACACGTACACTGTGGCAATGTGATGTAGCGTAATCTGCGTACCCCTATTTAACATTCGCTAGTAATAGGATTCATTTTCACTTATTTCTTAAATAATTATTAATAATAAAATGCACGACTCAACGAGTTCTAATAAACTTGTTGAAACTAGCACTTTATTTTGGATAGACTTTAGTCTCATTTTCGTTTGTATTGACTGTTCACCAAATGGGTGACCATAATTTCCTTAATTGTAATTAATTTTTAAGACAAAATTTTACCTACATCAAAAATCCATAAAATCGATTCGGTTATCGGTTGTGAACAAACTAGTTTCGGGTTGTACATTCAATCCTGTTACACGTCGTATAACAAAATTTTATGATACTTATAATTCTATATCAGTTATGTATTAAGAACACATTAATTTACAAACCTACGAATCTTATTGTTATTGTACATGTGTATGAATCGTGAAACCCCGAAATATATTTTTAAAATATTTATCTCACAGATTTTAACGGCGACTCCACTATTTGATTTATCACATATTTATGGAGCGGAGCGCAAAGACATGGATAAAATTAGAAAGTACGAAGGGGGTCTTCTCAAATTCGAGGTCGAGGGGGGCAAGGTTTGGCCACCATCGTACCCAGAAAAGGTGTCGCAGCAAGTATGCATCGCCAATGAAGTGAATGAAAAAAGATGTCATTTTGTCAGTAAGTAAATGAATGTACCTAGAAGAAGTTGGGAGTGTTATATACGTGAGAAGATCCGCAATTATACAATTTCTATAACGTATGAAGCTCGCGAAAACCTGCGAATATGTTATTTTTGTTTAGTTTGTTCACAAAACAATTATCAAAGTAAATTCCAGTGCTCAACAATTAATATTGCACATCGAGCCTTGGAAGGAGACTTCGGCTAATTTCGGGTTTGTAGAGCGTTATCTCTTTCGCACCGTACCTATTTGACGTTTGTCGACCATTTTGATCAAGTTTTGACCAATACTGGACTGTCAGTGCTTACGTAGGCAGTGTGCAACAGAGATAACGTTCTACGAAGTTGAAACGAGTCGATCGTCTCTTTCGCAGGCTCGATGTGCAATATTGATTGTTGAGTACTGTATTTTACTTGATAATTGTTTTGTGCACAAACAAAACAAGAAAAAAACGTTATTGCAGATTTTTGCGAGTTTCATACATAGTAGAAATTGTATTTGCGTATTTTCTCGTGTATACAACACCCACTTGTTATTACGGGTGTAAGAATAAGTTGGATGTGTTGTATACGCAAAAATATTGATCCAGTATGTATAGGTACCTATAGCGAAAGCAATAGAAATGTTTGAAGAAAAAATAGAAACATTCCTAAATAAAAGCATAGTAGTTAAGACTATTGGCATCGTATACGAAGTATGTTTTTTTATCCTAGCCAATAAAACTTTCCCATGATGAAGATATGACTTTTTTTTTACAATCTTCCTACTTATAAGTAATGCATGATGAAATTTTGTAATACATGATAATATACTCTTCAAAGATTTTTATAGAAAAAATATTTTTTTTATGACGTGCGCACTGGATCACTAGCCCAGTCGCTTTACCTACTGTGCTACCGAAGTCCTACGCCCAACCGTCGAATTTTTGCTTTGACACTTAATTGTATCACCTAGATGTGGCCGGTGGCGGCAACGACAACTATTGCAAACTATATTAGTAGAAAAAAGTAAAAGGTAAAATGTGACTTCTGCGGGATTTGAACCTGCTACCACTGGATCACTAGCCACGATACGTTACCAAACTCTCACACCCGACGGTCGATTTTTTTAAACACGTTATATTGCATCGCCTACACGTCAATATGGAATATACTTAACTTGACCTTCTATCTCAAGAGAAGATACGTTCTAGTGCAAGCGCTATTCATAAAATAATCAGTTATTAACCGACTTCAAAAAAAGGAGGATGATCTCAATTCGTCCGGCTCTTATTTTTATGTATGTTCACCGATAATTTGAAAACGCCTGTACCAATTTTGATATTTTTTTTTGTTTGAAAGGGTGTGCCTCATAGTTGGTCCCATTGTAAACATGTCAATATGTGATGATGGGATCCTGGAGAAATCGAGGGAACTCTTCAAATTTCATAGCACACTTAATTTTCGATATTTTTAACCGACTTCAAAAAGGAGGAGGTTCTCAATTCGACCCGTATGTTTTTTATTTTCATATCAAATACTAATACCGTATTACAGCTGACGACGGCACAAACAGTATATTGGGAACAAATCTATTCGTCATATGGTTCTGGCGTCACCATAACCTCGTTGCCAAGCAGCTCGCGAAGATGAACCCTTGTTGGGATGACGATAAATTATTTTATACAGCGCGAGATATCAACATTGCTATCACTATGCAGATATTTTACTACGAAATAGCTCCTCAGTTTCTAGGTAAGGATCTTTTTTAGAAGAATAAAAAAGAATGACGCAGGAACTCGTAGCGCTTAATTAAATTGGGACTGTGTAGTCTTTTTACTTATCATGATGGTGACCAACTTGCAGTTCACATTAATGGTAAGTGATGACTGCAGTCTATAGACATCATTTGGTTCTTTTTTATGTAATTGTAGTGGTAAACAGGCATGCAGTTCACATTGATGTTAAGTGATGACTGCAGCCTATAGACACCCACACAATGACCAAGGTCAAAATGCAGATGTGTTACCACTCCTGAGGCCTAAGGTGTTATGCCTCTGTGCCGGAAATTACAGGGCCATACAATACCACCTGACGGGAACACGATAGTGCTGAACACTACCATTTAGCGGCAAGTATATTAGGTAATGCGGTGGTGCCTACGCTCGCGAGCTCCGTCACTGGAGCACACCACCAGTAAAACGATTGAAGGATTGAAACTGTAGTTCCAACTATCAGTCTTAAAACTTACAGTGAACATAGAATATACATTATACCTAATTTAAATCTAGCACGAGCGTACGTACCACCGCATTACCTAACCTATTTTCCACCAAATGGTAAGTATTTAGCCCTATGCTCTGTCGTGTTTTGGTTAGATGGTTATGTATAGCCGCGTAGTAACTATCGCAGTGGTAAAGCATGTGAGGCCTTATAGATTAGGAATCCACTACAGAATCAATTTCGTTTGTTCAGATATGCTGCAAACCTAATTTTTACGCATATTTATAATCTAGAGAATATATATCCATTAGGTTGCTTATCAAGAAATGGGCGCAAGTATTACTATTTTATGCATATATTTATAGGGTGGTTGCTTAGGAGAGTGAGAGAACTGTTTACTTGTTTGCCACTTCATGTTTTTTTTTTGTAATAAAAGTGGCAAACAAGCATACAGTTCAAATTGATGTTAAGTGATGACTGCAGCCTATAGACACCCACACAATGACCAGAGGTCAAAATGCAGATGCATTACCACTCCTGAGGCCTAAGGTGTTATGCCTCTGTGCTGGAAAATACAGGGTACTAGTAGGTATAAAGTATAAAAGAGTACTAGTTTACCGCAATATATCTTACAGATGATTTTACTTGTTATTTCTCCATTTTAGGCAAAGAGAACTTGTTAAGAGATGGAGTCATATCACCGGATCTAGGATTCAGAGACCCTTACAATCCGCGAGTTATACCGCAGATTTCCGTAGAGTTCCCAGTCGTTCTACGATGGATGCACACTATGCAAGAAGCAACTATAAAGTGAGAACATTTCCTAGCATAATAATTGTGAGCGGATTTGTATGTCTGGTAACTTTGAGAATAGATTGTTAACTATGCTATACTCCTAGATGGCTCAACCATTTTAATTTTTTATTGATTGTTTTGTGCGATTGGACATTAAAAAATCTCGTCGATGAATGACAAAGAATGACTCTTTTTCTTTTCTTTTACTCTTTGTTATCAGTTTGTAAAGGGGAAATGAGACATTCTACTGATATACTTTTTACATTAGTATATTAGATTTAGTTTTATCTTAGTGATATTCTTGACTTTACATATATTTTTTATCTTGTTTGACATGTATACCTATCAATTGTTATTCACTTTAATTTATTTTGTTTGTTTTTGACGTGTCATAAGAGGTGCCTGTCACCCTAAATGAATAAATGAGTTTCTGATTCTGAAAATACGTAATACATATATGGAACAGGACGTTGGGTGGACGAGCTCAGAGGTCAGACTGCCTAACACAAATGCTTTCGTGATGCTTTCGATTATAACGCCATCCAGTCAGTTTCGTACCGCCTTTATTTTTGCCTGGAAGTGTATTCGTCGGTACGCCTTCAGCATAGCAGCATAGTGTACCATTACCATAGTGTAGCATAATGTTATTTAAAAGTATGGAGAAACAGCGTTCACCGAGTCTAATTACCTACTAACAGATTGTTTAAAAAATATGTTTACAGAATGTATGACAAAAATGGATACTACGTGAAAAATATCCCAGTAACAAATCTTACATTGAGAACTGGATATTTAGCATTGGACAAGAACTTGGAATACATCACTCAAGGCTCATTCAGACAACCCTGCGCGAAAACTGATTATATTGTCGATCCAAATGTGAGTTGATGTTAATAATACAATCTCTGTTTGTATAATTATGTATAATTTACATGTGTACCAACTTTTATGTAAATCGGCCCAAAATTTTCGAAACAAATTGGCTGTGACAAACAGACAGATACACAGATGTACGATTAATCTTACAGAGCTTCCGCTCGCGCTTCATACCCGCGGCTGGTATGAAGCGCGCATGTCCCCGCGGCTGGTGTAGATCGGAAGCGATCTGCTCGGTTAAGCGATATGGGCACGGTTGGGTGTGTGATGGGTGACCGCTAAAGGAAAATTAAAATGCGCGTTTCGTGCTTCGGAGGGTACGTTAAGCAGTCGGTCCCGGTTGCTATCGATAGATAGCAGTCGTTAAACCTTGTCGGAGGCCTTATGGGCAGTTTGAAAACATCTGACAACGGGTTGACCATAAACCCTTATCTCCACCAACCCGCATTGGAGCAGCGTGGTGGAATAAGCTCCAGGCTTCCTTCCAAGAAGGGGAGAGACTCGTGCCCATCAGTGGAACGTATCAAGGGTTGCCATTATTATTATGTTACATTTACAGATGGCAGAAATTGGTTTAGGGAGACTACAAGCAGCGACAGATGTATTTACAAGTGATTTGAGCAAAGATCGCCATTTCGGATTTCAACCTTACATCAAGTACCGAGAGTTCTGTTTTGGGCAAACATTTAAGGGCTTCGACGATTTAGTTTATGCCATGGATACCGATGTAAGATCATTTTTTTTATGTTATTCTTCATATGCATGTGTATATTTATTACTTTCACCTCTTAATTCTTCTTCAAACAGGAATTTAGGTAAATGTGAACTGGTAGGGCGCCTTCAATTTTGTCGCAAATTGTCGACAACGCATCATCTGCAGCGCTGCGGCCGCGCTGCTGTCGCTAGATTTGAATATTAGTGTGCTTTTAGTCTTACGATAAACTCTGAGGAAGAAACACTGCTATTAAAGTTACTAATAAAACGAAAAGGATTTTGGACAAAATACTAATAAATAAACCTAAGAAAACGTTGCCTTTATGTAACGTATAACGTTTAAGGTTTACATGTTCTTTTTATGCCATGAAGTGGCAAATAAGCATAGGGTTCATATTGATGGTAAGTAATACTGTACCCTATAAACATCTACATAATACCAAAGAAAAGAATATGAGACAGTCTTTGTCATTCACTGGCACAGTTACAAATCCTTCCTAAGAAAAACTTGCCAAAGAAACTCAGTAAGTTCATGACTTTTTTTATGTAATGGAAGTGGCAAATAAGCATGCAGTTCACATTGATTTTAAGTGATGACTGCAGCTTATAGACACTTACACAAAGATCAAGGTCAAAATGCAGATGCGTTACCACTCCTGAGGGAATTACAGAGCCATACATTACCACCTGACTGGAACACGATAGTGCTGAACACTTTCATTTAGCGGCAAGTATATTTGGTAATGCGGTAGAGCCTACGCCCGCGAGCTCCGTCACTGGACCTCTACTACCAGTGAAATATATAACTTTAATTATAATGACTTTCATTTTCAGAGAATAGAGCTACTCAAAGAAGTGTACGAAGCTGTTGAAGACATAGACCTCATAGCTGGTTTGTGGTCAGAACGACCAAGTAAGCACGTGCCAGCGACATTTTACTGCATGGTCATAGAACAAATGATGCGCAGTATGGTATCTGACAGGCATTGGTATGAGCGTCCTAATAGGCCCAATGCTTTTACTTACGGTCAGTTAGAGATATTATTTTATACGCTTTATTCATACAAAGTATTAAGAAAAATTTGATTTGATTTGACTGCTGGACCAAAACCCCCCATAATCTCTTATTTTAATAAGAATACAAATTTTAAGACGGATTATTGCTTTTTTTTAATATGTCAGAAAAAATATTATTTGACCCATTTTTTAATTTTCTGATTCAATTATAATTTCGCATCAAAATGTAAAGCCACCGTTCCATCTTGACAAGCTAAATAATATGATTTTGAAAATCAATGTTCAGATTCTGTTTTTTTTTGTTTATTTACTGTTATTCATTTATTTTTAGACCAACTATTGGAAATAAGAAAATCAACAGTAGCTAGACTGTTATGTGATGCAGCGGATGGAGTGAAGCGTATACAAGCAAACGCATTCTTAAGATCTGGTCCCACGTAAGTATCGTTTTAAGTTTTTCATATCTTACACAAGGTTAATTGAAATTAGCGCATCCCCGCAGATGATTTTAATCCAATACTGTTTAAATCACTTCTTGCAAAATCTTTTTGAAGACTAATCTTCAATAAAATTGTTCATTAATTTATTGTGAAAATGTTTTTTTTTTTCAATTTCAGCAACGAGATGGTAAATTGCGCCAAGTTACAAAAAATCAATTTGGAGGCATGGAAAGATGAAACGTGCTCCAAGTCTTATGTTAATTTCAAAACTTATTGAGAGTAGTGTTATAATATGTATTGTTATTCATTATATTGTTATGAATAGATTGTAAATAGTTCTTTATGTTTATCTTTTATTTCAAAGATTATAATATATAAAATAAAAAACTCAACCAAGTGCGCGAACAAACGACGAAAAAAAAAACAGCCTCCTAGGCTACTATTAATAAAAAATATCTAGTTTTCATCGAAATCGTGCCAACTTAGACATTTATCTCAAAAGGCTTATCACAATATAATGTATGAGGGAATATTTCCTTTGGTTGATCTACAAAAAAGTTTAGGATGGTATGTCATCTAACGTTTAAGGATATATAAGTAGTAATATGTAGTTATAGTACCTGATGTTTTGAATTGTTTGCCGTAGATGTGAATTTGCATTAGAGATAAACCTCAGTGGTTTAAAGTAATGCATTGATAAAAAAACTGTATATCATGCTTTGATTATATACACGTCTAGATGGAGTATCTAAGTTCATAAGCGTCCAAAAAAATATCAGTCAACTGTTGGCTCATAGCTTCGTTCCGGTCGCTCAGTAGCGATACTGTCATTGTAACGTAAACACGTCCACGTTTATGCTTTAATTATGACGATTTGCGCGATTGTGTGCCAAAATTACAAAATATAAATGAAAAAATCTAAAAACATTTTTTATTATCGGTAACTACACTTTCCATAGTCCTAAATGTATCCCAGAATTAAATCAACAATATTTAATTTTACGTCGCATTTGTACGGTTCATTGAACGCCGTGTTTACTGTGTTGCCAGTTTTTGATTTAAAATCTTCCCAGATAAATATGAAGTTACAAAATAAAATCTATATAAAATATATGTTTAATATACCTATATTTATTTTAATAACCCCCGAAGGAAAAAGAGAGGTGTTCTAAATTGACGTGTGTATCTGTTTGTGGGCTTGTAAATTCCCAACTAGTGGATCAATTCCAGATTTTGATTTTGGTCTTAAAAAATTATTTTCTCCACGGTATAAGTAATTTACACTTAGAACAAATAACTAACAACGCATAACTTAAGCTAACACGTACCAATACAAACAAAAATTAAAAATGTATAAAAACGTATAACTAAAGCTACTGTGAGACCCGACGAATATCGTTATATTATTATGTCACACATTATGAAAAAATTGAACTCGACTTAAGCTAATTTTCCCTATTTTTAGGGGAAAATGTCATAAGCAAGTAACATTTTCACCAGTCGATTAGTGTGTGTAAAGCGAATAAAATATACATACTAGTGTGTGTTACACGCACACAAGGATTTTCGAATTGGGACATTGTTTTTGCAGCGTTTGTAAGGCGACGCTCCATCTAGACGTGTATATTATCAAAGATATCGTGATATATTTTTATGTGTTAAATAAATTGAAAAAAAAATTGATAAAATATATTATGTTCTGTTATTTGCATGCCAATGAAGTGGTGAAATATGAAAGGAAATTATTATACTGAAGATCTCATGTACTATATTTCTAGCAAATAAATAAATTCATTCATTCATTCACGATAGTGCTGAACACTACCATATAGCTTCAAGTATGTGGGCAAATACGTTGCTTACACTAATGATAGGAGATGGGAAGTACATTTTTTTTAAATATTGTATGACTATGACTTTAACACGGTAATATTAGCGTGGTTATAACTTATTCTGTATCGCAGAACGTCGTTTTCCGAATCAGTTAGTGAAAAATATATCCCATCAAAAACAATACGTGTAAAAAATAAAGTCTCGCTACGCAGATATGTATGTATCTTCACGCCAGGTCCCTAACGGGGTAGGCAGAGAGTGTAGAGCGCCAGACATCCCGGTTCTGACAAACCTCTCGTGTCTCCTCTGCTACGCAGTTCTTCTGCCGTACATGCCGGGACACTGCCGTGCCCCCAGATAAGTAAGTAACAAAACACTTCAATACAAACAAACGCATCCAATAACATTAAACATTGCATGACGAATAAAACAAACAGTCAAAAACGCCCGCATCGTGCAATTCGCGAAAACAATGCATTTCAATAGTGTTTAGTATAAAACAAACCGTCGCTTTTCCATCAGAATTCCGTGCCGTTACCATGACAACCGCTTTCCGACCTACCCTACCCGAGGAAATCTAATAAAAACATTTTTTTTCGCCACCCATCATATTTGATCCTTGTGCCCTTGATAATAGAATACAAATTCTGTTATCAGTATTATAGTTTTTAAAATATCGCGTAAACAGATCCCCTTGCTTATTTAGTAATACAATATTTTCCATTCAAAGGAAATGTATACGTTGTTGAAGCCGTTTTCTCTAAACTGCGTCACTTGTATTCCTTTTATGTCATATCTAGTTATTCGTGGTTATTCGCATGTATGCTTTAAGAGTTTTATTGGGTTTTATATTGTGATACTGCCAAAAGCACCCAAGTTCGAACCGGTCTAGCACGAATGGTTCCGTAATAGCAAGTAATGATTATCGAGAATTTTTTGCAGTTTTTGAAAATATACCACTACTAGCTTTTACACGCGGCTTCGCTCGCATTTAAACCTTTAAAATCTTTGGTAAAAACATTTTTTTTTTTAGTAAATATTATCCTATGTTACTTGTTATACTCCCAAGAATATATGTACAAAGTTTTCGCGTAAAAGTGTTACAAACAAACTTAAAGTTGCATTTATAATATTAGTAGCTTTTACCCGCGGCTTTGCTTGTATTTAAAACAATATTCTATGTTACTTTTAATACTTCCAAGAATAGCGTACAAAGTTTCATGATGATTGGTTAAGTTGTTTTTGAAAGAAAGTGTAACGAATATGGATCCGTAATTTTTGGCACAGAACCATAACAACTTCGACCTAAGGAGTGGCAACGAGTCTACATTACAACTTCTATTGTTTTTGGTAGACATGTATACAGTATTATTTACCGAATAACATGAATTCTATGCTAATTTGCCACTACGTGACTAAAAGGCAGACACACTACTGGTTCTAAAAAGCGTCCGTTTTTTTTCTAGTATAATAATTTCCGCTCTAAAAGAATCGTACTCTGCAAACTCAACAAGCACGTCCGGGTGATAAACCAGTACGCCCTAATCGATACAAAATTGCTAAACTCGCAGTTCAGTTCGCAAACTCGGGGAATTAAGGGCATTCATACAAACAGCCGCGTCAGCGCCCCTTTGAGCTGCAGGGTTTTACGCTATGTAAAGTTAGGTACTGGTCGTTATCGAAGTTATGTTTACCAACTTCGTGAAAGATAATGTTATGTTTTATGCCTTTGTTCGTGTAATTAGAATATGGCGTAATTTTTGTCACAAGACCATAATAACAACTTAGATCTAACGAGTGGCAACGCGTCTCCATTGCAACTTCTATTGTTTTTTGTAGATATGTATACGCTTCAGTTTTACTTACCAAATGACATGAACTGTAAGCTTAATTGCCTTAGTGATTCTAAAAAGCGTTTGTTTTTAATTCTTTACAAAATACCCATAAAATGGAGAAAAATGTTATTGTATTAGGTTTCTCGTACTCTGCAAACTCGAGAAGCACGTCCGGGTGATAAGCCAGTACGCCTTAATCGATACAAATTTGCTTAACTCGCAGTTCAGTTCGGAAACTCGGGGAATTAAGGGCATTCATACGAACAGCCACGTCGGCGCCCCTTTGAGCTGCAGGGTTTTACGCTATGTAAAGTTAGGTACTGGTCGTTATCGAAGTTATGTTTACCAACTTCGTGAAAGATAATGTTATGTTTTATGCCTTTGTTCGTGTAGTTGGAATATGGCTCCGTAATTTTTGTCACAGGACCATAATAACTTAGATCTAACGAGTGGCGACGCGTCTCCATTGCAACTTCTATTGTTTTTTGTAAATGTGTATACGCTTCAGTTTTACTTACCAAATGACATGAACTGTAAGCTTAATTGCCTTAGTAATTTTAAAAAGCATCCGTTTTTTAATTTTTGGTAAAATACCCATAACTTGGGAAAAAATGATATTGTGTTAGGTTTCTCGTACTCTGCGAACTCGAGAAGCACGTCCGGGTGATAAACCAGTACGCCCTAATCGATACAAAATTGCTAAACTTGCAGTTCAGTTCGCAAACTCGGGGAATTAAGGGCATTCATACAAACAGCCGCGTCAGCGCCCCTTTGAGCTGCAGGGTTTTACGCTATGTAAAGTTGGGTACTGGTCATTGTCGAAGGTATATTTACCAAATGTTGTGTATTTCGCACGTTCTTGTCGTACGTGATCCACTTTTCATCACCAGTTATCAGCTTCTTCAAAAATGATTCGGTTTCATTACGTCGTAATAAAGAATCACAAATGAGTACTAGGTTCATTAGGTTTCTTTCAGTGAGCTCGTGAGGTACCCAAATATCAAGCTTTTTTTTGTACCCATCTTTTTTCAAATGCGCCAAAACTGTTTTGTGATCAATTCTCAGTTTTTCAGCTACATCGTAACTACTGATATGTTGATCTTGCTCCACTTTTTCAAAAATGGCATCCATTTTATCCGTAATAGGGCGACCAGAGCGAGGTGCATCTTTGACATCAAAATTTCCGGATTGAAAACGCTTAAACCAAATTTGTGCTACTCTCACAGACACTGCACTAGGTCCATAAACATCGCAATTTTTTTTCGCGGCTTGCGTTGCATTTTTACCTTTTTTTGTAGTAAAATTTTAAAATGTATCGAATTTCTTCATTAGATTCACTCATCTTGACAGTACGAAAAACAAAGAAAAATCACACATTTGCCTAATTTGAATTTGGAATTATGTTCTTTCAAATTTTAACTTTCAATTATACCAAAACCAGCCATATACAAATACTACAGCCAAAGAGATTTTATTACAAGTTCATACATACTATAATGCGATAAGACTTTTTCCCCAACCTATTATTAGGTTTCTCATACTTTGCAAACTCGTGAAGCATGTCCGAGTTATAAGCCGGTAGGCCTTTAATAATAATAATAATGGCAACCCATTATACGTCCCACTGCTGGGCACGAGTCTCCCTTTTTTTGGGGGGAGGCCTGGAGCTTACTCCACCACGCTGCTCCAATGCGGATTGGTGGAGGTGGGTGGGTTAGTGGCCAACCCACTGTCGGATGTTTTCAAACCGCCCATAAGGCCTCCGACAAGGTTTAACGACTACTATCCATCGATAGCAACCGGGACCGACGGCTTAACGTGCCCTCCGAAGCACGGAAACGCGCATTTAATTTGCCACTAGCGGTCACCCATCACACTACCCGACCGCGCCCGTAGTGCTTAACCGAGCAGATCGCTTACGATCTACACCAGCCGCTGGGCCATGCGCGCTTCAGGTATGTTTTTAATGTATGCTTGATCAGGTGGTAGGCCTTTATCGATACAAAATTATTAAACTCGCAGTTCAGTTCCCAAACTCGGGGAATTAAAGGCATTCATACAAACAACCGCGTCAGCGCCCCTTTGAGCTGCAGGGTTTAATGCTACGCTATGTAAAGTTACTGGTCGTTAACGAAATCATGTTTATCAACCTCGAGGAACTTTTTTATATAGACAAGTTAGTCATTAAATGTGAAATACCGTTTGTAAATTATTATAAAATTCTCGTGTCACAGTGTTTGGTAACCTACTCCTGCGAAACGGCTGGACTGATCATTATGAAATTTTGTGTGTATATTTGGTAGGTATGAGAATCAGTTGTTGTGTATTTTTTTACCGAGTAAAAAAAAACGAGAAGGTTCTCAATTCGGCCGGCATTTTTTTTTTTTTTTATGTATGTACGCCAATTTCGCCGAGGTTACTAGATTTACGTAATGCTTGTTGTGTTTGATGCGGAATAGTTTCGAATTGGTCGCATAAAAATTTTATTCACGTAGGCCCATTAGTTTTTATTTTATGAGCATTTTTTACTAACTTTCACCTCAAACTAAAGGAATAAGATTAGACAGCGTGTTGTCATAACAATGCGTTGAATTCACTGACGTCCTAGATAATCCTAATGCGCATGACAACAAGTGACAATGACATATTTACTCATCGACGACACAACACAGCTTATTTACTCCTTCGTGGATAAATGCATAGAGTTAACAGTCCATGATAACTTTCCCCAAAAATCATTTTTTTTTCATTGATATCGTGTAATAATTTTGTATCGACACATCTAAACAGTTCAATTATGTACCTATCTTATTGTCACGAAGTTAAAAGAGTCAAATTTTACAAATTTAACAATTATTGTCAATGCAGCAATAAACTAAAAAGTATTAAATAAAAATAACTACGTTAAGAAAAACCGACTTCAAATCTAAAAAGTAAAAAATTATACAGATATAATATTAATTATATACTACCTATTATTTATATGTGTTATTTACTAATAGGATCGAAGTCGGTGCCAAGCCAAAACCATTAAAGTAGGCGTTTCTTTGTATTAAAACGTAACTTCATGCATGTATTCCCCGAAGGGGTAGGCAGAGGTAAATGTATGCATTCAAGCATACATTCAAAAACACGCACGATTCGCCGGTTACGTTTTGTTCATTGTATTAATTTGCTCGTATTCATATTTAAGTGATTAAAATATAATTATTTGTTTAAGGCTTGGCGGCGACTTTGATCCTATTAGTAAATAACACATATAAATAATAGGTAGTATATAATTAATATTATATCTGTATTCTTTTTTACTTTTTAGATTTGAAGTCGGTTTTTCTTAACGTAGTAGTTATTTTTATTTAATACTTTTTAGTTTATTGCTGCATTGTCAATAATTGTTGACCTGAACCTTTTATCACACTGCACTGTATGTGTTTTAACTTTTTCACTAGGCACCAATGTATGCGGACCAACATACCTACACAGTCACGGAAAAAAACATCTGTAAAAGCTTTTCTCCAATTGAGTAACTTTAAAAACATTTCGCAGCTACTTTTTTATGTAGTCGTAGTGGCAAACAAGCATGCAGTTCACATTGATGTTAAGTGATGACTGCAGCTTAAAGACACTTACACAAAGAGCAAGGTCAAAATGCAGATGCGTTACCACTCCTGAGGCCTAAGGTGTTATGCCTCTGTGCCGGAAATTACAGGGCCGTACATTAAACTTACTCACATTTATACCACTTTTTTAAATTCATAACTAAAACATTAAAAATAATTGCCTAACTAGCATAGTTGGTAATAGATGGCGCTGCTGCTACCATAAAGCAATGCAATAGATGTGAAGGAAAGATTTGACAAATCGGGCAGGGCTTCAGTAGCTCAATTGGAAGAGCGGCTGGACTAGATTCCCAGTAGGCCGCGAGTTCGAGTCTCGCCTGAAGTCATATTTTTCTTTCCATTTTCTTTAAAAATAAAATATATTTCACAAGCATGTGTTAATGCGAAATAATATAAAAACAATTAAAACATTAAATTCAACACCATATTTTTAATATCAGAACATCGTCGACAAACAGCTGTAGAAAAAATATTAATATCTTTTATAGCTCAAAATTTCTGATTTCACCATAAATCAAACCACGGCAGCGATTAATAGGAAATTTGAATACAGCTCTTGAGAACACCTGTCGCCATTTATGAAAATTAATTCTCGACTCGTGCCGGTGATGGGGGTGTTAACCCTACGTGTTGTTGATTTTGACTTGCAGCCGGATTTGTTGAAAAATCGGACGTGTTCGTTGAACACTTGTGAAGTAGGTTTTTTTTTTTTTTTTTTAGGTCGGTCTTTGTATCGGCGGCCTGTTTCTAGACGGCACTAGTCTACTTCACCGGGCAATCGGCGAGCACAGAAGGCGCTCCAGCCTAAGCAAAAAGTTAGCGCAACTGCCCAAGGGTGACCTATGCGGGTCCGTGCCTCGGCTTAGGACGTTGCGAAGAGACATATGAGACGTATGCGATTATGGGCGGTGCAACTTTCGCTCTACTCCATTCGGTTGGTGATAACCGGTGTAATGTAGATATTACCTATTTGACGTTTGTCAATTTTGATCAAGTTGTGACCAATACCGGACTACGGATACTTACGTAGGCAGTGTGCGACAGAGATAACGCTCTATGACGCCGAAACTAGCCGATTGTCACTTTCAAAGGCTCGATGTGTATTATTTCTTGATAAGCACTGTATCTGTTATTGTTACATTTGACTATAACCGTAATTTTAATTCGAGGGTGTAGGCATTACCTAATTTATCTGCCGCCAAATGGTAGTGTTCAGCACTATCGTGTTCCCGATCGATGTTAATGGCCCCGTAATAACTATCACAGAGACATATTAACTAAGGTTTCAGGGGTGGCAACACATCTGCATTTTGACCTCTAGTCTTTGTGTGGATGTCTGTAGGCTGCGGTCATCACTTAACATCGATATGACCACCATGCTTGTTTGCCACCATACATTATATAAAAAAAAAACAAATACTTAAGTAAGTAACTAACAATTGTTTTATATTATTTCGCATTAACACATGCTTGTGAAATATATTTTATTTTTAAAGAAAAATGGAAAAAAAAAATTGACTTCAGGCGAGACTCGAACTCGCGACCTACTGGGAATCTAGTCTAGCCGCTCTTCCAATTGAGCTACTGAAGCCCTGCCCGATTTGTCAAATCTTTCCTTCACATCTATTGCATTGCTTTATGGTAGCAGCAGCGCCATCTATTACCAACTATGCTGGTTAGTAGCTAACATCAAGTAACTAACAATATAGATAAGAAAAGAAAAAATAATGTATTCGGGCAGGACTCGAATCTGCGACCTCAGGATAACAAGTCCAGCCGCTTTTACCACTAAGCTACCGAAGCCCCACACTTGTGGGAAAATCAAAATTTTCTTTCCGTTTTTTTTTAAAATTATTAAAGTATTTGTTTCTTTTTTATATAATGTATGGTGGCAAACAAGCATACAGTTCACATTGATGTTAAGTGAATACTGCAGCTTATAGACACTTACACAAAGAGCAAGGTCAAAATGCAGATGCGTTACCACTCCTGAGGCCTTAGGTGTTATGCCTCTGTGCCGGAAATCACAGGGCCTTATATTACCACCAGACTGGAACACGATAGTGCTGAACACTACCATTTTGCGGCAAGTATATTAGGTAATGCGGTGGTGCCTACACCCGCGAGCTCCGACACTGGAGCTCTACCACCAGTAAAATAGTGCTGAACTTGGCGGCAGATAAATTGCACTAGAACTCTACCACTAGTTATACACATCGAGCCTATGAAAGTGACAATCGGCTAGTTTCGGCTTCATAGAGCGTTATCTCTGTTGCACGCTGCCTACTTATGACTTAAGTATCCGTAGTCCAGTATTGGTCACAACTTGATCAAAATCGACAAACGACAAATGGGAAAGGTGCGAAAGAGATAACGCTATACAGTTCCGAAATAAGCCGACGTCTCTTCCTGAGGTCGATGTGCATTATTTATTGTTGGATCTGTACATTTATTTTGACACTTATTGCAGAATGCATTGCTTCAACGTATTTTTGACATTCTTAAAGTAACCAGGGTTAATAGATTCCTTTATTATCTGACAGATCATTTTGAGGTTAACTTTTACATTAACCAGCGTAGCTCAGCGGTAAAGTTAAACTTATGACGTCATTTAACAATAAGAATAATAATGGCGACCCTTGTTACATCCCACTTGGCACGAGTCTCTACCCTTCTTAGGAGGAGTCCTGGAGCTTTCTCCACCACGCTGCTCCGATGCGGGTTGGTGGAGATAAGGGTAAGTGGCCAACCCGCTGTCAGACATTTTCAAACCACCCATAAGGCCCCCGACAAGGTTTAACGATTGCTATCTATCGATACCAACCGGGACTGACGGCTTAACGTGCCCTTCGAAGCAGATAAGCACGGCAACGCGCATAGACGAGGCACGAGAGGTTTGTCAGGACCGGGATATCTGGCGCTCTATACTCTCTGCCTACCCCGTTAGGGACCTGGCGTGAAGATACATAACATATTATACTGAATTAAACCTTAGTTTTAAAAATCGAACAGCCTCCTGCTGTCTGATTGAGACAGACGGAAATGAACACACGACCATATGGAGCGTGATTCCGCATTGTGATCAAGTGTCATGGTGAATTGTAATTTTATGATTCGGCGTAATGTCTGGATTATCTGGGAACATCAATCTTTTACCATATTATCTATGTAATTTGTAATATTTATTTTTCGCAATAACACATGCTAGTGAACTTTAGAAATTAAAGAAAAAACGGAAAGAAAATTTTGACTTCGGCCAGGAATCGAACCTTGCGAACCCTAAAACGGCTGGATCCTGAAGTCGCAGGTTCGTTTCCTGCCCGAAGACAAATTTTTCTTTCCGTTTTTTCTTTAATTTCTAAAGTTCACTCGATTGATTGATTCTTTCTCGAGTGATTTTTCAGAGTCTTTATACCTACCTAATATGCATATCTCACGACGAATAAAAAATGCGTAGTTCATTTTCTTTACATTGCAAAAGGGCTCCCAATTCTTATGTGCCCAAGGGCCCCAGCATAGTCTAAGACGCCCCTGGTGACAGGCACCTCTTATGACACGTCAAAAACAAAAATATATATAATATATTAAAGTGAATAACAATATATATACATGTCAAACAAGCTACAAAAAGAGTCTCCGAGCCACAGTATAGATACAATTGTGTCCGAGCTAAGCTGCAGACAGACGGATGGACGGAGATACCGAAACAAGGTTCTTTGAAGGCTAAAAGTCTACAACACCCTAAAAAATATGATATGGAGAACGAGTTAAATACTTGCGTTACCAACTGTACCCATATATTCTGGATAAGATCCAAGTAATTCCGGCGGATACCGCCTATTCCGTGTTTATGATTGCCATAAAAATACGTTCGATAACTTTGTTATGACACATGTGAAACTCGGATAACTTAATTAAGAACACAGATGTTTATAAAAAATTGGTTGTTAACATTTATTACGAACGAAGAACTGAAGATTGTTCTGCGGAATGATCTCCTTGGTTTGTGCCCATAGAGCAACGCGGCCCACCGGTCGCGGCGGACCGGAGGGGAGTAGGCATAGCGTGTATTACCGATGCAAAACAGTCTGTCATTTTTTGCGAGGGGAAATGCATGCGACATACACGCTCTCTAAAATCTTCTATTACTACGAAACTAACACCTTGACTTTAACAAAATACAGAAAAAAATTCATGCACGCATTTAAACATCTAGGCGACAGGTATAGGCCCATTTGGGCTTGTACTTTGACAGAGGGGAAAGCCTGCATATAGCTACTCCCTTGCGGAGTTGCTCTATGTTTGTGCCTGAATACAAGACAAGTGATTTATAATTTTTCTATTACCATAACCCGTGTAAGTATCTTTTTTACGGGGTAGGTATCTAATACCCAAAATGGGCTATAAGGTCAGTAAAGTCAGTACCGTACCTAAATGACGAATCGTGTGTGTTTGTTTGAATACATTGTAAGCGTAAGTATAATAATAATAAACTATATAATATATAATAATATTGGTTACGCCTAATATAAACTTTTTACATGCCTATGTCATATTTTCTTTTTAAATTCATAAAACAAATTTAATTTGAATGCGTATTCCAAACGTTCTTCCCTCTCGCCCCGCATCCTTTCCCCTTCCACTCTCTCGCCCTTTTTCAATAAGAAATGGACGGTTCACGCGTACGCTCCGCAAAAAGAAATTAATTTAATAAACTAAAAGTGCAGTGCAGTGATTGACTGTGTTTTGTGATGTGTGTGTGAAATCCAAAGAAAACTCAAATATAAAAGTTAACACCTGGAGAAGACACGGGGGCCCCCTTCAAGAACCAGTGACCTACGTAAGAAAGATGCCGACTATCCAGGTACATTTCTGCCCTTAATTCCCCGGCTCCTCCAGTGTTTGGTCCTTCGAACCTGATCTTCTATTCCGCAATCCACTCCGCCGCAAACTTATATTATTTTTCTAATACGCAATTCAACGCCCGCCATTTTTCAACGACGCATTTAAAAAATATCCGTTTTCATACTCTTAAAATATCCTTATTTCTCATTGGAATCTTATTAGTTTTTATATATTCATATCACATTATATATTTAACGCTATATTTTCGCATTTTAAATCGTATTTATTATATTCACTTTCATTTCACAAATAATTTACGTATACCTACTCACGTCTCATTATTCACTAACCGCTTCACGCAACAATCGCCTTTACGCTCTTCATATTTACGCGCTATATTCGCTTAAAGAAATCTCGCAAATTTAAATCTTTAATTTTTGTTTCTCATTAATTTTTAATCTATTATCTACTTTTCATCATGGGTGGAAAAAAGAAGCCCGATGATCGGTCTAGCGATAGTTCGGTAGATAAAACAAACAGTAAGATAATTATGCTCGAACAAAAGAAACAAAGTTTATTTCAAATTGTTCAGGCCGTGTTCGACTTAAGCCTAAAGGTTTCTGACCCCATTATTGCTACACAGTTCCTCGCTCGTACTCAATCTATTGATAAAATTCGCTCAGATTTCATGGATACTCTTGATAAAATAGTGTTGGAATACTTAAACGACGACCCTGAGTCGAGGCCTAGCTATAGCTCTCTCAGTGCATTTGATGAGTTATACTGTAAAATTAAACAAACTGAAACTAATTTAGGACAACAGCTTGAGGACAGAAAGAAGCAGTTTCATCATTTAAACCGCAAACTCCCACCTCTGCAACTAGCAGGTTTTGATGGTACTCCTAGTAAATGGCCAGTTTTCTATGAGAATTTCTGTAATTTAATTCATAATAATTCATGTCTCTCAAACACTGAAAAGGTACAATATCTAACCGGTTGCCTCTCTGGCAAGGCCTTAAATGTTTATGCAGGTTTGTCAGCCACCGCTGAAAATTATGAAATTATTTGGAAAGCTCTCTTAGACAAATATCAAGATGTCAGGGTACAAGCTTCTTTGTATCTTGATCACATGTTAAACCTTAAATTAAATCAGTCAGTTGATGATTTTCTGGACAACTTTTGTTCAGCTGAAGCCGCACTCCGTCGCCTTGACATTAATGATTTATCAGATTTTATTATAACGCATTTAGCACTTTCCAAATTAGACAAAGACACAGTTAACATGTTTGAACAAACGCACAAACAGACTGACATTCCTACATTTGAATATCTTAAAACATTTTTAAAGGAACAAAGTAAAGTTAAAATTCTCCGCAATCCCATTCAATCTTTTCAATCTCAACCTCAACCTTTTAATAAAAGTTTTGTTAAATCTAAACCTCAATCTATGCTCCGTCAAAGAGACACAAAAAATAATTTTGCAACCTTTTCTCATAATAATAATAATGATACTAACTTACAAACGCAATCTAATATATGTAAAATATGCAAATCAAGCTATTCTCATCCTCTTTATAAATGTGACGCTTTTTTAAATAAAGATCCTAGGACCCGCTTCAATATTGTTACTTTAAATTCTTTCTGTAAAAACTGTCTGGGGTTTCATCATATAAACCAATGTAAATCGAATTCTAGGTGTATAACTTGCCACCGTAAACATCACTCTTTGTTACATTTCAATTCTTATCATAATGATAACGGTGCATCTGCATCCTCGAGTTATCAATACGGTCAGCTGATCGCCGCAACACCGCGCGCTCCGCACCCGCCGCCGGCCGCGACTGACATCTCTCGTTCTCGCTCGCACCCGCACCCGCAGTCGCATTCGGCGATCGCCCCGCTCACGCAGCCACCTGCCGTAGTCGGTTCAACTTCCCGCGTGAATTCAAACGTTGATAACAACAACATAGCACTTTCTGTGACTTTTCTGCCGCGTACAGTAAATAAAACTACTGTATTATTACCTACCGCGTCTGTACACGTTTATAAACAGAATAAATTAAATGAAATTCGTGTATTTCTGGATACAGGATCCATGAGTAACTTTATCACGAAGGATTGTTGTGAACGTTTGAATTTGATTATTACGCCCGCACCTATGACGGTCAAATGCATCGGTCAGACAGAAGGTCAGTCATTCGGCCTCACTCATTTTAAAATTTATTCGCGTTATGATTCACGCTGCTCTTATACCGTCGAGGCTCGCGTTATTGATACTATAACTGACTTTTTACCCAATGTTGTGATAGATCTCAACGAATTATCTCATTTACAAAATTTACCAATGGCCGATGACCATTTCCACGCGCCCGCTCCAATCGATTGTCTGATAGGCAATGAATTATTCCCTCTTTTACTCGGATCTGGTAAAATTACCGCTCCTCACTCCTCAGTAGTAGGTATAGAAACTACTCTCGGATATGTCGCTATGGGTAAAGCTCAATGCTCTTCGCACACACTCACGCAAGTCACGCACAGCTCGTGCTCGCACTCTTATCAAACGCATGAAAATAATTTATCCTCTCACTCTCAATCTCGTAAATCATTCTTCTGTAATATAGATACCAGCTCACTCGATTATTTAACTCGACGCTTTTGGGAGATCGAAAGCGTACCGCATAAAGATCATCTTAGTCCTGAGGACGAATTATGTGAACAATTATTCATGTCTACTCACTCTCGCGATAACACTGGTAGGTACACGGTCGATCTACCGTTCAAACTAGATCCCGCTGAATTAGGTAATTCGTACAATATTGCTAAATGCCGCTTGATTCATTTAGAAAAGAAACTCGAATCTTCTGACTTACGCGCTGAATATAACGCCACTATTCAGTCATACATAGATAATGGCTACCTATCAAAGGTTGAATATCCTTCTCCAAACACTTCCGCTTATTATATGCCGCATAGGGCTGTCTATCGTCCGGAAAGGGAGACTTCAAAAACTCGAATTGTGCTTGATGCTGGTTGTAAAACCACTTCAGGAAAATCACTCAATGATTTACTCTATATAGGTCCCAACTTACAAAGTCATATTTTCGATTTACTCTTGAACTTACGCATGTTCCCTATCGCATTAAACGCAGACATAGAAAAAATGTACTTTCAAGTCAAACTCTCACCAGAACACCAAAATTATCAACGGATTCTTTTCCGATTCGATCCTAAAGCTCATATCGAAGTATTTCAATTCAATAGGGTATGTTTTGGTGTTTCAAGCTCGCCTTACCTCGCGATGCGCGTTGTTCGCCAACTGGCTGCTGATAGCCGCGGTACTCACTCCCTCGCCGCTTATGAAGCCGAAAACCACATGTATATGGACGATTACGTCGGCTCACTTATCGATATAGATACCGCTGAAAATACTTATAATCAAATGATCGAAATGTTTAAGTCAGGAGGTTTTAATTTAGTTAAATGGATATCAAATAGTAAAGAACTCATTTCTCATATTCCGTCATCTCATAGGAGTCCACACGCTATAAATTTCGACTCTGACTCTAATTCTGCTACTAAAATAATAGGTATGAAATGGTTACCCACTGACGATAATTTTAGCTTTCAGATTTTTAATTTTGATTTGCCTGATACATGTACTAAACGCTCCTTATTGTCGGTGACCGCTCGATTATTTGATCCACTGGGTCTAATAAACCCGGTTGTAACGTTCATGAAACTTTTAATTCAAAAATGCTGGAAATTGGGGCTCGAATGGGATGACGAAGTGCCTGATTTTATTCTCAACCAATGGAATCAGTTTTATAACGAATTGATTGAATTAAAAGGTTTTAAAATTCCACGCCATATAGGTATCGCTCGCGGTTTACAAGTAACGCTTATTGGATTTGCCGATGCTAGCGAAAAGTGTTACGGTGCTTGTGTATACGTTCGCGTTGATACTGATAAAAAGTCACACTCTCATTCAATCAAATTACTTACATCCAAGTCTAAAGTCTCATCCCCTAATAAAACGCTTGCTCGCTTAGAGCTTTGCGCCGCTTTGTTACTCGCAAAATTAATAGACTCGGTTCGTACTGTTTTTAATAAACGCTATACTATACGTGATATTTATGCTTTCTCTGACTCAACAATAACGCTCACTTGGATTCATTCCCCCGCATATAAATTTCACACGTTTGTAGCTAATCGCATCGCTCAAATTAATGAATATTTATCCGCTCCGCACTGGTTTCACGTCAAAGGTGTAGAAAATCCCGCCGATATAATCTCTAGACCTGTAACTCCAAAAAGCTTAATTGATAACATACTCTGGTTTTGTGGCCCGCAGTGGCTATCTCTTCCCGTCTCTGATTGGCCTGTAACAGAATTCAAAGTTAATCACAAAGAAGAATCACCTGAAAAGAAAACTCTTTCATTATTAGTACAAACAGGTCCGGAAAATACTCACTTTATTCAAAATCTCGCCGAACGTGTCTCCTCCTGGTCGACACTTATACGCTCCCTCATTTATGTATTACGTTTCACAAAATTATTAAAATCAGGTGGTCAGATTACTACTCATGATTTAGAATCCGCTGAAATCTATACGTTACGCTTTGTACAATCTAAATATTTCACTCAAGAGATTCATTCAATTAAAAACAAGCAAATTTGTAAAATCAAAGCTATTTTGAAACTCAATCCCTTTATTGACAGTACTGGTCTGCTTCGAGTTGGTGGTAGGCTTTCTCACTCTCAGCTTAATTTCGATATTAAACACCCTATATTGTTACCTAAAGATCGCATTGTGACACTACTTATTGAATATTATCATAAAATACATTTGCATACTGGACCCGCCCTTCTCTTAGCATTACTTAGACAGAAATATTGGATTCTCTCTGCACGAAGTTTCATTCGTAAAATTGTTCATGATTGTAATACATGTTTTAAATTCAAACCTCGAATAACAAACCCTCCTATGGGTGATCTTCCCGCTATCAGAGTCACACAAGTAAAGGCATTTGTCCACACAGCTGTTGATTATGCTGGACCTTTCTTTATCACTCATATACGGCGCCGTGGTGTAAAAAGTCATAAAGCATACATCTGTTTATTCGTGTGTCTAACTATCAAAGCACTACACCTCGAATTGGTATCCGATCTTAGTACGGATTTATTTCTCGCCGCCTTTAAAAGATTTATCTCTCGCAGAGGTCCAGTTTCCATGCTATATAGTGATGGAGGCACTAACTTCATTGGTGCTAAACGTAAATTAGATGAAGTCTACTCTTTAATTAAAACTTCAGATGTAGAAAAACACTTGAGTCATTATTTAACACAATTTAAAATTGAATTCAAGCATAGCCCACCTTATGGCCCGCATTTTAACGGTTTAAGTGAAACTAACGTAAAATCTGTTAAAACTCATTTATATAAATCTATAGGAAAACAAATCCTTACCTATGAGGAGTTCAACACTATACTTACTCAAATTGAAAGCTTGTTAAATAGCCGCCCGATCTGTGAACTTTCTAATAATCCTTCTGATCTAACAGCTTTAACGCCTAATCATTTTTTAAACATAACTTCTTTACAATTTTTACCCGCTGAACAAATTGACCCTACTGTCTCTGAGAATAGACTCACTCGCTATCAGCTACTCAATAAAATAGTTCAAAGTTATTGGAAACGATGGAATATGGAATATCTCACCTCGCTACAACAACGGTATAAATGGAACACACCCTCAAACCCTGTTACTGTGGGTAAATTAGTTATTATAAAAGATGACAATACTCATCCAATGCACTGGCCTTTAGCTCTTGTTACGGAGATTTTCCCGGGAAAGGACAAAATCATTCGTACAGTTAAAGTCAAATCCGCCACTGGATCTTACATTCGACCAGTGACTAGACTTTGTCCTTTACCTACTCAATAAACACATCACTCATGACATTAAAAAATCTTATCGCCTACTCCTAATCATATTATAAATATATACTTATTCTTTTCCATTCTTATATATATTGACTCAACTCAATGTAGAGGAAACCTCTAGGCCCCCCGAAGTTGGTTACGCCTAATATAAACTTTTTACATGCCTATGTCATATTTTCTTTTTAAATTCATAAAACAAATTTAATTTGAATGCGTATTCCAAACGTTCTTCCCTCTCGCCCCGCATCCTTTCCCCTTCCACTCTCTCGCCCTTTTTCAATAAGAAATGGACGGTTCACGCGTACGCTCCGCAAAAAGAAATTAATTTAATAAACTAAAAGTGCAGTGCAGTGATTGACTGTGTTTTGTGATGTGTGTGTGAAATCCAAAGAAAACTCAAATATAAAAGTTAACACCTGGAGAAGACACGGGGGCCCCCTTCAAGAACCAGTGACCTACGTAAGAAAGATGCCGACTATCCAGGTACATTTCTGCCCTTAATTCCCCGGCTCCTCCAAATATAATAAACTATATAATATATAATAATATAATAAACTATATAATATATAACTATATAATAAACTTGGTATTTTTTTTTATGTAACAAACAAGCATGCAGTTCTCATTGATGTTAAGTGATGACTGCAGCCTATAGACACCGACACAAACCAGAGGTCAAAATGCAGATGCGTTGCCACCCCTGAGACCTTAGTTATTGTCTCTGTGATAAGTTATTATGGGGCCATACATTACCATCCAACCGGAACACGATAGTGCTAAAAACTACCTACCATTTGGCGGCAGAAAGATTAGCTAACGCTGTGGTGCCTACACCCTATAGCTCCTACACTGTAACTCTACCACCAGTACAGCAGTAATGCATGTATTTATCTCATCCTGCCCGTTCTAGCAAAAGAATTTGAGGAAATAGAAGCTTAAGCTTATAACACCCAGTCAATATTTGAAGCTCAACCTCAAACACATACCTAGAACATACACAGACGGTAGGCAATATGCAAATTGTTAACTCTCGCATACATTAAGTCGCCTCACCGCAAGGCTCAATTATAATAATGGACTAAATTGTCACAGTGTCAGGACGGTGCGTTATAATTTTCAGTTATTATCTTAGAGCCTAAAGCTAGGTCTGTAGACATATTTGTTTAAGTAATTTGAATATGCTTTTGTAAATGTCCTTTTCGCAGACTTTCGTGTAAACATTTTATATCATTCTACTCTAATTGTCATTACACATGCGATATTTAAAAACGCCCCTTTTTACACTGCAACCATCACCCACCCGCTCAAGATGATGATGCCAGCGAAGACAATGAGCATTTATTTCGATTAAAATGTACCAATAGCTCCACAATTCATTAATTTCTTCTACATCTTAGATTTCTAACTCTAATTTTATCATCCGTTACACTACTACTATTTATTTCAATCCATTCTTTAGATTTCATCAATTAAAATATTTATCTCCCGTGTTTGATAAATATAATCCATTTCCCATCGATTTTCATATATAAATTAGATGTTAGATGTTATTAGATGTTGCGAGCTCGGCTCTAGATCGTACACATCCTCAAAAAATGGATAAATTAAAGAAGAATCCGAAAAAATGCAATTTATTTATTCAAGTATATATTTTAGAGTTACTCCCACATTTAATTCAAACGATTTTATCATTTTCAACGATATTCAACATGGCGGCGACACAGCCGACGCTTCTTTAAATTGGATATCGATTAGTTTAAGTTCTTAGTATTAACACATTAAATCGATTTCGATAGTATTCAGAAAATATTACTTTTTTCTCCAAGTTCTATATAATTTAAAAAATTAAAATGTCAAAATGACATCGCCCGCCATATTCGCCATGTTGGTTTGAGTTGCAATTCTAACTCCAAATAATATTTTGTAACTGCAAACAAAGCTTAATAAGTGAAAATATGCAATAAAATACGTTTTTGTATTGATTTTGCCTGTTAATAATATTGTGTACAATACATGGCCGGAGGTCCATACATTTTTGCAACATCTCCTTTATTCAAGCACAGCAATATTGCCAAGCTCGGTGTAATGTTTTAAACTGTTTATAGGTTTGTTTTTTTTTCTTCGCTTACTTTAACACGAAGCATCTATTGAAGAAACTAGAGTTGTTGCACTATTTCAGCAGTTATTGATTTTAAAATATCTGTAGGTCAGCTTCAATCCTATCTTTCTAGCAGTAAACTACTAGTTCAACTCAGGTATAATTCGAACTTCATCCATCCATAGACACTCGAATGTGGTACTTAAAAGAGACCAAGCCGGAAAGCCAAAAGCCAAACTGTGATTTCGTTATCGATTTTTTTTTATGTCGAAAAGTGGCAAACAATTATACATTGAAGGTAACTGAATACTAAAGCCTATAAACATTTACAAAAAACAGATGTTTGAATGTAGATTGCCAATAATTTGCCAACCATTGCGATTTTATTATGCATCTGTGCAGGAAGACCGGACGTTCCAGGATCATACATAGCTACCACGATAGCACTGAACGCTACTGTTCAGCCGCAAGAAGATAATGTTTTTTTTTCTTGATATTTGGCTGCATCACCAGCTTCATGATTTTTAATTTTTATATTATTAACACTTCATTTATCATCAGTTGCTACTACTCATACTTTTTGATTGGACATTTTATTTCATAAATTCAAAATATTATTAACCTTCCATGCTTTTTTTATGTTATGGAAGTGGCAAACAAGCTTGCAGTTCACATTGATGATAAGTGATGACTGCAGCCTATAGGCACCCACACAAAGACCAAGGTCAAAATGCAGATGCGTTACCACTCCTGAGGCTTAAGGTGTTATGCTACTGGGCCGGAAATTACAGGGCCGTACATTACCACCTGACTGGAACACAATAGAGCTGAACACTACCATTTACCGGCAAGTTTATAGGTTTTTTTTTTTTTTTTTTTTTTTTTTTTTTTTTTTTTTTTTTGTTTTGATGCGACTGTACAAGCACTTAGTCTTATTTATGCGAAGACATGTAAATGGTTTTAAGTTTGTTTTTTTTTACTATCTTTTCTTGTTGTTAACACTGTTTGTCTTCCAAATAAAATAAAATAAAAATAAAAATGCGGTGGTGCAACGCCCGCGAGCTCCGTCACTGGAGCTCTACCACCAGTGAGAACAGTAATTTTTATATTAGTAACACTTCATTTATCATCAGTTGCTACTACTCATACTTTTTGATTGGGTGTTACATTTTATTTCATCAATCCAAAACATTTATTATTAACCTTCCATGCAAAGCATTATTACCAAACTCTATATAATGCATACAAAAAGAAAGTTTACTTAATGCGTTCAAGTGTTTTTATTTGGAGGGTATGATCGCAATTTCCTTCGTAAAACAAGGGGTCGGGGGAAATGAAGTAAATTTTTAAAGAGCATTCGCCCTATTTATTTTGTACGTTTAAATGTCTATTTTTATTGATTTGTGATTTAAGGGTTCCGCGTAGAAAGATAAGTAAAAAGCGTCTTTTTAGGGTTCTGTAGTAAACAAGGAACCCTTCTAGTTTCGGCATGTCCATCTGTGTGTCTGTCTGTCTGTCTGTTCGTCCTCGGTTTAGCGCAAAAACTATTAGTACTACAGGCTTGAAATTTGGCACGAGTATACAACTTAATAAGGCCGACAAAGTGGTAGAATAAAAACATGATTTTTTTTTTTAATTTAACGTACCTCCCCTACATATAACGCGCGGATATTTTTCGTTTTCTATACAGTGTAAGATATCGTTGGATACGTCATTAAAAAATATTAGGGGTGTGGAAACATCATTTTTCGATTCAGTTAACTGTTCGTGACTTATTAAGCTTTAAAGGGCCAATTTTCGTTAGAGTCAAGTGTGTGCGCCCCCCCCCCCTACCGACTAAACGGTTGTTGTTAGAAATTCAATTTAAAAGGAAAACTATCACACTTATGTTGGCTCTGCAAGTTTGTTCGAAAATATATTTTTTTTTCATTACCTTTCTTACTCTGTAAATGCACTAAATACGGAACCCTACACTGTGCGTGGCCCGACACGCACTTGACTCGTTTTTATATTACAAACAGTAGTCTGTTGTTACATCTATAGATGTATAGGTGTGACAAACAAACATTTACTTTCGCATTTTGTATTGATAAGTGCAGCTAAATCAGGGCTAAAACAGCGTGGGTGCTACAAATCAAAACAAGCATGCTCAATAAAAACAAAAACAAATACTATGTCATTGCGTGACCGTTATCATAAAAAAAACTAATCTAAACCTTATTTCATCTAAACAGAAGTTTGAAATTTCTCTACCTAACATGCGTGAAGAGAGACTTAATGTCACTTTGTCATTGGATTATGCAAAGTAACTTTTCTTTGCGATGTACTCAACTGTTTATCATGTACGTGGGAAATGCTAACAGTGTGAAATGAAGGTTTCTCGTGTTATTTTAGAGTCGCCGGTGATTTTGTAGAGAATTAAGATATTAATGCACGCCTGGACAGAAGTAAACTTTATTTTTGCGGCAAAATCTCTCATGAACACTCGCCAAGGAATAGACGGCGGGTAGCGTTAAGCTCAAACCATACTTGTCGGACGCGTCCATTAGCCGCGGCTTTGGCCATCAAAAAGTACTAGTAGTATCAACTGATGATAAATGAAGTGTTACTAATATAAATGCTAACAGTGTGAAATGAAGGTTTCTCGTGTTATTTTAGAGTCGCCGGTGATTTTGTAGAGAATTAAGATATTAATGCACGCCTGGACAGAAGTAAACTTTATTTTTGCGGCAAAATCTCTCATGAACACTCGCCAAGGAATAGACGGTGGGTAGCGTTAAGCTCAAACCATACTTGTCGGACGCGTCCATTAACCGCGGCTTTGGCCATCAAAAAGTACGAGTAGTATCAACTGATGATAAATGAAGTGTTACTAATATAAATGCTAACAGTGTGAAATGAAGGTTTCTCGTGTTATTTTAGAGTCGCTGGTGATTTTGTAGAGAGTTAAGATATTAATGCACGCCCATACAGTAGCAACCTTTATTTTTGCGACGAAATCTCTCATGAACACTCGCCAGGGAATAGACGGCGGGTAGCGTTAAGCTCAAACCATACTTGTCGGACGCGTCCATTAGCCGCGGCTTTGGCCATCAAAAAGTACGAGTAGTATCAACTGATGATAAATGAAGTGTTACTAATATAAATGCTAACAGTGTGAAATGAAGGTTTCTCGTGTTATTTTAGAGTCGCCGGTGATTTTGTAGAGAATTAAGATATTAATGCACGCCTGGACAGTAGCAAACTTTATTTTTGCGACGAAATCTCTCATGAACACTCGCCAGGGAATAGACGGCGGGTAGCGTTAAGCTCAAACCATACTTGTCGGACGCGTCCATTAGCCGCGGCTTTGGCCATCAAAAAGTACTAGTAGTATCAACTGATGATAAATGAAGTGTTACTAATATAAATGCTAACAGTGTGAAATGAAGGTTTCTCGTGTTATTTTAGAGTCGCCGGTGATTTTGTAGAGAATTAAGATATTAATGCACGCCTGGACAGTAGCAAACTTTATTTTTGCGACGAAATCTCTCATGAACACTCGCCAGGGAATAGACGGTGGGTAGCGTTAAGCTCAAACCATACTTGTCGGACGCGTCCATTAGCCGCGGCTTTGGCCATCAAAAAGTACGAGTAGTATCAACTGATGATAAATGAAGTGTTACTAATATAAATGCTAACAGTGTGAAATGAAGGTTTCTCGTGTTATTTTAGAGTCGCTGGTGATTTTGTAGAGAGTTAAGATATTAATGCACGCCCATACAGTAGCAACCTTTATTTTTGCGACGAAATCTCTCATGAACACTCGCCAGGGAATAGACGGTGGGTAGCGTTAAGCTCAAACCATACTTGTCGGACGCGTCCATTAGCCGCGGCTTTGGCCATCAAAAAGTACTAGTAGTATCAACTGATGATAAATGAAGTGTTACTAATATAAATGCTAACAGTGTGAAATGAAGGTTTCTCGTGTTATTTTAGTGGCTGGTTATTTTGTAGAGAATAAAGATATTAGTGCACGCTCAGACAGTAGCAAACTTTATTTTTGCGGCAAAATCTCTCACGAACACTCGCCAGGGAATAGACGGCGGGTAGCGTTAAGCTCAAACCATACTCGTCGGACGCGTCCATTAACCGCGGCTGAAGACTACTAATGACTAGTAGTAAAGTTCCAGTGTAGGGACTCGAGGGCGTAGGCACCGCTACATTACCTAATTTATCTACCATCTACCGCACCGGTAGGGTCGAGCACTGTCGTGTTCCGGTAAGATGGTGGTAGAGCTCCAGTGACAGAGCTCGCGGGCGTAGGCACCACCGCATTACCTAATACACTTGCCGCTAAATGGTAGTGATTAGCACTATCGTGTTCCAGTCGGGTGGTAATGTACGGCCCTGTAATTTCTGGCACAGAAGCATAACACCTTAGGCCTCAGGAGTGGTAACGCATCTACATTGTGACCTTGGTCTTTGTGTGGGTGTCTATAGGCTGCAGTCATCACTTAACATCAATGTGAACTGTATGCTTGTTTAACACTTCCATTACATTAAAAAATGGCAATGTATGACCCCGTAATAATTATCATACAGACATAACCACACAGGGACATAACAACTAAGGTCTCATTGGTGGCAACACATCAGCATTTTGGCCTCTGGTTTTTGTGTCAACGATCTAGCTCTCAGGATGTTTCACGATTGTCTATACCAGTGATTCCCAAAGTGGTCCATATAGACCCTCTGGGGTCTATGAGAGACTCGATGGGGTCTACGTATATGCGTAAATAAAAATGGGATATATGGGAAAGTGATATAAATGTTAGCAAGGGGGTCCACCAAATCCAAAAAAAAATTGAAAGGGATCTACAAGGAAAATAGTTTGGGAACATCTGTTCTATACTAAACAGACACCTCCTTCAGCTTTTGTGTTTTGTGATAAAAGTGACTGAATAATACTTCTACGAAATACAAGGCGAAATTCAGTTCCATGAGTTTCTCGGAATCTATTTTTCAATTTCAAATACCATGTATATTTAGTTGACGGTAATTCACGAAGACATCGCGTATTGGTCGACTTGACTTTACGTGCGTCCGTTTTATTTTGCAGCAATAGCCATTAGTCAAACGGACGACGCGTTCTGTACACCAGGCGCGAGAAGTTTTGATTGCTCTTCAATTTGCAAAGTTTTAAATTCACGTTCCTTTCTCGTTCATCATCATGATTTCAGCCGAAAGATATCCACTCCTACACACGAATTACCTCCAAAGATGTTGTGTACAAAGAACGGTCTCATACCACCCTCATCCAGCGATTGCTCGCGGTCTTCGCCAGGTCGTCGGTCCATCTTGTAGCGGGATTGCCCATGCTTTGCGTGTGTAGATAAAAAAAAAACAAATTTTAATCCCTCCACATCCCCTTTGTGTTTACTTCTGTCATTTATAAATTCTTAATACCAGTAACAAAGATAAATATCAGCGTTTGCTGAATTTTGTTTTCTCATACAAAAAATATAAAGGAATATAGTAATTTAATATTTTGTGTTTGAATTAAATTGAAAATCGTACGTAGTACGAAATTCCATTCCCTGATGATGAGATTCTGTTTTTTATTTTTAAAACTTTTAGTTGACAGTAATTCATGAAGACATTAATCGATTCAGATTATCTTCTGGTGGAAGAGTTCCAGTGTAAGAGCTCAAGGGTGTAGGTAGTAGGTACTGGTAGTAGATAGCAACGCATTTATCTGCCGCTAAATGGTAGTTTTCAGTACTGTCGTGTTCCGGTTACATGATAATGTATGGCCCCATAATAGCTATCACAGAGACAATAACGAAGGTCTCACGGGTGGCAACGCATCTGCATTTTGACCTCTGATCTTTGTGTGGGTGTCTATAGGCTGCAGTTATTTATTTATTTATTTATTAACCCCCTTATTCATAAACGTATTTTAGCTAAAGTGTTGCTAATCTCTCCTTGGTATTTTTCTATCCTGCACATTTGACAATGCAACTAACAAAGACAAAGCATTCTATAGCTAAAACGTATCTAATGTACGTTTATGAATAAGGGGGTAAGTATTTATTGTCACAATACATATACTATATTGTAACAAATGGCGAACTTAACGCTAAGAGCGTTCTCTACCAGTTAAACCATTACTAGTGTAGAAAGTTGTATGGCAGTATTACGACACAACAGACAAACAGAGCATAATAATAATTCATACTTAGTATAACTAGTACATACAAATGTACACAAATTTATTACATAAATATAATAAAGATACAATTTATATATATATATATATATATATATAAAATATATACATATAATTATGTTGATGATGATTCCAAGGTATTCAAATGATTATCGTAAAAGATAAATCTTGAGGTTCTTCTTAAACGTAAATTTTGAGTCAGACCTACGAAGTGTATCCGGCAGCGCATTCCACAAGCGAGCCGCTTGAACACCAAAAGTGGAGTCTCGTCTGGAGTACGATTGCGAGCTATCGCGTACACTTATTTTATTGAAATTATAATTCTAGTCTTTTTTCTAAAGTGAACTCTGTGCAATAGTATTAGAAATCATTTCTAGTTACCGCCTGCATAGATACTTACACCTGTCTGCACGTGTAACTGCATAATTCGCGACAGTGGTGCCACGACTCGTAACGTAAACATTCGTCTCCTACACAGTACACGCAAAATTTGAAGATAATGCATCGCACACCTACATCTAGCCAAACTTTGATGTACTCGTCTCAACCAGATCTTCGTTTAGAATCGCAAGATAATGACGTGATAAGAAATGTAAACATAAGGAAAAGAAAAAATCCTGACCACGATGAGATCGAAGACCTCAAGGAAAGCCTCATGAAATCTTTCAAGGATTTGCTTAATAATGAAATTGGTGATATGAAAAAACAAAATAGTCAAATACTCAAGACAAATGGTGAAATACTGGAGTTGCTGCATGCTAATGCTGAAAATTTTAAGCAGTTGAATGACAAATTTCTTACGCTAGAAAATAAGTATGCGGCTGCAATTGAGCGTATTGATGACCTTGAAATACAGCTAAATCAACTACAGAAGCACCATGTCCAAAATACTGTTGAGATAAGAAATGTCCCTAGACAAGAAAAAGAGAACCTAAGGGCCGTTATGTCCACACTATACTCGAACCTACAACTCCCACAAGTACCTGACACGACTCAATGTTATAGAAAAGGAAAAAATAACTCCCCTATTATAATTGAATTCAAGAGTCCAAATGACAAGGAAATCCTCCTCAAGGCTTCAAAGGATTTCAATAAGAAAAATAAAGACTCCAAATTGAACACCACTCATCTTGGTTGTGACGGTGACAAGCTCCCAGTGTATATTTCAGAAGCCCTGACACCTTTGAATAGGAAAATTCTTGGGACTGCACGTATTCTCGTCAAGGAGGGAACGTATAAGTATTGTTGGACATCTCGTGGAAATGTTTTGATACGCAAAGCAGATGGTGAAAATGCTTTAGTATTGAGATCACAAGCCCAGGTGGATTCACTACGCTCAGCATGACTACTTAAATGTACTTGTGTCCTGCCTTTTATTTGCTTGTTGGGCTTTTCTTTGATATTCTTTGTTTTCTCTGTTTTTACTCGGTCATTGCATATATTTATATATTTTTTTATTTACTTATTGTATAGTATCATTCAACATCTAATAATTATTATTTATATTTCCTTCTTGTCCGTTATTCCGTATTCATTGTACCACAACGTGAAATTTATCCATAGTTTGACTTTTACAAGAAATCTGATGAACAGCCCAAAGCTCGTATCCTTGACCAAAAATGTCATAAAATTACATATATTCACAAATAATAATAATTTATTAAATGGATAATAATATAGAGGAAGTTGTTGCTGAGGTTGATAATAATATCAACGTCGGTGACTCATTTTTGGTCGAGGATCCGGAAGAGCTAATTAATTATAAACTTGACAGTGAAAGGTCTTTTAAAATAATTGTACAGAATATACGTAGTATTCATAGAAATTTTGAAGATTTTAAAGTATTTTTAAGAAGAAGTAATATAGACTACGATGTTATAATTCTTACTGAATGCTGGCTCCAAAACTCTAATCTGCTGCCAAAATTAGACCATTATGATACTTTTCACACTTGTAAACATATAAATCAAAATAGTGGCGTAGTCATTTATATAAAGAGTATCCTAAGGGATGTGGTTGTATATGAACCGAATATTGTTGATGCAGACTGTCTAGTGGTCAAAATAGGTACAAGTCATGCTTTTATCGGCATGTATAGGTCGCCATCATTTAAAATATTAACGAATTTTTATCAATCCTTAGATGAATTATTAACAGATCTAAAGCACATTCCAAATATTTATTTAGCTGGGGATATAAATATTGACATTGGTCCCGATGGTAATGATCTAAAATCTGATGAATACTTAGATTTGCTTGCCACTCATTGTCTATTACCTAGTCACTCTCTTCCTACTCGTATTGATAAGTGTCTGGACCACTGTTTTGTAAAGACTAATGCCAAAATATTAACAATCGTCTGTGTATCTTCTATTACCGACCATCATAGTGTCTATTTTGCTATATCTATGAATAAAGAACATTATAAAAACGAAAGAAAGAAGACTGTACTGAAGCTTGATTATGACAAAATCTATAATTTATTAAATGAATTTGATTGGACTAATGTCTTGTCCATGACTGATCCTAACCAAGCTACTGAATATTTTATCGATATTGTATCTGGAATAATAAGGGAGAGCACAAGTACTATCATTATTCCAAATAGACGACTGACTATCCAGCCATGGATTACTCCTGGGTTATTACGATGTATGCGGTTTAGAGATGTATTACATAGAAGACACTTAAAAACACCTAATGATAAAAATATGGAAATCACCTACAAACGTTACAGAAACCACTGCAACAGTATATTACAAAATTTAAAAAATGAATATGATAAATTAGATTTAAATAGTAATAAGAAGAATATTAAAAAAACCTGGAATGTAATCAAACGTGTCTGCAATTTGGAACCTTCTGTTAAATCAAAATTTTCTGATGAATTGTTAAATATTAAATCAACGCCATTAGAATCTGCTAACTTGGTAAATGACTTTTTTGTTAGTATAGGCGCTAAACTTTCAGATGAAAAACTACACAAATTAAATTTAACTGAAGAAGACCTAGTTAAAAATTTCAAATGTACAAATACACCGTTAAAATCATTTGCGATGTTGGAAACTGATGAACTGGAAATCAGTAAAGTTGTAATGTCTTTAAAAAATAGTAGATCTGCAGGTTGGGATGGTATATCAGCGGTAGTTATCAAAAGTTGTTTAAATGCTCTCATTAAACCATTGACATACTTAATAAACTTATGTTTTTCCACTGGAAAGTTCCCACATGTGCTAAAGAAGTCTATTATTATACCAGTACATAAATCCGGAGAAAAAGATAATGTTACCAACTATCGTCCAATTTCGCTGTTACCTACTATTGCTAAAATAATTGAAAAGCTAATGAATGCCAGACTAGTTAATTATTTGGAATCAAACAACATAATTTCCAAAAATCAATACGGTTTCAGAAAGAAAAAATCAACTTCAGATGCGATTGAAAATTTAATAAATAATGTTGTGAGGAATCTTGACAATAAAAAGAAATGCATTGGGATGTTTCTTGATATGTCAAAAGCTTTCGACACAGTATCCATCCCACTGCTGGTACGTAAGCTAGAGTGTATTGGTATAAGAGGTACACCACTAGATCTTTTTAAAGACTACCTCACCAATAGGTCCCAAATCGTTAAAATAGGTGATACTCAAAGCTCTACTCTAAAAGTCAATTGCGGTGTCCCACAAGGATCGGTACTGGGACCTACACTTTTTCTTATTTATGTAAACAATTTGTGCGATTTAAAACTCTCAAATGCAGAAATTATTACATTTGCGGATGACACTGTTATTCTATTTCACCATACCTCTTGGTCGCTTGTTAAGGCATCAGCAGAAGAAGGATTCCGTAAAATCATAAAATGGCTCGATTACAATCTACTTACTTTAAATTTAAATAAAACAAAATTCTTAACTTTTAGTACAAGAGAAAACTTACAACCTGCCCCCGATTTCACCTTAAAAGTTCATTACACTGACTGCTTCAAATTGACTCCATGTGATTGCTTTGAATTAACTAGAACCGATAGTATTAAATACTTAGGAATAATAATTGACAGAAATCTTAATTGGAAACAGCACATTAGCCATCTAAGAGCTCGTATTCGAAAACTCATTCCTGTATTTAAAAAAGTTAGAAATCTAAAAGATGAGAAAACAAATAAAACTGTATACTTGACGTTATGTCAATCGATAATTATGTATGGTGTGTCAGCCTGGGGTGGGGCTAGAAAAACTACTTTAATAAAAATAGAAAGGGCTCAAAGATGTATATTAAAGGTAATGGGTTTCAAACATTTTCGTTATAGCACAACTAGGCTATACAAGGAATGCAAATTATTGACTGTTCGTCAACTCTTTATCAAAAGCATTGTTCTTAAGCTTCACACATGTGGTCAACCTCAAACAATATCTACTAGACGAACATATGAGGTATATGACGTTCCAGCATGTAGATCTACATTTGCTCAGGGATTTTCTTATTTTTTGGCTCCATTACTGTATAATCGCATTAGCAAAATTAAACCTTTGAAAGACCTAACACGTTTTATTTGTGGAAGGGCTATGGACGAATTTCTTTTTAGTTTGGATTATGAACGAACTGAAAATATAATACAAATAAATAAAATATAATTGAAACATTTATTATTATAATATATATTTATATAGAATACGCATATATGTATGAGTATATATTAACTCTCAAATTATTTATTGTATTCTTTAACTATAGCAAATGACCGGGTGTAGGCCTGTGTGTATGTGTATGTAGAATTACTTTAACTACTGTAAGAACTGTCTTAAAAAAAAAATATATATCTAGGTTAATTAAATAAGATGAGTGAATGTGCAATATGTGCATATGATGTTAATATCATTTATCTAATCACTTATTACAGAAAATGACTATATGTAGTATTGTGTGTGTGTGTGTAGATCTACTTAATAATGTAAGAATTGTCCATAGTAAATATTTTGGGCCAAATGGTAGTGTTCAGCACTATAAGTGTGTATAAGGTGAAGTTGTGATGTACGGCCCTGAATTTGCCGGCGCAGAGGTATAATGCATTGGGCCTCGAGACTGGTAACGCATCTGCATTTTGACCTCTGTTCCCTGTGAGGTTGTCTATAGGCTGCAGTCATCACTTGATATCGATGTGAGCTGCATGCTTGTTTGTCACGTTGATTACATAAAAACATATATACTTATACATGAATAAATTAATGAACTTGTATATACATATATATGTGTGTATATACATATATATATATATATGTATAATATGTATGTGTATGTGTGTATAAGTTAGTTAATTAATTTAGTTAAATGGATGTGCAAATTATTTTAATATCGCTGTTGGCGTTCCACACTCTTTGCCTACCCCGAAAGGGACTTGGCGTGAAGATACATACATACTTATATGAATTTGTCTTTACTTGCAAATTATGTATTTCAGAACGCATACTAGCTCTCTTATGTTCTGCACTCTAAAACATAAATTTCATAATTAACCTATTATTGTACCTTAAAATTATACATTGCACTATCTGATTGTTTTGCGTATACTACATGATCGAAACTGGTTATCGACATGTATCGTATTCTATGAATATGAAGTACATTGGAAATTAGCTACTAAGTTCTATCGGTTATAATTGAATATGCTTGGGCGAGATTCTTACCTTGCCGTAACACAGTTTCGACTAGCACGGAAGGTAAAAAAATAATTATCTGTGTACCGCCAACTTATCAATTATTTCTTTTCATAAGTAATGTAATGTATCGCTTTTGTCGTTTTGTTATTCACGAACTAAATGTACTTATGTAATAGGTATAATATGATTTTAAATAAATTTACTGTTTACTGTTTACTGTTTACTTCTAGTGAACATGGATGTGCACACGCATTTTTCTTTCGTGTGGCGTGTGGTCCTTTATTTTCAAATTACAAATTATTACAATTACAAAAGAATTTGAAATGAAACTGGATCTATGGAGAGGAATAGAGAGAGTGGAAGAGTCATTAGATCGCAAGTCAAGTGAGTGAGCTGAACAGAGGTATTGAAAGTAGGATTTTAAGTAAAGAGGAGAAGTATTGTTGAAAAGAATTGAGAAGAGCTGACAGAGAATTCGTAATTGTCTTCGTTGGCGGATAGTAAGCCAATATGGTCAAACTTGCGAAGATGGAAGACAAATCGAATAGAATTGTGAATGAGCCGATCTAACCTATTAAGACATGTTTCATTTAGGTCCACATAACACACATCAGCATAATCTACTATGGGAATAATTAGTGCCTGAATCAGACGTACTTTAATGTCAGTGGGAAGAAAGTTTCTTATTCTATTGAGATAATTCAACGACGCATAGGCAGCACGACACACTTCACCTATTTGCACGTATACAGTCCCAAGTTCTTGACAGATTGAGAAACAGGGATCTTCTGGTCTTCAAACATGACAGGTGCAACGGAACTGGTGTTTAACTTAGCTAACTGTCTAGAACTGCCAACCACAATAGCCTGGCACTTACTGGGATTGACTTTTAGACCAAATCCTTTTGACCACGTGCTTATTTTATGTAATCCTAACTTTACTGATACAGGCTATCAATATCAGACTGGCTTTACATGCTATCAATATCAGACTGGCAGTATATTTGTAAAACATCGGCATAATTAGCATAGTTATCACTTAACATCAATGTTTAATGAAGGTGGCAGGCAAACAAGCTTGCAGTTCCAAGCTTATTGCCACCTTCGTTAAATTAGAAAAAAAAACATTGCATATTGGTCGACTTGACTGAACTTGCGTCGGTTTTTTTTTTTTTTTTTCTATTATTTATTAGGGACTTTGAGTCGTCGATCGACTATGCCAGCCCCGTGGTTGCTAATGAATGTCGCCTAATCAAGAATTCATAATATTACATAAACCATTGCAAAGCATTTTACTAATATCACTCAAAGGGTCAGCTAAGATGCTTTGTCCGTTTTGCAGCAATAGCCATTAGTCAAACGGACGACGCGTTGTGTACACCCGATGCGAGAAGTTTTGGTAGCTCTTTATTTTAATGTTAAGATTGGGACTCACGACACATCATCATGGTTTTAGCTTTAGACCTGGACACGAGTCGCCCCGAAGATGCAAATCGATCCGTCCTGAACTTCTCTCATTCAGCGATTTCCTGCGATATTCGCCAAGTTGTAGGTGCATCTTGTGGTGCGCCCGCCCTCTCTTTTCGTGTAGGTTAAGACTAAAATTCGTTCTCCCCATTCAATCCCCTTTTGTATGTATAATTAAGAAAATATCAAACAACCGAAAAGTATCAGAATTTGCTGATTTTGTTTTGTCATGATATGACAATTTCAAAAAAGCTAAAAAACGCAAAAAAAATTTGTTTATTTTCCTTTTATGACACACAACACTGTTGTGAGCGTCTTTAGGGATGTCTTTGTCCAGCCGTGAACATCTTTCAGCTGACTTAATGAAGAAATAGTTATAAAAACAAAGCTATGTACTTTTAGCTGCGAAAATTATGTCTTAAAACATAACCTATCAACTATTATACTCTTTCTTAACAATCACTTTCAAGAAACTCAGAAGATGAATTTCGAAACTAAATAATGGTGTTTGACTATACGCGAAATTCGAGTGTACCAATGTTAATTCCGTCACTCCTCCCTAATTGGCACTCCGGTACTATATCGTGTTTAAAGGAAACCGAAATTGATATTTCCGAGTTCAAACAGATGACTTGAGATGATTTATAGCGGGGCAAAGAATTCTTGGAGACTTAAATGTATCGTTTTTGTAATTTATTGTTCGTACGTTCTAATGTATCATTTTTGGGTGCTATAATGTGTTGCAATTGGTAGTTTAATGCGTCACAACTCGGTACAAACTCTGTTGCGAATCATGAGGAAGATGTTAGAGCAGTGCTTCCCAAAAATTGTAATGTCATGGCCCGGTAATTTTCAGTCTAAGTATTTTTAAACCCAAGGCGGTCCCATTAAGTAAAATAATACACATTTATCGACGCATAGTAAATATTCTTAATATAAAATTTGCTATGCGTCGATCGACAGGTTTTTTTTAATGTAATGGACGCAGTTCACATTGATGTTAAGTGATAAATGAGCTGAGCTCCAACACTAGAACTCTGATTGAAATAAAACTATTTTTACGGATTTATCTCGCGTATATTAAACTAAAATGATTTTAGTTTAATATACGCGAGATAAATCCGTAAAAATAGTTTTATTTCAATGAGTGTAGCTCGCGAAAACCTAAGAACATATCATACTAGAACTCTGACTTCAGTAAAACTTAACTGCTTTAATTTTGAGTACAAGGAAAACTTCGTTTAAAACGTGGGTGAAATCCACCGCGGAAAACATGATATTACCAAAATAACTGTACAGAATCCCACCAAGAATAAACTTGAAAACAACCTCAAAATATTCCCCTCCAGAAACAAACGTCAAAGCATTGAATTTATTTCGTTTTACCTTCACTTTTAATTAACAGACAAGAAAATCTGAAAGTTATAATAACTTTGGTACTGATACGAGCGTAATTAAGTTTATTTATTGCGAAATTGTCGACAGACGGACAAATTGACGACACGGCATTCGGAAATTTGTTCAATCTTGTTAATGATTGTGATGATGAAAATGTTAATCTGAGTGTTTATCAACATTCCCGCCTTGTTGTAAAATAATACTTACCTTACTGGTGGTAGAGCTCCAGCGACGGAGCTTGCGGGCGTAGGCACCACCGCATTACCTAATATACTTGACGCTAAATGGTAGTGTTCAGCACTATCGTGTTCCGGTCAGGTGGTAATGTATGGCCCTGTAATTTTCGGCACAGAGGCATAACACCTTAGGCCTCAGGAGTGGCAACGCATCTGCATTTTGACCTGAGTCTTTGTGTGGGTGTCTATAGGCTGCAGTCATCACTTAACATCAATGTGAACTGCATTATTTTTTGCCACTTCCATCAAATAAAAAAAAATATTCCTGCATGTGCTATAAAATACACGCAAATATTTGACACACGATTTGAACTCAACCTCAACTTTGTTACCAATCAAACCATTTAGGACACTCGCTAAAGAACACACACGCATTCCACGAATCGTAATTCAAAATACCAAAATTTTTAATACAGAAGATGGATGGCAAATCCACCCATCATCATTGTGATCTTGTACTTTGTAAAATGTAATCCCAGCCGCACTAGTCTGCAATACCTTAGGATACCATAATTTATTTTTGCGTTTATCCCGAACGCTACTTTATTCAGTTTATTCATTTATTTCATATAATTAGGCTCCTGGAGAGCACTTTTATATCGTCATTTTTTTTAAACTAACCTAAGAGTGAATTACCGCTAATAATAATCAAAAACACATAATAAATTAAATAGACACTGAACAATTTTGTATAATATGGAAAGCATCAATTATTTACAAATTCCTCCATTTCCCCATTTCAAAAGAAACTGACTACGCAGGGCATTCTCGAAATCGGTTTTCAAACTGCTGTCAGACAAATATCACCATCTGCCCGGGACTACGGAAGCTGAAAAGCAACCCAAACGAAGGGTTGATTTTAAAAATAATTTTGGTTACATATACGCGAGATAAACGTGAAAACTATTTCTATTTCAATGAGAGTAGCTCGCCAGTTTTAAAAGGTAATGTACCCACATCCCTAATCCAATGTCGTTTTGGAGCTCTACCACTAGTGTTCTCAAGTACAGAACCTCACAAATCCTCTCAAAGCATAAATATAAGAGCTGCTTGACAATAAGAGCGATTACTAACGTATTTAACTGTGAGCTTAGTTATCAAGAGAGTTGTCGTTATGAGACTCAGACAGTAATGCTTATTTTACACTATCGGTCTTTAGATTTTTTTGTGAAAAAAAAAATTTACGAACGAAATATGATTTCGTGAGCTACACGCATTGAAATAAAACTAGTTTTCGCATTTACCTCGCGTATGTTAAACTAATCTCATAATATTATCATTTTAATTAAATATACCTACTCGAGGAGTTTCAAGATCAATGTAATAAATGCGAGAACAATCCGAAATGTATTTTAATTTCAATAAATGAATGAATTTTTGCAAGGTGTAAAGTTAAAAAGGGTAGAAAAAAAAAGGATACGATTAAAATAACTTTTATCGTAAAATAGATATTGCGATAAAGACTATAGTTTTGTCAATTTGTTATGAGAGTAAAATGCGAGTGCTTTTTTTCTAAATTTAATCCAAAATTTATTTCATGCAAGAAAAAAATACGATATTTTAACAAATAAGATAAGAAAGAAAAATATCTTATTATCTCGCGGTGTTACGCATAATTAGTACTATGAGCGTCTTAACTTTGCCAGCTTAGATTGAATGATGTGGCCCTTCGGTGTAAGGTGTAATTTGTTTAATATTTGGCAGTACAAACTTTTTTAAGGACATTATCACAAGCAAATTTAGGACATAACATAACTACTATGGGAAATACACTTTATGAATAGTGATATTATGTAATATTAAGATCTGACAAGTACCTAATGATTACGACAGTAAATATCAGGACATTTTAGATTATGAATAAAAAACGAACAAAGGTAACAAAATGAAGAACCACAAAAAGTACCAATCAATTATTGTACTAACGCAAAGTTTATAAGTAAGTGAAATCATATTTTACATTCCGAGAGTAGAGAATAGGCTTTAATTTTAAAGAAAAAGGAGAAATCTGCAAATCGTCGTCGTCAGGAGACATTTTCAATAGCCCTCCAGTTTCCATTTGAAATCGAAGCAAACAGTATTACCGTATTGTCCACTTCAGCTCAAAAACGCATCATATCATCGACAAGCCAATAACTACTTTATGCCTATGTACACAAAGTCGTAAGGAAGTGAAGGTAATTGCTTTGTTTCCGTACGTGACGTTGCCATAGCGACGCTTATTAAAGGATGTTATTCACACATATTCATCGGAATATGACGCTTAGCATGGATGCGATAGGGGTGAAATGTGTTTAAAATGTTATAGGTGACATGTCTTATCTTTATGTTTACTTAATTTGACATGTATTTATCACTAAACAGGTCATAAACGGCTGTTCTCATAGAGATGAAATTGTACGAATTTCATCTCTATGAGAACAGTTTTGGAGTGAATATATGGAGAGTTGAGATTCATAATTGGAACCCATAAGTACAGCAGTTGGTTGAGTACCTATAAAAATTATAGCATTTTTGTTCAAAATACACAGAAACATTCTACCCGACCAGTTTTTATTTGATCGCTATAAAAAAATTACATATTAATTCGAAAATACTTTAACACTATTTTTTTTTACAAAATAGCTGTGCCCGCGACTTCGTCCACGTGAGAAAAAATATGAAGTTTCTACCCGGACGAAGTCGTGGGCGCAGCTAGTATAAAAGTTGCCTAAGTTACTCCTTATTACATCAGCTACCTACCCGTAGAAGTCTCGTCAAAGTCGGATACACTCCAATTCTACTTATTTGTATGTAGGTATGTATGTATGTATGGAGATAAAAGTAGCCTAAGTTACTCCTTATTACATCAGCTACCTTCCCGTGGAAGTCCCGTCAAAGTCGGATACACTCCAGTCTACTTATTTGTATGTAGGTGTGTATGTATGTATGGATGTATGGAGATAAAAGTAGCCTAAGTTACTTCTTGTCACATCAGCTATCTGCCAGTGAAAGTCCCATCAAAATCGGTCCAACCGTTCCCAAGATTAGCCCCGCCAAACAGACAGACAGACAGACAAAAATTGTAAAAAATGTTGTTTTGGTATATGTACCGTGTATATATACATATGCATTTAGTAAAAAGCGGTTATTTCAATATTACAAACAGACATTCCAATTTTATTTATTTGTATGTATAGATAGATACCTAAATTTGCAAAAGGCTCCATGAAATATAAGATTTAAATAACTTTGGGGCTGAATGGTTTGACAATTATCACTACTCAGCAGTCAATTCTGAAATCACGAAAAAAAAAAAATATTTCTTACATTTTGCTGCGAGATAATGAACATTTTGAATGGAGCAGATAATTTGTTTTTCACTATTTCGGATTTCATCCTATAGTTAAGTTGTTCATAATAATGGCAACCCTTGAATCGTCTCACTGCTGGGCACGAGTCTCTCCCTTTTTTGGGGGGAGGCCTGGAGCTTACTCCACCACGCTGCTCCAACGCGGGTTAGTGGAGATACGGGTTAGTGGCCAACCCGTTGTCGGATGTTTTCAAACTGCCCATAAGGCCTCCGACAAGGTTCAACGACTGCTATCTATCGCACACACCCGACCGCGCCCGTATCGCACAACCGAGTAGATCGCTTGCGATCTACACCAGCCGCGGGGTTATGCGCGCTTCAGTTCATAACGATTTTTAAAACATAATGAAGTTGTTTTTATTGATGTTTTAAACAAGTGAAGCTACAGTTACATGTGGTTTGCGAAATTCCGAGAAATTTTCAAACAAGAGAATTATCTTCAAACCTGCAATATCCTGTGAAAATTATTACATGAGCAAACCAATAAAATATATAGAGATCCATAATTCGCAGTTAAATTGAACTCCGATTGGGATTACGGCACGTTCTCGTATCATCAATTAAAGGATTAGCACGCGAGCCGATTACTGGATGCCATTGTTTGCGAGTACTGAACAAACAGTGCACTTGCAAATATGGCTTCGCATGCCTAGGAATTGCTAAGTGACATACGAGTAATTAAAAAAAGGAAGACGTTCAAATATACGCATAGAACGGTAAATTTAAAATTATTCGATAAAGTATTTATGTACTTTATATTACGTTTTTTCGCCGTAAGTAATTACTTTAATTTATATATTATTTTCCGCACCCTACACAAAGCTTTCCCATGACCCCATGGTTGACTGTCAGAGAATGCCTAGTGGCATTAAGTCCGCCATATGTACAAGGTGCATAGAAGCATAAATAAATAAATTAGTATTTGTTTTTATATTATTTCGCATTAACACATGCTTGTGAAATATATTTTTATATTGGAAGAGCTAGACTAGATTCCCAGTAGGCCGCGAGTTCGAGACTCGCCTGAAGTCAAATTTTTCTTTCCATTTTTCTTTAAGTAAAATGAATTAGTGTTTCCTCAATTTAGTGATTATGTTTTCTACATTGACTGTCATCCCACAGAGCTGAACTTACCAATTTAGCGGCATTCAAATTTATCAAGAAACCAATCTTTCAAGAAATATTGCATGCCACTTATAAACATAATAATATAAATTATTGGCAATGCAGGTTTAAAACCGGCCAAGCCCCAAGCTTTAACCCGGCTATTTATAATAATCACACGTCACCCAGTACTGTCATACAGTTTAGCTGTCAACATGTCTTGTCCAAACAACCACATGTTACAGAATGAAACGACTGGGAGCTATCAATTACTGTGACACCGGGGGTTAGATTTGGGCTTTGAAAATGGCGGAAATTAAAAAAAAAAATACAACAAAAATTCGATACTTTTAGGTACGTCTCTAATATTAAATGACTCAGAAATCCAAGGTTTGATCTCCAGGTCAAGGATTATAAGTTAAAGGTTTTTTTGCTTCTTCAGCGCCTGTAATGACAGACGTAAGTTGTTATAATTTGTTTTATGCACCTAATCAAGATGGCAAACAAGAATGCAGATCACATTGATGTTAAGTGATGACTGCATAGACACCCACACAAAGACCAGAGGTAAAAATGATACGTTGCCACCCCTGAGACCTTAGTTATTATGTGATAGTTATTACTGGGCCATACATTACCATTTAACCGGAATATGATAGTGCTGAGTGCTACAATTTAGCGGCGAATAAATTAGGTAATGCGGTGGTGCCTACGCCCTCGAGCTCCTACACTGGAACTCTACCACCAGTAAAATATAAATATATTATCCTTTATCTTTGGTGATATTGTGATTTTACCCTTTTCTGAAAGTTACCCAGTGCCTAGGAGTTTGATAACCTGTTACATGGGCCTCAACGTGGGTGTTTGTTGTATGTGTGCTTAAATGCATTTACCTCTGCTTATCCCTTGCAGCATACAGGCGTGAAGTTACGTTAACGTATTATCACCTACGTGAAAATGATACATAAAAACATAGGTACATGATTAATTGATATTTAATGATTTTCTCACTTAAGAATTCTACCACAGCAAAAAATATAAAAAATACCAAATGTTTTCTGTGATCACGAAAGTTGAAAAGCGACCGGAACGTCGGGTTGATTTTAAAAATCATTATAATTTAATGTACGCCAGATAAATCCTTAAAAAGTTTTATTTCAGAATAAAATATCCTGTCAACCCGCTGTTTTCCTGGCCACAAACGACAAGCGCAGTAAACGTTAATTAGTGCAAGTTGCCAATTTGCGGGTCTCAAATTGTCTGACTACGTTTGCAAGTTAAAGGGAATTGTACACTGTGGGCATTTTTAAGGTTCCGTATCCAATAGATGGGAATGTTACCATAATAATATTGTTGGTAGAGTGTACTGGTGGTAGAGTTCCAGTGTAAAAGCACGAGGGCGTAGGCACCACCACATTACCTTAATACCGTTAATTGCAGAGAGTTATGATTCTCCCATCATTAATAAATGTATCGGTTTGCTTATAACACATAGACATATCACATCAAAATAGTAAAATTACTTTTCTATATTGACATTTAATTTACATCTACCTTTTTAATACTGTCATTTAATTTACATCTTAATAAATACAAATTTGACAAATTTCAATATAAATTATACTAATACTTAATTAACTATTAAAACATTATTACTATTTTACAGTTTGACATAGTAATTGCGCGTAATTTATGCGAAATTGAATAATAATTAAATTTTTAATTTTATTTATAATTATACTACATAGGTACTTCCCGACTGTCTGGTGATAGAATCAATTGATGCATTTATTAATGAATTATGTAATTAAAAAAAAAAAAAATACTAAGCAGGTACTAATATAACTACTACTAACATAGACCATAAGTTTTTATATATTACTAACCATGAACTGTGAATTGTTTGCAATAAAATCTAATCTAATCTAATCTAATTACCTAATCTATCTGCCACATGGTAGTGTTCAGCAATATCGTGTTCCAGTTAGAAGGTAATGTATGGCCTCGTAATAACTATCACAGAGACATAACAACTAAGGTCTCAGGGATGGCAACGCATCTCCATTTTGGCCTCTGGTCTTTGTGTAAGTGTCTATAGGCTGCAGTCATCACTTAACATGAATGTGAACTGCATGCTTGTTAGCCATTTTCATTACATGAAAAAAAAAGAAATTGTTGATGCGCACTGGTTGACCATCTGAATGCAATTATACCTACATCTGATAATTGATGCTTCTGGTGATAGACTCCAGTGACGGGGCTCGCGTGCATACTCACTACCGCATTACCTAGTACTTTAAGTACTGGCCTTAGTACTGCCGCTTCATCATAACAGCTGGACCAAAGCCTGCCCTTAAGGGGGTCAGATTGGGATCGACTCAACTTAGTGCAGTTCAACCCTTCGAAGATACAAGTCTGCGCGTTCACGGCAAAAAAAAACCCTATTCATTTTAGCACCACAGTTCCAGGGCACTCCGCTTGCCATTGGTAAGAGTATCGGTATCCTGGGCGTTGACATATCGAACGAAGTGCAATTTGGGAGTCACATTGAGTGTAAGACCAAGTTGGCATCCATAATGTTGGGGGTGCTTTATAAGGCTCAAGTGCGGCCCCATCTAGAATACTGCTCTCATTTGTGGGCGGGTTCAATGGTGAGTGCTCTGTCGAACTGTTCGACATGGTACCACTGTCTCTTTTCCTACACCGTACTACCCGCCGAAGAGAGAAGTTTCACCCTCACCGACTGGACACCTGGCAGCGCTCAACGGTGCGGTTTTCTCGTTCGTTCCTGCACAGAACGTGTAAATTGTGGAACGAACTTCCCTCTGAGGTGTTCCCTCGGTGCTACAATATGGGGTTCTTCAAAATTGGCGTCAAAAGAGTCCTTCAGGGCTGGCAGCGCCTTGGCAACTCCCCTGGTGTTGCAAATGTTCATAGGCGACGGTGACCACTTACCATCAGGTGGCCCATCTGCTTGTCTGTCAACTTAATGACATAAAAAAAAGGTGGGGAAAAATGCCATAACAGCCACCCTTGACATGTGGATTAGCGATCTAAATGGCGGTAATTTTATCGCAGGACGCTTCTTCTTATAAATGAATACGCTTACACTCACAGTTTCGGTTGCCTGACTGCACTAGTAGAAGAATTTTATTCCAGTAGAAGAAAATTCTTCCTCTAGTGTTGGGTCGTCACGCGTCCTGACTGCCGCTTAATGGTAGCTATAGCTTAATGGTACTATTGTATTCCGCTCAGGCGGTATGTACGGCCCTATAACTGCTAGCACAGAGGCATAACAGGTTGTTGTTGTATTCACTTACCATCAACGTGATCTCACATAAGAAATATCATCATCAACATATTTCAGATGAAAAACGTCTACTATTGGACAAAATCACAATAATACTTATTGTAAATGTGAAAGTTTCTTTGTTTGGATGTTTGTCCATCAATCACGCCGAAACTATAGAATGGATTTTGATTAAAGGAGATGTTGCAAAAATGTATGGACCTCCGGCCATGTATTGTACACAATATCATTAAACAGGCAAAATCAATATCAAAACGTTTTTTACTGCATATTTTTACTTTTTATTTTTAAAGAAAAATGCATGTGTTAATGCGTAATAATATAAAACAAATATTTTTAACTTATTTAGCTTTCTTTGCAGTTACAAAACATTATTTGCAGTTAGAATTGCAACTCAAAACCTACATGGCGAATATGGCGGGCGATGTAATTTTGACATTTTCATTTTTTAAATTGTATTTTGATAATATAGTACTTGGAGAAAAAAGTAATATTTTCTAAATACTATCGAAATCGATTGATCCCAAGTGTCGGCTGTATCGCCGCCATGTATAACATAGTTGAAAATGATAACATCGTTTGAATTAATTGTGGCTGTAACTCTAAAATATATTCTTGAATAAATTAATTGTATTTTTTTCGGATTTTTCTTTAATTTACCCATTTTTTGAGGTAGTGTACGAACCAGAGCCGAGCTCGCAACATCTCCTTTGTTATACAGATATGGTATTAGGTGACTTAGATTAAAGGATACTTTTTATTCCGAAAAATGATTTGATGAGTTTCCACAGGTTAAGCGAAAACCGGCTTACACGCGGGCGGAGCCGCGGGTAACAGCTAGTTACCTGTATACCAAAGAGGCCCAAAACGACCGTTCCTGGGCCACCCCCACCCAGTAATTATCATGGTTATTTCAGGCAAAAGACGTCCACAGATGGACAAAGGCCAATATCGCTGTATTTTAGTATCTTGATCAACGAGTAAGTACTCGTAGTTGTATAGAAGTGTAGCTGTCATATGAAGCTCGATAAAAAGTGGCATTACGGCCTATTGCTAATAGCGAACGAAGCTAAAAACTTTATCTAATGCTAATTAGTGTTCTATTTTTGTGCCAAAAAACCAAATTGCACGCAGAGAAAGTAACTGGAAACGGCTAATATGATATCAGTCGGATAATCTATCCATCTAATCTGTAAATCCAAGCGTCGTACAAACTATAGGCAAACAATACCAAAACAGCCCAACACTGCCAACACAATCTAATATATATCTTGAAATAAATCATAACCTAAACTTTGATTGGAATATTCTAAACTAGTCTTTAAAGTGTACACGGTTAATGCGAAAGTCGTGTAAATTTCAATATAATGTCCCCTCTCTTGAAGACGTTTAGTGAGTGTCGTGGCGATTTCGAACATGTCAGTCTTAGCAACTGTCACGCCACGTGGCATGTTCGGGGGAAAGTGGGCCATGAGATTAGCGGGAACACAAGCGCTTATTTTTGCGCTTTAGATTTTATGTAGAGGATAGTTTATACATAATTTAATAATAAGTGATCTATTAAGTCAATTTCTTATTTTAAATTCTGTCTGATTCAACAAGATATTTAAAATGTATATTATTATATTATCTTTACTGGTGGTAGAGCTCCAGTGACGGAACTCGCGGGCGTAGGCACCACCGTATTACCTTATATACTTGTCGCTAAATGGTAGTGTTTTGCACTATCGTGTTCCGGTCAGGTGGTAATGTACAGCCCTGTAATTTCCGGCACAGAGGCATATTACCTTAGGCCTCAGGAGTGGTAACGCATCTGCTTTTTGATCTCTGGTCTTTGTGTGGTATAAGCTGCAGTCATCACTTAACATCAATGTGAACTGCAAGCTTGTTTACCACTTCCATTACATAAAAAAAAGATCATAATTATATATATATATAATTATATATATTATATCGTAGGAAATTACATTTAGCCACTTTACTCTTCGGCATTGTGCAAACTGGTAGACCCGATTATCTCTTTAAGAAACTATCTTGGGCACGGGATCGCGACCGACAATGTCTCAGAGCCACAACCAAACCTCTGATCATGCCGAAACATAGAACAGCAGCTTTCCGGGGTAGCTTCAAGTTTGCCGCCACCTGTTGCTGGAATGATCTTCCGCCCCCTTTGCGAGCTCTGAAAACACAAAACACATTTAAACTCAGATTCAAAAATATATTGTTAAATGAACAGAAGTCCGAAGTAATGTAATGCAGTTACTCACTCTCGTAAAGACACCTCACGTGGGCGTTGCGTAGCCGGCACTTCCATTTATCCGATCAATTTAATTTCACGGGACTCACAAATATACTTGATATAAATGGATTCCCTGGTACGACGCTATAGTTATCAAGTTTACCAACCACGTTGCGTGCCACGTGGAACATTTATTTAATTTTTCAGGTATGTAGGTACATAATTTCTTTTCTCACCATATTATGACACTTGACACGTCACTTGACGTCACTCACGACAGTGACAGTAAACAAAATGGCGGACGGTGGTGGTAGCTGCATTCCGTTTATGCGACTGTCTCTTTTTATTATTATTTTTTCCTTTATTATTATTATTATTTATTTTTTTTTGATTGTTTTTATAAATATTTTAATATTTTATTTTATTTATCTGTTGGTTTGAGTATTTATGTATTCTTTTCAATTTCCACTATTGCGGCTATTTACGTAATTTTATTTCTAAGCTTTATAGGTATATAGGTATTTTTAACTTATTTTATTTTAGGTACATATGTTTATTATTTTATTATCGTAGTGTAATATATATATGTATTGATGGTAGTTTACTTAAATATGAATAATATATAAGAAGTCTATTTCTTTCTGGCTATTCGTTTAAGAGGTTCAGGCATTGCCTGGCAGCTTGAAGTTCGTGATGCCACTAGGACCCACCAGAATATCAGCGCTGCAGTCACTCTGCAGCAATCAGCTGAGGTGGGTGCCGTTTTTCTTGGCTTCCCACAACCAAATATGTAACCATTGTTTTACTTGTTTTTAACTTTATTATTATTGGTTGTTGTGTGTGTGCCATGAAAATAAATATTTTTCTTCTTTCTTCTTCTTCTAATTTCAGCCGAAAGACGACCATCGCGGCACCAAAGCCTCCCCATAAGGGAGATATGACATAATCGCCACGCGTGTCATACGGATTGATGATCGTTGTTAGTACTAAGTATAGTTTTATCACAGGATGCTGTTGCTCATCTTACGTAAATACCCTTACTAACACCTCTTTGGAATGGAATGAAACAATTCGATTGACGGACTGCACTGGCGGCAAAATTCTCTTGCACTAGAAGAAAATTCCTCCACTCGTCAGCGGTGGGGTCATCATGTCCGGATGCCGAATACATATTATCGTACTTTAATTAAATACTAAGACTTGATTTAAACAAGAAAATTCTAAATCACTGATCTACCAAAATAAGTTAGTAATGACTTATTTTTATTTATGATGACGACGAACAAAATAAATCAATGTGTTTACAAAAAGAACGTATGTACTTAAGTTATAAAAGGGACCGTATATTTATTTTATGATATTCGACACATAATTAAGACGCCTGAATTATTTTTTACATTTTACTCAATAATAACTCACTTATGCTTTTCTATATAATTAACATTTTTAGATTTTAATATTTATTTAACGATTTATACACTTAAACAAAATATTCACTGACGAAAATATCAAAAAAATATGTGTACAAAAATATCCTTTGTTGGTTATACTATACATATAGGTATCGCTATTCTCATAGCCCCAAATCGCATATAACACGAAGTGATTGCTCGGAGGGTAGATTGAATAACGCTCTGTTTATTTTCGCTTCATCTGTCGTAAACAGTGGTTCCGTTTTGGAGATCACTAGTGAAATGTAAACTGAAAACAATATTGATTCTTCTCTTTTGTGAATCAAGTAACAGGGACTTTTGGGCGTAAAATGTGGAATTGTTCGTATTAGGCGTTGAAAAGTAATGATGTTTGAATATAGCCCTAAGTACCTAAAATAAAAAATCTTTTAATATTTTTCTACATTATAAATACCTTCGTAGTCTTCGGGTTGCAGGCCACTACGTGCTTTTGGATTTTTTTCAATTTCGGAAGCTTCCCAGTACCACCCTCAGAACAGAAATAATGTGCCAAAGGTGTCAGCGGTCTCGCCACCTGATTTTTTTTTTTTTTATGTAAAGGAAGTGGCAAACAAGCATGCAGTTCACATTGATGTTAAGTGATGACTGCAGCCTATAGACACCCACACAAAGACCGAGGTCAAAATGCAGATGCGTTACCACTCCTGAGGCCTAAAGTGTTATGCCTCTGTGCCGGAAATTACAGGGCCGTACATTACCACCTGACCGGAACACGATAGTGCTAAACACTAGCATTTAGCGGCAAGTATATTAGGTAATGCGGTGGTGCCTACGCCCGCGAGCTCCGTCACTGGAGCTCTACCACCAGAAGAAACACACGTCTGACAAACCATAAGACTGACAATTTTATGTTTATTTTATCTATCTACTCCCACAGGGAATAGGGGGAAGTTAAAATTATTGAACTAACCTGGGTTGCACCACGATATTTGTTAAAGTTAAAATTATTGTAAGATTTCAAATCTTTCTAGTTAGAAAGGGATGTGAAATGTCACAGTAACTTTAACTTTAACAGATATCGTGGTGCAGATCAGGTTTAGTTTTAGTTAAAATTATTGAACTAAGTTTTAGTTCAGTAATTTTGACTTCTAGTTTTCGGATTTATTTAGCGTAGGTGTATTAAACTAAAATTATTTTAATTTTTATTTATTTACATAATATCTATACAAATAAATAAAATTGGATTGTCTGTTTGTAATATTAAAATAACCGCTTTTCTCTAAATGCATCTGTATGTTTATACGGTACATATACGCAAACAACATTTTTTAAAGGTTTTGTCTATCTGTTTGTTCCCGTTAATCTCGGGAACGGTCAGTCAAAGCATCTGGTCTCTTCTAAGAAAGGTCTCTCTGCCGACGCCAGAAGGCGTGGTTGTACTGTAAGTAGTAATTACCAAGTGAAACCAGGTACTGAGCACCGTAATTATCATCTTTTCAAAGCAAAATTAATACGACAGAAAATGCGAGAGTTAAAGAGCTTCATGTTATGGGGTTGGGTAAACTTTGTAATATCTCCGTGTCAGTTTATCCTTCGGTTATTCGAGCTATAAAAACGTAAAGATTGATTTACTTTAATTCTCAATACCTTGCAAAGAAAGCCAAGGCTAGGTATTATCAAGGTACTTGACCACATGGACGCTTTAGAGTGCCGGCCCTCAAGATGAAAAATTAAAACAGTGTCTGTACTTCTATATCGTAACAATCCAATACACCATAAATAAAACAAAACGACAGAAAAAATTTAACAACTAACTTCAGGCTGTTGCTTTTATTTGTTTAGCAACTAACTTCAGACTATTGCTTTTATCTGTTTAGCAACGAACTTCAGACTGTTGCTTTTATCTGTTTAGCAACGAACTTCAGACTGTTGCTTTTATCTGTTTAGCAACTAACTTCAGAGTGTTGCTTTTATCTGTTTATCAACTAACTTCAGACTGTTGCTTTTATCTGTTTAGCAACTAACTTCAGACTGTTGCTTTTATCTGTTTAGCAACTAACTTCAGACTGTTGCTTTTATCTGTTTAGCAATTAACTTCAGACTGTTGCTTTTATCTGTTTAGCAACTAACTTCAGACTGTTGCTTTTATCTGTTTAGCAACTAACTTCAGACTGTTGCTTTTATCTGTTTAGCAACTAACTTCAGACTGTTGCTTTTATCTGTTTAGCAACTAACTTCAGACTGTTGCTTTTATCTGTTTAGCAACTAACTTCAGACTTTTGCTTTTATCTGTTTAGCAACTAACTTCAGACTGTTGCTTTTATCTGTTTAGCAACTAACTTCAGACTATTGCTTTTATCTGTTTAGCAACTAACTTCAGACTGTTGCTTTTATCTGTTTAGCAACTAACTTCAGACTGTTGCTTTTATCTGTTTAGCAACTAACTTCAGACTGTTGCTTTTATCTGTTTAGCAACTAACTTCAGACTATTGCTTTTATCTGTTTAGCAACTAACTTCAGACTATCCCTTTTGTCTGTCGATGCGCGTGCGCAGCGTAAAAATTCACTCTAGTCATTTGTTCCAATCGCGCCAAAAAAAAAACTTAAAAACATATAAAATTATTTTGTACAAATCTTGCTAATAGTGTTCTACACTGAAAACAGATTATTGGTTTTGGGTAGCTTGTCATGTTGATCATATTCAAAACTAATTTTGAAGCTGGCAGCCATTTTCAAGCATTCAACCTAAGTTAATTCAAACGAATGAAAAGTGTACATGTAATTACTAATAATTAGCAATTTCAATTTTCTGAACTAGTTTCCTATCAATGTACATCATTAGCTATGTATTCATGCCGTTCTTATTAACAAGTTACGTTAACATTACCTATGTAATTGTGAAACGGTCGCGCTACTTCCGAAAGTGGGACTATTGCTTCGTATTAGTTTAGAGCTATTAGATCATTTCGTTTCTAATAAGTGTTGGTATGCTTGGTTTTCATTTCGAAATGTTTGCACGCTGCTCCAATGCGGATTGGTGGAAACACGAGTTAGTGGTCAACCCGCTGTCGGGTGTTTTCAAACCTCCCATACGGCCTCCGACAAGGTTTAACGATTGCTTGACTGAACAATTGACTTAATCATATCAATTTCCACCCCCATCAAATCTTAAAACATCAAAATCAACAAATACCAAAACGTAAATACCCAAAACATCACAAGGAAATCCAAAGAAAATTAATAGCATACATAAATTTTGCATAGAAACCACAACCTGTAATTTGATGTCTACAAATGACAGGGTTCGTTAGGGTGAACTTATGGGGGTCGGTATTCATTATGTGTCTTGTGTAACCGATAATTTTCGTGTCTCCGCAATAATTTCGTATGAATATGTTATTTTCATCGGGCTTCATATTTCGTGTTATTAAAGGATTATTTTTCCCCTTTTCAATTCTGATTCGAGAGAACACATGCGACCGTGTTTATTTTGATCCGTAAAATCTGAAGCGTAAGGGACGCTTTTTATTACAGGGTTAACAGTTATAACACTTCTTAAGCTTTTGATATAGCATAATACGTGCAGAACAATGACGTAATTATTTATTTAACGTGAGAAACATTTCACAAAATGATGCAAATGCCTTTTTTGAGTACATGAGTACGTAAATGAAATACGATTGATGAATTGTGGTTTCCGATTCCGATCCTGGAACGAGATATTTTTGTATGGCGCATCATATTAAATGCTTAAATCATTAAGTCGTTATGATATATTACACCAATGTCCACGTATGGACCTTATCAATGTAAAAATGATTCCCAAAAATTGGTCCACTTTTAAAAAAAAATGTTTTAAGGTACATATTTAAAACAGCGCATTCTCTTTTGCCGTAGTATTATTACATATTATCTGCTTTTGCTTCCGTAGCTCTTGTGATGTCTAGCCGCTTTACCACCAATGTAATACGACTGCATTGGTTATACTGAAATTACAGGTTCGATCCCTGCCCACAGTCAAGTTTTTCTTTACATTTTTCAAATAATCTCTTCAGATGTGACTTATCACACAATGCATTTTTTGCGACATTTGAGATTAAGAGCACAATTTTTGATAATATCTTGAAAGGTGCTATTTTTATCATAATAACTAGCTGTTGCGAGCGCCTTCGCCCGCATTTCAATTTTTCCTGAATTTTCTTTGCTATAAACCTCACGGAGCCCGAGACCTTTCCAACGAATGCAAAACCGTGGAAATCGGTTCGTGCGTTCTGGAGTTTAAGCGTCAGGAAGGAAAACCTTAATTATTTTTATATTATAGAATATAATTAGGGTAAATTACTCATCACAGTGCCTTACGGAATAAAAATACTGTACAAATAAAATTATACACAATGATTAAACAGCGACATGGCTTAAAAATAGTGGCAGTAAGATAAAAAAATACATAAAAAGAATACAAAAACGATACTGAACGCAAAAGATTCATTACAGCAACAGCCCAACAGAGGGTAATGACGTTAATCAATACGTTAAGTAAAGTGCAAGTCCTACGAAAGGGCAGAGAGGTGGGTAAATAGTGGGGGTCGATTGCCGATTTACCCCACTGACCGGTTTGTTTGCTACATGATACGGGCAACGGTTTATTTGTAACGAAATACGGTTCTATAGTTTTTCCTTTGGTGATTTGGTCTCTTTTGTTTACATATCTGACAAATTATTGTAAAATGTAATTCAAGGCGTGTATTTTTTGGAAGGATTGAATACGTCTTTACTTTATTATTAATATTATAAAGGAAATATACAACATGAAAGCAGTTTCAACAACGAAAGCGGCAAATCCTGGAACATACTCTGCCTCACCACGTGGTGTATACCTTCTTTTTTTTTACGAGGTGGAAATGCCCCTGCACTCAACCGACCCTTTGGGGAAAGTCGGGATATGAGGGACTTGGACCCCCAAAACCACCTCGGTGCTGACTTCAGTGCAAAAAAGGGGGATCCGGGTACACTATAAACACTGCTCTGGTTCCCCCCTCGTACTTCGCCTCCATCCAAGGCTCGTCCACGGGGGCTTTTTGAGCCCCCCTATCGTCACTTACCACGATGACCTGTGGCTACCTCGGTCACCGTCCTCACGGAGCCGCGAGTGCTAAGCGACCAGAGCCCCCACTCTTGCCGCCCGCGGCTCATATCCCCTTTTAGTCGCCTCTTACGACAGGCAGTGGATACCTCAATCCTGTTCTATAGGCCCGAAACTGCAGGGCCCACGTGGTGTATACCTGCTTACCACTTAGACTAATTCAGATGTGAATATAGTTGTCATTATTGCTAATCTGGCGTCGGGACGTGATGACCCCACCGCCCACTAGCGGAAGAATTTTCTTCTACTGCAAGGGAATTCTTCCACTAGTGCAGTCAGTCAACCGAACAATGGCGGTCAAACCATTCCAATAGGGCGACAGCATAAAAAACAACGCGGGATGGGCGGCAGATTCCTGCGATAAAACTACCGCCACTACGATCTCCAATCGGCCTGCCAAGCGTAGCGATTATGGCATATTCTTCTCTAATGACGCACAACACAGTTGTGGGCGTCTTTGGGGAAGGCGTTGTCCAGCAGTGGACGTCTTTCGGCTGGAGTGATGATGATGCTTATTGCTAAGAACATGCACTATTTTCTTTTAAAAGTATCCATTATAAGCGAACGTAAAACCATTTTCTCTTATGTTCATATCTTCACTTTTCACACACCGAGTGTCAATTTGCTTTCGAGATTTAACACCTTCCTTCTCGGCATTCACTGTTTTGTTTAAACTTTACAATATTGCAAAGCAATTCTATGGGCATTGTGAATGTATAAACCCATACTTTGCGGTCATAAAATGAGCTTTCAACCGTCATACAACAATGTTGTATTGACATTATTTGTATATATAGCCGGTTGCGAATTGCGAATGAAAGTTACGGGAGCTTGGAGTATTGTTACTGAATGATTATCCTAAAATATATGCTCAACAGATACCTCGAAGTATTTGTGTTTCAATAGCTGTTTTTGTGTTGTTGAGGACTGTGTCCAGTGTAGGTTTGAATTTGTACACAGAGGCATCATTTACTGAAACAAAACATATAACTAGATACTCTATGTTTAAGAGAAGTGTGGTTCAGCTAAGTTGTTGATTGTCTCTCAAAAGACATTTTCTCCTTATAAACATTTTTGATTTCGTATACCTTCTCGATGTAGGTATACGCAAGGGCAGAAGCGATAAGTTTTATTCTTATAAAGTATTTTGCCAGGTAACACGACTTATTTAAATACAATTATTTCACAAATTGATCGGAAAAAGCCAACATTCGAACACTGAGTACCCACGTGTACTTAGCTATCAGAGCATACGTTTGAATTAATCCCCGTTATAATTATGACATGTGTAATTATCTGTGTGTATAGCGAAGTGCTGCCGTAAACGATTGATGACAGTACTACGGTACGTTGCTAATAAACATTTTTTTTACCAGTTTCAAAGCTGGTGATAGAAATACCAGGCTATTTGGTGCAAGCAAGAGCGAGCAAGTCACGTTATGCTGACCCGGAGAAGAAAAGCTCCCTTCGCTTAAATCTAATCCGGCGAATTGCAAATTGCACACTTATTTGCAAATTTATTTCACACAACATTTTAAAATTTAATTTGCACATTAATCACAAATTAATTTCGCGGTTACCAAACCAAAACCAGACGTTATGGCCGTTTTCTATTTATAGAATAATACTTCAAAAATTGCAATCCCGGAATTAGTAATAGTATATCCGATCACTAAATCAACCAGGCATTTTAGATCAATAATAATGTTCCATCTGAATCCCTTGGCGATTCTCTTTGATAGTTTCATCCGCATCAATATTGTATTTAGCTTTAAGCAGATTCAAGCTACCCATTTTATGCGTTCAGACAAGCATTATTCGCGGAACAGTAGCGTTTCCCCGTCGTAAATCAATTTAATATCTCTGGAAGAGTTACCTAGAAGCGAGCGGAGAGCATGGTGAATATGGTGATATGGACACTTGAGTCGTTGAATGGCTGAGTAATATCAATGTATAAGTATCTTTATTTCTCTGGACTCTATGGCAATTTGGTGTCACGATTAGGGCTGACAGGTTACTATATTGTTAAAAACAGTATTATACTGTTTTTCAGTACATTATACATTTTACTGTTGAATAAAGGTAAAGTATAAAAATTACTGTTTTCAGCATCAAAATGTGTCTAATAGATAAGTGCTTAGTACAACGGTTGATTTCGATGAGACTAATTGTTTTTCATTAAATTGGATGAGTTTTATTCAGAATATGATATGCTCATTTATTTTCACTTTTCATGATATCGTGATGCTTAGGAAGGCCTTAAAAATACTTTTAATAACTAAGTTGTGCCAGAAGCACTAAAAATATATCTTTCAAACATTAAAACTTTTAACTTTTTTCTCAACGCTGTTCATTTACTGTCTCGGTCCTACATATACTATATAAATATACTTTATTTCTGGAAAATAAAGCTGGCAACCCTAATTTCGATTCTGAATAAGATAAGATTTATTTGTCATGAAGTAACTAACAAGCACACAGCTTACAAACATTGATGGTAAGTAATACTGTAGCTTATAATATGGAGTCAAGAGTCTTCGGACTCGGCGTGCATCAACGAAGAGAGTGATGTATGTCGGACAGGCAAGGAAGCTTTGTAAAAGCATAGATATTCGCCACTTCACACTCTTTGCTTATCCTGGGAGGAGACTAGACATGTAACTTACACTTATCAATTCAATGTGATTTGGTAAGTACACCTAGCTTGCAACTTTCATGACAAAACAATAGGGCAAAGCTTTGAGAAGGTTTCCCAAATAGATTGCAAACTTTTCAACATAACCATTTATTCCAGTGGCTATCCAGACTCGGGAGGACAATAAAGAAAAATAAATCCATAAATAACAAAAGTATGGTTAATAAAGCGTCGCGAGAAGGCGAAAGTTAATTTCCTGTTACGTCCACGGATCTATAGAGTTCTACAGGTGAAGCTAAGATATAGGTACCTACCGAATAAGCAACAATATAGCAAGGATTTAATTTAACTGATAGAGTTCCTGTGGTGGAGCAACAGTCTATTCGGTTATCTTTTTACCAATAATATAGCATTATGTTAGCTTAGTACAAGCTTTTAATCGCGAATGAAGCTACGAATGACAAGACGTGTTTTTTCGTTGGTGGTTTCAACGAATCGGAGAGCTTCCCTCGTGTTATAGTTCGGTCAATTGAGTACTGGTGGGATACTAGTTTACGAATAAAGGGAATCATTTTTGTAAAGCATTGATTGCTGAACCATCGGAAAGGAAAGAAGCTGCAGTAAAAGTATTGTTAAAGTCACTGGAGCCTTTATTTTCACACTACTATATTATGATGGTTTCCTAGGGAACAGGGATAAAAGGCAATCAGTATTATTTTCTGTAACCCAAACATTATGTATGCCGAAGTTTTTATGCAAAATAAATATCTCATATATGACGAACTTCTATACAAACTATCATTCGTTATTTTTCACCCTTAAGGATTGAAAAAAAAACCCTCAAAAAGTATCGTCATAGCATCGCTTCACCAATAACTCGAATACCAGAAACAAAGATTTAATGTTTAACTGCACCGCAGCCGCGTCAGGGGTGGGTAAAGAAGTTTCCCCATTAATGTGATTTTGGACAAATAGAAATAGAGAAATACGATTTACCTCCTTTAAAAGGCCATTCGCTTTCTGGGATTCAAGTGGCATCGCTAATTAGCTTGCATTTGCATAATTAACTTGGCAGATTTGTTTATTTTTTTGGTTGATGATTCTGGGATTTTATAATTTGCATTTAATTTTAATGCCCCATTTATAGAGTTGTAAAATGGAATACCTTTATTTAAATGAACCTCCAATTTCTCTATATTAATACTTATAAGCATGTTTTAAAATTAAAATGAAATATGGTTAACAATCTTCGACTCACAGTTATCTACCGTTGCTAAATCAGGAGTCTCAAAACAGATTGTTATTGTAATTTCTAAGGTTGATTAAATAACGCTTAATTACTATCTATGCTATATAAATGAACAGGGTGACGCTGAAACTTATAGCTTAGTAAGTAGCCTTCATCCTCAGCCTGAGCTTTACTGTCAGTAAGAGCAATTCATTTTGCATCAAAATGTTGGTAAAGTTATGGTTCGTTATCAAATTACATAATACCAGGAACATTGATTATAACAGTTACTGCGAAATTGTCTTTGTTGTCAGTTTGTAAAAGGGGAAATGAGACATTCTACTGATATACATACTTACTTTCAATAGTATGTTATATTTAATTTTATCTTTTTTCCATTATTATTTTTCTAATTTGTAAATTGACATGTAGGATATCAAATTTCTAATTCTGATTCACTCTTATAATACCAGGGATGACAGATTCCTTTATTCCTAAAAATTGTCTGTCAGATTAATAGATACTTTGGAGTATAACTTTAACATTGAACAGCGCAGTTCTTCCAGTTATGATTAAAGTTAAATTTATGACGTCATTTGAAATGGTGGTACAATTTTTTTTAACTTAACAGCTACTTTAACAACAGTTTACAGTTGTAAAGTGATGCGACCCATAGCTATTTCCCAACCCAAATAAACCCCGATGCTGTTGCTCCCGAGCTTCATGATACCACACATCTACAACAACAATAAACTTGGATCGGCAATAACCATATTTACAGTCAAATCGTGTCCAATAAATGTTGTCGTATAAAAAATAGATATAACAATAACTGCTTCTCAACGGTTCTATTCAAAAGCCCATCAGCATTGTGAATCAAGATGGCGACCATAAACGGTTTACGCGCGCGTAAATGTCACATCACGGGCGCCATGTTTTATTTGAAATTGCAAATGGCGGCGTAAATTAAAGATTTTATGTGGCGTTTATGAACTGATTTAGCGAATGCAGACTTAATCTTGAATCTTTTTCAAAAAGTAAACGACTAATTGTTGTGCAAACATTTATGGGTACCAGATTTAAGTAAGCAAAAATAAAACATTGGGGGTAGGTGTTTTACATAAGATGCATATAATGTATAAAAGGCATTTATAATTATTTTTAATGTACTTTTTAATTGTCTTTTTGTATTTGTGTTGGTATTATATACCAACACAAATTTTTGAAAATTACTAGATACTCGTATATTCGAAGTCATAGGTGAGGTTGACGATTAGGTACGATGATGAATGTGATATAATATGATTCATATGAGCAAAACAACTAAGTCCTCAAGGAGGACGCACCTACATCGTCGCTACTTCCAACCATTGGAAGATTCCAATCTTTGGAAGTAACGCCAAGAGTATTCTCAATTGGAAAACAATTGTTAGAATAAATTAAGAATAAAGAATAAAAATAATGGTTAACGCAAGACCAATCAAAGCAAATAGTTAATTAGCCTGAAGATAAATTAATAATTAATTAATTAATTAATTGGCCGCCCCGCTAAGTCCAGCGGTGTGAGATGACCGTTTGATTCGAAGGGTCGCGGGTTCGATTCCCGCACCGCGATCAATATTTGTATGGCCTACAGATATTGTTTTGGGCCTGGGTGTTTGTGTATGTGTACAACGGCACACACGACACAGGCTTATATCTACTGTGGGGCGTGAGTTAAGCGTAATTTATTATTATTATTAATTATCCAAATGAGAGTAAAAAAAATAACTAACAGAAAAAGAAAATGGTACAAACGAATGATGAAAAATGAAAAAGAAAAGAAAAAAATTGCTTATATAAATCTGTGCTTAGTATACTGTACGACTTACATCACCCTATGAAAAATAAACCAATACTCCTACCTACCTATATTCCAATATTTCAACATCCCCATGAATTTAGAACCGAGGTAGATCTAACAGAGAAATCACAATCAAAGGGTAAGTCAGTCCCCACATTAAAGGGTTCTAAGAAAATAATTGTGGCATTCATTATTGTGGGGATCGTTCACTGTAATTAGAAGTTGCAATTTGTACCTTTCAAACCTCAGACTATACAAAAGTGTATGAGAGGCTTACAACTGAACCAAATATTTAATTCTTTTGTTCGTTGACTATTTAAGCTTCGACATGTGGTATATATAATAACGAAATAAGTAGCTGCATCAAGGGACACTGATATTAGATGTATTTACGTTTTTATTTTCTGCGTGGCCTACGGGAACGCCTTCTGGAGTTTCTTCACAAAATGTTTTATCACTAACACCTAACTAGAATACCGTAACGTTTATTGTACCTAAGAAACATTTAGCGGGACCGTTCTAATTATTTTCTTCTTATTTTAAATAATGGAACATCGTGAAGCGCGCATGGCGATCTACTCGGTCAAATACTACGGGCGCGGTCGGATGATGTGATGGGTGACCGCTAGTGGCAAATTAAATGCGCGATTCCGTGCATCGGAGGGCACATTAAGCCGTCGGTCCCGGTTGTTATCGACAGATAGCAATCGTTAAACCTTGTCGGAGGCCTTATGGGCGGTTTGAAACATCCGACAGCGGGTTGGCCACCAACCCACCCACCTCCACCAATCCGCATTGGAGCAGCGTGGTGGAGTAAGCTCCAGGCCTTCCCCAAAAAGGGGAGACTCTCGTGCCCAGCAGTGGGACGTATCATTATACATGGCAATCCATTGATTGCCATTATTATTATTGAGCAATAAGACAAATACCAGCGCTCAGACAGACTACCTATCCAGGATATGCCGCAAGGTTCTGTGATATCTCCCACGCTCTTCTGTAAACCAATGAAATTTTGGAACAAAACCTGAATTGTCGTTGCTATACGGGTGCTAGCACGGGAGATGCACACCACACTAGCCATGAAAATGCCTTTCGGACGCTTATCGAGGAAAGCAGAAGAAGACTGCTATTCTTCTAAGTACTTGTTTTTAATTGGTCTGGGCAGCTGCCAAAACTCAGACAACAATTCCATTGTATCAATACCAGTTCGATGATGACACAAAATCGCGTTTATAATCAAAACGAATTACCGCCATCTATCGGACAGTGCTAATGAGATGCCGTTTTGAATAAACATCGTATTCGGAACGTTCCAATTTCAAATCCCGATCACCTAAAATTGATGGCGCGGATACAAATGACGTTGTTCTGCATAATTTGTATGATTTGAGCTTGTTTATGATTTGCTAATTTCTGCTGTTCTAAATATGCAAATGTATTTATGAATTTGGTTCTGTTATAATCGGTGTTTAGCAAATTATCAATAAATGCTTTGTTGCTTTTTGTCCTACGGTATTTCAAAAGTATCGAGATTCAACCGACAGAATATATCCACTAGCCAACATTCTTGAAGCAATATCATAAAATTACCTATTATGATACGGCTCTGTAATTTCCGTCACAGAGGAATAACACCTTAGGCCTCAGGAGTGGTAACGCATCTGCATTTTGACCTCTGGTCATTGTGTAAGTGTCTATAGGCTGCACTCATCACTTAACATCAATGTGAACTGCATGCTTGTTTGCCACTTTTATTGCAAAAAAAAAACTATATATAGATTTTTCTTATGGAACCAAGGTGTCAAACAAGGATGCAGTTTACATGGATGTTAAGTGATGCAGCCTAAAGACATCTACATAAAAACTAGTGGTCAAAATGCAGATGCGTTGCCACCCCTGAGACCTAAGTCTTCCGGGGCTACACATTACCATCTAACCAGAACACGATAGTGGTGAACACTGGTATTTGGCGGCAGATAGATTAGGTAATGCGGTGGTGCCTACGCCCTCGAGCGAAACACTGAAACTCTACCATCAGTAAATCTTGCATCTTGATACTCTAATAACAAAGTACTAGTGGCAGAGCTCCAGTGACGGCGCTCGCGGGCGTAGGCACCACCGCATTACCTAATATACTTGCCGCTAATTGATAGTGTTCAACACTATCGTGTTTCGGTCAGGTGATAATGTATGGCCCTGTAATTTCCGGCACAGAGTCATAGCACCTTAGGCGTCAGGAGTGGCAAGGCATTTACATTTTGACCTCTGGTCATTGTGTGAGTGTCTATGGGCTGCAGTCATCACTTAACATCAATATGAACTGCATGCTTGTTTGCCACTTCCACTACCTACATTAAAAAAAACCTAGCATTACCATCAATGTGAATTGTATGCTTGTTTGCCACTATAAAAACTTAGAAACAAAAATCTGCTTGATAAATAAAGCCCATATAGGATCTACGTCAGTAAAACTATAATTCAAATCGACAGCATATGAGATATAGTGTAGATCTAACAAACAATGTCAATTCCACATTTCACGCGGATCCGGCAAACATGGCGCAATTGACATCATTTCCGCGTCACGTCCACACTAAACAATATTTATTGGGTCCTTATAAAGTTTTCGATGTGAGTGTATATTGTACGATACCAAGTGAATATTTTTCTATCTAATTTTAAATTGAAATAAAACTACATACTTTTTGAAGTTATCGCACGTATACAACATGTAACGGGAATAACGCACACTCTTAAACACCTCGATTAGAAAATCCAGTTATAATCACAATACATGAACTGAAATTAAATGTTTAAGTATTTTTTTTTTTTTTTAAGAAACAAGTTGTCCTTAATTTTACGAACAGTATGCACACCCTATGCATACTCACCCTACCTCTACTTACGACCGCACATTAAACACAAACCAACACACACACGTACACTGTCGTAATGTGATGTAGCGTAACCTGGGTACCCCTTTATTATATAACACTCCCTAATAATAAAATTAATTTTCACTATTTTACTTTTTAAATTATAATTTTTAATAAAATACACGTCTCAACGAGTTGTAATAAACTTGTTGAGACTACCATTTTATTTTGGATAGGCGTTAGTCTCATTTTCGTTGTATTGACTGTTCACCAAATGGTTGACCATAATTTCCGTAATTGAAATTAATTTTGGGACAAAATATTACCTAGAATAAAAATGCCTAAAATCGATTCGGTTATCGATTCTGAACAATGTAGTTTCCGGTTGTACATTCAATCCTGTTACACGTTGTATATAGTTTGGTCATCAAACCATATAAATATATTTTTAATAAATCATATTATTTGAATTTTCTACTATGTACGAGCACGGTATCAGCGCTACAAAGCATTTGATGCATGAAATGACGTCTAATTAACTAGCAGCAGATCATTAGGCCCAATCGATATGACACCAGACTGATGTTCGGCGCGAAGTGTCATTTCTGTACGGATTATTCAATTTCAATATAAATATATTTTTAATAAATCATATTATTTGAATTTTCTACTTTGTACGAGCACGGTATCAGCGCTACAAAGCATTTGATGCATGAAATGACGTCTAATTAACTAGCAGCAGATCATTAGGTCCAATCGATATGACACCAGACTAATGTTCGGCACGAAGTGTTATTTCTGTACGGTTTATTCAATTTCAATCTAAATATATTTTTAACAATTCATATTATTTGAATTTTCTACTATGTACGAGCACGGTATCAGCGCTACAAAGCTTTTGATGCATGAAATGACGTCTAATTAACTAGCTGCAGATCATTAGGCCCAATCGATATGACACCAGACTAATGTTCGGCGCGAAGTGTTATTTCTGTACGGACCATTGGACATCTATTGTAGGCTGACGTTGGAAATGTTGATTTTCATGTGGAGTGTATCTGTCTGTATGATTGGGGTCATGTTGGTTATGGATCCGTATGTCCGTCCGTTGATGATTATAATTAAATAAGGGATGGTCTATTTTTGTCTATTTTTTAAATTACTTTAGAACTTTCCGTATTAAAATTATTATGAAACTATCTTTTAGATCTACACAACAAGTCATACAATATAATATTTTCACATAATATAGTTCATTCAATATAGTGCAATTTTTTAATTTCCAAATGTTTGTGTGTGTGTGAAGTGTGAAAACTTAATTTCACTACAAGTTCATGTTTTTACCAAAATTCAACTAAGTCGGTGTAGTAATTCGGAAAAAAATTGGCTGCGACAGACGAATTGACAGACAGACAGACGCACGAGGGATCTTTTTTTTTTATGTAATGTAAGTGGCAAACAAGCATGCAGTTCACATTGATGTTAAGTGATGACTGCAGCCTATAGACACCCACATGAAGACCAAGGCCAGAATGCAGATGCGTTACCACTCCTGAGGCCTAAGGTGTTATGCCTCTGTGCCGGAAATTACAGGGCCGTACCACCACCACCACCTGACTGGAACACGATACTGCTGAACACTACCATTTAGCGGCAAGTAAATTAGGTAATGCGGTGGTGCCTACGCCCGCGAGCTCCGTCACTGGAGCTCTACCACCAGTAAAAAATTGAAAATGTGCCGGTTTTCATCTTACGGATTCCTAACAAAACTAAAAGTTTGGCTCCTATATTCCAATTTAGTAGTAGTACTCTTGAAAGGAATACAAGCCATTCCCATCCACATGTACCTATGTGTGTATGTGTAGGTCACGTGCGGTGTTCGAATATTGAATCCAATCGTCTCGATCCAATGAGATTGCGGGCCGCGGCTAATTCCCCAGCGTCTCTCTCAGATATCCTTGTAGGGTGACCACGTTTTATTATTTAGATGGAAAAATATTTGGATGGATAACTGTACATTGAGACGATCTATTACTTTAACGCTACGAATAAATATCCAGGAAAAGGTGTGATCAGTCGTCAAAAGTGTCAACAAAATTTTGACATCTATCGTATCGTACCGTTACGTAGGTGTCAGTATACCTACGTCAAAATGATGTAAAATTGTACCTTAAAATAGTCATGAAATATTGAGAAAAGTGGTTATGTAGTTCCATGTAATCCAGAGGCAAAGCAGATCAAGTGTTAGGTGTGAATTATAAATTACCCAAAACCGTAAAACACATAAAATGTAAATTAAAAAAATATATATTTTACTAGCTGTTGCCCGCGGTTCCGCCCGCGTGAAGATCGCTTTTCGCGTAACCTGTAAAAACTCATCAAATCATCCCATGGTATCCCACAGGAACATCTTTTCGGTATTAGGAGTTTCCTATAATCTAAGTAAATACCCTATCTGTATAACAAATTTCATAAAAATCCGTTCAGTACCTAGTTTCGGCATGATTGACGGACAAACATCCAAACATTCACATTTATAATATTAGTGTGAGTGTCATGTGAGTGTGATGTAGTTTTAATTACCTATCTTTTCTTAAAAACTACTGAAAGTTAGAACTTGACGAAAAAATCTTGTACATTTCATGTGAAACCTAGAAACATGGTCACCCCAGCGGCAAAGGTAGGACGGAAACGATTATTGAATTGTTTGCAGTTCAGACGGCTTTACAGCTTCCGGCTGATGCACGCGATGGAAATAGTTCATACAATGTATGACATTCCCGTATACTCGTCTGTATGGCTCCGTGATACGAAATAAGTAGATCAATTGAGACAATGGTCTTTTTATTAATAGATCCGTAATAAGTGTCACAGGTCTTAACTTAGGTCTCAGAGGTGGCAACGCATCTGCATTTTGACCTCTGGTTTTAATGTAGATGTTTATAGGCTGCAGTTATCACTGATCCACGTGAACTGCACACCTTTTACACTAGCTGTGCCCACGACTTCGTTCGAGTGGAATAGTGACTTTGGGCAGCATTTTTTGGATATAACTTTTCTTTAATTCTGGATCATACGAAAAAACACTTACGGATAGCTAAAAAAATCTGGTTTACATGAATACTTATCTGTACACGATATTAGACTGGCGCCACCAAAGCCACTAATGCCGCCAACGCCACCAACGCTACTAACTCCACCAACGCCACCAACACCATCACACACAACACACACACACACCAACGCCTGTACACATGTAACATTGTCACTTTTTTTGTCCGGTAGAGTATGATAAGCCATTGACACGAGAAGAAGAAGAAGAACCAACGCCACTAATGCCAGCAACGCCTATGTGAACCGCATTCAACTCTGTATAAAAGTTTTGGAGCAGTACTTGAAGTAAATTTTCAATTGACTATAACTACTTTTTCCCTCAACCTATTTGATGTAACAAGTTTTGACAACGCTCCTGATCACATGAAATCCACCTGTGAAAACCGCGTTCAAATCCATTGAGTAGATTCGAAGTTAAAACTTACCAGAGAGACAGACAAAAATGCCAAAAATTGTTTTTTTTTTGTTTCTGTTATTCTTCTTTAATCGCTTCCTATCAGTTTATTGGATAAATATTTAATGTACAGACACTCGATTTTTACTGTCTTATTATATTATAGATAGATTTTCCCACAAATGTTCTTTTTTCAAAAGAATCTTGACCATACTTTTTCATAATAATAGAATCTTGTGGTAGGTTCCTACCTGTGTACGATAAGGTCAGTTTTGTTCGAGTCTTAGTAGAGGCACTATTCTTGAATTTTATCATCTTATTTGTTTTTTTTTTATGTTATGGAAGTGGCAAGCAAGCTTGCAGTTCACATTGATGTTAAGTGATGACTGCAGCCTAAAGACACCCACACAAAGACCAAGGTCAAAATGCAGATGCGTTACCACTCCTGAGGCCTAAGGTGTTGAGCCTCTTTTACGATTACAAGGCCGTACATAACCACCTGACCGGAACAAGATAGTGCTGAACACCATTAGCGGCAAGTTTATAGGTAATGCGGTGGTGACAACGCCCGCAAGCTCCGTCACTGGAGCTCTACCACCGTTACTGAAATGTTAATTTATAACTTTATTTTTAAAGAAAAATGGAAAGAAAAAATTGACTTCAGGCGAGACTCGAACTCGCGACCTACTGGGAATCTAGTCCAGCCGCACTTCCAATTGAGCTACTGAAGCCCCTGAATTGGAAGAGCGGCTGGACTAGATTCCCAGTAGGTCGCGAGTTCGAGTCTCGCCTGAAGTCAATTTTTTCTTTCCATTTTTCTTTAAAAATAAAAATATATTTCACAAGCATGTGTTAATGCGAAATAATATAAAAAACAATTTAATTTATAACGTGTAATAAAATAATAAATCAAGAGCATATTGCTATTCATTTAGTCATGTTGCTTTATTATTTTAAAACAATCAAGTGCAAAATCAGACCAAAACTCAGGAAAAATAATGGATTCGGGAGCACAATTTAGCGTAATGAATATGCGGCTGCTATGTGCTCAGTCAACATGCGTTTGGAACTGTTTGGTAACTTCCAAGGCATAACTGTTGGTTTATTTGTAGAGCTATTTTAGTTAATTAACTATTATGTTAATTAGTGTCTGTTGTTAATTATTAGAGAGAGATATAAATTAACCCAGGCATACCGTATGCCCATGATTCACCAGTTATGTTTTTGAGTCTCATATCGGTGACACGAGACTGGTATTCTTTCTCTGGCTCTTCCTTTGTAACTTTAAATTTATCATAATTATTTTCAATCACGTGTAAAATTAAGTAAACGGATTTTGTGGTCAACGTAATGGTTATGCACTATTTTACACAGTCAATTGCAATTTCATTATGAGATGCTTATTACAGCGCCAAAAATCACTGAATCAAATCGATACTTTACAATTTCGATTGTATCGAAAGATTCGATACAAATTTAAAGTTATGGTAAAAGTGTAAGACACTGAATCGTCGATTGCAAGCGTGTTTTTTTTCGCCTCGTTTTACTGCATCTACCCATTGTTGACGGGTGGTCCACGGGTACAACGCGAAGTTACTTGTGTACCACTCGCAAACCGCGCGCGGTTCACTTGCAAACAGCGAAATGGTAATGTAAAATCAATACAAGACAAGCTAGTGGGTGCTAGTGGTCACCGAGTGCTCCGCCGGTCACTCGCCGTTCGCGCCTGAACCGCGCGCCGCCCGCGCTTTGACGGCTTGCGGGCTAAACAAGTCCACGAGCGCACTGCGAGCGCGAAGCAAATCCCTTTGAGTTCGTCAAAAAACCGACAACAGGCGGACCGCAGCCGAGCACGAACGAAATGCTCGCATCGCGCTCGTTCGAAACTTGTAAGTTGGTCCACACTAGACGAATTGTGTTCGGCTCGTGCTCCGCCTGTGCTCGGCTATCCTAGCTTAGACGCACCTTTATGTAATGAGCGCATAAAGCTCAAAGCGATCGGGCGCTGGTCAATTGCCGGGTGGCTCTAGTGAGCTATGATGACCCTTGAGCACAAAAAAATACGTAGAAAATGACAGATCACTTGACCAACTTGTAAAATGTGCATTTTTCAAATTTCACTCTTACCCGTTTGGATGGGGCAGGACTGACAGAAATGACAGATCACTCAACATTTTGATGGCATTCAGCAGATCCTCATTTCTAGTGCCAAAAATAAAGTAATAAACAAAGTTTCATGGGTGTACATAATTTGCCGCTTAACGGACATATTATTTTTAGGTCTTAATTTCCCTGTACTAAAAAATAGGTAATTGTCAGTTACGTTATTTTGAAGTCAGAGACTTCGATGAAATCCATTCTTACTGTGTTTCCTATTGGTTATTGCCTACAGAGTTCTCAGAGTAGCATCTGAAAAATACCAATAGCAGATACCGTAGATGCAGCAAGATGCCAATACTGGACAACCGACATTCGGCATGGCGACGAGGAATGCTCGCTCTGTAGCAGACGTACATTACACTGTACGAGTCTATTGGGGTGCTTAATATGGCGCATTATCATAACTACATAGTAAAATATTTAATTTCATAGTAAATTAGCTTAGATGTATTGTTTGAACATAATAATATAGTACCATCTTAATTCATGAACAAAACTTAACACGCAACTAAACTTTTTTTTTTTATAATAGGTTGGGGATAAAGTCTTTTCGCATTATAGTATGTATGAACTTGTAATAAAATCTCTTTGGCTGTAGTATTTGTATCTGGCTGGTTTTGGTATCATAGAAAGTTAAAATTTTTAAGAACATAATTCCAAATTCAAATTAGGCAAATGTGTGATTTTCATTTGTTTTTCGTACTGTCAAGATGAGTGATCTAATGAAGAAATTCGATACATTTTAAAATTTTACTACAAAAAAGGTAAAAATGCAACACAAGCCGCGAAAAAAATTTGCGATGTTTATGGACCTAGTGCAGTGTCTGTGAGAGTAGCACAAATTTGGTTTAAGCGTTTTCAATCCAGAAATTTTGATGTCAAAGATGCGCCTCGCTCTGGTCGCCCTATTACTAAATAGGATAAAATGGATGTCATTTTTGAAAAAGTGGAGCAAGATCGACTTATCAGTAGTTACGACGTAGCTGAAGAACTGAGAATTGATCACAAAACAGTTTTGGCGAATTTGAAAAAAGCTGGGTACAAAAAAAAGCTCGATATTTGGGTACCTCACGAGCTCACTGAAAGAAACCTAATGAACCGTGTACTCATTTGTGATTCTTTATTACGACGTAATGAAACCGAATCATTTTTGAAGAAGCTGATAACTGGTTATGAAAAGTGGATCACGTACGACAAGAACGTGCGAAAAAGGTCGTGGTCAAAGGCCGGTCAGACTTCACAGACTGTGGCGAAACCCGGGGTAACTCGCAATTAGGTGATGTTGTGTGTGTGGTGGGATTGGAAGGGCATTATTCATTATGAGCTATTACCACCAGGCAGGACTATCGATTCTGAACTCTACTGCGAACAACTGGTGAGATTAAAGCAAGAAGTTGAGAGAAAGCGGCCGGAATTGATCAACAGAAGGGGTGTGGTGTTTCATCATGATAACGCTAGACCTCACACATCTATAGCCACTCAGCAAAAATTAAGAGAGTTTGGCTGGGAGGTGTTAATGCATCCGCCGTATAGTCCTGACCTTGCACCTTCAGATTTCCACCTGTTTCGGTCTCTTCAGAATTCTTTATGCAATGTTAGGTTAACATCACGAGAGGACTGCCAAATCCACTTGTCGCAGTATTTTGATGAGAAGTCCCAAAATTTTTATAGCAATGGGATCATGTCCCTACCTACAAGATGGCAAAAGGTTATCGAACAAAATGGTACATACATACTTTAGTTAAATTTAAATAAACTATATTAAAAAATGTTTTGAATTATCTTAAAAAATGCGAAGAAACTTTTTCCCTAACCCTATACGTTCGAGCTCCCCACATTTGCGTGGTCTGTGGGGCTTGCTACGATTCTAGTGTTAGTCTTCGTGCGTGTGAGGAGCCACCGATCATAGAAGTGCCTCGTTATTTCTATGAGAGAGTTCATATTTTTTATTTTGACTTATAGAATCTCGGTTGCCTCGAATATCTTTGTAGTCTAGTAGCAGCAGGTCTCTACTGGGGGTTGAAGAGTTTTTGGAACGAAGTTCCTTATCGCGTGGTGCGCTGACTAAGAGGCTAGGCGAGCGTCACGAAAAATCCTCACGACACTTTTGCTATAGTGCGTAGCGCTCGGAGAGGGGGCAGGCCGAGTATAGGATTCGACTTATTCGTTCTGTCTCTCTCTCTCTTGACAGTCATAAGTCACGCGACGCGCGCGTCTTCTGTGTTTGAGTACGTGTTTTCATCCAATCTGGTGTCCTACTTGTGACACCCCGGATAGTTTTTTTTTATGTTTTTCGCAACTTTACCGGTGTCCTCAGAATTTGGCGATGCTCGATATCAAAAAACTAGCCTTATTACAGAAAACGTAATTAGCGGATCGTGGATGTTTGTTTGTCCTTGAATGTATGCATACACCGCAGAGGTGTATGCATACATTATATGGGACTCCAAGGCTCGATAAATACAGACTTATATTTTATTAGCTATCGCTCTTGTTAAGGTATGTTATTAGGTGTTGAATTCGTTAAAAGGGTATCCCGAGTGGCGGGTTATTTTACGTTACTGGTACATAAAACTGACAAACAACTTAAACCCAAAGCATCATTTTAGGGCCCCGTCTGGTCAGACGTCGACGTCGACGGCGTAGCGTGAACGCGTGACAGTAGGGAATGTGTCGTGAATCCTGGATAGGAACGTACCTACCTGCTGTCATATTTGCCGTGAATCACTTAGAATTTATCATAGAAATGCCCCGTTGTTTTCAATAACGCATTTACAATGTTTGATTTTAGCAAATATCAAGTAGTACAAGAAGAAGAAGAAGCGCGCGTGGCCCCGCGGCTGGTGTAGATCATGAGCGATCTACTCGGTTAAGCATGAGTGACCGCTAGTGGCTAATTAAAAATGCACGTTTCCGTGCTTCGGAGGGCACGTTAAGCCATCGGTCCCGGTTGCTATCGAGAGATAGCAGTCGTTAAACCTTGTCGGAGGCCTTATGGGCGGTTTGAAAACATCCGACAGCGGGTTGGCCACCAACCCGTATCTCCACCAATCCGCATTGGAGCAGCGTGGTGGAGTAGGCCCCAGGCCTCCCCCTAAAATAGGGAGAGACTCGTGCCCAGCAGTGGGACGTATCAAGGGTTGCCATTATATACAAGAAGTAGCTTTAAGCACCTTTTCTCTACTTTGATCTTGTCAACAAACAATCAAAGTATGATTTGTTATAAACTAGTAACTCGTCCTGAAAATTGTTACATCATTATCATATTATCAGGCAAAAGACGTTTACAGCTGGACAAAGGCCTCCACCAAAGATTGCCATTACGAACGATTTTTTTTTATGTTATGGAAGTGGCAAACTAGCATGCAGTTATCATTGATGTTGACGATGATTTCACAAGTGATGACTGCAGCCTATAGATCCCCACACAAAGACCGAGGTCAAAATGCAGATGCGTTGCAAACTCCTGAGACCTAAGATGTTGTGCCTCTGTGCCGGAAATTACAGGGTCGTACATTACCACCAGACCGGAACACGATAGTGCTGAACACTACCATTTAGCGGCAAGTATACTAGGTAATGCAGTGGTGCCTACGCCCGCGAGCTCCGTCACTGGAGCTCTACCACCAGTAGAATTATAAGCAAAATTTTTGCAAAACATTTAAATTTTCAGCTGAGTAACTACAGACTATCAAGGCTAATTAAATATCCCAATGGTCATTCCCAATTCATCAATTTATTAGTTAATCTTAACTTCATAGAACTCAATGAGTCAGCCGCCCTAAATAGCAATGAGTGAGTCATAAAGATAAGGTTTCAGTGAGTAAGATTGGAATTTGATCCAAATAGCTTAATCGTATTGCAAGTACAGTCGCAGCGTTATGGTATCCTGTCGCTTATACTTTGAGCTTTAGGCAAAGATGATCGGTTAATTTGGGTTGAAACGTAAGGACGTGAAGCAGCTTTATAGTGCAGGCCACACACCTTGAGTTCTACACACTGTGCAGATGTCGTGGCTCTATCGCAAAATTGCTCATATCATGATATGTTCGATTAGAATGATCGATGTAGGCACCACCGCATTACCAAATTAAGCCAAAAGACGTCCACTGCTGGACAAAGGCCCCAAAGAATGCCACAACGAACGGTCCTGAGCCGCCCTCATCCAACGATTGCCCGCGACCTTCACCAGGTCGTCGGTCCACCTCGTGGGGGGCCTGCCTACGCTTCGTCTTCCGGCACGCGGTCGCCACTCCAGAACTCTTCTGCCCCAACGGCCGTCAGTTCTGCGAGCTATGTGCCCTGCCCACTGCCATTTGAGTTTCGCTATTCGGTGGGCTATGACGGTTACTTTGGTCCTCATTTCTGATTCGAACTCGCAGAGTAACTCCGAGCATAGCCCTCTCCATTGCTCTCTGAGTGACCTTGAGCCTTCTTATGAGTCCCATAGTGAGCGACCACGTTTCAATTCCGTATGTCATCACTGCAACACACACTGGTCAAAGACCTTCTTCTTCAGACACTGCGGTAAATTGGACGATAAGATATAACGCAGCTTCCCGAACGCTGCCCATCCGAGTTGGATTCGGCGATTGACCTCTTTCTCGAAGTTGGACCTACCTAACTGGACCGTTTGTCCCAGGTATACGTAATCGTCAACAACTTCGAGTGTAGTACCCTCGACCATAACAGGAGTGGGCGTAACAAGGACATTCGACATAATCTTCGTCTTGTCCATGTTCATTTTAAGGCCCACTCGTTGGGAGGCCCTACTGAGGCCATTGAGCATTGTGCCAAGGTCTTCCAGGGTCTCAGCCATGACTACGATATCATCCGCAAATCGGAAGTGGGAGATGTACTCGCCGTTAATGTTGATGCCGAGTCCGTTCCAGTCCAGAAGCTTGAAGACATCTTCCAATGCAGCGGTGAACAGTTTCGGAGATATGACATCTCCCTGTCTCACACCTCGCTACAGTTGGATAGGTTTCGAGTTCTGGTCCTGAAGGCAAACCAACATAATGGCGTTTTCGGACAAGCTCCTTAGCACCTCGATGTATCGGTAGTCGACTTGGCACCTCTGGAGTGACTGTAGCACAGCCCAAATCTCGACCGAATCGAAGGCTTTCTCATAGTCCACAAACGCTAGACAGAGGGGCTGGTTATACTCTTCTGTCTTCTGTATAACCTGCCGCAGCGTGTGTATGTGGTCTATGGTGCTAAAACCTTTACGGAACCCGGCTTGTTCGGGAGGCTGGAAGTCGTCGAGTCTGCGAGATAGACGGTTCGTAACCACTCTCGAAAACAGCTTATAGACGTGACTTAGAAGTGGCCTATAATTTTTAAGAAGGGTATTGTCGCCTAATCTCGTCTCGACTGACGTCCGGGATATCTTCGGTGTAGTGTCGGGTCAGTCCGGCTCTAGGATCTGCTGCCGGACTGTTAACAGGTGGTCGTGCTGTCGTGTATATCTGTACGTAAAACCGTTCGATCTCTTCTGCAAGCTCAGGTTTCGACGATACGATTCTGTTGTCCTCTGTCTTCAGTTTAGTGAGACGGCTTTGCCCTAAGGACAGATCTTTGGCGAACACTTTAGAGCCCTTGTGCCGCTCTATGGCTGCTTTAATACTATCAGTATTAAAGTGCCGAAGGTCGCGAGTCAATGACTTCGAGATCTGTCTGTTGAGCCGCCTGTACACTAAGGCATCTTCAGAGGACTTCAGAACCATACCGCGCCTCCCCTCCATGAGCTTGAGAGTTGGGCTGGAGATCTTTTTGGTTTTATTCGTGGGGCGGGTCTTGAAAAACTTAGAACCCGCCGTACGGACAGTTTCCACTAACCTGTTATTGTAATCGTCCACATCTACGCACTCACTCAGGCATTCGAAGCGATTTTGTAGCTCGAGTTGAAAGCTCTCGGGGTTTTGGATTTGGGCAGGTGCTGGGCAGAGCGTAGACTTCATTAGTCGGGATCTTTCGATCTTGACCTTTATATTCAGTGTGCCTCTTACCAATCGGTGATCACTCCCGGTTTTTACCGAATTGATCACAGAGACATCACTGAATCTATGTCGCTTCGTGGACATAATGAAGTCTATCTCATTTTCAGTCGCACCATCAGGACTGATCCAGGTCCACTTCCGGCACTCCCGTTTCTTGAAGAAAGAGTTCATCATGAAGAGGCTCTCTTTCTCCATGAAGTCAGCCAGAGTCTGGCCCCTGGTGTTTCGTCGCCCATATCCAAATCGTCCCACTTTCAGCTCATAATCACCTCGAACGCCCAATTTCGCGTTGAAATCCCCCATGACAACGTTGTAGTGGGTCTTCGAACTATGTATGGCTCTGGAAATGTCCTCATACATAGTTTCTACCTCATCATCGGAGTGTGCGGAGGTTGGGGCGTAGACCTGTATGACCTTCAGCGAATACCGTTTGGTTATTCTGAGTATAAGGTACGCCACTCTCGACGACACACTCTCGATCTTGACAACATTGTTCACGAGGGACTTGTGGACGATGACACCACCTTGGAACAGTTGGTCGCCCTCCCGGAAATAGAGCAGGTTACCAGACAGAAGTCTGTAGAGTTTTTCGATAGTAGATTTTATATTTATGACTAGCTGTGCAAGCGACTTCGTCCGCGTGAGAATTTATGATTGTTCAGTGCCTACCCAGACGACATCGTGGGCGAAGCTAGTATAAAAGTAGCCTAAGTTACTCCTCATTATATATGCTATCTGCCAGTGAAAGTCCCGTCAAAATCGGTAGAGCCGTTCCCGAGATTAGAGGGAACAAACAGACAGACAGGCATACAAAAATTGTAAAAAATGTTGTTTTGTTTTGGTATATGTACCGTGTATACATACATATGCATTTAGTAAAAAGCTGTTATTTATATTACAAACAGACACTCCTTTTTAATTTATTTGTATAGATTTAATACTTTTTAAGTAATCTTGGCAGCAAAACAGACACCAGAGCACTCACCATTGATAGAATTGATAAAATTCTATCCCTATCTATCTTTTTTATTAATTTATTTTTCAAATAATTCAGTTCAGTTAATTGCCTCAGTAGCGTAGCGGTAGCAGGCCACTACTACTACGCTGGGGGTCCTGGGTTCGATTCCTGGCTCGGGGACTATCAGAGATAACGGTTTAAAAATCCTTTATCTCTGGTTCTATTGGGCTTTTTCCATTTTTTTGAAGTTTCCCAGTACCTCGGAGTTTGGTAATGTGCCCGGAGATGGCAACAGGTTTGCCACCTCTTACATGGGCCAAAACGTTACCGGCGCTTCGTGGGTGTTTGCATGTATGCTTGAATGCATGCATTTACCATTGCCTACCCCTTCGGGAATTACAGGCGTGAAGTTACTTTACGTTTTTTAATAATTCAGTGGTATTTTGCCTCATCTTCTTCAAAGTCGCGCACTTATTAGCTTGCAAGAGATGCTATATTCATCAAATCAAAACTTTAATAGAACAATGTTTTACAGAGTTATGCATCAAACGTAACATTAACTTTAACTAAACTCACTTCGGTACCAATTAGCGTACATAAATGACAGACACATTAATTTAGAGCTTCACTTTGAAACTCTTTTAATTGTACATTGAATAACGACTTCTTGATATGAAGATAGAGTAGGGTTTCAACAGAGACTGTACGCACTATTAGTCTAAATTAAACCGAGTAATCTTGAAGACGTTGAATAATGCTATACTAGCGACCCGCCCCGGCTTCGCACGGGTAACATATGTTATATTGTGGGGACGCGTCCGACTTTTTTGATAAAAACCGTGATATCTCGGTAAATGTGAATACGATATTGTTAAATTATAGATACATACCTACATTAAATCCTCTTTCCAATATTTCAAACAGGAACAAAATCCCGTTCATAACCTTCCGAGATTAGCGCATACATACAGACAGAGAAAATAGGAGACTTTACTTTATAATATGTAGTGATAATGTCAGATTAAGATCATTTTTTGAATTAATGATAGTGGCCCATCTCCATTACATTACTTACATATGATTTCTGTAGGTTTTCATAAAAACAGAGGTATCAGTCAGATTTTTAAGATTAATTTTGATGATTAAAAAAAATATTACCATAGATTATAATCTTGTAAAGTGGCCTCCTACATTTAAGGCACCATAGTGGTACGCTATTGAAACTCTTACCTCCACTCTCACGACTCCTGACTCAAAGACAAGTGGTGACCGACTTAGAGCGATGAAGAATTTGTAATCATTACCAATAATGATAACAAAGTGATGTAAAAGTACTCAAAATATTTACTCCACTTCCTTTTAAGAAGTCTTTTATTGTGCATCGCGCTTAATTTTGTACAAAGTTTCTCATGTAGCTACATCTGTATGTTATAACTTTTTAGTTCATATAAAATATTTATCAATTTATTTGTATCAAGTTGTGTGTAGGAACCTTGAACCTAGACAAATTATACAAAAAATAAAGTAGATACCTTCCATGCCTGATACTTTACATTAACATAAAAAAAAAGATCCGGAGGAATTGAGAACCTCCTCTTTTTTTCGAAGTCGATTAAAAATAGTCCTCTACAAACTCATACATTACATTCAACAATAAAATAACTTAAAAGCTCTGTTACTAAGTATCCTGTGAGTAATAGCCTGTTACAGAAATAACACTTTGATTTGTTGCGTGCAGTGTGTTCCGCTTGACACGACACGACAACGATACGATTAAAAAAAATGGTGTCGAACTTTATAAGCATTCTCTTACGGTAATTAATTATTTATTTAAATATAACAAAAATATGAGTACAATTTGTAAGAATATATACAAGTATAAAAAACTTAGCTAGAGAACGTAATATAAACATGTTGTTACAATAAAGTAAGTAACGAATTTCACTGTCGGGAGATTTCAATGAAACTTAATTATGTAAGAATCACCAGTGGCAGAGTTTCATTGTCGGAGCTCGATGGCTTAGATACATTACCTAATCTGTTTGGCACAAAATGTTTAGTACTATCTCGTTCCGGTTAGATGTTAATTTATGGAGTTATTAAGGGTAGGTACATTTTCATATCAAGAAAGAAGCATCTTTTCAAACCATTCTTTCGGATGATCGTAATACAATTTGAAGTTATGTCGTCAAAGAATCGTATCGGTGTCGTTTCGTGCATTCTAAAAGTATTGTACTTGATGAGCGCAACACAAGTTAAGATTACATTCTATGGGTGGTCGGATGTTTTAATGTACTTTTATTCTCGAGGCACTTCATAGGTCATAGGGCATTGCTTGATTACAGTGTTTTATTTTTTGACCACCAGAGTATCAATTAAGAATAAAATCAATATCCGAAATAGAAAAGGTTATCTATTTGACCTTTAAGTTTTTATGTACCTGCCTATCGGAAGACATAACATTCTATGTATTATTGAGAGTATGGATAATTGGATCCTTTATAAATATCCACTCAGTAATGAACACACTCAAAAATCCTAATCCTAACGATTAGGATTTTTGAGTCGTGGCGCGTTTTAAGAAAGCGTTCTACAATGTCCCACAAAACGTTGGATGCGTCCCGCATTGTACTACATTTTTAAAGTCAAACAGACAACCGCCACACGGTATTAGTGCAATACACTTTTACGGGTGGTAGAGCTCCAGTGATGGAGCTCGCGGGCATAGGCACCACCGCATTACCTTACCACTAAATAGTAGTGTTCAGGACTATCGTGTTCAGGTCAGGTGTTAATGTACGGCCCTGTAATTTCCGGCACAGAGGCATAACACCTTCCGTAACGCATCTGCATTTTGACCTTGGTCTTCCTGTAAGTGTCTATAGGCTGCAGTCATCATTTAACATCAATGTGAACTGCATGCTTGTTTACTTCCATTAACTAAAAAAAAAATACAGACTAAGCCCGCCGGGCCGCCGACACAGCCTGCCGACTCAACCCGGCGGTCTATATGAAAAGAGTCGGCAATTAGCGCCCGCGCGAGTGTCCCGTCGACATATTGGCGGCTTGCGGACGTAGGGTCAGCTGTTAGCATTCATCGATAATACTATCGCCACTGCGATCGCCAATCCGCCTACCTAGCGTGGCGATTACGGCAAATTCTCTCATAATGAAGCACAACACTGTTGTGGGCGTCTTTGGGGAAGGCTTTGTCCAGCAGTGGACGTCTTTCAGCGGAAATGATGATGACATCACCTTCTACCGGAACACAATAGTGCTGAACACTACCGTTAAGCAGCAGATAAATTAAGTTATACTTATAGTTTTTCGGACACATCACCCGTAATGAAGATTCCATGGAACGACTGGTAGTAGAAGGGAAAGTTGAGGGCAAACGATCTCGTGGACGCTCACCGACCAGATGAACAGACCTCATAAAATCTGTGACGCACTCCAGCAACAATGACTGCTCACACTCTGTCAGACATCGAGCTACATAGCGACTCATCGCGATCACGACAGATACAGAAAAAGTAACCGATACATGACCACGACCACTCTACCAAGAGTTGACGACTAAAAAGAAGATTAAGGGCAGTGTGATGGGTGACCGCTAGTGGCAAATTAAATGCGCGTTTCCGTACTTCGGAGAGCACGTTAAGCGGTCGGTCCCGGTTGCTATCGATGGATAGCAGTCGTTAAACCTTGTCGGAGCGGGTTGGCCACTAACCCACCCACCTCCACCAATCCGCATTGGAGCAGCGTGGTGGAGTAAGCTCCAGGCCTCCCCCCAAAAAGAGGAGAGACTCGTGCCCAGCAGTGGGACGTATAATGGGTTGCCATTATTATAATGCGAAGCAAGCCTCAGGGCACATTACCAAACTCCGAGGGTGGCGATGGGAATCTTCCAGGAATATGGAAATGTCCAATAACACCAGGACAAACACATCCCTTTATCTCTGATAAGCCCGTGACCCGGGCATCGAACCCCAATGTAACAGTTGTGGCCTGCTACCACTACACTGCTGAGGCGGTTTATAGTACATATAGCTAGATACATTAAGGTGAGATTGGGGTACATGTAAGTATGAAACCAAAACAAAAAGAAATCGTGTTCCGGTCAGGTGGAAATGTTGGGCATCAGACACCTTGGGCGTCAGGAGTGGTAACGCATAGCTCTAGCCTTGTGTGGGTGTCTAAAGACTGCAGTCATCACGTAATATCACTGTGAACTGCATGCTTGTTTGCCACTTTCATTAAATAAAAAACGTGTTTTAAATTTTATGTTTTTCTATTCGTTGGAAAGTTAAATAAAACAAAAACAAATTTAATCACGTGTTTAATATTTATAAAATATCACAGTTTTAAATTACAAATTATTTACATTTCATACATACTTAGTTACAATGTACCAACTTTAACGTTAAATTTAAATTTTACGTTAAAGTTGGTACATTTATTCGCTTCATTTTCGCTGAAAGAGAATTTCAATTGAGTTTGTAACAAAACATTTTGATAACCTCAAATTAATGCATATTTTCATCGTTTTAATTCACTTTTATCAATTTTCAGAACAATTTAATTTTAAGTTCCCGCTCTCTACGCGAATAAGTAGGCCAGTTAAATGCATTTTAAATCGGTGTTAGTAACTCTCAGTCTTCGAGAAAGTCTAAAGAAAAACAGTCTAAATTAATGTAAAATAATTAAGTCACAAATATATTAATAGATGAGGCATTCAATTGATTATTTACAAAAATGTTCGTTGTAAGTCGTCTAATATACATAATAGGTATGTTCAGTATGCGCAAACTATAAATGAACGCATAGAGCAACACCGGAGGGGAGTAGCCATATGCAGGCATTCTCCTCTGTCAAAGTACAAGCCCAAATGGGCCTATACCTGTCGCCTAGATGTGCGTGTAATTGTTTCTGTATTTTGTTAAAGTCAAGGTGTGAGTTTCGTAGTAATAGATGATTTTTGTAGTGTGCGTGTGTCGCACGCATTTCCCCCCGCAAAAAATGACAGACTGTTTTGCATCGGTAATAAACGCTATGGCTAACGCTAAACGTTTTGTAGCTGCTTTATCATAACACGCTTTCTTCGCAACAACTTGTACTTAATTTCACAGACGCATTTAAAGTTTGCACGTACTGTTAGTGATCGTAAGCATTGTTTGAAAATAACCCATACAACATTTATTTAATTTGTAATAGTTTCATTTATTGACCTAAATGTATATTACAACCGTTTTTTGTGCAGAAAACTTTCACAATAAGAAAAAATATTTTCATTTCCAAGAATTCGATAGGTAATTGTCGTTGTGTCTATTGAATTTTATAATTAAAGAAAAACCCGCACGTAGAACACACGTTGCACGAAAAGCACGTATAGGTCGCGCCACGTAAAAAGAACGCTGGAAGAAAGTAGAAGGGATGTGTTCGCGCATCGGTACATTCGCGCACGAAAGTACTAGCCCTATTGGTTTATTTCGCTTGTGGTTTCGTGTATTGGTAGGCAGATTGAAAACGCCGCACCTCATACCACTAAATAGATCGATAAATCGTCTACTGCGCAGCTTGACCGCCAGCGTTCTTTTTACCTGGCGCGACCTATATATATATAGCACGTAGAAGGAATTAAAAAGTTAATAGCTCAAAACAACAATATTTTAGGGAATTAGATTTGACTAAAATTGAATTCCTTTTTTTTTCAATTATAATAATAGTATAAGAGGGACACGAAGGTAAGCTTTATTATATGAACGTCAAGTCCGTGAAAAGTTAGACAAGGTTTGTCTTACGGACTTGGACGTGGATGAATGTTGGCAAGTTATGAAAGATAGTATGGTGGAAGTTGCGAAAGAAGTATGTGGTTATGCAAAGATACGCAAATCCTTGAAAGGGGATGCGTGGTGGGACAAGGAGGTGCAAGACTCCGTTGAAAGAAAGAAGAAAGCATGGCTGGATTATGTAGCATCTTTGCAAATGAATAATGGTATGAGAGATGAGAAGAGAGAAATTTACCGTCGGCTCAAGAATGACACCAAGATTTTAGTGAACGAAAAGCGTGAGAGAGATAAAGTGGAAGCTGATGAGAGACTGGCGAAGAGCTTTGAGACTAACATCAAACTCTATTGGAGGGAGGTGAAAAAGTCTAGAAGCTCTTCTCCAGTTTCTGGAATGAATAGAATAAAATCTAAGTTGGGTGACATTCTTGAGAACACGCAAGATGTGTTAAAACGATGGAGCGAGTATTATGGGGAAATGTATGATTATCCTCACAACCCTGACGCCGGAGTTGCTGACTTGACGGTGCCGGCTTGTGAGGATATTACAATAGATGAGATTGTAAGGGCGATACGAAGTTTGAAATGTGGTAAGGCTGCGGGTATTGATCAGGTTTCTGCCGAAATGATCAAATATGGTGGTGCTGCCCTTTGGGATTCTTTCTGGGTGTTGTGCAACCTTTGCTGGAGGTCCGGAAGAATCCCAAAGGATTGGCGGTGTGCGGTCATCGTGCCTTTGTATAAAGGCAAGGGTTCACGTATGGACTGCACCAGCTATCGAGCGATCAGTTTGATCAGTTTGGCAGCTAAAGTGTATGGGAAAGTCTTAGAAAGAAGAATGAAAGAGAAGTCCGACGGGTTGTTGTGGGATGCACAGGGTGGTTTCAGATCTGGAAGAGGATGTATAGATCAAGTTTTCTCCCTCCGCAACATCGTAGAGAAGCATCTGGCTGTGAGCCAGAAGGTTTTCTGCGGTTTTGTGGATTTGGAGAAGGCGTTTGATAGGGTATTACGAAAGGAGCTGTGGGACATTTTGCCAGAGTATGGTATTGATGGCAGTCTGCTCCGTGCAATACAGTCCACGTATGTGGGCTGTCAAGCATGTGTGCGGGTAGATGGAAGCATGTCACCCTGGTTTGATGTTAACATCGGTGTCAAACAGGGTTGCGTGCTTTCGTCTAGGCTGTTTATTATATATCTGGACAAATGCCTCCAGAGGGTGAAGTTGATGGATGTGGGAGTGCGTATGGGTGACTTAGTGGTGAACTGTCTGCTTTACGCAGATGATGCTGTAATTGTTAGCTCTACACCATCTGGGCTACAAGCACTAGTCACAGTCATGAAAGAGGATTGTATGGAGAAAGGCTTACAATTGAATGTGGATAAAACTAAAGTATTAGTATTTGAAAGAGATGAACAGAGAACAAATGCAAGGGTAGTAGTAGATGATGCAGTGTTAGAACAGGTTGATGAAATTGTATATCTTGGATGTGCTTTTAGCAAGGATGGTAGGTACACCACTGACATAGAAAGAAGAGTGCTTGCTGGGAATTGCGTGAATGGAGCGTTGGGTAAGCTGCTAGAATCGAAACATCTCAGCCAGCGGGCTCGACTAGCCGTACATAATGCTGTACTTACTCCAACGCTTTTATATGGAAGCGAGAGCTGGGTATGCAGGAAAGAGCATGAAAGTAAGTTGAACGCGGTCGAGATGAGATCTTTGCGCAAGATCTGCGGTGTATCACTCACCGATCGCGTTCGTAATGAAGATGTAAGAAAGAGACTTTGTGTGAATGATAGTATCGGTGTAAAAATGAAAAAAGGCATGCTCCGATGGTTCGGGCATATAGAAAGAATGTCGAATGAGCGAATGACTAAACAGATATACAATGCGAATGTGGATGGTTGCAGAGGCCCAGGAAGACCAAGGCTGACCTACCATGACCAAATAGGTCGAGTTCTGTCTGATGGTGGGGTCAAAAGTCTTAGGAATCGGCGTGCATGTATGAAGAGAATGATGAAGGTAGACGAGGCACGAGAGGTTTGTCAGAACCGGGATGTCTGGCGCTCTACACTCTCTGCCTACCCCGTTAGGGACCTGGCGTGAAGATACATACATACATACATATATTTCCAGCTTACCATACTTGTGATGAGTGACTCTACCTGAATCACTCGACGTGAGACGAATAAGGTCTGATGTTAACATCGCGATCGGTCCGATGTTGACGTGAGGCACAAGTCTGATGTTAACATCGGTCCGATGTTGACGTGAGACACAAGTCTGATGTTAACATCGGTCCGATGTTGACTTGAGACACAAGTCTGATGTTAACATCGGTCCGATGTTGACTTGAGACACAAGTCGGATGTTAACATCGGGCCGATGTTGACGTGAGACACAAGTCGGATGTTAACATCGGTACGATGTTGACGTGAGACACAAGTCTGATGTTAACATCGGTCCGATGTTGACATGAGACACAAGTCTGATGTTAACATCGGTCCGATGTTGACGTGAGACACAAGTCTGATGTTGAGACCTTATTCAGACCTTATGCCGTTATGCGTCTCACGTCAAGATTACTAAGATCGGGGCCCGCACCATGACGTCTCATTGCGATTCAATTGAGGCGCTGCCAAAATTTTATTTCATTTGTCATATGTGACAGTGCGTATGAAGAAACTAGACAAACCAAATAGCGATATAATTAAGGTTTACGGACAAAAAAGTAAAACAAAACGTTGATTTTTTTTAACTGGAAAAATAGACCACGACCTTCTAAGCATTTCAAAGATCTATTTAAGTATAGTTAAGCATATTTTATCCCTATAACTAGTGTCCATAGCTCCTGGTGGTAAGGTGACAGCCACGTCGACCTTCGAGTGAGAGGTAGGTGACGAAGTTACCAGCTCAGCTAGCTGTGATGATGAGCATTCACTGGATCGTGACGTCATAGTTCTTGCTGTAAAAAAACATTCTATAAGTAACCCTCGAGCAGCGCAAGCTAGTCCGCGGGCCGGTTAAGCACTATCGTGTTCCGGTCAGGTGGTATTGTACGGGCACAGAGGCATAACACCTAAGGCCTCAGGAGTGGTAACGCATCTGCATTTTGACCTTGTTCTTTGTGTTGGTGTCTATAAGCTGCAGTTATCACTTAATATCAATGTGAAATGCATGCTGGTTTGCCACTTCCATTAGATAAAAAAAAAATCTAATAATAGAACTGAAATTCCGTAATTTACATCAAACCGCCTGGCACCGGAGGAAAAAAATATCTTTGAGTAGTTAGACATAGACAAACCGCGGACACTCCGCCAAAATTCCATACAAACGCTTAATTTGGTCTCTATTACACAGACATCAATCAGTGACGTATTTACACGTGCACCTGTGTGCGTAGCACGTGGAGAATACCAACCGTCGCCCAAAAGAGGGGAGGAGATTGGTTGAGGCGGGGAAATTGGGCGGGACATCTAAGTGTCCATTACATATTCTCTGACATAGGGACGTGATGACTACTAGTGACCACTAGTGGACGAGAAGTCTTCCGATAGTGATAGTCCGAAAAATTGGCGTCAATCAATTCGAATAGGGTTAATTCAATCCGCATGCCAATCGTGGCTATTAAGGAATGCTCTACCCGAAAAGACTGAAAATGACGCAGAATGAAGAGTGTGGAACGTCATATTTCCCGGTCCTCCCGTACTTCTACATTCATCATTCTCTTCATAGATGTAAGCCAATTCTTAAGACTTTTGACCTTACCGTCAAATATTATTAGGTTAGGGAAAAAGTTTCTTCGCATTTTTTAAGATAATTCAAAACATTTTTTAATATAGTTTATTTAAATTTAACTAAAGTATGTATGTACCATTTTGTTTGATAACCTTTTGTCATCTTGTAGGTAGGATAGTAGGTAGGACATGATCCCATTGCTATAAAAATTTTGGGACTTCTCATCAAAATACGTATAAAAATCGTTTTGTGATCAATTCTCAGTTCTTCAGCTACGTCGTAACTACTGATATGTCGATATTGCTCCACTTTTTCAAAAATGGCATCCATTTTATCCGTAATAGGGCGACAAGAGAGAGGTGCATCTTTGACATCAAAATTTCCGGATTGAAAACGCTTAAACCAAATTTGTGCTACTCTCACAGACACTACACTAGGTTCCTAAACATCGCAATTTTTTTTCGCGGCTTGCGTTGAATTTTACCTTTTTTGTAGTAAAATTTTAAAATGTATCGAATTTATTCATTAGATTCACTCATCTTGACAGTACGAAAAACAAATGAAAACCACACATTTGCCTAATTTGAATTTGGAATTATGTACTTTAAAATTTTAACTTTCAATGGTACCAAAACCAGCCAGATACAAATACTACAGCCAAAGAGATTTTATTACAAGTTCATACATACTATAATGCGAAAAGACTTTTTCCCCAACCTATTATAATAATTAAGCACAATTATTAATACTTATCATTATATTATTATTTATTCTCAGTGACAGAATGTCACGATTATCAATTTTTATAGTTGTAAGCCGTCATGACTTAAGTATTTGACATATTTATTAATTTCCTACATGTAAATGATTCTTGAAATCCCAAATAATATTTGACTTTGATTAAGTTAGGCCAGTCCTGGTCTTCCTGGGCCTCTGCCACCATTCTAAAAGTCCTACTAAATATTTAATTTCTCCTTGCTATTGGGTAAAATGGTCCTAAAATTACTTACAATTAGTGTAGCAGCTGGAAGCTGAGTCTCCAGATGGACTGTAGGGCTTCATTTCATAGTGATTGCTACCGACGGACGACTGTTGTCGACTTCTGTTACCGAATGGCGACGCGTAGCTGACAGAATAGATAGACTTCATGAGTTATGTAAAGTTCAATGTACCAAAAACGAAATAAAGAATACCTTTTCACTTTTTTATGTAATAAAAGTGGCAAACAAGCATGCAGTTCACATTGATGTTAAGTGATGATTGCAGCCTATAGGCACGTTGCCACTCCTGAGCCTTAAGGTGTTATGCCTCTGTGCCGAAAATTACAGGGCCGTACATTACCACCTGACCGGAACACGATAGTGCTGAACACTACAATTTACAAACAAAACATCTACGTTTATAGTATTACTTACCATCAATGTGAATTGTACGCCAGTTTGCCACTTCATGACTTAACAAAAATATAAATGAACCGATAAATGTATTAAAATCCCAACTATCTGAACAAACATATTATGTTTTGTACTTTACAAAGGACAATTCGATTCTGTTGTCTTAAGTAAAGGACGTAGTGGAAATCCAGATTCTCGAGAACAGAATAATTTTACCATTTTTCCTGTATTTATTCTATCATAAGTAATGCAACATAAAAATTTCAATAAAAATCTAGAAGATATGACTTTTTTTTGTTAACCTGAATGTGATCAAAATTACCTGTCCCTTAGTTGCGGCATGTCGTAATGGTTGTTGTCTGGCCGCTGCATCCAGTACTCGTTGCAGGTCCTTGTAAGGTCTGGAGCTGCATTGCTTTTGTCCCGATTTGAATAGGACTTTGGTATACCTTGCGGAAGAATTCAGAAAATTATAGACCTTAAAATTGAATTGAATAAATTTTAGAAATTTGTCTGATGTAGGAGAAGATAAATTATTTATATTGATATTATATATTGACTGGTGGTAGAGCTCCAGTGACGGAGCTCGCGGGCGTAGGTACCACCGCATTACCTAATATACTTGCCGGTAAATGGTAGTGTTCAGCACTATCGTGTTCCGGTCAGGTGGTAATGTACGGCTTTGTAATTTCCGTCACAGAGGCATAACACCTAATGCCTCAGAAGTGGCAGCGCATCTGCATTTTGACCTCTGGTCATTGTGTGGGTGTCTATAGGCTGCAGTCATCACTTAACATCAATGTGAACTGCACGCTTGTTTGCCACTTTTATAACATAAAAAAAAAAATGAATATAGATCACAAAAATAAAGTACACATAGTATTTTATCAGTATTTTAACCCAAAAAAAGTTGTTGAAAAGGTTTCATAAGAACACATTTAAAAAAAGCAAAAAAAAATCGTTATTAGTTTGTTAAATAGAAGTTAAATATTATTAAGTTCAAACATCGACTTTATGAGTTATAAGTATGGAACATGATAATTTGTAATTATAAGTATGTATGTATGTATGTATCTTCATGCCAGGTCCCTAACGGGGTAGGCAGAGAGTGTAGAGCGCCTGATATCCCGGTCCTGACAAACCTCTCGTGCCTCGTCTACCTTCATCATTCTCTTCATACATGCACGACGATTCCTAAAACTTTTGACCCCACCATCAGACAGAACTAATAATAAGTAATTTCAATTATTGAATTTAAGAATCTTCTACACAAACACGATGATCAGTAAATGACAATTGGAATGAGAGGATAGGAAATCCTACTAATATTATGAATGCGATAATTTGTATATTTGTTTGTTACTTCTTCACGCAAAAACTGCGCAACCGATTTTCATGAAATTTGGCACAAATATAGAGGGTAACTTGGATTAACACATGGGATACTTTTTATCCAGAAAAAATGTTCCTGTGGGATGCCATGGGATGATTTGATGAGTTTCCACAGGTTACGCGAAAAGCGACCTACACGCGGGCGGAGCCGCGGGCAACAGCTAGTGTTTTAATAAAAGATTTATAATGTTATGCAATTAGTATAGTAAAAGAAATCAAACTGTAACTAGACTTTATTCATATGGACTATTAAAAAAAACAATTATGAAAAAAAATAAAGGAGCAGCAGTTAGGTATGTCAAAATAATTGTATGTTCCATATTTGTATATGTATGTTTGAATCACAGTAAATTATTGCATGAAATAAGATGCGGTTGGTACAGTTATATAGCTCTAGTTCTAACTTAAAAACTGGTTTAAAATTCATTTAAATTCGCCGGATAGAACCTGAGAAATAAACAATAGGCACATGGGGTGGGTTCATAATAAAAGAAAGAAAAAAAAATATTTAGACAGCACGGAGACATAAACACACACAAATAGAATTCAATGTAAACATACGATAGTTAGCAAACAACAGGGGAAAAGTAGTATGTCTTGGTCTAAATGGGGAAACCAGATCAGCTTCATATCTTTAGAAATTAAAGAAAAAAGGGAACGAAAAATTTGACTTCGGGGTATCGGACCCGCGACCAGCATAGAGCAACACGGGTGGGGAGTAGCCATATGCATGCTTTCCCCTCTGTCAAAGTACAAATGGTCCTATGCCTATCGCCCAGATATTTAAATGTGTGCGTGAAATTGTTTATGTATTTTTTTAAAGTCAAGATATGAGTTTCGCAGTAATAGACGATTTTTGTAGTGAGTGTGTGTCACACGTATTTCCCCCCGCAAAAAATGACAGACTGTTTTGCATCGGTAATAAACGCTATGGCTACTCCTCACCGGTCCGCCGCGGCCGGTGGGCCGAGTTGCTATATGACGTACGGTGAACGAAAACGATACTGTATAGGCTGCAAAGTTTATCATATCGGTTATTATACGTGTTGTAGCTCTAATGAGTGACTGCTTGAGTTATTTAACACAAGTAACGAAAGGTCTACACAATGTTGTGTCGCTACATTGATCAATGAAATATTTTACCTTAAGTGATATACCTAATAACATTATCATACATATACATACCAGTCCTTGCAGCAGTGTATCCAGGCCTGGTGCTCCTAAACTTGCACCAGACGTACAAGATGGCCGCGCCAGCCGCTAACATCGCGACCGTGATGCCGACGCCCACGTACAGGGTTATGTTGTTCTTGTACAACCCTACATTGGAAAATTGGAATTTATTACACACTAGCTGTGCCCGCGACTTCATCCGCGTGAGAATTTATGATTGTTCAGTATCGACCCGTGTAGACATAATGCTCGCCCGTTACGTTTTGGCCCATGTAACAACATGGGCCAAAACGTAACGGGCAAATCGTTGGTGTTTTTGACGTGACAACGTCTTAAATTAGGTTGCGGCTCGGAGTCACTCATGAAAAAGTGTAACATCCAGTAACGTAACGATGAGTCACCGAACGAGAGAGCGGCCTGCCGGACCGGCGAATGCCTTTCTACCGAGAAAAAGACGTTGTCACGTAAAATCTTCGCCCGTAAAACCGACTTTACAGGCAACCAGTTTTTTTTTTGTAATGGTTTTCAAAAATTAAAATTAAATTAGCCTTTATTTCCCAAAAAGAAAAGAAAATACATAGTTTACAATTACAGAGTGTCTTACATAATCGATTACAGTGAACATTAAAAATTAAAGCTATCATTGATACATTTAATTAAAAAAAAAAATCATCAAAAAAAATTGTAATGGTAGTGGTAAGTGGTAAACAAGCATGCAGTTCACATTGATGTTAAGTGATGACTGCAGCCTATAGACACCCACACAAAGACCAAGGTCAAAATGCAGATTCGTTACCACTCCTGAGGCCTAAGGTGTTATGTCTCTGTGCCGGAAATTACAGGGCCGTACATTACCACCTGACCGGAACACGATAATGCCGAACACTACCATTTAGCGGCAAGTATATTAGGTAATGCGGTGGTGCCTACGCCCGCGAGCTCCGTCACTGGAGCTCGACCACAGTTTGTCCTTGAATGCATGCATTTACCTCTCCTTACTCCTTCAGGGACCACAGGCGAGAAGTTACGTATCGTTTTAACTAAATTACAGCCGTGCGAAGTCGGTGCGGGTCGGTAGCTCAGATACTAATATGAGAACATCATAATAATTTTACATTGGAATTCCATAGTGGCACCTAAGTTCGATCATTCCTAGAACAATGTAGGTGCGGAATAGGTGTTTGTTGAGTATTGTTTGAAGTTTCCGAGAAAATCGGCGTTGTTTGATTAGAAACATTCTGTTTTATTTCTTGGAAGGTCTTCGCTGTTATTCACCATTTAATTATAGGTTTCTTAGAAACTGACCGATACAATATTTTACTTCAGTTTCTTCTGAAACGTGCCGTTTAATGAGCGATGTTTCTCATTAAAAAAGAAGGGACATATTGAATATAGATCCTGTTGGAAGAATGCTAAACACACCCACACAGATAATAAATTTATAATTTATATTTATATTTGTGGTCTGTAGCGCTACTGTCTGTGCCTTTGTCTATTCCGTGCTGAAACGTGCAATATACGCGTTAGTTATTTCTATTTTCCGTGTTTCATTAAGTTTCCCACAGATCCGATAGGAAATAAAGAGTCTAACGGTTCAAGTAACCCCAATTAGCAAGGTAAAAATCTGCCTGGTAGCAATCTATACTTCTATACTTCATAATAAATTAATATTATAAAGAGGAAAAATTGTGTTATTGTATGTGTGTACGTAACGTTTTCACATATTAACTACTGGACCGATTTCAAAAATTCTTTCACCATTAGAAACCTGCGTCTTCACTGAGTGACTGCTATATTAACATTAATTGCACCCCTGCGTGGCCGGGGCAAGCCGCTAGTATACCTAATATAAAACTGCATCTTCTCTAATGTCTCTTTAAAAGCTGAGCTACAAAATAAAACTCACTCATGCCTGTCGAACACAACCCATCGACGCAAGCGGCGTGTTGCATAGATGCGCCCGCGCAGTTCCCGATGCACTCTCTTCGTCGGACTCTCACGCACTCTTCGCTGCAGGTAGACCAGGCGTCCCAGGGTGACCAAGCACCTGGTTTGAAATAACCTTTTTTAAATTGGTGATAGATTGGCGAAGGTGACAATCGGCGAAGATCGAATGTAGGTACAGTAGGACACCACGTAAATATTTTTTATGATCGAAAAACGAAGTGCATTTTGTAATCGCACCCATGTAGATACCGATGCATTGTCGACTCTTCATGTTGAAATGATCGACAAGATGCCCCATGATGACCAGGATCTTGATTTGAATTTTTGCTGCTGTCAGTGGTGGTGAAGTTCAAGAGCAATTATATATTTATGTAACTACGTTATATAAACATAAATACTCGTGTAAGTGTGATTATTATTTTGTTGATGTAAAAAACACTAAAGTTTAAAAGCAATCCCCATTTAGTTACCCAAAAAGGTGGTAATAGTATAAAAGATATCGCTCATCGAAAAAATCCCTTCTGTTATCTAGAACAGAATAGAATAGAAAATATTTTTATTTCGAATAGATCTTTACAGATACTTTCAAAACGTCAATCAATTATAAACTACCTAGAGGGAATAACCATTACATATAGTAAAAATATAAAAGTTTAAGCAATATAAAAGTGCTCTCCAGGAGCCTAATTATATGATATAAATGAATAAATTGAATAAAAATTGAAAAATCATATATTAATAGTAAATTAAAAATTAGAATTTAAACTACTTGGTTAAAACATAATTATCACAAAACTTTTCAATTCCTTCTATGATGATAAATGAAGAAAAAGAAAAACTTATTCGTCAAAATCTCATTTTTCATTCTGTTTTTGCGTGCCCAAACTTCATGTGTGCAAATGAGTAGTACCTTGTTAAATTGTATTTAGTGTATAATAAATCTCGTATCAGAAAATGATGACTCACCCATCTGACACGTCAGGCAATCATCATCGCTCTGGGCTGAGGGTCCCCTGCAGGGTGAACCTCCATTAGCTGGTGCAGGTTCATTGCACGTGCGCGTCCGCCGCCTGCCACTGGTCTCGGACCCACATCTGCAGGGCATCCAGGATGACCAGGCTGCCCATCCTCCGTTCACTACGATTTTATCATGGTTATAATAAATTGAGAACTGCTCCGGTGGTTTGTTACGAGTCATTAGGATGAAGCTGCTAAGCCTAAGGTCTTAACCTCAATCTTCAAATTAGGGTATTACAGAATGGTTACCTATTCCAATTGAAAATATTATTTGATTCTATGGCTACATGAAAATTAAGAAAGATGGCTCGGGAATGTCAATAACCTCGCCTCGTTTCATATGGGACAAACAAATCTGGCATGTCAGGCAGTTGACTTCGTTATAAATATATTCGGATTATTCTTCTTCAGTGATATGGCCATCTAACACCGACAGACTATGGCAATCTCTTCTAATCATGCGGGAGATGGCCATACCATTCAAGCGGAAAAAAATGTAGATCCACGGCGTAGTTTAAAAGTTCTTAATATTCTAGCACGGTTCACTATCTGTTAAGAGAACTCCAAAAATCGTGTTATTTATTTAAATTTATTCGGACACATCTTTTCTCGTAAGCCCTTATAAAAAAATTAGCAGAAGTAAAAACAAAATATTCCGTTTTTACATACTTTTTCAATTTTTTCCAATACATTTTTGCATATGGTTGTTGTTACGCACGTCGGTAAGCGAACTTATTACTCAATAACGCCATTTAATTATTCTTTGTAGTATTAATATATGCATTGGCTAATTGCCCCGTAAGGTGATCTATACCGGAATTACCCTAATACCAATGAAACGATACGTTCATTAAATCATATATCAGAAGTCGTCTAGATTTTACAACATGCCATCGAGAAAAGGCTATTCGAAGTTTTTATTTTCATTTTAGATTTTCTACAAGTTTTATTTTGGTAACAATAAAATGTGATATTTTCAAGCATATTTATCTAAAAACATACCGTAGACTGACAAAACGGCGACGTCCGACTCTCTTCTGCCCGCGATATTCTCAGCGACGCACGTGTAGTTCGCCATATCCTGTTCATATAAAACATTAAGCATACATTTCCTCACCGCAGACATGCCTGAAGCTTCACATTTATTTTTATTACAGTCCGCGTTAGTAAGTGAATAAGTAAGTATAAAATATTATCGGAGCATATAAAATTGAGACATGAGAGTTTCAATACGAATATCACGCTGTTGCCGCTCTTCGGGTCTTCAATTTATACCTATATAATTATATTTGGATAGTGGATACCATGTGGATACTTAATCGTCTATCTCGCCCATAGAGCAACACGGGCCACTGGCCGCCGCAGCGAACTGGAGGGGAGTAGCCATAGCGTTTATTACCGATTCAAAACAGTCTGTCATTTTTTGCGGGGGGAAATGCGCGCGACACACATGCACACTACAAAAATCGTCTATTTCTACGAAACTTACACCTTGACTTTAACAAAATACAGAAACAATTTCCCGCACACATTTAAACATCTAAGCGACAGGTATAGGCCCATTTGGGCTTGTACTTTGACAGAAGGGAAAGCCTGTATATGGCTACTCCCCTCCGGTGTTGCTCTATGATCACGCCCATTAGAAGTTTACATATAGGTATATACATAATGAGTAGGTAGGTATAACGTGATTTTTATTTTACTCGTCATTTGTCGGGTTCTCTACATACAAAAGGTGTAATTACGAACTCGGCTGCACGCAGCAGTGTTGCCGCAGCACTACTGGTCTCCATATCTATACAAATAAATTAAATTGGAGTGTCTGTTTGTAATGTAAAAATAACCGCTTTTTACTATACGCATGTGTATGTATACATGGTACATATACCAAAACAATATTTTTTACAATTTTTGTCTGTCTGTCTGTTTATTGGGGGTAATCTCGGGAACGGCTGGACCAATTTCGAGGAAAATTTCACTGTTTCTCTGGCAGATATCTTATATAAAGTAACTTAGGCTACTTTTATACTAGCTGCGCCCACGACTTCGTCCAGGTAGATACTGAACAACCATAAATTCTCACGTGGACGAAGTCACGGGCACAGCTAGTTAATAGATAAGTTCTTTAGACTGTGATAGTAATATAGATATCCATTGAAGAATACAAACGTGAAGGTACGTTTTTACATACCTGTAACTCAACCCTGGGCAGTACAAGAGCTTCATCAGTAGCTTCAATTGCGACCCCATTTCTCATCCACTTGAGTGTGGCTGGTGGCGCGGCCGGTGGTGGGCTACATCGGAAAGTCGCCTGTCTCCCTGATTCCAGGGTCACGGATTGTGGATGCTGCGCGAATTGCTTCTTTATGTCTGTGGATACAAGAGTCTGTTCAATTAGCCGCATATTGAAAAAGTCAAATGCTAATTGAATTAATGTGTCGGGACGTGTCCTCGCCACCTTACTAGTGCAGGAGAGCCTTTTCACTAGTTTGACGACCCGGTTAGTCCAGCGGTGCGAAACCACCATTTGATTCGAAGGGTCGCGGGTTCGATCCCCGCACCGGAACAAATATTTGTATGACCTACACATATTTGTTTCGGGTCTGGGTGTTTGTGTATGTGTTGTATGTGTACAACGGCACCCACGACACAGGTTTATACCTACTGTGGGGCTGTGAGTGTAAGCGTATTTTATATATTATTTATTTATTTATTTATTTACTAGTGCAGTCAGTCAACTGAATTATAAAGTACAGTAACATTGATTGAACCTCTGAACAAACCGTTCTAACGTACTCAATGCAATAACGTGAAGTGAGCATCACCGTCCGCGATGAAACAACTGTAACTGTGATCACCAAAGCGCATGTAAAGTTTGGCAGTTATATCAAATGGCCCCTCACGGTGCAACATTTTTGAGGGGAGGTATGTTCCCAGCTGTGGACGTCTTTCAGCTAAAATGATGATTATAATATGCCAAAAAAAAAATACGCAAATGGAGCTAGGGAGAATCTACAAATATTAAAGGACACGTCTCAATGCTAAAGAAATGTTGACTGTACTGTACTAGTATTCTGCTATGTACTCCTTCTCTTTATAAACTATAACCTATGTCTGCTTTTAACAAATAAATTGAATAAAATCATACGCATTTTTCGTCTTAGCCCGCGCACTTGTCATACAAATAGATATAAAGTTTTTCCTTCGAGAATTAATATAATGATTTCCTGCCCTAACTAGCTAGGATTTTTATTCGTCTCTGCGAGAAAAATAGTACTCAGTCGTAACCTAGAGGAAAAGTGTAACAATACAACGTTTTAACACACCAGCAACACCCCTAAACCACTTGAAACAAGTAGTAATCATTTATCAAATAGCAAAATGCAGGATTTAACGAGCGGAAATAATGTTTCCTGTATTTAATGGTTCCGTCACTCGCCCCCCTCCCCCAGTGATGGGGGATGGAAAAATATCTCGTTAAAAATTATGACTTTTTTAAATGCATAACTTTTGACTGTCCAATAAAGATGGAGATGGTAAATAATGTTGGTGAGGTTTCGTTTTTGTTTATCGCAACCCAAATATTGGTTTTCATCTCAGATTTTAGTGTTACGTAATGGAATGATTTCAGATATAGTAGAAATGCCCGGATAAATATAATATAATAATATAGGTATGTCAAAAAGTACTGCACCGATTTTTATGTCGATTGGACTATTCAATATGACGAAAGAGATAATGTCGATAACAATTTGCCAAAAAATCCAAGATATACACAATACAAAATTTAGTACACGTGTTTGGTAACCTAAATAGATCATCATACTCAAATATTATCAAATTTTAACATTATTACATTTATGTCAAACTGATAACCTTCTTTTTAATCGGTTTACAAAGGCGTGTTACGCTTTTGGCTTGGCAGATCGACTTTATTAAAAGGCCACAAATATTGAATTTATTAAAAAAAAAAAAGTACATCCTGCATTTTAATAAAAGCTTTTTAAACGTATTAGTGTGGGCCGCAATAAAGTTATGAACATGATCATAATGGTCATTGACAGTGCGAATAAATTCGTTATTTTAGTATGTTTCAAATCAATACACATGCTCTGTTACAATTCTTAATGTAATCAGAAGCTTATTTGCTTGTGTTAACTATTACTGGGAGTCGAGTCCCGGCGTAGGAGCTCGAGGGCTTAGGCAATACCGTATTACCTAATCTATCTGCCGCCATACTCTAGTGTTCAGTACTATTGTGTTCCGGTTAGATGGTAATGTATGGCCCATAACAATTACAGACACTTAACAACGTAGGTCTCAGGGGTGGCAACGCATCTGCATCTTTAGAAATAATATCTATATATATAAAAATGCAACCCGTTTTCCTTGGTCACGGCATCACGCGTGAATGGATGGACCGATTTGGCTAATATTGATTTTGAATGATTTTTGGCAGTCCAGGGAATGTTTAAAAGGTAAGAAAATATGAAGAATTTGAAGGGAAATAGTAAAAACCACCATTTCATTTTCCCATACAAATAGTCCGTATCTATCAAACCACCAAATTTGACACATGTCATATTTTCATTCTGAGGCAATACGAAGTTTGCCGGGTCAGTATAAAGACGTTGGGTTACCATCAACGTCTATTGAAAAAAAAAGCTATTAATATTACTCAACAATTTCACGGTGCAAACATCAATGATTCTAGACTTATTTAAAGATTATCCATCAGATAAGAGCATAATTGAACATGATGCTGGTCGCAATTGAGTGTACACAGTTATTGTGATCGGGACCGGTGATACAGGTTTTGCACGGGATCAAAGCACCCTGACAATCAAGGCTGGACGGAGACCGAGATTTTCTTCAGAAAAATATATTTTGCAAAATTCACGGAATTTTGTTCCCTGTTTTTTATGTCAGACTAGCGGCCCGCTCCGACTTTGCGCGGGTAATATGTTACCTACCCTCTTCTATACATCGTAGCGTAATGTTATATTAAATCCTTCCTCAATAAATGGGCTATCTAATCTGAAACTGATAGATTTTTCAAATTGGTCCAAGAGTTCCTAAGATTAGTGCATTCAAGCAAATAAACAAACTCATAAAAAACAACTAAGTTTATAATATTAATATCTCTCAACAATTTCACGGTGCAAACATCGATGATTCTAGACTTATCTAAAGATTATCCATCAGATAAGAGCATAATTGAACATGATGCTGGTCGCAATTGAGTGTAAACAGTTATTGTGGTCGGGACCGGTGATACGGGTTTTGCGCGGGATCAAGGCACCCTGACAATCAAGGCTGGACGGGGGATCAACTGATTCTCAACTAAAATTTTTGCGAAGAGGACTAAATTTTATTCCATGTTTTTTTTACAGAATTTTTTTCAGTGGCTTCATAATTTATCTATTTCTGTTATTGTGACTTCTTTCATTGGTTGGATTTTATTTTTCTCGAACAGAACGTTTTTCCTAAAATGATAATTGGTAAAGTTACTCCGTGTATGCAATACCTATTTATAGCAATTGAGATCGAATGGATTCTTTCTGTTTATTTCTATGCGCAATTTACCTAATCTTGTTAATGACTGATTCCTTTGACATATCCTAAATGTCATTAAGTTCCTTAATCTATTGAGAAATGAACATTTAAAATATATTCACTTATAAATCCTACCTTCTCATTGCCTTCAAAAAAGTCGACCTTTTCCGTTAGGATTGGACGGTAGTATAGTTGTATGAGAATATTTAATTATAAAAAAAACTGCGCATTAAAATTACTCATTAATTTCACGGTGCAGAAATCGATGATTCAAGACTTATCTGAAGATTATCTATCAGATAAGAGCATAATTGAACATGATGCTGGTCGCAATTGAGCGTACACAGTTATTGTGATCGAGACCGGCGATACAGGTTTTGCACGGGATCAAGGCACCCTGACTATAGGCTAAACGGAGACCGAGAATCACTTCAGAAAAAAAATTGTTGTTGACGGAATTTGGTTAAGGGATTTTGAAATTTTTTTTTTTTTGGATTCTAGACAAAAACAATAAGTTTTTTTTATGTTATGGAAGTGGCAAACAGTTTGCAGTTTACTCGTACATGGATGTTAAGTGATGACTGCAGCCTATACTCGTAGACACCTACACAAAGACCAAGGTAAAAATGCAGATACGTTACCACTCCTGAGGCCTAAGGTGTTATGCCTCTGAGCTGGAAATTACAGGGCCGTACATTACCACCTGACCGGAACACGGTAGTGCTGGACACTACTATTTAGCGGCAAGTATATTAGGTAATGCGGTAGTGCCTACGCCCGCGAGCTCCGTCACTGGGTACCACCAGTATTTGCATTCGATGAACTACCCGCATCAGGGTTCCAGTGCGGCGCTCGCAGACGTAGGCACCACCACATTACCTTATCTGCTTGCCGCTAAATTAAAGTGTTCAACGCTATCCCCTATTATAAAATTCTAATTTGCAATAATACAAATTTAGTAAAAAATATTTACTAAAACAGTTAAGAACTTTTTTTTAAAGTAACCTAAACCTTTCGAAGCTCACATGGCCCAGCGGCTGGTGTAGATCGTAAGCGATCTGCTCGGTTAAGCACTACGGGCGCGGTCGGGAAGTGTGATGGGTGACCGCTAGTGGCAAAATTAAATGCGCGTTTCCGTGCTTCGGAGGGCACGCTAAGCCGTCGGTCCCGGTTGCTATCGATGGATAGCAGTCGTTAAACCTTGTCGGAGGCCTTATGGGCGGTTTGAAACATCCGACAGCAGGTTGGCCACTAACCCACCCACCTCCACCAATCCGCATTGGAGCAGCGTGGTGGAGTAAGCTCCAGGCCTCCCCCCAAAAAGGGGAGAGACTCGTGCCCAGCAGTGGAACGTATAATGGGTTGCCATTATTATATTATTAACCTAAACCTTTTAACTTGTAAATGTAAGCTCGCCGTGTTTTTTTTTTCCGTTACGCTTTTATGTGAAACCAAATACGTTATGGTAAAAACACAACTGTCTCTTTGCATAACCGTTTCCAAATTACTTCATTCAACATGTTATCACATTTTAAATATCAAACATGATACTTATCTATTTCACTTTTTATAATAACGTATCAAGTGACACTTCTGTTACTATCCATTATTTCTGTAACGGACATTGTTGATCCTTGTTGAGTAAAGGTGATGTCACATTGTATTGAGAAGGACAACTCAGAATCAGAATCAGAATCAGAAACTCATTTATTCATTTAGGGTGACAGGCACCCCTTATGACACGTCAAAAACAAACAAAATAAATTAAAGCGAATAACAATTGATATACATGTCAAACAAGATAAAAAATATATGTAAAGTCAAGAATATCACTAAGATAAAACTAAATGTCATAAACTAATGTGAAAAGTATATCAGTAGAATGTCTCTTTTCCCCTTTACAAACTGATTACAAAGAGTAAAAAGAAAAGAAAAAGAGTCATTCTTTGTCATTCACCGGCAAAGTCACTAAAACTGCTTCACATACGAGTAGGTACATGTCATGTGGCATGTGTTTTCATTTCTCACAATCACACGTGCGAGTGTATTTAGAAATTAAAGAATAAAATATTATGGAAAAATTTGACTTCGGGCAGGTATTGAACCTAGCTTTGCTTCGGTAGCTTAGTGGTGAAGTGGCTGCCTTTTATACAAGTAAAAACCGTGACGTCGAGAGGCGTTCTGTCACATCATTTTAAATAGCATGTACGCCGGAGGGCGTTACCGCTCGCGAACGTGTTAAGGCCGTTGGTTAAATTCTTCGATGTCGATTTCCATTTCTTTTTATTTTTTTTTAAGATGAGCCGGCAACGTCTTTGCATATGGAACAGATGGCGAGCCTATTGACATCTCCGAAAATGGAAAAATCCTATTATAATTAGAGATAATGGATTTTCACCTATCTCTGATAGCCCCTGACTCGGGAGTCAAACCCAGGACCGCAGGACAGTACTTATGGCCTGCTACCACTAGGCTACTGTGGCAATTTAGAAATTAAAATAAAATAAAGATGAATTTATTAATTGTTAAATTTTGTTTTTTTAACCGATTTTGTTTTTTTAACCGATTTCGAAAAAAGGATCAGGTACTTAATTCGTCCGTCTCTTTTTTATGTATATTCGGCGATAATTTGAAAACTCCTGTACCGATTTCGATAATATTTTATTTTTTATCAATAATAATCACCTCAACTATAGCAAGTAGTTTCTATGGTATACGGATATCTCGCCTCCGTAGATCTGACATTAATTATAATGATTTATGTCATCATAACACACCTGTGTGGAAGCACCCTAACGGACGCTGTCAATACCTTGTTAACTTGACACCATAATATCGAGTTACATAGACACGTTACAAGAATATTGAGATCCTTCAGTTTGCGTTCAGAAGTTGTTATATAATTATAGGAGCGTAAACGAAAACGCAACTGTTGAATGAAACGTTTTTTATCAGGTTTAGGTAATGTGTACGCGAAGTAGCAAAAATAAACAATCGTCTTGAATATTAAAAATGTATCGAATCTAACTTTACACCTGTAATCCCCGAAAGGGTAGGCAGGGGTAAATGTATTGTCTTAGTAGCCTAGTGATAGCAGGACACGACTTCTACTAAGCTAAGGCCTTGGATTCGATTCCCGGGTTAGGGGTTATCCGCAATATATGGAAAAATTCTCAGTACCTCGGAGTTTGGTAATATGCCCGGAGATGTCAACAAGCTCACCACCTACATGGGCCAAAACGTAACCGGCGAATCGCTGTTGTTTGAATATATGCCTGACTGCATGGATTTACCTCTGCCTACCCCTTCGGAGATTACAGGGGTGAGGTTACGAAGTTAAGTATTTCTATTTGTTTATTTAAACTTTATTATTTATTTAAACTTTCTGCACAAACAAGGAACATGAGGTGCACTTAATGCTAGAAACCATTCTCTACCAGTCAACCGAAGAGTTTTGTAGAAAACAAAGAATGGTAGTGCATTTGGAAAATTGTCAAAAATAGATTAAAAGCCATAATAGTCATTTTGAAAGTATTTTACAGAGCAAAATATGGCATTTTACATGAGGTATTTAAAAAAATATCAAAAAACAATAAATCATACATTACAAAAGCATAATATAAAAAAATGTAAGTAATAAGTACCTGAAATAAAATAAAAATAGCAAATTTCCTAAGAGCAATATAAATTTGGAAGCCAAAAGATCTGTGGCATCCCGCAGAGGCGCATTTTGACTTGTCGAATATATCACACTAATTGATTATATACCGCCAAGCCGATGTTATTTCAAGGATACTGCTTCTGTAATACTTCGGATTCCAAGAGTCATTCAGTTATTATCGTGGAACGTTTTTAACCATTATTTCAGTAACCAACTATGAGATGTTAAGCTCAAATTTTCGAACTACTCTCCCAAAATTAGAATGAAATATAAGACGCTTTATAGGATTTATTTATGTCATGGAAGTGGCAAACAAGCATGCAGTTCACATTGATGTTAAGTAATGACTGCAGCCTATAGACACCCACACAAAGACTAATGTCAAAATGCAGATGCGTTACCACTGCTCAGGCCTAAGGTGTTTTGCCTCTGTGCCGTAAATTACAGGGCCTACGACCACCTGGCCGAAACACGATAGTGCTGAGCACTACCATTTAGCGCCAAGTATATTAGGTAATGCGGTGGTGCCAGCGACAACAAAACCATGAGAAATCGATGGCTGGTGCCTACGCCCACGAGCTCCGTCACTGGAGCTCTTCCACCAGTTGGAAATAAGTTTGGAGGTGGACTTTGATATCTGTGACACAGTTTATATTGCTGCAGGTATCATTGTTTCCATTGTTTAAGTATCGCCCTTCTGTTATTTGTGGCAAATAATGAATTATTATTTATTTCTTATTAAGATGGATTACAGGAAAGCCTATAAGAAAATTAAATGTATGGTATTTACTGTAACATAGGAAATTTCTAAATAGAACAGAATCTTCTGTACGTAAATCCAAAACCAACTTGCCAGGTTTTACCAAATCGACGAAACCAGATTTTCTGTTGTAGGGTCAAGTTTTCTCAAATGAAGTTGCTGAGGGTTTTATAAGTCCAGTTTAAACCGAACAAAAAGGATCATTGCTCCCATGGGAACTAGATTAGCATTGGCGATACTATTTCCCTCGGAGAATCGTATCGTCTTACAAAGTTTGGTCTTCCCTGAGTAAATAGGTCAGTTTGCAAGAAGTTATAAATAAATATGGCAGAAGCAAAATAATTTTGCAAGTGTAAGTGTAAGGTACATATTTGTTGCTACGATCATCGACTTCTACGTAAAATACGTTCAACTGCCTTATTTTGTCAGTCCATACATAAACCCCATTAATATTAAGAACAGAACAAAATTCTTAAATCAGTTATATCAAATTCATTTTGGACTACGAATAATATTATACTGCTCATACCAATTACGGTGACAGCAGTATAAATTTGGATACGAGAAGTCCTAAGGAATCTCAAAAAGGCGCGCTCCAGCTTGTCGAGAATATATCATGCTAAATTGACGATATACGAGCAACGATGGCGAGTCAAACTTATAAAGAAACAGCTGCTGCAATGTTTCGAATTCTAAGAAACATTCAGTAATTTATAGCTGAACTGGTTTTTTCGCGTTATGAAAAGCACTTGATATAATAAGATTATAATAATATAGGCATGACATAATCAGGGCACATAGCTCGGCGAACCGATACCCGCTGGGGAAGAAAGGTTCTCTAATGGAGATCACGTATCGGCAAGCGCAGCGTGGGGCTTCCACTTGCAAGATGGACCGACGACCTAGTCAAGGCTGCAGGTACCCGCTGGATGAACGTCGCTTCCGATCGGTCGGTATGGAAGTCATTGGGGGAGGCCTTATGGCTTGGTAGCCTAGTGGTAGCAGGCCACTACTACTACGCTGAGGTCCTGGGTTCGATTCCCAGGTTTGGGGTTATCAGAGATAATGGTGTAAAGTCCTTTATCTCTGGTTCTATTGGGATTTTTCCATTTTCTGGAAATTTCCCAGTACCTCGACGTTTGGTAATGTGCCCGGAGATGTCAACAGGCTCGCCACTTGTTACATGGGCCAAAACGTAACCGGCGAATCGTGGGTGTTTGCATGTATGCTTGAATGCATGCATTTACCTCTGCCTACCCCTTCGGGGATTACAGGCGTGAAGTTACGTTACGTTACGTCTTATGGCTGAAGATGATGATAGGCATCATAGTACGAGAGAATACTTGTACTACTTAATTGGACAAATCCATCATCTTTGGTCATAATTTGTCAACAAACAGTCATGAACGCATCTCAATCGTGTCTACTGAAACATCTTTATAATCGAACCGAATATTTTACGAGAGATTAAAATTTGCTCATTTTTTCTTATGAAAAATTAAATTAGGCAAACTAAAATAAAGGTTCGCATTTTCACTTTATTCTGACGTACAGTTTTTTGTTTTGACAGAATTTGGGTATATGCACGAGATAGGTATTTCGATTCTTTTTTTAAAAATTTGAATTAAGTACCAGTTAAAATTAATCAACCATCTAATCAATTTCTAACGTTTTCTAGCTAAAGTATTTTGAGGCCATCGAAGTTGAAAAGCTACCGAAACCAGCATCATGCTGATTTTCAATAATCATTTTAGATTAATAGGATTGCGATTTCAATCCGTAAAAATAGTTTTATTACAATCGCTTTTATATTTTTCTATCTTGCGCCATTGATAATGCAACTGATAAAGACAAAAAAGCATATCATGCATGCCTGAAATGTATGTAATGTACGTTTATGAATAAGCTAGTTTATTTAAATAGTTGAAATGCAGGACAGATATTTTTTATAGCAGATTTATAACTGTTGGTAAATGTAAATAATTATATAGTTATAATATAATAACTTTTATTGGTAGCAGAGCTCCAGTGATGGAGCTCGCGGGCGTAGGCACCAGCGCATTACCTAATTTACTTGCCGCTAAATGGTAGTGTTCAGCACTATCGTGTTCCGGTCAGGTGGTAATGTACGGCCCTGTACATTTCCGGCACAGAGGCATAACACCTTAAGTCTCAGGAGTGGTAACGCATGCAGAACTTAACATCACTTAACATCAATGTGAACTGCATGCTTGTTCGCCACTTCCATTACATAAAAAAAAACTTACAGTTGTTTGTTATTACCTACTTCATTTATTTCATCTTAATTCTATCCAGAGATAGAACACTAACGACTCACCTTAATTTCAAGTATTTTTCTTTATAAAACCAACCATATTTTTCTTTATCATAACTACCTACTATCCAAATATTCATGAAATTTGTTTTATGAACTACCTCCCTCAACTCAGCGTGGGGTGTTTATTTCTAGACAATGCCCCGTGCCGGTTAATTGTCACCAGACTTTTATTTTAGCCCCCATTTCGTTTCCGAAATGAATGCGTTCGATGAATAGCTTTTTTTTAGTCCTGACACTCGGGGCGCAAGCGTGCCGGCTACTTAACAATAATTTTAAGAATATTGGTAGCACTTTCATATTGTTCTCACTGTATACAAAAAGAAAACTAATTACTTTAACTTTATGCAAAGCCTATCTAGTATTGCAGGACTGTTTTTACTACTACTAACTATATGGATATTGAACAAAAGTTTTTTAAACCATACTGTCATATATTTTATATTAAAGAAAAATGGAAAGAAAAATTTGACTTCAGGCGAGGCTCGAACTCGCGACCTACTGGGAATCTAGTCCAGCCGCTCTTCCAATTGAGCTACTGAAGCCCTGCCCGATTTGTCAAATCTTTCCTTCACATCTATTGCATTGCTTTATGGTAGCAGTAGCGCCATCTATTACCAACTATGCTAGTTAGGCAACCGATATAATAGACTTTTCAGTTTATTGAATATCGTAAAGAAGTCGCTTTTACCCTTAATAATTATTTTATATTATTTCGCATTAACACATGCTTGTGAAATATATTTTATATTAAAGAAAAATGGAAAGAAAAATTTGACTTCAGGCGAGGCTCGAACTCGCGACCTACTGGGAATCTAGTCCAGCCGCTCTTCCAATTGAGCTACTGAAGCCCTGCCCGATTTGTCAAATCTTTCCTTCACATCTATTGCATTGCTTTATGGTAGCAGTAGCGCCATCTATTACCAACTATGCTAGTTATATATATAAACGATATTCAATAAACTGAAAAGTCTATTATATCGGTTGCCTAACTAGCATAGTTGGTAATAGATGGCGCTACTGCTACCATAAAGCAATGCAATAGATGTGAAGGAAAGATTTGACAAATCGGGCAGGGCTTCAGTAGCTCAATTGGAAGAGCGGCTGGACTAGATTCCCAGTAGGTCGCGAGTTCGAGCCTCGCCTGAAGTCAAATTTTTCTTTCCATTTTTCTTTAATATAAAATAATATTTCACAAGCATGTGTTAATGCGAAATAATATAAAATAATTATTAAGGGTAAAAGCGACTTCTTTACGATATTCAATAAACTGAAAAGTCTATTATATCGGTTGCCTAACTAGCATAGTTGGTAGTAGATGGCGCTACTGCTACCATAAAGCAATGCAATAGATGTGAAGGAAAGATTTGACAAATCGGGCAGGGCTTCAGTAGCTCAATTGGAAGAGCGGCTGGACTAGATTCCCAGTAGGTCGCGAGTTCGAGCCTCGCCTGAAGTCAAATTTTTCTTTCCATTTTTCTTTAATATAAAATATATTTCACAAGCATGTGTTAATGCGAAATAATATAAAATAATTATTAAGGGTAAAAGCGACTTCTTTACGATATTCAATAAACTGAAAAGTCTATTATATCGGTTGCCTAACTAGCATAGTTGGTAATAGATGGCGCTACTGCTACCATAAAGCAATGCAATAGATGTGAAGGAAAGATTTGACAAATCGGGCAGGGCTTCAGTAGCTCAATTGGAAGAGCGGCTGGACTAGATTCCCAGTAGGTCGCGAGTTCGAGCCTCGCCTGAAGTCAAATTTTTCTTTCCATTTTTCATTAATATAAAATATATTTAACAAGCATGTGTTAATGCGAAATAATATAAAATAATCATACTGTCATATATCGGGAGGTGTGGCTTCTTGCAAGGATCACAAATATCTTATGAAATTTTATTTAAACTTAAAAAAAGACCTTCCGCTCCTCCCCTCCCTTATCTCTGAAACTACAAAGTCTAAAATAAAAAAACAGAATATAGTTTTTCACCTATTGATTACAGGAAGGTCTAATAAGATAATGGTATTTATGACAATGTAGGAAATTCATTCATTGTACAGAACCCTGTAAACGCGAATCCGACTCGCAACTGGATTGTTTTTCCAACTCATCCAACACGTATTAACTCAATCCATGTTTCGAACATATTAAAGACAATAATTTTGTAAAAACATACTTACATGCATTATCTACAAAAACTCCTTGACTTCTTATTTTGCCTTTACTATTCCAAGCGTTACACTCACAACTATATCTACCACCAAAGTATTCATCTATTTCATTTCTAGTAACATTCAGTTCAGCTTCTACTACCCTGACTCCATTCTGAGGATCCACATGTTCTAACTGAACAGTCTTGTCTACTCTTATATCATTACACTTAAAGAAAACTTGTAAAGCATTAGCCGCTCTACATAATAAAGTAGCTGGTTTTGTTCTTAGTACATATGCGTTCTTTGGTTCAATTAAAAATATTGGAAGACCGTCTATCGTTTCGTCGTTTTCTGGTAATGGTATGTAATCATCTTCTTCGTCGACTGGTTTGAAATCTGATAAGTAAGGATCGAAGTTGAGAACGCCATCTGGGTGGATGTACTCCGGTCTCATCTCTTTTTCAGTGGTACCATCTGTTCCTGGAACAAAATTAGGAAAAATAAGCAAAAATAATTTCTGTTAAGCTACGAGTAGAAGTTGATACTTAAATCATTACACACGTTGTAATGATTTAAGTATCAACTTCTACTTATCTTATATACTGTATCTTAGTTGTAGTTCTTAATCTTTGCTTTCTGTCTATGATTACAGAATCAAACATCATAGTTTAATTTATAGGGGATTGATAACCCACAGACTTCTACTACTAAGCACTTAAATAAAGCACTGAAGTCATGGCGTACCTTTTTTTTTATGTGATGGAAGTGGCAAACAAGCGTGCAGTTCACGTTGATGTTAAGTGATAACTGCAGCTTATAAACACCCACACAAAGACCAAGGTCAAAATGCAGATGCGTTACCACTCCTGAGGCCTAAGATGTTATGCCTCTGTGCCGGAAATTACAGGGCCGTACATTACCACCTGACCGAAACACGATAGTGCTGAACACTACCATTTAGCGGCAAGTATATTAAAAAAATACCTAAGGTAGACAGGAGAAATCAAATGATGGCGCGCTTTACCTTAGTAAACACTAGAAATCAAAATGTATCCATATGAATCAATCTGTATTCATTGATAGCATATGGTAATTCAGAAATTATTTACCATCATTAATTTAAATGACACTACTCATAATATGTAATATTTAAATCATTTAACTTCGACTTCGTGTTAGTTCTTTCCATCCTTCTATTCATTTTAGTTTAATATGCGCGAGATAAGTCCTTAAAAATAGTTTTATTAAATAAAATAGTTTATTTCTTTGAGTGTATGTATCAAGGAAATCATAATTATGCGAGTAGCTCGCGAAAACCTAAGAACACATTACATCCTTCTAGTTTTTTGCAATAGAATGTCGCATGTCCTACGTTACAACTCCCAATTTAAACTTAATTTGAGGCATGTTCCAATCTAGTCGATACCACGCAACTGTTACATTACCATATGAAGCCGCTACTAAAAGGATTGGAACAATTGAACTTGATTGGCAGTTAATTATGAAATGTTATTCAGTTAGGGGACCGCGAAGGGTACACAAGGCAGGTACGGTCCACTCTAATTTGTTATGCATTTCATTCGATTCATACAAAACCGTTGCACCCCTTTGGTTGTTCGAAGTTACGAATACAAGGGTGGGGAGTTTTATTCACACTTGAAACATGATTTAACAAAAAAATACCGTTGGTAATTTCGTAAAATTACCATAAATAACGTAACTTCACGCCTGTGATCCCCGAAGGGGTAGGCAGGTAAATGAACAACATGCAAACACCCACGACTCGCTGGTTACGTTTTGGCCCATGTAACAGGTGGCGAACCTGTTGCCATCGGTCACATGACCAAACTCCGAGGTACTGGGAAACTTCTAGAAAATGGAAAAATCCCATAGAAGATAGATAGAGATAGAACCAGAGATAAAGGATTTTAAGCCGTTATCTCTGATAACGCATGTTCCTTGGCAACAGTATTCGACTTACCATCAATTTGAACTGTATGCTTGCTTGTCACTTCATAAGGTAGGTACATAAAAAAGTCATACTTGTATGTATGACTTTTAATAAAAAAATCTTCTACGTTGTTAATCGAACCCGAGATTTCAAGTCTAATAGTATACTCTGATAGCACTTAGCCTATAGCGGTTAAAACGAAATAAACAGACAGAAATAACATAAGTAATTGAGAGAAAATACACGTTTGTATCCAAATAGGTTGATACACTAAATTTATTATTAGAATATCAAAATTATTTTAGTGTGGCCATCTGTTCCACTTCGTCTACAATTTATCTTTACTTCTGCCGCTTAACAGCTTTCTTATGTTCCGATTCAATTTGAATCAAAAGATAAAAGTGGCACTTGAAGCCCTTCAACTGAGCGAAAGTCGGAGGAACAGACGTTTTAATTTCCAATTTATTATCAAGCACTAGCAGTACCCAGCGCGTTGCTACGCCACCAACTAAAAATTGACAGTGGCACCATCTGTCGAATTTGCCAACTCAGAAACCTTCGTGGGCTCATGCACAACAACTTTGCTAAAGATCATCACATGATCAAATGCCTAGACTGCGTAGGTTACGATTCTATAAAAGACATACATACAAACATTCGTTTTTAGGGTTCTGTAGTAAACAAGGAATAATTTAGAGTTGTACCTACCTATAGCGCGGATTTTTTTTTTTTTTTCGTATAGTGTTGGGATATTGTTAGATAGGTCTCTAAAAAATGCTACGAATATTCTAATACCATTTTTTGATTTAGTTGTTTGACTGTTCATGACTTATTAATATTGAATATGCAAGTTTTCGTTGGAGTCAAGTGTTCCCCCCCCTCTACCAACTAAACAATTGTTGTTAGAAATTCAATCGGCAATAGTAGCTACATATAACGAAATTAAAAGGAAAACTATCACACCTAAGTTGGCTATACAAGTTTGCGAGTAATAGTCGACCAAATAAAATACTAACGGTGTTATTCATAAAAAGTTATAACATCTCTAAGAGCTCGCTATAGTATGCTTTAAGAAAAACGTTATTCATAATAGCATTTTCGCGCTAAAGTACTCTATAAACCCACTATAAAGTTATAGTGGCCAGAACCCTACTATAACAGTGCTATAAGGAAAAAAGATGGGCGACATTCAACAGCTGATTGTTGAAATTGATATTGGGCGCGTTCCATTAATCGACTACAACGACCGTAACGCCTTTTGTATTGTTCCACCTGAGGCCCGTGGTCGTCGCGAGCGGTCGTTTGACGTCATAAATAACGTCACTGTTCGCGACCGCATTGCGTCCACTCCGATTCACCAATATTTTGTGCTTTCACCAAAACGGCAATTTCAGCGGTCTTGATCGCGGTAGCTGCGGTCGATTCATGAAACGAAGCTAAAAAGTGCGCGCGATTTTGAAAACATGACTTTATTTCACCTGTGAAGTTGATTTTTTTTCGAATTAAGGTCATTTTCACACGTAATTTGTAGGACAATTTGGCGTGCTTGATCTCTTGCTGGATCCATTTGTCCACTGAATTCCTTGCACTAACAACATTTTGTCTATTAGCAGAATTTTAAATAGGGAAGGTTTATAGAACGTTTATGAATAAACAATTTTATAGAACGTTTTATAGGCTTATAGAATATTTTAACTAATGAATGCTATAAACCTTCTATAAGCGTTTTATATGAATAAGACCGTATGTATTTTACTCGAAAATTTTGAAGAACTCCATAGAAAAAATATATTTTTTCATTACATTATTTAAACCTAAAAACTACGGAACCCTACGCTGCGCGTAGCCCGACGCGCATTTGACCGGATTTTATATATAAGGAGGATGTATTTTTTAAGAAAGTGTCAAGACTTAACTTCGATCAGAATACTACCGCTAATGCAATCAGTCAACCGAACAATGACAATCAAACTATGGAATAGGGCGATAGTAAAAACAATAACGCGGGATGTGTAGCAGCGTCCTGCGCTAAAACTACCGCCACCGCTATTTGTCCAGCAGTGGACATCTTTTGGCTGGAGTGATGATGTAAGGGCTGAATAAATAAATAAATAACTGCTAACCGTAATTCGCCGAGTTGTGGTACTTATTATTTATTTCATATCCTTCTCTTACTTTAACAGATTGTTTTTAAGTTAGAGTAGGATGTGAAATATTACATAAACTTTAACAAATATCTTGGTGCAACCCAAACTTAATGTTAAAGTCAACCTCAATTTACTGTCAGTTAGTGAAGGAATCTATCAATACTGATAACTTGTCTTTAACTGCAACAAAAATACGCTGGTGCAACGCATTTCGCAGTCGCTGCTAAAATTGATGTTACTGTTATAATTAAATATGACAAAAACCATAGCTTTAACAAATATTTTGATGTATCCAAACCTTAACTAGTAATCGAATCTTCTATTCTTCGAAAGACTTCTATTCTAACCTAACAAAAGTCAAAGAGTAACATTTTTCGTGAGCAAGACCACCTGAGACATGATAAATCGTTTACAAGTGTAAAAACATAAATACACGTTATCTACCCCATCGTTTACGCATCGACGCACGTTTGATACATGCATTTAGATAATCGTCTTGACAATAACGATTAGAGAAGGGAACTATTAAAGGTTTGGGAATATTTGGAGGATAAAATTGTGACGCCATTATTAATTTTAAATTTAACTGTTAGAACTCAACCTTTGGCAAGAAATACATTTTTTTCTTTGTATCGATGGTAGCAAGCTAGGTTGCAGTTATAGCCCCTTATTCATAAACGTATTTTAGCTTAAGTGTTGCTAATCTCTCCTTTGTCTTTTTCTATCCTGCACATTTGACAATTCAACTGACAAAGACAAAGCATTACGAACGTTTAAGAATAAGGGATAGCTCCGGGATACCTCCACCAATCCGCATTGGATCAGCGTGGTGGAGTAAGCTCCAGGCCTCCCCCCAAAAAGGGGAGAGACTCGTGCCCAGCAGTGGGACGTATAATGGGTTGCCATTATTAAGAATAAGGGGGGATAATCTACAAGTTGTAGACTACAACAAAACATAGGTCAAATGCCGTAATAACGCAGCCATACCATCTAACAGGAACACGACGGTGCTGAACACTATCATTTGGCGGTAGATAGATCAGGTAATACGGTGGTGCCTGCGCCCTCGCGTCCCTATACAGGAACTCTACCAGTAAAAAAGTTTTTAGAGCTTCAAAATGAGAAAACTAATCAGATTTTTTCGCAATGATGATGGCAAGCTAACTTGCTGTTCACATGAATGCTAAGTGAATGCTCTCCTATAGACACCTGAGCGAAAACTGGAGGTCAAAATGCAGATGCGTTGAAAGTTGTTAATATTTTGTTGCTAAGTGCCTTATTGTTCATAGAATTTAAGGTCACTAGTATAAGTAATAATTGTCAATGTAAGCCCATAGCAACGAGCCATAATTCCGTGATGCCACTTTTTTGTCGCGCTTTATATGAGATTTACACTTCTATACAATTACTATTTGTAGTAACATCACAATTTTGCAAATCGGACTTATTCCAACGGACACGCAGTATTAACTGCTAACTATTCTATTCATAGCTGAGGATATCCTCTTTCCGGCATCATATACTCCGATCCAACTAAGTAAATATCTTTCGTTATAATCTTACACTTGCTGCACTCCCAACTCCACTCGCATTAAGGAAAATTATTGTGGAAGTAATTTTTAAAAGAAACGTAATTTTTTTTTTTTTTTTTATGTTGTGGAAGTGGCAAACAAGCATGCAGTTCACATTGATGTTAAGTGATGACTGCAGCCTATAGACACCCACACAAAGACCAAGGTCAAAATGCAGATGCGTTGCCACTCCTGAGGCCTAAGGTGTTATGCCTCTGTGCCGGAAGTTACAGGGCCGTACATTACCACCTGACCGGAACACGATAGTGCTGAACACTACCATTTAGCGGCAAGTATATTAGGTAATGCGGTGGTGCCTACGCCCGCGAGCTCCGTCACTGAAGCTCTACCACCAGTGAATTAAAGCCTCGATAGTACCTATGTAGGGGTAGAAGGTAAGTAATAATATTTTTCTTCTGGAGAGTTCCTGTGTTACCATACCATTTAGCGGCAAGTAGATTAGGTAATTAGGTGGCCTACACCATGAGGTAAGTCGCAAGGAATGATAAATTAAATAAACGAAAAAATAACATAGTACGGTAGGTAGATATTATTGGCTTCGAAGGACCAAGTCAACGACCTGACCAAAAGAAATCAGCTTTTAATAGAAATTTCCTTACAAAAGCCATACAACGTCAATAAATTACAATCTAATAATGATTTTTCATAATCGATTCATTGATAGAAGACTGTCAGCTTAAACATCTTTACAAAAACGCAAGGGATCTCGTTTATTTATATAAATATCTGTCAGTAAAACGTTCATGTCGAAAACCTACTACATTATCAACGACAAGCCAATAAAAGCTCTGTAAATTCAACAACTACAATGTAAGCAAAATTTGAAATCAATTTCATACAATAGGTATAAATTTTAGACAAGTAGTATAATATAGATGACATTGGGATCATTAGATATAAATCTCATTTAAATACACGAAAAATTATAGTACATTTCACTTAATCAGGATGATATAAACAAAGAATATCTGATTACTATGGATTTTGGTTTAATAGATGCTCTGCCTAACACTTCAGGAATAGACTTGAAGTTATACAACTAAAAGAATGAATATTTTCCTTACCTCCATTCCTGACTTCCCCAAGCGATATCATCAACAAAACAAAACCAAACACATTTCCTTCTAAACGCATCACTATTGAATTATTCACATAAAGCCATATGAAACACTGCACCGTCAATTAAAATATCAATTGTTAGAATATAATTAACATTCTTAATTTAAAAATTTTCGGTCACAGAATTACGATGTTCAAAAATTTAAAACCCGCGCGCAACCGTTCCCTCTGGTGGTTTAATCGGCACTGACTACTGTTTCTGTTTTCTATTCACTTTCATGGTGTTTCCATGTGTTGTGCTTGTGGTGTGTATAAGGAACCGTGATTCACTCGTAATGGGTGCGTAATTAAGGAGCGTTTTAGATTAAAATTGACTTTTACGACACTTTGTTTAAATGTTGGTATGGAATGTGAAACTTAATTTGCCTGTATTTTGTTATTGGCATTCAATAAAAACATCCTTTTTGGTACCAAAACATATTATTTTCAGCCCATGACCAATTTGATTAACCAAATACATATCTTAATAATAGCAACATAATATACCGCTAGATTACAATTTCATTTGCTAAAAGCTTTTGGCTTCTGAAGACACCTAGCGCCATCTATTATAAAACCTATCAAAACCTGTAACAAGCAAGCTTGCATTTTAGGTTTGACATTGAAGTGCATCAACGAAAGCTCGCTTCTTAGCTTTGGGTGAGCATTTAAGGTTACTAGTACGTTCGCTAGATGGCAGCTTAGTGTAACAGACAACTTCTGAATAAATTTTTCATAGATGGCGCTTAGCGCTTGTGGATGATGCAAATGCCAGTTGACTTAACAGTTAATAATAAATTTCATAGATGGCGCTTACAGGATTTCTGTGTCTGTTTATTCATTCGAGTAGGAATGTTATTTAAGTACACAAAATGATAGATAGCGTTAAAATGGTAAAAATGTAAAAGTGCCGTTCAGTATATTCCCTGAATACGTATTTTTAAAGTAAATAATCTTCATATATAAAAATGAATGTTTGTCTGTATGTCCTTTATAGAATAGTAGACTACGCATTTGATCATGTGATGATCTTTAGCAAAATTGTTGTGCATGAGCCCACGAAGGTTTCTGAGTTGGCCAATTCAACAGATGGCGCCACTGTCACTTTTTAGTTGGTGGCCTAGCAACGCGCGCAGAGTAAAGCTAGTTAATGAATAAAAATGTCTATGACAATTTTTTTTATGGTCAAAAATAATTCCTAGTCCAATTCTTCAAGGCTCCATCAATATCATAACTCCAACCGAAAGACGTCCACAGCTGGACAAAACCTTCCACAAACAATGTTGCGCGTCATTAGAGGAGAATATGTCATAATCGCCACGCTTAGCAGACGGATTGGCGATCGTAGTGGCGGTAGTTTATTCGCGGGACGCTGCTGCCCATCCCGCGTTATTATATTTACAACTTAATGGAATGGTTCGTCCGTCATTATTCGGTTGAATGACTGTACTAGTGGAAAAAAATTGAACTGCATGCTTGTTTGCCACCTTGGTAACATAAAAAATTAGGTATGATAGGTATATAGAGTGGACAACGCGAACAAACCACCGGTTCCATTTTTAAATTTATTTGACAGATCTTTAGTAAGACGTTTTCACATCACCTGTCATCTGTCATGTTAGTTTGGGAAAATGTGTTTTTTTATATAATGGCATCGCTATTACGCACATTGCCAGTATCAAGTAAAACGATATTTCGTATTTATTTAAGCAACATAAAAGTTAGTATAAAATAGTCAGTCAATTATTTAATAAGTATGTCAGTCAAGTGAGTTACAGTCAAGTTATTCGAGTAAAGCGGTGGCTAGTTTACCAGAACAATTACAATGAAGTTTTGGAGGCAACCTGAAAGGTCGTGTTTTCGCACTGATATTCTATTTCACTATACATGGGCACTGTAATAAACCTTTGACAAACAAAATGCCACCAATTTCATTCAATATAACTAAAAATACACCAAGAAAATGAAATATAACTGCCTCAGTAGCGTAGTGGTAGCAGGCCACTACTATTACGCTGGAGGTCCTGGGTTCGATTCCCGGGTCGGGGACTATCAGAGATAAAGGTTTAAAATCCTTTATCTCTGCTTCTATTGGGATTTTTCCATTTTCTGGATGTTTCCCAGTACCCCGGAGTTTGGTAATGTGCCCGGAGATGGCAACAGGTTCGCCACCTGTTACATGGGCCAAAACGTAACCGGCGAGTCGTGGGTGTTTGCATGTATGATTGAATGCATGCATTTACCTCTGCCTACCTCTTCGGGGATTACAGGCGTGAAGTTACGTAAAATGAAATAAAATAAGAGCACCACACGCATCTTTCAAGGTTCCCGCCAAAACCGAAGGAGTAGTTAGTTGAATGCAAGGAACTGGAACCAAGCTACTAAGGGGAATGATCTGTCTAGTACTACTCATTATACATTATTTCGTTCTTCTTTCTCTTTCTACTTCAGTAGGTACATATAGAGTCAACGGAAATTATGAACTCTACATAAAGATTCCATAAATTTGTGGTACCTACATCTAAATTTGAAATTCCCGACTGATTGAGTGAAAAATACGAATGCCAACATTGAATATTGATAGACTAGAAATCGTTCGAAGCGTATTCGCAATTGAAAATTATTCAGAAATAAGCGATTCCCTTTGATGGTGCAAAATATGTAAGTAGCTCTCTTCAGTCACATTTTCACGTTTGAAACGTTATTCTATCTCCCTCTAGTGTGAGAATAATATCGGTTCTCTCTTTCTAAGGTACGGAAATTCAAATTTGGTGGGTAGCTCGCCTTTCCGTTGGAGATTTTCAAGTATAATGAGCTAGCAAAGGTTGTGCAATCAATAGAAATTGGAAAAGGTATTTTTTGATGCAGGTTTCCTTTTTCTGAGCAACGTTTTTGATTGTAAATATGAATATACTTTGAATATATCAATGTTAGGTTAATACGCAGCTTTTTATTCGTTGATTTAATATTTATTTTATTTATATTTATATATAACTCGTAGGTACACAATGAGGCAGGACATTAGTGTGTGTTTATTTTTTATCCAATCGTACAAATAATGTACATGTACTAAAAAAAAGATAAAACACTTAGTTATTACTTTAAGAAATGCAAAAAAAATATGAGGGTGTCCATACTAGGAATTGAAAATTAAAAATCTATTTTTTCCTCTATTCTATACGTGTTGGCGTGTTCGGTGTCTAAAGACAGATCTTTGAAAATGACAAAGCATTCTTTCGGAAATCACCTACCTACCTTATAAAATACTAAAGTGAAAAACCTGAAAATATATAAAATGCTGTAGTTTTCAATGAATGTAATAGAAAGAATAATGTAAGATAATAGTTTGAACGAGACATTCTTAATGGATTTTGAGATTTTATTATGATACAATTTCAAAAACTGCCGGACATTTGGTATGTGGTCGCTCACTATGGGCCCCATAAGAAGGTTCAATGTCACTCAGTGAGCAATGGAGAGACCTATGCTTAGTTTTTCTGCGAGATCGAATCAGAAATGAGGAGATACGCATGAAAACCGAAGTTACCGACAAAGCTATATATATAATACGAGTATATATAAATAGCGAGACTCAAGTGACTATTTGCTTGTCTGTCAACCTATATATAATGGCAACCCTTGATACGTCCTTCTGCTGGGCACGAGTCTCTCCTCTTCTTGGGTGGAGACCTGGAGGTTACTCCACCACGCTCCAATACGGATTGGTGGCGATAAGGGTTAGTAGCCAACCCGTTTTCGGATGTTTTCAAACCGCCCATAAGGCCTCCGACAAGGTTCAAAGACTGCTATCTATCGATAGCAACCGGGACCGACGGCTTAACGTGCCCTCCGAAGCACGGAAACGTGCATTTTAATTTGCCACTAGTGGTCACCCATCACACACCCGACCGCGCCCGTATCATTTTACCGACTAGATCGCTCCCAATCTACACCAGCCGCGGGGCCATGCGCGCTTCAACCTATACGTAAAAAAAATCTAATAAAAATGTACCTAGTCCCCATAAACGGTAATAAAGTGCAGTCCGATCGCAAAACCAATTGACGCACACTTACCGGTAAAAAGGTTCGGGATCCAATATTTTCTGGTATCAAACGACAGTTGAGTCCTGCCCGCTAAAAACTCAATACAGTATTGCTTTCACAGCGAAGTAGCTATGATGGGGTTTTAAGGATAAGACTTGTTGCTTTTATAATTCATTTCTATAAAAGCAAAAAATAATATTTCTTATCTCCAGTAGGAGTACAGTTGGTATTTACAGGAAGTACCTGTTAAATGTATATGAAATACATCAGGGGCACATACACAGTCGATGTATTCGTAATTAGGTCTTACATAGTCTTCTTTGATAAATAGGTAGCCATTTAAGCTTGAGAGATATAGGTATTGCAAAAATTCCGTTAGCCGAAGACAAATCGAAAACGATTATTAAGTAGACGATCCAATTACTTAATTAATTCTTTTAACATATCATACATCAGCCTATTCAATAATAGGGGCAATAAGAAATGGCACCAAAAGAGTTTTTGTGCTAGGAGGCAATAAGTTTTTGTACCTGTTCAAAGACCGCAATGTGGCTATGATATTCTGTGACTATCTACCGTCAATAAAAGCAGTAATGACATTCGGTTACATACTTTAAAAAATCATGTAGATACATAAAATATAATTTAACGCAGTTTTGTTTATCGACGGTCTTATGTAGGCGGCACATCTAGAGACGGCACTAGTCTACTTCACCGGGCAATCAGCGATTGCAGAAGGCGCTCCAGCCTAAACAAAAAGTTAGCGCAACTGCCTTAGGGAGACCTCTGTGTGTCAGGACCTTGGCTTAGGACGTTGCGAAAGGACACATAAGGCATATGCAATTAGGGGCGGTGCATCTTTCACACACGACACGCACACGCGGGTATTACTAAATTAACAACGGTCTTATCCACATTATCCCAGCGTTTGCTAGGTCAGCGCGACAAGGCGTGGGCACATAACGAGTTTAACAGAATATGATTTTCGCTCGGCGTTGAATGAGAGACATTTTAGCGTCACTTTTTATATTTTCCCATGAGATTTACGTCGCAGACTGTACCGGGGAATATGCGGGAAGGGTTGCTTGTTAGATATAAAATGTATTTGTAGTTTCAGTATTAAATAATATAGAGACCCCTTATTGATATTTTAAATGGAATGTATGTATTTTATAGGGTAACAAAGAGCGTGAAGTGCCAAAATTTCAGGTTCCAGTTCCAGTTATATACTTAAGGATATTTGGCGAGACGCGCTCTCTGTTTAGTTTAAAAAAATGAAAGTTAAAAAAAAAATGTTAGTTTAAAAAAAATGACGATGTAAAAGTCCTCCAGGAGCCTTATTATATGAAATAAATGAATAAACTGAATAAACTGAATTTACATCGTTAGGAGCTTGGCCTGAACATACATACCTACAAAAATAAATTAATTTCGAGGTAAAGTCCAAATCGCGTCCTCAGCGATTCACGCAAAATTAAGATTAATTAATTAAGATAAGGTATATAAGAATTTGCCACTAAGAATCTTTGAGAAAAAACCCAAAATCCCTAACCTAACTGGTAATAGGTATACCTAGTCGTTGAAATAAAACTATTTTTACGGATTTATCTCGCGTATATTAAACTAAAATGATTTTTAAAATGTCGTCATTGTGTGTCGAGATTGTTAAAAGAATGCTAATTGCTCACAATATGCCCTGTCAATATGCAGAACTACTTGAATGGTGCCTGACATCTGGTTATCTAATGTGGAATGGAGAATTCTACCTACAAATAGACGGAGTTGCCATGGGCTCCCCAGTTTCTCCCATAGTCGACGATATATTCATGGAGGACTTTGAGGAGAGATCCCTGAGCACTACAACCATAACACCTCGCATTTATAAACGATATGTAGATGACACATTCACCATATTGGATAGCAATAATGTTTCTGTTTTTCTTTCACAACTCAATTCCATACACCATATAATCAAATTCACAATGGAATTGGAACAGGACAATAAATTAGCCTTCTTAGATATTTTATTAATTAGAAACACCAATAACACACTCAGTCACACTGTGTTTAGGAAGTCTACCCATACTGATAGGCACCTTAATGGTGAATCACACCATCACCCGGCACATTTATCTGCCGTTGGCTCATCTCTATTTCAGAGAGCACGAGGCATCTGTGACGACCACCATCTTCAGGGCGAGCTGAAGCACCTACGCCAGGTGCTACATAACAACAAGCTCCATTTACCACCATCCATGTACCACACGTCCGTCACAGAGGCCGCGTGAAACCACCTACAGAAGAACGACAACCAGCTATACTACCTTACGTTAAGGGTGTCACAGATAAAATCAGCAACATTTTAAAAACGAATTCCATTAAAACAGTTTTCAAACCATATAAAAAGATTAATCAGTATTTAAGACCCATTAAAAGTAATATTCCATTACAAAATTCTGGCATTTATGAATTAGATTGTGATTATGGACTCTCATATATTGGTCAAACGAAGAAAGCTGTATCCACCCGCGTTAAAGAGCACATTGCTGATGTCAAAAACCGAAGAACAGGGAGGTCTGCAGTCTGTGAACACATAGCGGATAAGCCAAACCATTACATCCGGTTTGATAAAATTCAAATACTCGCTAGAGAACACAAACCCATTCCACGAATGGTACGCGAGGCTATTGAAATTAAAAAACACCCAAATTTCAATAGAGAAGATGGATGGCGATTATCAACATCATGGGATCCCATACTTAGCAAGATTAAATCCCAGCCGCAGCAGTCTGCAAGACCTCAAGATACCATAAGTAATTATTGTGTTAATCCTGAACGCTACGCAAGGCGTTTACGAAATCGATGGAGGTAGCTACATATAATTTTTTCAAACTTCTGTCAGACAAATGTCACCTCAGTCTGCCCGGGACCACGGAAGCTGAAAAGCGACCGAAACGTCGGGTTGATTTTAAAAATCATTTTAGTTTAATATACGCGAGATAAATCCGTAAAAATATTTTTATTTCAATGAGTGTAGCTCGCGAAAACCTAAGAACATATCATACCTAGTCGTCACCATCGCATTACCTTATACATAAATGGAAGTAATAATAATAATATAACAATGGCAACCCTTGATACGTCCCACTGCTGGGCACCAATCTCTCCCCTTCATGGGGGGCGGCCTGGAGCTTACTCCACCACGCTACTCCAATGCCGGTTGGTGGAGGTAAGGGTTAGTGGCCAACCCGCTGTCGGATGTTTTTTAAAGTCCTCCGACAAGGTTTAATGACTGCTATCTACATCTATCGATAGCAACTGCGACCGACGGCTTAACGTGCCATCCGAAGCACGGAAATGCGCATTTTAATTGGCTACAAGTGGTCACCCATCACACACCCGACCGCGCCCGTAACGCTTAACCGAGTAGATGGCTAGTAGATTTCATTATTGGGAAACTTTGGGGAAAAAAAAACAATATCTTTATATACCTTTTTACTGGTGGTAGAGCTAGTCGTCACCATCTCATTACCATATCATCTATTTGCTACTAAATGGTAGTTAGTATTTAGCGCTATCGTATTCTGGTCAGGTGATAATGCATGGTTCAGCAATTCTCTGCCCAAAGGCATTAAAAATGAATAAATAAATATAAAAAAATGTTTCTTGTACTTAATTACCATCAACTTTAACTCAATTCAAATGGATGGTAATTAAATACAACAAAAGTGTACTTACCACACATTCATGAGATAAAAAACATGGATATTCAATCTAAGAACTCAGACCTTAAAAAGTCTGGTGTACTTAACACTAAGCAACCGATATGCGCTTAGATTCCCTGTGTTTTGTACTCCATCAGTTCCCCTTCGTTCGTTCTGTAATTGGTTTATAGGACACCGTTTTTTTAAATCAATACTTACACCCCACTTGCTTTCGGTAGTCCAGTTTATGTTGTGTGAATAAAATTACATTTGGCTATGCAATCATGATGATAGTAAAAAAATATCATAATAAGTTCAGCGTAGGAACTACTAGAGAGAGGTCGCCTATGAGGTGGACAGACCAGATAAAATCCGCACTGGGCGGTCCATTCCATGAATGCTCCAGTAAAGTAATGAGTGTCGAAGGATTGTGAAGCGAGCCACTCCATCTGGAAACACATCCATGACCACTCCGCTACGCCGCCTTACACCAAGAGTGTAACGCTAGAGAAGAAAAATAACTTGTTGTATATTTTCCAGTGTTAATTATATCTAATTATTTATGTAACGAAAGCAGCAAACAAGCGTGCAGTTCACATTGATGTTAAGTGATGACTACAGAATATAGACACCGACACAATGACCAGAGGTGAAAATACAGAGCGTTGCCACCTCTGAGACCTAAGTTGTTATGTCTCTGAGATGAACATTACAGAGCCATATATTACCATCTAACCGGAATACGATAGTACTCAACACAACCATTTGGCAGCAGATGGAATATGTAATGCCGTCATGGCTTCGCCCTCGAACTCTTACTCTTGGAACTCTACCACCACCAGTAAAAAAAATATCTCGAAATATTTTCCCCTATCTAACCTTAACGATACTTCAAATACTACAGCTATGTAAAGCTAAACTAGTTGGAGAAAACATATTCATCAAAAAAATATATATATTAATACTAGCGCCCCGGCTTCGCCCGCGCTTCTCTGCTCCTATTAGTCATAGCGTGATGTAAGCTTCCTATCTGTTAAGTTAGATCAAACTGCACGTGTGTGCAAAATTCATTAAAATCGGTGAAGTAGTTTAGGAGTTCATCGTGATTTATATAATTATAATAAGTATATTATTATTTTAACATCACAAAAATGGAACTACTATTACTATTTCTACTTCTTTCACATTTTCAATACACAAACAAAAACTCTTCAACAAAACCAAAATCAACGCAAGTATCAAAAACATTGAAAACTCAAAAACAAAATTATATTTCACGCTCCAAACATCAGCCGTCAAAACTTAATAAATCCGGTAACATACTTAAAGCGATGATCGCGCCGCAATATCATAACACGGGGATTTTGTCTTAAGCCGTTAATTTGCCCACCTCGCCCGGCGGCCGAGCGCACGTCAAATACAATTTTACGGCACGCTGACCACTGAGCCGATTGCGGGAGACAAGAGACAAGCCGCTTATTTGAGGATGTATGAAGCTTTGGATGCGGTTTCATATGCCAATAAAAAATGTACGCAAGTACCAATATCAACTTCTCCTTGCGTCGTTTTCCCCACTACTGAGGGTCGTGACCCACTCCACGGATTACTTTTTGTCGGACCATAGTGCGCCATCGGGTGCGGTTTTTGGCAGTATGTATGGCCTCATGCATCTTGCTGTCGAGTGTGGTGCGGATTTGATCCGTCCAGCGTATCGGGCTGCGCCCGCCTGGTCTCTTTCCTTGGACTTTGCCCGTGTCGATAATCTTCTCAAGGTTACCTCCGTCTTTTCGAGCAATCTGCCTGAAGTATTTCAGTACTCGATTTAAACAGATGGATGACACTTTGAGTACCTTGAGAATTAAAACGTTAGTGCGTTTTGCAGTCCAGGGTATACGCAATATCCTTCTCCAACACCAAATCTCGAAGGCGTCCACTCGTCAGCGGTCATTGGCCTTAAGCCAAAAAAATGTTCGACGTCATGTTTTGCATCGTAGGTAGGGCTTAACCCATTCCCTGTCTGATGTACGTATCACGTGTGACCATTTTCATTGTTTAAACTATTGTGTCTACTTACGGGACAGTGAATGTGTTTAATAAAGCGGTGGAGCTTTACTGGTGGTAGAGCTCCAGTGACGAAGCTCGCGGGCGTAGGCACCACCGCATTACCAAATATACTTGCCGCTAAATGGTAGTGTTCAGCACTATCGTGTTCCGGTCAGGTGGTAATGTACGGTCTTGTAATTTCCGGTACAGAGGCATAACACCTTAGGCCTCAGAAGTGACAACGCATCTGCATTTTGACCTCTGGCCTTTGTGGGGGTGTCTATAGGCTGTAGTCATCACTTAACATCAATGTGAACTGCATGCTTGTTTCCCACTTTCATTAAATAAAAGAAAATACTGCCACATTGCTCCAATGTCCGTAGGCGACGGTGACAACTTTAAACAAGGTGGTCGGTCCGCTTGTTACTCTTGTTATTGTATTGATATTATGATATTTTATTGATATGAAAAAAAAAGGTTTTACATTGAATTAAAATTTTAAATACATAAGTGCCGCCTCCAATCCCTTTGAATATCATTGCCTCCAGTACAAGTGGTCACGTATTGGTTAAAGGGTGGGCATTCGCAGATTATTGTGGAGATTAAAGCGATGCTATCGGATCCCGACAAGTGCTGTGTTACCGCCCTTACGCCATGCTATTCCGAAAATATGATTTTTGATTTCATTCTGTGTACTGGGTGTTTTTTTTAATCAAATAATATTTTATAACTTTGAAATTTTAGAAGCAACCGATATGCTCCAAAAGTAATCGTGACGACACAAATATTTGAAATTATATTTATCCTTATAAATATCTTAATTTAATCCAAACAATTTATTTTATTTTTTATCTAGGGGCTGCACATAACAGTTTTTCATAAATAGCCAAAAAACTTCACGTTAACCTGCCTGCATGCTACAGATAGACAAACGAAAAAGTTACATCCGTCCAATGTCCTATCCATGTAGCTACCTACTTAATTTTGTCAATTAACCTTACGATATTGACCAGTACCGCACTATCAGTACTTAGGTAAGCAGTGTGCAACAGATATAAATAAAGTTCTACGAAGTCTCTTACTCAGGCTCGATGTGCAATATCGCTGTCCTGTAAAAATCTCTATTTGACTACACCGCGCCCTTTCTCACTTAACAATCACGCAAAAAGCTTCATCAGGGAGATAAATAAAAAATATACTTTAATTAAAACAAACCAATCATATTGGACGAGAAAACTATTAAAAAACCTCATACAAACCCATTGCAGCGTAAAACGAATCCGCTTATGTACGGTGAAATTATTTTATTTTATTTGATAAAAGATAATCAGATTTCGACAAAAAATATCAAAGAATACACTTGACTATTGTTGTTATGGGAACGGTAACACTTGCGGGGGAAAAGAGAGGTCAAGTGGCAGTAATGAGTTTGTTAATGTCACTTTATAATTAAAAAGTTATTGAAATGAAATGTTAATTGGAAATGGGTTTATGAGAAGACTAGCTCTGCCCACGACTTCGTCCGCGTAGATCATCATCAATTCAGCCAAAAGACGTCCACTGCTGAACAAAGGCCTCCCCCAAAGAATGCCACAACGAACGGTCCCGGGCCGCCCTCATCCAGCGATTGCCCGCGACCTTCACCAAGTTGCCGGTCCACCTCGTGGGGGGCCTGCCTACGCTTCGTCTTCCGGTACGCGGTCGCCACTCCAGAACTGTTCTGCCCCAACGGCCGTCAGTTCTGCGTCAGTCTATGTGCCCTGTCCACTGCCACTTTAGTTTCGCTATTCGGTGGGCTATGTCGATTACTTAGGTCCTCATGCGGATCTCCTCATTTCATATTCGATTTCGCAAAGAAACTCTGAACTGGACAAATGGCGCCCCAAAGATTTCCACAACGAACGGTCCTGGACCGCTCATTCGACGACCTGGTGTCCCTGGTGAAGGTTGGGGGCAATCGCTGGACCTTACATTACTACAAATTTAGTATAATAATATCATCTTTTAATAAGTACCTACCGAATCGCCATTCAATTCCTATAAGTGGGCCTAGCAGACCAATCTATCAAGAGATTATCAGGGTTAAAGCAGCTCATAGTTCTCTATTCTCAACAACACTTGAGAATACACAACCATAATAGCTTAACCCTTAATCGCCAACAAAAAGGTCGCATTAGCAGTTTATGTTAGCAACGGGTCGAGTCGACCGCGTAAGTCTCCAAGATTCGAACAATTGAAGAGAAGATTTGCCCGCGATGCACTCGTTTGGGATACGTGTCGGGGTTACCGATGTGGGGCAGTTTAGGTCGTACGATTTTTGCATCGTATCGTGAGGTCGGATTATAATGCCTTTTCCTTAATAATTTAGAGATTACTATTTGGTTTAGTATATTAGTTAATACTACCATGTTTGAAGATCTAAATATATGTAGAAATTATATTTGTGAATATTCTCACGTATACAATGGTCCCAAATTCTTTTCTTGCCCAACGTTTCGGACTCTATCCTGCTATGATCACGGGCAGACCAATTTATTACATTAACTAAATATATTTTTACTATCAGTAATTAACAAGGCGGTTGACAAAGTTTTCCATTCTGTTGTAATTGCAACTTATAGCTGGAATACTTGGTAGTTATGTTTTTAGCATTATAATATGGGGAACCCAAGAGCGGATTTTCGGACTCACTCGAGCGCGTCAGTTTAAGACATCGGAGACACGTGTTCATTACATGAAAAAGGAGGCTAGTGGTGACTTTTGAAAAATTTTAACAGCTACCCTGAGGTTGCGACCCTTTTTAGAAAGTTCATATTTGGTAGAGATACTCTACAAGATGCTAGAAATCCTCCTTAACTTAATCTGACGCGGTTAAGTAAATCCAAAAAATACCTCTTACCTCTCAATATTAAGGACAACAATTCGACAGTGTACGGACGAAAATGTGCTTTTTTCTACTTCTTTTATTATTTGACATTTTTTCAAAAAATAATTAAAATACAAATCATAATACTATTCGTAAGCTATTTAATTTATTCCCAAATAAAAACAAAAATACTAACGTAACTTCTAAATGTCCCGAGCCACTTCCAGTCAAACCCACCTTGAGTGTCTCCGATTGTCCCCGCAAATACGGATTTACTTAAGTGTCCCCGTCTCATTCCTACCCACCGCCAGCGCTCACTAGACTGTACCCTAATTGTTTCAATTATTTACTTATTTATCAGGTGTTTATTGTACACTGCGGGTTCTTGCCGCAACAATAGGTCGACTTTGGTATCATACCATCATATTTATGATATAATTTCATATGGAAGTAAAATGCATGATGGGATATTGTCAAGGGCGAGACGGACCCGAGTGTGGCTCTAGAATTGAGAAGGAAAATTCCAATTATACATGTAACAATGTGCCGTATGTTTTTTCAAAATATGATTATTTTAAAATATTTTTAAAACTCCTTTATTGAATTTAAGACTTTCTACCTTAAATTTTAAAAACGAAGTACATGTAACTTCATGACGTCTAGAAGTTTATTCTGTGTAAGAGAAATAGTAGTGTTATGAAGGTGATAGGCATAGGAAGGGCCCGATACGGCGGATCGAAGAGTGGGAGTGCCAGATAGGCACGTGGAATATGAGAGGTGGAATTTGTGAGAAGATGAATGAGTTGACGAACGTAATGAGTGTGAGACGCCTGGATGTTTTGTGTGTAACAGAGACTAAACGAAAGGGCTGCGAGGTCGAAGATCTCCCGGGTGGCGCGATGGCTCTGTGGGCAGGTGTGCAACAGAGCGATCATGCCAGCGCGGGGGTGGGCGTCCTTCTGTCCTCTCGTTTAGTCACTGGAGTGAAAGATTATAGTTTGGTGAACCCGAGACAAATCTGGGTTCGAATTAAATTGGGCGTCACTAGAGTGTTTTTGGTAGCAGTTTATGCACCGGTTAGCTCAGCGACGACCCAAGACCTGGAGAAGTTTTGGGAATCTATAAGGGAAGTTCTCGATATGGTCGAAGCTAATGAAAGGGTAATTTTGTGTGGTGATTTGAATGGATGGGTCGGGACCAGGCGGCCAGGATACGAGGTTCCGTTCTAGGTTAATATGGTGATAGAAGAGTAAATGATGCTGGTAAGCTGATACTTGACTTATGCTTGGAACGAAGTCTCCTTGTGTCTAACACAGAATTCCGTCATAAGGACATTCACACGTATACATGGGGGAGGAATGAACAAAAAAGTATGATTGATTTGATCATGGTTGATAGTCGTCTTCGGAAGAGCCTGATGGACACTAGAGCCTACAGAGGTCCCACTCTTGATACAGATCACTACTTGGTAATAAGCCGGCTTAGGGGTCTGTTCAAGAAGTGGCGACATTGGCGTGTCCGTGTGCCTTTCGGAGGGCTTGAAAGAATAAAAAGTGAAAAGTTACAAGACATTAGTGCAAGGAGAGTGTATGAACGTCAAGTGCGTGAAAAATTTTAATTTTAACTGGTGGTAGAGCTCCAGTGACGGAGCTCGCGGGCGTAGGCACCATCGCATTACCTAATATACTTGCCGCTAAATGGTAGTGTTCAGCACTATCGTGTTCCGGTCAGGTGTTAATGTACGGCCCTGTAATTTCCGGCACAGAGGCATAAGGGAATGGGTTTATGAGAAGACTAGCTCTGCCCACGACTTCGTCCGCGTAGATCATCATCAATTCAGCCAAAAGACGTCCACTGCTGAACAAAGGCCTCCCCCAAAGAATGCCACAACGAACGGTCCCGGGCCGCCCTCATCCAGCGATTGCCCGCGACCTTCACCAAGTTGCCGGTCCACCTCGTGGGGGGCCTGCCTACGCTTCGTCTTCCGGTACGCGGTCGCCACTCCAGAACTGTTCTGCCCCAACGGCCGTCAGTTCTGCGTCAGTCTATGTGCCCTGTCCACTGCCACTTTAGTTTCGCTATTCGGTGGGCTATGTCGATTACTTAGGTCCTCATGCGGATCTCCTCATTTCATATTCGATTTCGCAAAGAAACTCTGAACTGGACAAATGGCGCCCCAAAGATTTCCACAACGAACGGTCCTGGACCGCTCATTCGACGACCTGGTGTCCCTGGTGAAGGTTGGGGGCAATCGCTGGACCTTACATTACTACAAATTTAGTATAATAATATCATCTTTTAATAAGTACCTACCGAATCGCCATTCAATTCCTATAAGTGGGCCTAGCAGACCAATCTATCAAGAGATTATCAGGGTTAAAGCAGCTCATAGTTCTCTATTCTCAACAACACTTGAGAATACACAACCATAATAGCTTAACCCTTAATCGCCAACAAAAAGGTCGCATTAGCAGTTTATGTTAGCAACGGGTCGAGTCGACCGCGTAAGTCTCCAAGATTCGAACAATTGAAGAGAAGATTTGCCCGCGATGCACTCGTTTGGGATACGTGTCGGGGTTACCGATGTGGGGCAGTTTAGGTCGTACGATTTTTGCATCGTATCGTGAGGTCGGATTATAATGCCTTTTCCTTAATAATTTAGAGATTACTATTTGGTTTAGTATATTAGTTAATACTACCATGTTTGAAGATCTAAATATATGTAGAAATTATATTTGTGAATATTCTCACGTATACAATGGTCCCAAATTCTTTTCTTGCCCAACGTTTCGGACTCTATCCTGCTATGATCACGGGCAGACCAATTTATTACATTAACTAAATATATTTTTACTATCAGTAATTAACAAGGCGGTTGACAAAGTTTTCCATTCTGTTGTAATTGCAACTTATAGCTGGAATACTTGGTAGTTATGTTTTTAGCATTATAATATGGGGAACCCAAGAGCGGATTTTCGGACTCACTCGAGCGCGTCAGTTTAAGACATCGGAGACACGTGTTCATTACATGAAAAAGGAGGCTAGTGGTGACTTTTGAAAAATTTTAACAGCTACCCTGAGGTTGCGACCCTTTTTAGAAAGTTCATATTTGGTAGAGATACTCTACAAGATGCTAGAAATCCTCCTTAACTTAATCTGACGCGGTTAAGTAAATCCAAAAAATACCTCTTACCTCTCAATATTAAGGACAACAATTCGACAGTGTACGGACGAAAATGTGCTTTTTTCTACTTCTTTTATTATTTGACATTTTTTCAAAAAATAATTAAAATACAAATCATAATACTATTCGTAAGCTATTTAATTTATTCCCAAATAAAAACAAAAATACTAACGTAACTTCTAAATGTCCCGAGCCACTTCCAGTCAAACCCACCTTGAGTGTCTCCGATTGTCCCCGCAAATACGGATTTACTTAAGTGTCCCCGTCTCATTCCTACCCACCGCCAGCGCTCACTAGACTGTACCCTAATTGTTTCAATTATTTACTTATTTATCAGGTGTTTATTGTACACTGCGGGTTCTTGCCGCAACAATAGGTCGACTTTGGTATCATACCATCATATTTATGATATAATTTCATATGGAAGTAAAATGCATGATGGGATATTGTCAAGGGCGAGACGGACCCGAGTGTGGCTCTAGAATTGAGAAGGAAAATTCCAATTATACATGTAACAATGTGCCGTATGTTTTTTCAAAATATGATTATTTTAAAATATTTTTAAAACTCCTTTATTGAATTTAAGACTTTCTACCTTAAATTTTAAAAACGAAGTACATGTAACTTCATGACGTCTAGAAGTTTATTCTGTGTAAGAGAAATAGTAGTGTTATGAAGGTGATAGGCATAGGAAGGGCCCGATACGGCGGATCGAAGAGTGGGAGTGCCAGATAGGCACGTGGAATATGAGAGGTGGAATTTGTGAGAAGATGAATGAGTTGACGAACGTAATGAGTGTGAGACGCCTGGATGTTTTGTGTGTAACAGAGACTAAACGAAAGGGCTGCGAGGTCGAAGATCTCCCGGGTGGCGCGATGGCTCTGTGGGCAGGTGTGCAACAGAGCGATCATGCCAGCGCGGGGGTGGGCGTCCTTCTGTCCTCTCGTTTAGTCACTGGAGTGAAAGATTATAGTTTGGTGAACCCGAGACAAATCTGGGTTCGAATTAAATTGGGCGTCACTAGAGTGTTTTTGGTAGCAGTTTATGCACCGGTTAGCTCAGCGACGACCCAAGACCTGGAGAAGTTTTGGGAATCTATAAGGGAAGTTCTCGATATGGTCGAAGCTAATGAAAGGGTAATTTTGTGTGGTGATTTGAATGGATGGGTCGGGACCAGGCGGCCAGGATACGAGGTTCCGTTCTAGGTTAATATGGTGATAGAAGAGTAAATGATGCTGGTAAGCTGATACTTGACTTATGCTTGGAACGAAGTCTCCTTGTGTCTAACACAGAATTCCGTCATAAGGACATTCACACGTATACATGGGGGAGGAATGAACAAAAAAGTATGATTGATTTGATCATGGTTGATAGTCGTCTTCGGAAGAGCCTGATGGACACTAGAGCCTACAGAGGTCCCACTCTTGATACAGATCACTACTTGGTAATAAGCCGGCTTAGGGGTCTGTTCAAGAAGTGGCGACATTGGCGTGTCCGTGTGCCTTTCGGAGGGCTTGAAAGAATAAAAAGTGAAAAGTTACAAGACATTAGTGCAAGGAGAGTGTATGAACGTCAAGTGCGTGAAAAATTTTAATTTTAACTGGTGGTAGAGCTCCAGTGACGGAGCTCGCGGGCGTAGGCACCATCGCATTACCTAATATACTTGCCGCTAAATGGTAGTGTTCAGCACTATCGTGTTCCGGTCAGGTGTTAATGTACGGCCCTGTAATTTCCGGCACAGAGGCATAACACCTTAGGCCTCAGGAGTGGCAACGCATCTGCATTTTGACCTTGGTCTTTGTGTGGGTGTCTATAGGCTGCAGTCATCACTTAACATCAATGTGAACTGCATGCTTGTTTGCCACTTCCATAACATAAAAAAGAAATAAAAAAAAATTAAAAAAAAAATAGACAAGGTTTGTCTTACGGACTTGAACGTGGATGAATGTTGGCAAGTTATGAAGGTAGTATGGTGGAAGTTGCGAAAGAAGTATGTGGTTATGCAAAGATACGCAAATCCTTGAAAGGGGGGTGAAAGGGGATGCGTTGTGGAACAAGGAGGTGCAAGACTCCGTTGAAAGAAAGAAGAAAGCATGGCTGGATTATGTAGCATCTTTGCAAATGAATAATGGTATGAGAGATGAGAAGAGAGAAATTTACCGTCGGCTCAAGAATGACACCAAGATTTTAGTGAATGAAAAGCGTGAGAGAGATAAAGTGGAAGCTGATGAGAGACTGGCGAAGAGCTTTGAGACTAACATCAAACTCTATTGGAGGGAGTTGAAAAAGTCTAGAAGCTCTTCTCCAGTTTCTGGAATGAATAGAATAAAATCTAAGTTGGGTGACATTCTTGAGAACACGCAAGATGTGTTAAAACGATGGAGCGAGTATTATGGGGAAATGTATGATTATGCTCACAACACTGACTGACGATGCCGGCTTGTGAGGATATAACAATAGATGAGATTTTATGGGCGATACGAAGTTTGAAATGTGGTAAGGCTGCGGGTATTTATCAGGTTTCTGCCGAAATGATCAAATATGGTGGTGCTGCCCTTTGGGATTCTTTCTGGGTGTTGTGCATCCTTTGCTGGAGATCCGGAAGAATCCCAAAGGATTGGCGGTGTGCGGTCATCGCGCCTTTGTATAAAGGCAAGGGTTCACGTATGGACTGCACCAGCTATCGAGCGATCAGTTTGATCAGTTTGGCAGCTAAGGTGTATGGGAAAGTTTAAGAAAGAAGAATGAAAGAGAAGTCCGACGGGTTGTTTTGGGATGCACAGGGTGGTTTCAGAATTGGAAGAGGATGTATGGATCAAATTTTCTCCCTCCGCAACATCGTAGAGAAGCATCTGGCTGTAAGTCAGAAGGTTTTCTGCGGTTTTGTGGATTTGGAGAAAGCCTTTGATAGGGTATTACGAAAGGAGCTGTGGGACATTGCCAGAGTATGGTATTGATGGCAGTCTGCTCCGTGCAATACAGTCCACGTATGTGGGCTGTCAAGCATGTGTGCGGGTAGATGGTAACATGTCACCCTGGTTTGATGTTAACATCGGTATCAGACAGGGTTGCGTACTTTCGTCTAGGTTGTTTATCATATATCTGGAAAAATGCCTCCAGAGGGTGAAGTTGATGGATGTGGGAGTGCGTATGGGTGACATAGTGGTGAACTGTCTGCTTTACGCAGATGATGCGGTAATTGTTAGCTCTACACCATCTGGGCTACAAGCACTAGTCACAGTCATGAAAGAGGATTGTATGGAGAAAGGCTTACAATTGAATGTGGATAAAACTAAAGTATTAGTATTTGAAAGAGAGGAGCAAAGAACAAATGCAAGGGTAGTAGTAGATAATGCAGTGTTAGAACAGGTGGATGAAATTGTATATCTTGGATGTGCTTTTAGCAAGGATGGTAGGTACACCACTGACGTTGAAGTTGATGGATGTGGGAGTGCGTATGGGTGACTTAGTGGTGAACTGTCTGCTTTACGCAGATGATGCGGTAATTGTTAGCTCTACACCATCTGGGCTACAAGCACTAGTCACAGTCATGAAAGAGGATTGTATGGAGAAAGGCTTACAATTGAATGTGGATAAAACTAAAGTATTAGTATTTGAAAGAGAGGAGCAAAGAACAAATGCAAGGGTAGTAGTAGATAATGCAGTGTTAGAACAGGTGGATGAAATTGTATATCTTGGATGTGCTTTTAGCAGGGATGGTAGGTACACCACTGACATAGAAAAAAGAGTGCTTGCTGGGAATTGCGTGAATGGAGCGTTGGGTTAGTTGCTAGAATCTAAACATCTCAGCCAGCGGGCGCGACTAGCCGTACATAATGCTGTACTTACTCCAACGCTTTTATATGGAAGCGAGAGCTGGGTATGCAGGAAAGAGCATGAAAGTAAGTTGAACGCGGTCGAGATGAGATCATTGCGCAAGATCTGCGGTGTATCACTCACCGATTGCGTTCGTAATGAAGATGTAAGAAAGAGGCTTTGTGTGAATGATAGTATCGGTGTAAAAATGAAAAAAGGCATGCTCCGATGGTTCGGGCATGTAGAAAGAATGTCGAATGAGCGAATTACTAAACAGATATACAATGCGAATGTGGATGGTTGCAGAGGCCCAGGAAGACCAAGACTGACCTACTATGACCAAATAGGTCGAGTTCTGTCTGATGGTGGCATAAAAAGTCTTCGGCGTGCATGTATGACGAGAATGATGAAAGTAGACGAGGCACGAGAGGTTTGTCAGAACCGGAATATCTGGCGCTCTACACTCTCTGCCTACCCCGTTAGGGACCTGGCGTGAAGATACATATATATACATATATATATGAAGGTGATGAACAGTATTTTTTTTATGTGACGAAGGTGGCACATAAGCCTGCAGTTCAAATTGATGTTAAGTAATGACTGCAGCCTATAGCCCACACAACGACCAGAGGTCAAAATGCAGATGCGTTGCCACCCCTGAGACCTTAGTTATTATGTCTCTGTGATAGTTATTTCGCGGCCAAACAACATTTTGTAGTTGATAAATTATTTAATGCGATCGTCATAAGCGTCGCTTATACTGCAGCTTTACCACCAAAACAATTTCTTAACACTCCTGGTCAACTATTGTTTTTTATTCTTAAGATTTTTTTTCTACCACTTACGTTGCATTCAAAGAAACTTACCAGATGTCAAAAACCCAAATCTGGACATTTCGATTTTTAATTATTTTATTAAATAATTGCATTATTCCTTGTAATAAAACCACTTGTCGGCAATATTCTCACAGGAAAAAGTACACAAAGCGTAATTCACAGCGGGGCATGATCTCAAATACTTTATTTTAAAATTATAAACAATGGAAAAGACTCGAAAAGTCAATGATCCGGTGTCTTTAATGTGTTTCTTTATTGTTTTGACCGTTTTCAGCGTCAAGTGGCTATCGCGGCGATGGAAAATTGGGTAAGGGTCGGCGCACTGCCGGCATTGTTCTGGTTTTATGGATTTCGTGGTGATCGAGATGTTTTTTTTGGTTCCATGTTTATTACGAAACCCTAAAAAGAACTTAGAGGGAGCATCGTAACTGCATTAAAATATCAGATTGTCTTCATTCATAAGTTCAGTATAATCTTTGCCAGATTCGTAATCACATGGTAGGTACACCTTGGCAGTTTGCTACAACCCCTCAAAAATTGCCTTTAACAATGCTTTCGAAAATTGTGTGTTAATTGCAAAAATAGGGCCACAAGTGGTCATGGACACCATTCTATACCGAGTATAAGTACTCTAGAAATATTGAAGAGGCTCTCAGTTGCGAAAGTTGAAATTATAAAAACTAATGCAATATAAATATTTAAATATGCATTAAAACTAGCCAGTGGCCAAGTGGTAGTAGGCCACCAACCAAAATAGGGCCACTACTTAGATGGGATCCAGGGTTTGATTCCGGGATTTTTTAGTTGTGTTTTCGAAATATAATCGTCCACTTGACGGCAATATGTGTTCTCTAGATTATAAATATGCTTAAAAAAGGGTCTGCAGCATATCTGGATGAACGAAATTATTCTACAGTGGGATCCTAACCTATTACTTACGTATTTTCTTTAAATAGTTCTAAAGCTTGGTTAAAGTTAAACTTACTGTAATAAATATCTTGGTGCAACCCAGCTTAACACTTGTTAGTGACACAACTGATGCAACACCGACCTTCCAACGTTTTCAACCTAAATAACATCGGGGCCTAAAGAGTGTCGATATTGAATTACGTCCGCAGGCTGGAAATTTTTCCTTGAGCGAATTTGCGCTATCTCCCACTTCCGTGCTGTGACCGACATATTCTAAGGGATCTTTGACCATGGGCTACAAGTGGCATAGAGCCACAGTGGAGCCACACGACAAAAAGAGATAATTTCAAAAACATTGACAAACTAATTTGATGATATGGCCAACTGTAGTTGTCTACGTCAATAAACGTATACGATTGAATGATCTGGTCGTTATAATGAAAACAATATCGACTGCAGCAATTAACACTGTCGGAATTACATTTTGGACAATTAAAAAAAATATATGTTTATTTGGGAACATTACAACCGTTGTGTACATTTTTTATAAAAACGATGAATATCTGCAAAAGTTGGAAACTGTGTCGCAGATACCATCGCCCACCTCGAAACATTGGGTTCTGATTTTACACAATAGACTAAATTTAAATTTCAAACTAAACTAAGCTACAAAAAAAAGAACATGTTATACTAGATTTTTGAAAAATATAAAAAAATATATAATAAAAGTGTAAGTGTATGTGAATGTTTGTGTTTATGTGTGTGTGTGTGTGTGTGTGTGTGTGTTTGTGTGTTATTGTGTTGAGTAATTAAACTATTGGTTTCAAAAGGCGTTCTGTGTCTTCGTGAGTTAAAGTAAGAAGCCAGTCTTTGCATTTCTGTTTTAATTTCTGCAGAGGATGAGAATAAATTTGTAGTTCTTTATTTATTTTATTATAAAGCAAAGGACTAGCGTGAAAATAGTGTCGACTAGCTAGGGATGTACGATGTGGTTCAGTACGACAAACTTTGTCTGATCTTCGTTTATTAGAAGTAAAATCAGGGTTATAGGGTACTTCCGAATGTTTCCTCATTACTGCATTTAGGATAAATAATTGACGTACGTTAAGAACAGCACACATCTTATACACTTCAATGGTGGGGAATCTAATTGGTTTGTATGAAAGAATTTTGTTTAATTGCATTAGAAGTCTTAGAATGTCCTTAAATGGACGTTCTAGGACTACATTTTTTACATTTCTGGACTACATTTTGGCCAATTTTGTTTTATTGCATTAAAAGTCTTAGAATGTCCAAAATGTAGTTCCGACTATGTTAATTGCTGAAATCAATATATAGGTATATTTTTCTATTGAGTCACGACCGATGAAATGTAGCTTGCTTTTGAAATAATAAAATTGATAGAGTTATTTAAGTGTGTTTTAACTGTTTTTACCTTATATTTTTGTCTAAACAAGTGATGTCATATTTATACTAATATGTGCCTACGTTTTTATATATAATAAATTAATGCTCTATCTATAATAATATTATTATATTATTATAATTTTTGCCGTCTCTACAGCACTCCTATTCTATTTAAGGAATATATTTTTACGATTCTCACACCATCTCACCCGATCCGATGAGTTAGTGTCTTGGAGCGCGGGCGACGTATGCTGTTCTATATTCAAATTGAACGCGACCGACGCCATTTTGAAATCGTCACCAGCGACAAAATGGCGGACTGTAAGCTGCTTATGGCTGGAAATGTGATTCGTTGGAAGTATTTTCATAAAATATGTTGGAGATCTACGTATTTATTAAGACAATTGGGGGTGCTTTTTTAAAATGTTTTGTTTATCACTTAGAAAATAAATGTCATGTAATATAATTATACATATAAATAAATGCAATATGTTTCATTTCAGGAAGACCAAGACTTACCATGACCATATAAGTCGAGTTCTGTCTGCTGGTGGGTCGAAAGTCTGAAGAATCGGCGTGCATGTATGAAGAGAATGATGAAGGTAGATGAGGCACGGGAGGTGTGTCAGGCCCGGGATATATGGCACTCCACCACTCTCTGCCTACCCCGTTAGAGACCTGGCATAAAGATACATACATACATGTTTAATTTCGTTCATAATAGTCATTTGTAACGCTTTGCTAAGTGTGCTTTTTTATGTGACAAAGATGGTAGACAAGTTTGCAGTTCACATGGATCCCAAGTGATGACTGCAGCCTATGGACACCTACACAAAAACCCAAGATCAAAATGGATATGGAGCCGCACCTTACCATCTAACCGGAACACGATAGTGCTGAACAATTCTGTGATACTACCATTTGGCGGCAGATAGTTTAGGTATTGGCGGTGGTGTCTACACCCTTACACTTGACCTTTTCAATTTTTTTATTGTTTACTAAATTTCTAATAAAAGGTAAAAAAAGGTAAGTAATAAATTTCACGGCATTTTGATAACATCAAATTCTTCACTTAGAAAATGCCTTGGTACAGATTCAACTTAAATTTCGCATCCTAGCCTAGACAGTAGTAGATGCAGTGGCCGAGACAAGTCTCTAGTTTGTACCAAACTCCAATAAAGTGCAAAACATTGTACTTAACTTATGTGGTCAAACAAAGCTGCAGACATAAAAGTTTAGTACCCAACGCTCCATTTTAACTGTTTTAAACTATGTACTTACATATTCGCTACTCTCGCATACTTACTATTTATTTTTAAACGTCTCGATGAATTTATGGAACCTCGGGAAACACCACCTAACTACCTCGGTAGCCTAGTGGTAGCAGGCCACTACTACTACGCTGAGGTCCTGGGTTCGATTCCCGGGTAGGGGGTTATCAGAGACAATGGTGTAAAGTCCTTTATTCCTGGTTCTATTGAGAATTTTTCATTTTCTGGAAACTTCCCAGTACCTCGAAGTTTGGTAATGTGCCCGGAGATGTCAACAGGATCGCCACCTGTTTCATGGGAAAAAACGTAACCGGTGAATCGAGGGTGTTTGCATGTATACTTGAATGCATGCATTTACTTCTGCCCACCCCTTCAGGGATTACAGGAGTGAAACGTTACGTTTTTGCTCTAGTCATGTTGTCGGCGACGACCACGGACAATCAGTGTCATGAGGTAATTAGTGAATGTGTTTGTGTAACAATGACCAAAAGTGCAAGTGTACGTCAAAGTAGTCTTCGCGTAACGTTTGTAGAAAGTAAATAACATGTATAGATGTATAGCTATTTATAGACATTCTCCTCGTACGATAGTTTTGGATACAATTTTAATTCTTTGCCTTATATCAATTTTAAATAATGTTAGTCATGTAAGAATTTATTATAAGAAGTCATTTTATATAATTAAACCTTGATAATGTAAAGGATATAGGCAGGAAACTTAATTTTCTTATTATTTTTATGTTTTATCATTTTCTTATTTTACGTATGTTTTAGGTTCCTTTTTTAGATGTCACGTTTATTTGTGTATTGTTTTCTGATAGAGTAATGTTTGTTCTTTGTGTTTATGTACATTTTGTAATACAAAAAACAAAAAAAAAAAAAAAAAAAAACCCCCCTGAGTCTTAGCGTGCACGGCCCCCTATCCAAGAAAAACGATTCACGCCCTCGCTTAGTCGAGGGTAGGCCCGCCCGGGCAGGAGGAAAGAGCCTCGAGGCCCGCTCCGCCGCAGCGACGACAGTTAGTAGTGAAAACAAGTGAAGTAACAAGAAATAGGAAGAAAGGAAAATAGTAAACCTGGAAGACTGGAAGACCCCAGTGGTTCTACTGTAGGACTAGGTCGTCGGGGTAGGGTTACCACCAAAGCTTGGCTGGCCTGCGTTTTCGGTTCGGTAACCGATTGTTTCTTTGTTGAAACACCCCTTCCCCGCACCTCTGCCCCTCACACTGGCGGCGCGGATCCAGACAGGCGTATACTACCATCGGTGTCAACACTACGGGCATCCGGCGCCGGACGGACAATAGGTCCGCCCGTACATTCCAACGCCCGCACATTACGGTCGTGGTGGTTCGCAGGTACAGTGGCACCACGTATGCCACTGCAACATAGCTCAACCAGAAGAGCGCCCCACGACACATGTAAAGAAAAGAATTACATTTTCTAAAACGTTCGTTTGTTCATATCGATATAATCATGCATTTAATAAACGTTACCAAAATACTAAAAAACCAAATAAAACTACAGAAAGAAACATAAAAAACAATTGTTCTAGGGTACAACAGTAGTGACAATGGAGGAGTTGAATAGTTATCTATTTAAACCTGGATTAGCACTCGATAACCCGTGATTAATAGCGAAGCCGACGAACCGTTGTGCTAGTAGGGTGTGCAGAAAAATAACTTAGTAAATTCAGTAAATTTCATAATTTTTGCTTTAGGTTTAAAGAATCTTTATTTCTCATAAGACATGTAGAATTGACATTTCGACGTCCCGCCCGATTTCCTCGCATCACCCAACCTCCTAAATTAAGGCTTCAAATGCAAGAACTGGCTTTTATTACACTTTTCAAATAAGTCACGGACACTGTTTAGCACCTGCATCTTGGACGCGTTTATCACATTTATTAAACCAGCACAGAGATATTAAAAAAATAGTATAAGCATGGAATGGATAACTAAAACATAAGTATTACACTTCCGAGTTCTGACCTGCATCTAGGTAGACCTAGTTCCCGTATCCATATTCTATTATTATGCACTTTGTTTTCCAAACATACTTACTGGCACATCGCACGTGTCGAGCACGTATATGATGGGCGCGTTGTCGTCGATATTGACGATCTGCAGCGACACGCCGGCCAGCAGCGGCTCGCCCTCCACGCGCACGTTGAACACGTACACCTGCATGCCCGGCGTCTCGTAATCATAAGAGGGGTCTTATGGCCGACGGTTGGCATTTTTTCTCAGGAGTGTTAACGCATCTGCATTTTGACCTTATAGCTAACGCGTCGAAATTTTCAACCCTTAATTTCTAAAACTTTTAAAATATTTCGCGGTGGAGTTTTGGCGGGAACCTTGAAAGAGGCGAGTGGTGCTCTTATTCTATTTCATTTTCTTAGTATATTTTTGAGTTATATTAGATAAAGTTGGTGGTATTTTGTTTGATATAGGCTTATTACAGTGCCCGTGTATAGTGAAATAGAATAACAGTGCGAAAACACGGCTTTTCAGTTTGCCTCCAAAACTTCATTTGAAATGTTCTGGTACAGTAGCCATCTTTTCACTCGAATTACTGACTGTGACTCTGACTGACTGACTTATAATTGACCGACTGACTCTTACTTTTACGCTGCTTGAGAATACGAAATATAATTTTACTTGACACTGACAATATGCGTAATAGCGATGCCATTAAAATAATTAGAAAAAAATAATATTTTACAATACACGTCGAGTTTGCTGACGGTCCTCACAAGCGGCCGTATTCGACGCGATGCGCGGAAGGTTGCAGCGTGCGGCGAACAGATAGTGCTGGACGTCCGCAAAAGTGCGGATTAACTTGCAGATGACGCATTGCGGTGCTGACAACCCATTGTTGGACAGAATTAATTGTGCGGAAATGTTTGTGAGGCTAAATTTTCAATGGCGATATTTGGATCATATGGAAATAGAACACGTTTTTAGATAACTGAAAAAAAACACGTATTTATTGGAAAAAATCTCTTTTGTTTTAGTACATAGTCTGTTAATACAATGGCAATTCGAGAACTCTTATGTCCCAACGGCCATAAGTTCTTTGACCTATGCGCCCTACACACTACCACTTAAGCCACACCGCGGACACTCCGCCAAAATTCCATACAAACACTTAATTTGGTCTCTATTACACAGACATATATCATTGACGTGTATTTTACACGTGCACCTGTGTGCGTAGCACGTAGAAAATACCAACCGTCGCCCATAAGAGGGGAGGAGGTTGGGTGATGCGGGGAAATCGAGCGGGACGTCGAAGTGTCCATTCTATACGTAATATTATTACATACTAGCTGTGCCCGCAACTTTGTTTGCGTGGAATAGTGGCTTTGGGACTTAAGGCAGCGCTTTTGGATATACATTTTGGTTAATTTTGGATCATAAACACTTTTGGGTAGCTAAAAATCTATTTTGCGGTAATAATAATAATAATAATAATTGTTTATTTGTAAAATAAGTACAAAGAATTACAAAATATACTAGTATCTACTTAAAATATAACAAAGTTTCAAATTAACATTGCCTGAACTAGGTAAGACCTGTGTTTCAGGCTGGATAGAGCTACAACAATATAATATATATAAAGTTACAAATAACAATTATACACATTAAAGGAGAACAAATAGTAAAGATAGTTTTCTTAAATTTACAATAAACTTAAACTATGATAGTTCAATCATTTACAAACTACAAGTAATTTTTTTGTACTATCGTAAGAAATACCATGCAAATATTTCAATAGAACTTGTTTACAATTAAAATAATCTAACTTGTAAAAAGTTAGGTATTTGTTTAATTTATTGTTCAAAAATGGACCCAGGAAAGAAAAAAATCGTTTTGTGAAGGCATGTTTTAAGGTAATCGAGTTGCAGACTATATCGTATCGACTTTTGTTAGTAATTTCAAGTCTGAAAGCTAGTTTGGTGTGCTGTTTTAATATTATGTTCATAATAAAAATTTGGCGAACTGTTAGTACATTGCAGGAATTGTACAATAAATATGTAGGATAGAAAAAGTGGTGGAAATTGGCTACTTTTAAAATTGCTCTTTGGGCTCGTCCTCGGGGTAAGATAATGGTTTTTAAAGCCCCTCCCTATGACGTAATACAATATTGAATTATAGATTGGCCTAAAGCTAGGTAAATTTGTATTTATTAATTTTTGATCATCAACTGATCGTAGTTTCTTAAAGACATATATTAATTTCCGAACTCTTTTTACCAAAAACTCAATATGTAATCTAAAAGAAAGAGTATCTGTCATCAATAATTATTCCGATATATTTCACATTGCTAGTTTTTACTATGATAGGACAGTTGCATGTGCTACTAAAAGGGTTATTACATCGGTGAACAAAAAGGTTATTAGTCATTCTTGAAAATTTGCGCATTGAAAAGTGAATATATTTAGTCTTGTCAGCATTTAGTGTTAGTAAATTTTCTAGAAGCCAGTTATTAACAACATTGAAACCTGATTGGGAAATAGCAAACAATTCTTCAGAAGTTTTTGCAGTAAATATTAATGCTTTGTCGTCAGCGTACGATAAGATTTTGCTCTGTTGGATAGTTAAATTACACAAATCATTTATGTAAATAAAAAAAAAAAGCGTGGGGCCCAAAATACTCCCTTGTGGGACCCCATAGCCAGGGAATTTTTGATCTTCACTGATAATACTATTAACTATTTTAACGCACTGATACCGATTGTCTAAGTAGTCAGCAAATAGTTGCAACTGCACTCCTCTTATACCTAAAGCTTCTAATTTACTCAGCAGTATAGAAATTGATAAAGTTTCAAAAGCTTTGGCCATATCGATGAAAATACCTAAAGCCTGTTGCCCTTTATCAAGTTCTTGCGAGATATAGTCGGTCAGTTCATGTACCGCGTCAGCAGTGGATAGTTTAGCCCTGAAACCGAATTGCATTGGCGAAATAAAATGATTTTTTTCAAGATATTCAATTAACCTATTGTTTAAAATTTTTGGCAGAAGTGGCGTGGGGTTAGAGTAGAGCAAACTCGAATTTGATTCACGCTGTTTAGATATACAAGTTAATTTGTTGACATGATTCCAGATATTCTTACTATTTTTACCTGCTTTGTGTAGTTCATTTTTATCATAGTTATTTTTTAAGTTTCTTAAGAGAGTATTACAAAAATTCCTGTATCTCTTGTATGTCGTTTGTAAAATTAGGTTATTGGGATATTTCTTAGCTTTTTGATGCAATTTATCACGATGCCTCATACATCGAATAAGTCCAGTAGTGATCCACGGTTTGATATTATAATTTTTATTGTTTAGTACTATTGTTTCGGTGTTGCGAAATATCGCTTGCTGGACATGATGTATTAGGTATGACATACATACGTTAGCGTCAGCAGTATTGTAAACTAGGTTGAAATCGATGTTACGTAAATCATATTCGAGTTTGTTTGCATTTAGTTTAGTCTTTGTTAGTAGGCGATTTCGCTTGGGCAGCAGTAAGTTTACTGTTAGTATTACGGCGTGATGATGGGTTATAGTAGAATTGGCAACTAATGTAAGATGTATATGCTGGATTTGATCATCATGTGGTCGAGACAGGAACCGCTCTGATGTGTTGGTAAAGTATGTGCGGAAAAAAGACCATGGTACGAACATAAATTTAGGTATTCTTGTGTTCCCGACTCACAAAGGTCAGAGTTTAGGTTTATATTTATGTCACCCGTTAGTATTATATTTTTACAATGGGCCAAAGTTTACAAAGTCTGGTTCAGAGAAACATTAAAAGTATCCAAATTTCTAACTGATGGCGTTCGGCACTGCAACTATGGCTGTGTTTGATTCAATTTTGACAAATAAACAGTTACAGTCTTGTAACGTAGGCTCTTCAACAACCACTTTTAGACTTTCTCTGGCATATACTACCACTCCGTCATTTTGAGTGTGATTTAATGAACTATGAAATAATTTGTATACTGGAATTTCAGGAAGGAAATCGGAACGGTTGTATAACCAGAATTCAGTTAAAATTATTATATCGCACTCAAAATTAAGTCGGTGGAGAAAAACGTGGAAACTGTCTATGTTTTTAAAGATACTACGAATGTTTTGGGTTAGTATGGTCAATGATTTTTTGTAGATCGAGAGATATTGCCTACAATCCTCAACCTCACATGACACTGACTCTGATGAAAATGTATTATCCATTTCTGTTATAACATTAATATCCATTTTCAATAAAGAAATAAAAAATATAAGAAAACTAAGGCTAAGATAAAAACTGATATGTGGCGCTCTTAGGCGCCTTCATAATCAACTGAATTAATATACCTATATTCTGCAGCTTTTTTCGCCGGACAGTCAAGGTCTTCCGTCTTGTGATTGCTTTGTTTTTTGAAACGCAAGCACGTTGCACATCTCGGCGCATTTTGTTTCTTAGGACATTCCTGAATGGAATGTCCGTCTTCCCCGCAATGACCGCAAGTAGAGGTTGCTGCTTTACAGAATTTTGCTTCATGCCCGTACTGCTGACACTTGAAACATCTAGTTACTAGGGTGTAGTCCTTGACGGGGCAAGAACTCCAGTTAATAAATAATCGATCTTGTGTAATGAGCGCTTTACGAATGGGGGCCGTTACTTCTAATACAAAATTACAGTTCTCCGCATCCTTTCTGCCTGATTTGTGGCTTAGTCTGATGGAGGTCAAAAATGTTTCCCGTGTCATAGATGGTATTTTTTCGGTCAAGTTTTGTTCAAATATACATTTGAAAACCTCATTTTCGGGCATAGACGTGGGAAGGCCTATAATAATAATGCGCGGCTTGCGTTTCTGAGGATCATCAACTGTTAGTCCCGTGGAAGTGCGCTGGACTGTATGTTTCAGTTTTTCTAAGTCCTCCTTGGTCTCTTTGCTTATTATGATACCTCCTTTTCTTATTTTGCGGACTCCTCTTACTTTCAACTTCATCTCTTCAGGGCAAATAATTTTCTGAACCATGTTCCTGGTTTCTTCACTACTTTTAGAAATATCCGTGGGATAAATCGCCACGGAGCTGACAGACCTAGGTTGAACAAAAGTATTTGCTCCCTTTGTAACCATATCTGCAAAAGATGTAGGACTAGCAATTTGCATTGTTTTTGTCTCTTGTATCGATTGTTTGATATCCTTTAGAGAGTCCGCAAGATTACGTTCTTCCGTCAAAGTTTGAAGCGAGGCATGAGTTAGTAGGGCTTTTTGTTTGAGTCACTGATATTTCACGGCCATTTGTGCAATTCCGTGACCTACGTTTCGGCACAGGTTGTTTATCTTCAATTTCTGGTCAGAATTTAGCTTTCCCTCTGAAGCGATAGAGCAGACCTCGTTAAGGCATTGATTTATTGAGCTTATCCAGTTTTGTATGTCCGGAGTTGAAATAATTTCTATCTCTTCAGGGGCATTCTGATATTGGGACGGCGTTGGCGGAGGGCTGCGGCGTGTTAATCTACTTCGATTTGAGAAAGGACTGTTTTCCATATTTAATTATTAATATCACTTATTTATTATTCATATTTAAAACTAATCACTATAATGTTTAAAGTGGACACCACGCAAAAATACTAAAACTAGGTCACTATGTGGCTTCACAATTGTTATTATAAATATTGCATTGAGCGCGCGACTGTATGCATCGGGCATCGAAACTAAACTGTACACGATAATAATGTAAGTAATGCTTCTCTGTACACGATATAAGACGTATGGCCATCGGGGATAAAAGCACACAGCCTGCTAGGATTGCGAAAAATTGCTAATTATGTGTTTAAACGCGCATCCATCCTATGCTGTACCGTATTTTCGAAAAGGCCATTTTAAAGTTCTATGCATAATGTTTTTTTATAGAAAGTTATTTTAAACTTTTATAAAGTTGTAGTCAATTTTTAAATATAAAAGATAATATAGATTTATGCATAATATAAGCACTCCGTAAAAGCCGGCAGAAGAGAAAAATTGAATATTAACGTTGTGCATTTTTACCCACTAATGCCACCAACACCACCACCACCATCATCACCACCACCACCACAACTGTCATCACTACCACCTCCACCACTGCCACCACTACAATCGCCACCAACGCCATCAACGCCATCACCATCACCAAACACCTACGCCACCAATGCCACCACTGATACAAACGCCACCAAAACCACCAACGCCTCCAAAACTACACCACCAACATCACCAACGCCACCAATGCCTCCATCGCCAGTAAAACCACCACCACTAACACCACCAACACCACCACCAGAGTCACATACAACACCTATTGCACCAACGACACCAACGCCACCACCACCATCACCATCATCAAAAGATGTCCATCTGTCTCCGTTGGATAAAACCTTTCCCGAAGATGCTCCTAAAAGTGTTGTGCGTCATAAGGAAAGAATACGCCATAATTGGCATGCTGAATGGTGATCATAGCGGCGATTGTTTCATGCCGCTGCTATGCGGTATGTTAAGCAAGGTGTTTTTTTTATTTTTTTTTATTGTTATGGCGTCGCTATTACGCATATTGCCAGTGTCAAGTAAAACGATGTTTCGTATTTATTTAAGCAGCGTAAAAGTTAGTATAATATAGTCATCAAGTATAATATGTAAGTATTAAGTATATAAGTTATCAAGTATAATATGTCAGTCAAATGAGTTACAATCAAGTTATTCGAGTAAAGCGATGGCTACTTTACCAGAACATTTACAATGAAATTTGGAGGCAACCTGAAAGGTCGTGTTTTCGCACTGTTATTCTATTTCACTAAACACGGGCACTGTAATAAACCTATATCAAACAAAATGCCACCAACTTTATTCAATATAACTTAAAAATACACCAAGAAAATGAAATAAAATAAGAGCACCATACGCCTCTTTCAAGGTTCCCGCCAAAAACCTAAGCAAGGTGTTACTTACAGAGAAAAAACCGGTCAAGTGCGAGTCTTAATATTTTCATTTTCTTATTTTTAGTATTTAATTTTGTCGCTATAGCGGTAACAGAAATACGTAATTTGTGAAAATTTTAGCTTTCTAGCTATCACTGTTTATGAGATATAGCCTGGTGGCAGACAGACAGGCAGACAGTGGAGGATAAGTAATAGGGTCCATTTTTACCTTTTAGATACGGCACCCTAAAAAGATAGAAGATAGATTCAGAATAGTTTAAAAAATAATCGATATGATTCTTTAAACTGTCCTATCTTTTTTATTTCTTAACCGATTCTCATGAAACAACAACAGTAAATGTTAAGTGAAACTTACCACAATATATTAGTGAAAACAGAAAATCGGATAAGCCGTTTCTGAAATTATCGTGCACAATCACACACACAAACATAATTTTTTCCGGAATAAAAAGTACCCAGTGTCGTGCGCCAAACATTAAAGTATAATTAGACCAAGTTTCATCGTTATCGGACCAGTAGATTTTGTGTGATGTTTGAACAAACAGACAGACAAAAAAAATTCTAATCACATATTTGTATTCGGTATCGATCTAGTAACATCCCCTGGTATTTATTTTTTTAATATTTTCAACGTACAGAATTTTCACTTCTACAGTTTTATTATAAGTATATTATAGATTTTCTGCTCAAAGTTCGCTTTTCGGTGGGTTATGTCAGTTAGCTACTTTGGTTCTCATACGTAGGAGATCCGTTCGTTCGAGATTTTATTTCAAGCACAAAAAAGTCGCCTGCTTGTGTTAATATTAGGTATCCTTTCGTAAGTCGACCTATCCAATAGGAGCTGCCCAAGTCTCGCAATCCCATTATATTAAGAGTAAGAAAGCCCTCCACCAATGTGTACGCGATTATAATCTCAATGTATATTCATACACCCCCCTAATCCCAGTTTGAATCAAGTTCAGTGTGTATACAGAGCGCGTTGCTCGCATATGTATGGATGTATACAGGCTGGTGTATTTTTATTATAGGTTGGGCGAAATTTTATTCATGTATTAAGATTTTTTCGTTGCTAAGGTATATTATTAAAATCCAATGCAGATTTTTTTTTGTAAAAGAACTTCAGGTTAACAAATCCACGTGACAGAAAAGTCCAGTTTACTGGTGGTAGAGCTTCAGTGACGGAGCTCGCGGGCGTAGGCACCACCGCATTACCTAAAACACTTGCCGCTAAATGGTAGTGTTCAGCACTATCGTGTGACGGTCAGGTGATAATGTACGGCCCTGTAATTTCCGGCACAGGGGCATAATACCTTAGGCCTCAGGAGTGGTAAGGCATCTGCATTTTGACTTTGGTCTTTCTGTGGGTGTCTATAGGCTGCAGTCATCACCTAACATCGATGTGAGCTGCACGCTTGTTTGCCACTTCCATTACATAAAAAAAAATGTCAGGGGAATAATGCTGTCAAGACGAACCGTACAACACTTCCCTGCGTCCAGCCTCAGTAATACTTACTATGTGTGTTAGTATTAATAGTCTGTTTTAGTTTTTATGTCATGAAAAAAGCAAATAAGAATACAGTTCACATTGATGGTAAGTTAATACTGTAGTCCATAAACATTTAAATAAAACCTAGACATTTCAATGTGAATTCGATACCACTTGTGAAACATCGATAACTGTAAAAAACATTTGAATTATATATATGTCGGTTGGTCTCTAAGACACATAACGATATGTGTATCGTATCATGTTTAAATTATTTAAAACGTTTAGCAAGCAGCCTGTATATCATTAAGATATTCGTCCGGTGTAAACCGCGTTAAGTCGGTGGGAGCCACATGTGCCAGCCCACCTGACGGTCTCTACCCTCGCTATAGAGCAGTGCACTAGCTTTGTTTATTATAGTACCTGTCTAGCTAGCTCCGAGCACTTGCATTGTCAAGACCCTTGCGGTTAAAATTATTGTCTTACCTTACCTTATTTACTGAAAAGACTTTTTGGTTCCAAAATCTTAACATTCACAAATTTTATGTACCTAGTTGTTTTATTTTAATGGATTTTTTGCAATAAAATGTGTGACTGAAATATATGTATGTATGTATCTTCACGCCAGGTCCCTAACGGGGTAGGCAGAGAGTGTAGAGCGCCAGACATCCCGGTTCAGACAAACCTCTCGTGCCTCGTCTACCTTCATCATTCTCTTCATACATGCACGCCGATTCCTAAGACTTTTGACCCCACCATCAGACAGAATTCGACCTATTTGGTCATGGTAGGTCAGCCTTGGTCTTCCTGGGCCTCTGCAACCATCCACATTCGCATTGTATATCTGTTGTGACTGAAATATTGTTAAAGTAAATCGGAAAAAAATTGACTCTATTCCAGACGCTCAACCAAGTACCTACTTAACTCAAGCAAGCTCCTTCGGTAGCTCAGTCCCCTACTGAGCTGGCTGAGGTGGCGGACAATCCATTCCAATAGGGTGGTAGTGAGTAAATATAACAACGTAGGGCAGCAGCATCTCGCGATAAAACTACTGCCACTCCGATCACCAATCCGCCTGTCAAGCGTGGCGTATTACGGCATATTCTCCCCTAATGATGCACACCGCTATCACAGTACAAATATGAACAGTATGGAGACTAAGTACAAAACGTTCGAAACGGAACACTCACAGAAACATGCGCATCGACGCTCGATTAGCAAGTGACTCGCTACTGCAGCACCGCGAGTACCGCTAATTACCTCGTCGATGCGCATGTCTTGTACGTGGTTTCCATACTGTTCATATATGTACTGTGCCGCTTTTGTGGGCGCCTTTGGGGATAGCTATATCCAGCAGTGTATATCCAGCATTTTTCGGCTGGAATGATGATAATGATAAAAAATATATGAGACATACAAGTAAGTATAAACTCTCAAGATATATATTGTACGGCCCTGTAATTTTCGGCACAGAGGCATAACACCTTAGGCCTCAGGAGTGGTAAGGCATCTGCATTTTGACCTTTGGTCATTGTGTGGGTGTCTATAAGCTGCAGTCATCACTTAACATCAATGTTAACTGCATGATTGTTTGCCACTACTATTACTTAAAAAAAAGAATATCTAAGTACTTATCCCTGCAGGGGCACATATGTATGAAGTTGAGTTTACAATAGAAAATAACTCACACTTCAACAAACATTATGTAAACACTGGAAGTTTCAAAACCGTTATGCGCAGCTTTGTAGAATACGCCATAAAAATAACACTTGTCATCACAATCACCCCACAAATTTTAACCGATTCCCAACTCGGTCCGAGCAAATGCTCTCGTATCGATATTCAATCGAATTAAAATCGATATTGAATTATTTCACGAGCTCGCCAACTGTTAACTTTGTTCTGGTTTTTTGATTTTACGTTCAAAAAATGTTAATCAGGTTGATATCGAGTCAGATGTCAAATTCGATAAAAAGTATGTACGTATGTATGTATGTATCTTCACGCCAATTTACTTACAGGGTAGGCAGAGAGCCTGGAGCGCTAGATGTTTTTTGGAATCATGTAGGAAAAGTATTTTTATATCATTTTTGTTGGGACCATTATTAAAATTCTAAGAACTTTTTCCCAGGCTTTTAGTCTTATAAACCTACTCTAATTGGAAAAAAAGTACGAACGCATTAATGTCTGCAAACTGTGTTGCAAATGTTCATAGGCGACGGTGACCACTTTTCATCAGGTGGCCCGTTTGCTTGTCCATAAACCTTCAGACATAAAAAAATGTCTTTATTATACTCTAATTAAATTAAATATGAAATTCTCTGGTTCTTAGGTGGACGGCATAGGAGTCCCTAGAGATAAAAAACAGTTCAATTTACATCAAAAACACCTCATATGCCCTTTCCATCAGGTGAGAGGGTGGTCAAACGTTTTGTCTTTAAGTTAAAAAAAAACAAACTATAAGTACCAACATGGCCCCCTAGAGTCAGTCTGTCATATCCTAAAGCCAAACTACCTCCCGCCCCATATCGTTGGCTGGCGATGCCCTCTGCCTATACATTTACAGTATTCACTTACCATCAATGTGAACTGTATGCTTTATGCTACTTTATGCCATAAACTTCACTGGTAGTAGAGTTGCAAAGAAGAGAGGGCTCGAGGACGTAGGCGCCGCATTACCTAATCTATCTGCCTCCAAAATATGGCAGTGTACGGCACTAGAGGTGTTCGCACGGCTATTTACGGATAACACACACAACATAACGTTTAGCTGTTTTTAAAAAGCCTATTATTTTTTAAGCTATATGAAATTAGTCTGCTATTAGATATATTAATTTGCTATTTAATATATTAGTTTGCTATTAAATATATTCGTTTGCTATTGAATATAATAATATTAGTTGGCTTTTGGCTATATTCGTTTGCTATTGAATATATTAGTTTGCTATTAAATATATTAGTTTGCTATTAAATATATTAGTTTGCTATAATATATTCGTTGGTAGATAATTTTTACTAATATTTTCTGGATATTCATTTAAATACACGCACAATATCCGCACGGGTGCAATGAATGTACAGTAGGTACTCAACAATTAATATTGCACATCGAGCCTGCGAAAGAGACGATCGGCTCGTTCCGACTTCGTAGAGCACTATATCTATTGCACACTTCTTAAGAAAGCACTGACAGTCCGGTATGGGTCAAAACTTGATCAAAATGTTCGACAAACGTCAAATAGGTACGGTACGGTGTGAAAGAGATAACGCTCTACAGACCCGAAATAAGCCGAAGTCTCTTTCCTGAGCTCGACGTGCAATATTATTGTTGAGCACTGTAATATACAGTATACACTCATTGTAGATGCAACTTTCTAATGGTGAAAGAGTTTTTGAAATCGGTGCATAGAAGTATAGATTTAAACAATGTCTCAACATCAGTGCTTTTAACTATTGAAACAAGCACTTCGATCGTTTAGCAATAATTGATTTATAATTCATCAGAATCATTAATAAACCTTTTGTGGAAATAAATCATTAGAAAAAAACTAGCGCTCGGAATGGCGCATGCGGAGCGAGATCAAATCTAACAAAACATAAATTTAAATTTAGAATCCAACACCCTTTCAAGGGACCCTTGCGTAGTCGAAATAATTAAGCGATGTTTGCTTTAGTGATGATAGAGCTTCGATGGTGGAGCTCGAGCTACGAGAAAATATAATAGCAAATTCTATATAAAATGTCGTTCTTGAGTTGTGAATGATGTAACTAACACGACTTTGTTTTGTATAGATTGATTTGTATAAAAAAACTACCTGTGCCCGCGACTTCGTCCGCGTGAGAATTTATGATTGTTCAGTCGGACCTGGACGAAGTCGTGACCGCAGCTAGTACAAAAGTAGCCTTAGTTACTCCTTATTACATAAGCTATCTGCCAGTGAAAGTCTCGTCAAAATCGGTCCAGCCATTCCCGAGATTAGCCGGAACAAACAGATAGACAAAAATTGTAAAAAAAATGTTTTGGTATATGTGGATACCTACCATGTATACATATGTAAGTATTTAGTTAAAAGCGGTTATTTTTATATAACAAACAGACACTCCAATTTTATTTATTTGTATAGAAGATAATGAAACAAGTGAAGCAGCTGTGGATGATTATTTTGAGGACCACTAGCTCCCAGATTTCAAAATATTTAAAATAATCTGAAATCAAAATATTATTTCCTACTAAAACAGTAAGGAGTAACAATCCGTGTTGCGCTTTAAAGGAGATGTTGCGAGGTCGGCCCTGGTTCGTACATGTCCTCAAAAAATGGCTAAATTATAGAAGAATCCGAAAAAATACAACTAATTTAATCAATAATATATTTTAGAGTTACCACCACATTTAATTCAAACGATTTTATCATTTTCAACCATGTTCAACATGGCGGCGATACAGCCGACGCTTGGGATTGACAGTATCTATAGCTTTGTAGTTATAACACAACTAATGCTATCTGTATCTTACTCAGTGTTGCCGATCCGTGGGGAATTTCCCAAAACGTGGGGAATTTTATACTTTTGCGGGTATAAAATGGGGAATAAAATTTTTGGGGAATTGTGGGGAATTGAGGGAGTTTCATTATTATTTCTAAAAGAATTTGTTAAATTAATTAAATTATAACATTTTAAATATATATGAGATTAAATTCGATAAAAAAAATTTATTTCCTTATTCAAGTATAATCATTCTTCCCGCTCATCTTGCCACGCCAATCTTTCGTCGGTAATTAAAATATCTTCATTTTTGACTCCTTCTATTTCCTCTTCATTGTTCCCGTTAGAAATTTCTAATTCGTCTTCAAATGGCATTAAATGGCAAAGCACGAAAATGAAGTCACCTTAAATATTAAATATTCTCTATGAATTACAAATATGATACAAATTTATTTTTAGCATGATTAAATTTCAATAACAATAGCAATTTTATACTTATCAATTACCTTGTTTTTTTTTAAATACATAATAATTCTTGTTATTTATTTTAATAATCTTCATGTCACCAAATTTGTCCGTTACAGGATCAATTTCTTCAACAAAATTCTGCATTTTATTTTTTAAGTTAAATTTATTTTTTTTTAAATCTTACAGGTTTTAAATTATAAAATGTAACACTATACACTGCTATTACTTGAATATCTTTAATATTTATTTTACTTTTCTTTTATTTTTAATTTTAATTATAATCACATTAATCACTTTAATAATTTTTTTTTTATTATTATAGAGATTGGGGAATGAATGGGGATTTTTTAAATTACTAGTGGGGAATGTGGGGAATTTTATCTTTGCTTGTGGGAATGTGAGCTAACCCCTGACGGCAACACTGATCTTACTAGTGCATCACATATGTATTATTAAAAAAAACAATGTATCGAATCGATCATTTAGAGGAGTTCCGAAGATTCTTTTTAAATCGGAAATCGAATAGTATTAACACATAAAATCGATTTCGATAGTATTTAAAAAATATTACTTTTTTAAAATGACATCGTCCGCCATATTCGCGTCATGTTGGTTTTGAGATGAAATTGACAACATTTCAAAATTGACACGACCCTAAAAGAAAAATACCGTTTCTTTATTTTTCTTTTCTGAGTTCAAATATATATTTTTTGTAATTTTTTATTTCTTAATTACTGTGGAAAAAAAAACGGAAATACATGTGATGACGTCACTTATATGGTGGAATGAAGTAGTTACCATTGCCTATCTTTAGATGAAAACGTTATTGTTACACACTCTGCGACAAGATATGTCAAATTGATACGGATACGTCAATGTCAAAGTATAAAACTAGGAAGTAGGGATGGTGATCCGAGACCTGAGATCGATTAATCGGAAAAGCGATGTTTAGGACCCAAATAATCGATTCTTATTTAAATAATTACAATAATTTATTTAAATCGATACACAGTACTGGATTGATCTAGTGAATCCATAGAGCAACGCGGGCCACCGGTCGCGGCGGACCGGAGGGGAGTAGCCATAGCGTGTGTTACCGATGCAAAACAGTCTGTCATTTTTTGCGGGGGAAATACGTGTGACACACTCACACTACAAAAATTGTCTAGAACTACGAAACTCACACCTTGGCGTTAACAAAATACATAAACCATTTCACGCACACATTTAAATATCTGGGCGACAGGTATAGGACCATTTGGTCTTGTACTTTGACAGAGGGGAAAGCCTGCATATGGCTACTCCCCTCCGGTCCGCCGCGGCCGGTGGTCCGCGTTGCTCTATGAGTGAATCGATACTATATCCTGGAAAATCGAAGATCGATCTTTTTAGTTAATTCACATAGTGACGACGAAGTCTATGAAAAGCTGCTGCGAACTTATTTATTAAAAAATAAACATGTTTTTAAGTTTTAAACAACGACTTAGCCCTCAGGCTGTTGATATGATATTGATATTTTTTTCGATATGACGATATTAAAAACAAATTAAAATGTAGATTTATACATGTTTTTAATATTTTGAGAAGCTACGCTGTTTTTTTTGGTCGATCGTCCTTTTATAATTTTGTATTTGGATCAAGGAAGACATTAATCGACGTCACGCAGGGTCAAAGATTTTTTGTTTAATTATTTTGATATATTGATAATTTTTCGATAAATCGAACGCTCGTACTGATATTTTTAAAATAAAAAGATCAACAGCCCTACATCGAGTTTGACAAGCTGACAACGACAAGACAGTGACATCTACAATTTTTTAAAAGGGTTACGGCACAATGCAATGGTTCTATCGCCATTCCACCGTATGTGTGACGTCATATGGCGCTTACGACTTTTTAGAATACACTAACTTTCAAAGTAGAAATTATGAATAAAAAGTACAAAATTTCAAAAAATGGTTAAACACCGGTCCCCTAGTTTTGGATTTACTTTTGAATAATGTAATAAAACATGTAGGTTATAAATACGAAATGTTGTCAATTCTAACTGAAAATAATGTCTTGTAACTGTAAACAAAGCTAAATAAGTGAAAATGTGCAGTAAAAAACGTTTTTATATTGATTTTGCCTGCTAATGATATTGTGTACAATATATGGCCGGAGGTCCATACATTTTTGCAACATCTCCTTTCACCTTCTTCCTTAGTTAAAATATCAAACATTGGAAAATATTCTTTAGGTTCTTTAGACAATTTTTCAAAGCTATTTCACCTTAAACATTTTTTTTTGACAAATCTTAGATGACTTTTACTGGTGGTAGAGCTCCAGTGACGGAGCTCGCGGGCGTAGGCACCATCGCATTACCTAATATACTTGCTGCTAAATGGTAGTGTTCAGCACTATCGTGTTCCGGTCAGGTGGTAAAATACGACCCTGTAATTTCCGGCACAGAGGCATAACACCTCAGAGTACTATAATATGCATAACACCTTAAGCCTCAGGAGTGGTAACGCATCTGCATTTTGACCTCGGTCTTTGTGTGGATGTCTATAGGCTGCAGTCATCATTTAACATCAACGTGAACTGCATGCTTGTTTGCCACTTCCGAAAAATAATAAAATATCACATGTGTTATATCTATATATAGGTATGTTTTTCGGATTAAACGCACGCGAGTGAATTTAGAAATTAAATCTGTGATAAAATCTCTTTCAGAAAACACATTGAACAAAAGCATTTAAAGCGCTGATGTTACAATGAGCGGTTTTATAATAGAATTTGGCGTTTCTACTAATGGTACGGCGGGCGTAATGAAATTAGGTCTGTCCGCCACCCGAATGTTTTTCATGATTTATTAAAATTTTCTCGCTCTTTCCAATATGCACTTCCAACAGATTTGCTGCCTTATCTTGCATTTTAATATGAGCGCAGTTTTGTGTGATTTCTGAAAGCGAGCTTTAACCCATCTTATTTTAATTGAATCTTAATTGAATTTGAAGTCCCTAAGGGGTACGCCAAGTGCGTGGAGCACCAAATATCTCAGTCCATGCACACGTGCTAACATTTCAACTGCCGTGCTACTTCTAAATTCGTCCTTCTCTATACATGCACGCAGATTCTGAAAAGTTTTGCCTTCACCTTGGATTAAGATAGATCAGCCATGGTCTTACCACAGCATAAGTTAGGTAATTAACACGTTCGTTTTCTTTAGACTGTGGTCTCTGAAACTATCTACATTTGCTTTGTATATAATTGTATTTAACTGCCTCGGTACTCGGTAGCCTAGTGGTAGCAAGCCACTCCTACTACGCTGAGGTCCTGGATTCGATTCCCGGGTAGGGGGTTATCAGAGATAATGGTGTAGTCCTATATCTCAGGTTCTATTGGGATTTTTCCATTTTCTGAAAATTTCCCAGTACCTCGAAGTTTGGTAATGCGCCCGGAGGTGTCAACAGGCTCGCCACCTGTTACATGGGCCAAAACGTAACGGACGAATCGTGGGTTTTGCATGTATTTTTGAATGCATGCATTAACCTCTGCCTACCCCTTCGGGGATAACAGGCGTCAAGTTGTCTTTTTTATTATAATTCATCATCATTATCACTCTAGCAGAAAGACGTCCATTGCTGGACAAACCCTTTCCCAAAGACGCGCTCAACAGTGTTGTGCGTCATTAGGAGAGAGTATGCCATAATTACCATGCTTGGCAGGCGAATTGGCACTCGCACGGCCAAATACTCAAACGTCACTTAAATCTAAGTGGGACTTAAAAGTCTTCTGTCTTTATAAAACACGTTCAAACGATAGAGATAGCGCACATTAGGGTTGCTTAAAATCGAGTGACGTTTGAGTATTCGTCCAGCAGTGGCGTTAGTTTGCTGCTGCCCATATCACGTTGTCATACTTCTTACCGTCCTATTGGAATGATTTGACCTCCATTGTTCGGTTTACTGACTGTACTTGCGGAAGAATTCTCCTCCAATAGGGGCGATAAGGTCATTACGTCCCAACGCCTTCAACAGTATCATAATTATTACGTTCTATGTAACTATACAATGATTTATTTTTTTATTCTTATATTAGTTGCCATTTAAGCCTCGCAAAAGCATCTTTTTCAGAATTAATTCAACCTTCTTAACAAAATATTTTTCCAACTAAAATTAATAAGATGTAAGGAGAGTGTTTTTTAAGTCATACGGTCAAACAACAGAGACAGATTAATTGTATTAAATGATACAGGCAATAAATAGAAAATGGTGAAGATTACAGACAAATTACACACAAAGGCATAAAACGCAATAAACATAAACCCAAAATTTACTTTAGCTTTTATGTATAAGTACACATATCTATCATATCAGTACGACTTGACGATTCACACACAAAATGATTGTTTATAGATTGAATTTGTATATAAGATTTTACACGTTATAAAAAAGATTTTCAATTAGTGACAAAATGGAAATTGCCCTTCCAAATCCTACAATCCTAAACAATAAAACGGCAAAAAACTCAAATCATCTTAATCTGCTTCCATATACCAACTGTCAAGTCCTTAGATATAAAAAAACGAAGTCCTTATCAAAAATCTTTCCACTCCCGAACAACGGGGGAGGATATTTAGCATAATGAGTGACGTGAACCGACGTTTAGGGTGAGTGGGATGGAAACACGTGAAAAGCAGCAGCAAGAGAAGGACGGGTGTGAATTTAGAGAGAACAATATCACAATCTTGTTTCTAGGCCATTTCCTTTAATTAGTGGTAAAGGACGTAAGGCAATTTATTTGGCGCGTTATGTTGGAGATAGACAGTCAAGTGCTTTAAGCGTTTGTTTAGGTTCTGGCTTTTGTTTAGTAAATGTTACTATTACTTACAATGGTCGGTTTAGATAACGAGAGGGGAATGTTTTAGGTAGCCGTCGCACCTACCTTCTTCGTATACTACTAGGTGTAATAGAATAGGGATAAGAGATTTTTACCGTTAGAGGCGATCATAAGAGAGCTTGTTCATCTATATATATAAAAACCAATTGCTGTTCGTTAGTCTCGCTAAAATTCGAGAACGGCTGAACCGATTTGGCTAGTTTTGGTTTTGAATGATTTCTGGAAGCCCAGGGAAGGTTTAAAATGTAAGAAAATAAGAAGAAATAACCACAATTTCATTTTTCCATTCAAATAGTCTGTATCTATCAAACCTTTAACACATTATTTCATTCTGAGGCAATAGGTAGTTTTCCGGGTCAGCTAGTTGTTTTATAAATTAGCAAATCCTAGGAGCTAACTCTAGTCACGTAATAGGTATTGAATCTCAGTATCAAATGGAATCGTCTCTTACAATTATCTGTATAGTATATGACAACGAAATGATCCAATAAAGTGAAACACTTTTTTTGTAATGTTAGTTAAATAATCAAAATTATAGGTTTAATTCATTTTTATCTAATATATTTCTATATTTCAGACTGGGTATTACCAAAGAATTAGCTCTCCAAAACGGAATAGGGAGAAATGGTAAGGATTAAATTTTAAATTGTATAATTTTAATGTAATTTTTGCAGCTGCAATCTAATAAAATAAATTTATATAAAAAAGCCTAAATATCTCAAAAGACGTTTACGCAGATGATATTGTTTAGTAGCCCGCCGGTGGACTTCTTTCATTTGACACTTTGAACTGATTAAACTGTAGATACAGATAACACAAGAAAGAAACATAAGATCTAAAACATCCAATAATACACCCATCGGGAAACAAATACATAAATGTAACAATCATGGGTTAGCCGAGCCAAGTGGATGTTTCCAAGGAATTAACCCTTCAAAACTCGGCAACAACGGGAAAGGGCGACACGGTTGTGACATTAAATCGAGATATTAAGAATTAAGTGTTTTTGTAATGGTTACGACGACACCGCGACTAAAGGATTTAAATGGGACAGATATTTTTGGCACTGAAATTAGAAGCGGAATAGGAGAGGAACGTAAAAAAATCATAAGTTTTGAGTAAAACATAAGTTATGTTTACAATACAGTACCTATGTTGCAAACGACTTAAAACTATAATGCATAATTATACACATAGAATTTTTAATAAAAAGCAATCTTTTAAGGTCCAGTCAGACTCCAAGGAAATATTGTCCACAATCAATCAAATATAGTATTTATTACAACCGCATAAGACGCAAAGATGTCAAGCAGAATGATGATGAAGATGCACAAGTGGTACAGCATCCTGATAGGATCTAAATACAACTTACCTAAAAGACAAACTTAACCTGAGTATGTTAAGTTAGTCTCTAAATTCCTGATTGGATCGATTTTGATAGTTTTTTGTTGATTCCATTTTGATAGTTTAATTATTAAGATATCTTTAAAGTCTGTTCATTTAAAAATATGTTTCAATATAGGTCAACGACTCGCAAACCCTGCCAAAACCCCACTAATTAATTCATATCAATATGCTGTTGCATATAAAGAACAACACTTGGCAATAGTGAGGTTTGGCGCGACAAGAATCTGAGGGAAATCAACAAAAAATAGATCATAAATCACACGAGCCAGACGGACCGGCCCGTTGAATTCGGAATACGTAATGAGGGAATTCATTTCAGTGGTTTTTTTGTTTGTATGGATATTCCATAATCTATAACGTTTCAGGTCATGATTTTCTGTGGATTAGGGATGAGGTATGTTATTTGATTTATTGCATTATCTTGCGACTGTGTGTATCAAGAGAAAGGTGTAGATCACATTTATACAGTATTCGAAGGTGATATTATTTAGATGACGTATTCGTTTTTTTTTATGTAATGGAAATGGTAAGCAAGCATGCAGTTCACATTGATGTCAAGTGATGACTGCAGCCTATAGATACTTACACAAAGACCAAGGTCAAAATCCAGATGCGTTACCAGTCCTGAGGCCTAAGGTGTTACGCCTCTGTGCCGGAAATTACAGGGCCGTACATTGGAAACATTCCCTTACGAAGGTTCTGCATCATTGTTTCATCTTTAAGGCGTCTACTATACAAAAGCCTCTCAAAAGATGTACGAACTACCGGTACAGGGCCACTCTAATCTAGCAAATGACCGCCAGGTTATCAGTACCTGGTACGATCGGCGATAAAAGAAATCTTTTGGTCGTTGTTTGTTTTTTCAAATTTTGTGCTCTCCTACCCACTACCAATTGAATTCCACTTTTCGGTAAGTTACTTCGGCTACTTTAGTTCTCAAGCAGATATACTTACTCTTGTTAAAAAAAAATTAAAAGTATGGCTCCAATTTCCTCAAAATTAATAAAATCACTTACCCCTGTACTCACATAACCTAGGATTCGGGACCATCGATATGGACTGATCCAATATCTCCAAACGAGTATGATAGGTTCTTTTTGAGATAAAGCTCACCCAATATTAAAATATCTTATGTTTTCCGATATCAGTCACATTTTCAGGTAAAAATATGGAATGTGCCAGTTTTAAAATTTAACATTAAATTGTATTGTTAAATTTTAATACTGGCACTTTACATTGATCGCTTGATTAAACAAGTAAAGTAAACTATCTCATTCATGCGAACGTAAATGTATAATAATGTACGGCTATGTAATTGCCGGCTCAGAGGTATAACACCTTAGGCCTCAGGAGTGGTAACGCATCTGCATTTGACCCTTGGTCTTTGTGTGGATATATATAGGCTGCAGTCATTACTGAACATCAACGTGAACTGCAACGTGAACATCAATGTGAACTGCATGCTTGTTTGCCAAATCCATTACATAAAGGAAAGGTAAAAATATGAAAACAATTTAAATGCTTATAATACTGGCACTTTACATTGATCACTTCATTAAAAAAATAAAGTAAACTATCTCATTCACGCGAACGAAGAAATCCTTTCTGTAATTCCAATTCAAACTTGCAAAATCACTTCACAAAACCACATTCCCCTAAATGTATAACTTCAGCCATTCAAAAAACAAACCGCATTCACAGAGAAAACCAAAAGGTATTCGACGATGCAAATCTCAGACAATATGAGCGTGAAATATGGGTTCAAGAAATCCTGTTCTGTGGAAAAAAAGTTAAAAACAAATGAACAGAAAAAGTAACAAAAGAAAACGAGGAGAGAACAGGAAGCGCCGCGTGAATAAGTACGGCCATTGTGTCAGCTTGTATTAATATTTTCCGACGAGGCTACCGTTTTGAACCGACCTCAGGAAAGGAGACTATCAAATATTTTTTAAAGAAAAATGGAAAGAAAAATTTGACTTCAGGCGAGACTCGAACTCGCGGCCTACTGGAAATCTAGTCCAGCCGCTCTTGCAATTGAGCTTCTGAAGTCCTGAAGTTAAATTTTTCTTTCCATTTTTCTTTAAAAAATATTTCACAAGCATGTGTTAAAATAAATGTGTAAATTTTATGTTTTATAGCCCCTGAGACCTTTGTTAATATTATTAGCAGTGCTTTTTACATCCCCAATACCTCAATAGATTTTCATCAGACAGCAAATCAGCTTGTCTGTCATATATTGACATGACAAATTATGTATAAATTTAGTTAGGAAAATTAGCTAACCAGGCCACAAAAAAAAAACTGGCCACAAAAGGACAAAAAAAACATAATTCTAGACTAGCTTTTGAAATTAACAAAGATGCTAACGTAGATTTTTTGACAAGGGAACGCTGGTACCCCATTTTTTGCACCACATATGTCTAAGTGGGCGATCGTAATTAAAAGCCGGCACTCGACTTGGGGTAACTTAATGCAATTACTGCAGAATTTTTCACGACATATGGCCTATGAAACGTTATGAGCTTAGCAGTCGACAGTTTTGTGGGAATTCTGTGGATACGCAAATATTTATTTGTTGTTTAAATATTTGGCTCATATTCTTCATGTATATCTTGAAACACATGATGATGCAAATAGCTCACATTAATTTAATTATTTAATTTTAGTAAATGCTGTAGAAAATAGAGGTTTTAATGGGTCCATATTTATCGCCGCTCATGAACCCTTAGATTCTTTACGATATATTCTCATTTCTATACTTAGCTAGATTAAATTGTCAATCGCCAGGAACCCGCTGGTGGGTTTCTGAAGTAAGTCATCTGCGACACGTGTCTTAAGATTGTCTTCCAAACTGATATCATATTATTTTATTTCATTTAAGTATACTACTTAATTTAGATCTTCAAAAAAATCTTTTAATCAGAATATGCATCAAAACATACAAATACATTTGTCTATATATGATCAGCAGTTTCACAGCTAGGCAATGTTTTATTATTTTTCGCTATGATTCAATAATGTATGAATAAATGGAAAATCTTTTTGAAATAATCTGTCTCTTTTTTTTCATCTGGTGTAGATGAAAAAAGAAGATGAAAAGATGAAAGATTCTAATGAAAAGTGTTCACAATTTGTTTCATTTTCTTTTTCATTCACATAGAATCAGAATCAGAATCAGAAACTCATTTATTCATTTAGGGTGACAGGCACCTCTTATGACACGTCAAAAACAAACAAAATAAATTAAAGCGAATAACAATTGATATACATGTCAAACAAGATAAAAAATATATGTAAAGTCAAGAATATCACTAAGATAAAACTAAATGTCATAAACTAATGTAAAAAGTATATCAGTAAAATGTCTCTTTTCCCCTTTACAAACTGATAACAAAGAGTAAAAAGAAAAGAAAAAGAGTCATTCTTTGTCATTCACCGGCAAAGTTCCAAAGGCCAATATGATCTGAGAAAAACTTGCCGGAAAAAACTCAGTCGGCTCTTTTAAAAATATCTCTTAGGCATATTTTTACAATTTTCCATAATTTAAACAAGCTTAAAATTAACAATACAATATCAACATTACACTTTGATTATTATATTGAACACCTTTGTGGAGCTAGATCAGCATTTAGCCAAACATTTCTATCCTTGAGATAGTCCTCGAGTTTATAGTAAGCCTTTTTACATAGAGTGCGTTTAATTAATGCTTTGAATTTACCATCGGTGAGTTCAGCAATCCCGGCTGGGATCTTGTTATAAAATTCTACACTATATTTTAGGAAAGATGTATACGTGAAAGAATAAGAATACTCTTCTAATAATCAAATAGTTCATTACAAAAAATCAGAAATTGTAAACGCCCTAAACTTGCCATCTCTTTCATTAGCCAGTCTGTCCCAAGGGTGTACCATAAGCCCAAAGGTACATATGGCGTATAAATGCTCATCGTATTGCGTAGTGCAGTCCCTCGTGTATTTGTGGCTTTAAAAATCATCTGCTTGCTTTCAAATGTATGATTTTGTAATGGAAAAAGTATTTGGTAGGATATGCATGTCAGTTTTGATTTTGTCTAGTATTGGGATGATGCATATAGATATATGGAGGAATACTATCTTTTATTGTAGGCACCTAATATGTATATATGTATTACACTAACACTTTGAGTATGAGATAAAAAAAAAGTATTTTTTGTTATTAAGTAAAAAAAAAAAATTGGATGAGGACTTAAATTTGATTTGATTTAAACATCAGAAAGAAGATGAAGAATACTTAATAAATGGAACTGCTTAAACAGAAATCAATCAGGACATCTTTTTGGTCTGGTGAGTAAAATTCAATGACACAATAATTAAACTTTACTAGATTCTTGGTCAATGATTGTGAGCTGCAATGATTGTTAAATGTTCTATTAGATAATTTCAAGACATCCACTTCACATTCAAACTACTCTTACCGCCGTATCAAAGTAAAAGAATAATATATCAAAAGTACAAACGAATTAAAAATATTTTTCGTAGTCGAATGAAAATACTTTTTCAACGATACCAATAGGAATTAGAGCAATACACAAAAGTAGGATTTGCACATCAAAGCAATGCTCTGATTACATTCAGATATGAGGGTTAGTGACCATTACGAGTGGTGAACACTTGATCAGATGGTACAGTACTGGCGCATATGGTCGCATGTATCATCGGTGTGAATGGTTTGATAATACTTGATACTTTTACTAGATAAATGTTATTAAAAAAATTGTTGATGGATTTTTTTTCCAAAACACTAACAGTTAATTATTTTATCAAGATAAATCTTTATGTCATAGTTTTTTTTATTAAAAGCTGTATTATAGGTACTATTATTTGAAAACTAATTTAGCTGTTATATCGTAAAAATCATGTTTTCAAATACCAAAACAATACGTATTGTTGAAAAAGAATTCGCATTGCTATTTTCATATTTCATATTTTTGTTTGGATCTAAATGGGTACAAACAAAACAGTAGACATATATTTATATACACAGATTTCAAAGAAAAAAATATGTTAAGTATTAGGTGCCATGCGTAAACGCAAATTTTATTCAACAAGGTAAAAAGCAAATTATTATTTTAAAGATAATTGTTATTTTAGTTAATTATTTTGATTGCAGTGTATAATTAGAGGTCTAAACACAGTCATGAGTCAGACCTGCGAGGCAGACTTTACAAAAATCTTTTGATGTCAAGTAAAAATTACAAAAAAAAATATGTTTCATAATGTTATTCAGCTCAATTTATACAATGAATAAAATATCAAAATCAATACATCGCGGTATACTATTGTCAAATAATACAATATGCATTATAGGAATGGCTTTGTGCAAATGTTAGCGTGTGTGTAACTCAAACATTAGTACTTTGGACTACTTGATACTAAGTATAGTGATAATGTTGGCAATTTATTGGAAATAGACTACATTATTTATTATGAAATTGAATGTATGGGCTTTAGCAAAAAATTCTTTAGATTTCAACTGATGCTTTGCTTTAAAATGTTTTAGCTATTAATCGTATTTATAATTATACAAATTTAAGTGCATATTATATATTGTGGCGGTAGCTCTAGTATTATCTTTTTTGCCAAATTTGATACTTGTCTATTTCGATATTTAGTGAAGTTCAATATTGATATTTCTATTAATTTTTGAAATGGCTTAGTTATAAGATTTTTTTATGATATCAAGTGATTGCAACAATCAAAAGATATTTACATGAAAATTAAAAGAAGAAATTATCCTTATTATTCTTATCTTATAAGTAAGAAATGAAATAATAAATTAATCAGAACAATCTGTATAAAATATGCTATAAATGGCATGACCGATGAGATATATGCAACAAAAAAGTGATGGCAGTTGTATAAAAAAAATTATGTACCTACCTATATTGGACCACATTTCAAAAAATATTAATTAATTTGTTCCAAAATCATCATGTTTAATGAACATGGCATATTTTTTTAAACAATCGAACTACGTAATAAACTTGCCAATACGATTCTTTTGAAAACGCTTTTAACGTGCCGCATATGGTAATGGGGCACCACCATGGGGGTGCATTGTCGCGGCTTTTACACCATATGGTACAGAAATTCATAAACAAGTGTGCACTAAATCCCACTTTTATAGTTCGCGATTATACGTTTGATTTCGACTTGAACTCCTAACTGTGCAATACTCAACCTTACCTTTATTGAAATAAAGCTACCATCATTTGTCTTCAAAGCAACTTGATTAACAAAACTAATAAGTTTAAATTAAACCTTAGAGACATTTATATAAGATTCATATTGCACCAGCACAAAATTCTAATAATAGAAAAATAGAGAGCACCAGCGTAAGTTTTTGAACGCGAAACTGCAGTAGACATCGACAGTAAAAATGTTAAATCAAACGATTGTAGACCAAATCTTTTCAGAGTTAAGGTAGATTTTACTGTAAATTGAAATGAGTTCAAAGCGATTAACAGGGTGGTTGATCCATGAGTATTATTGAAAGGGAATGATTATAGTCTAAACTCAATAGTACAATGGGTAACGAAGTTTGACTCTCTCCGTGAAATTTATCACGCTATTTTAGCTTTTATTACTTTACAATAAACGTCAGAATTGAAAATACTAAAGATATAGATGATGTGTGTTGTGAAATAGAGCTTTGCAGTCATTTGCAGTGCTCTGTTCTTACAAACCATTGTTCGCAGTTGACACACCATATGGTGTATTGGTATTAGTTTTCAAAGCTTTTGGGTTACTAAACATATTTTAATCATGTGTTAGTTAGTACAGGTGGTATTGTGATTTGCGAGATTATCCCTGGATTATATTGTTAATTGTACAAATCTAGTGTTTTGTAGAAAATATTTGCTGTTAACATAATCACATATTGACCCTCTTTATGAATATCATTCGAATGATAAAGAGTGGGATAACATAAAATTATAGTTAGTTAAAATTAATGGAGAGGAAAGTTCCAAAGAGATAAATGTTAAAAAAATTAAAAATACATTATAAAACTTGAGTGCAGAAATTTACTATGACAGCAATTTAATACGAGTCTACATAATAATATAAAATTACTAGTAGCCCGCCCCAGCTTCGCACGGATTCGAAGCTACCTACATTAGATACGAATTTTGTACTTCGTCCTAAGTAGCACCTATGTCCTTAGAAAAATCCAAAGGCAATACTTGAAACTCCTACTTACCTACTTGAAGTAACGAAGTTTCATACAAACTATCAATCCCAAAAACATACCCGCAGGAGTCGAATTTCTCAAAAGCCCGTCTTAGTGAGCACTCTTGGCACTCTTGGCAATCACAGTCTTGAAAAGAACCCCCCTGCAAAATTTTAAACACTAGTTTCTGAGACTTCCTGATGAATGAATGACCTTTCGCTTTAGAAAAAGAGAAGAGAAAAGTTTGAATCAATCAAAAATAGAACATTTTGTTTTGACATTCATTAAGCGTTCTCTTTGATTTAAGAAAGCAGCAATTCTTTTTATTTAATGGAGGTGGCAAACAAGCTTGCTGTTCACATTGATGTTAAGTGATGACTGCAGCCTATAGACACCCAAACGAAGACCAAGGTCAAAATGCAGATGCGTTACCACTCCTGACGTGTTATGCCGCTGTGCCGGAAATTACAGGCCCGTACATTACCACCTGACCGGAACACGATAGTGCAGAATAGTAGGATTTAGCGGCAAGTAAATTAGGTAATGCGGTGGTGCTTACGCCTGCGAGCTCCGTCACTGGAGCTCTACCACCAGTAAACGCTAGTATCTACCTAAATCTAAATATGACGGAACCACGAAGCTTTATTACAATACTCAAGATTTACTTCAGAATTGAAGAATTCGAATTTGTTTTATTAATCTCTATCTATAAGAAACATGTGATAGAATATCTTGAAGATATCTAAGGAGACGTGACTGATGATCACGTGTCGAAGGTCACATCTGCAAACTTTGATTGGTAGCCGATTCGTCCCGGGAACGGACATTCCATCTTCAGGCGACAGATTAGTTTGTTCTAATGCTTTTGTTTTCCCTGAGGACTTGTATCTTATTACGATTGTTGCGATAGAGTTATAGAAATAAGTAAGAGTCAATAACAGACAAAGTTTTTGATCAGTTTGAATCATATCAAGTACCTAGATAGGTAACGGAAATATGAATAAAATTTCTTAGCGTCAGCACAAATAGTATAATAGTAAGTTAGCATAAATAAAATCACCTCTCAAAATGAACTAATATGTAAGTATGCAAATATTTTTGATTTTTTTTTAATTTTTATTTTTAACTGCCGTAATATATAATTATTAATTAGAGATAAAGGTGTGTGATATCCTTTATATCTGTTTCTATTGCGACTTTTCAATTTCAGAATGTTTCCCAGTACCTCGAAGTTTGGTAATGTGCCCGGAGATGTCAATAAGCTCGCCACCTGTTAAATGGGCCAAAACGTAACCGGCGAATCGTGAGTGTTTGCATGTATTATTGAGTGCATGCTACTTCTGCTGAGTGTTTGCATGTATTATTGAGTGCATATACCCTCGGAGATTACAGGCGTGAAGCTACGTTTAAATTTAACTAAAATCTAAGAACGAACGCAAAAATTTTAGATTTTAAGTTTTAGTGCGGCTGCTACTTTAAATCTCGAATCAGAGAATGATTTAGTTTTCCCTCGACTTCCGTATCAGATCACGTAACGAATATTATGTATATTAATTTACTCTCTGATGAATGCCTTCAGAAATCCGTCATATTGGTTACTCTACGTGCGTCGGGACGTAACGACCCACCGCCCACTATCGGAAGAATTTCCTTCTACCCGAAGAGAATTCTTCCACAAGTGCAGTCAGTCAACCGAACAATGGCGGTCAAACCATTCCAATGGGGCAGTAGTAGGTACAATAACGCAAGATGGGCAGCAGCGTCCTGCGATAAAACTACCGCCACTGCGATCGCCAATTCGCATGCCAAGCGTGGCGATTATGTCATGTCAAGCAGTGGACATTCTTCGGCTGATATGATGATAGAGATGATATGATGATTTACTGGTGGTAGAGCTCCAGTGACGGAGCTCGCGAACGTAGGCACCACCGCATTATCTAATATACTTGCCGCTAAATGGTAGTGTTCAGCACTATCGTGTTCTAGTCAGGTGGTAATGTACGGCCCTGTAATTTCCGGCACAGAGGCACAATATCTTAGGTCTCAGAAGTGGTAACGCATCTGCATTTTGACCTCTGGTATCTGTGTGGGTGTCTATAGACTGCAATCATCACTTAACATCAGTGTGAACTGCTCGCTTGTTTGCCACTTTCATAACATAAAAAAATGGTTACTTACTTATTTGACTGTTGAAGAAAAAATAATTAACCGTATCCAAAAATTCAATTTAAATCAAGTCAAGTCATTTCGAATCACGCAGTCGCCCTAACAAATAAATTAGACCAAATCTGTTGTTATCAGGATTGGAGTGATAAGTAATTGGTGACGCGTGACGTCACGTGTCTGGTGAACCGGGGGAAGTGACAATGGTTGGCGTTGATATTTTGTGTGAACATTATTGTGCTTGTTAAGGCTGCATAGTCAACATACTTGCTCCGACCTCATTCGTGCCCAATTATAGCTTTCTAGTACGAAGAGACTCTGAATTAAGCGAACAGACGGGCGGACATGACAAAACTACGCTACAGAACACTAAAAATTAAGCAAAGCTGTTCTAGTGTAATAATGTAATGGAAGTGGTAAACAAGCATACAGTTCACATTGATGTTAAGTGATGACTGCAGCCTATAGACACCCACACAAAGACCAAGGTCAAAATGCAGATGCGTTACCACTCCTGAGGCCTAAGGTCTTATGCCTCGGTGCCGGAAATTACAGGGCCGTACATTACCACCTGACCGGAACACGATAGTGTTGAACACTACCATTTAGCGGCAAGTATATTAGGTAATGCGGTGGTGCCTACGCCCGCGAGCTCCGTCACTGGAGCTCTACCACCAGTAAAACCACCACCTACATTAAAAGAAATACCACATACTGTTGATATCTCCAGAAAAAATAGAAAATAGTAAAATTCGAAGAAATTAGATTTTAAACCTTTATCTCTTGTAGCCTCCGGCCCGGGAATCAAACCCAGGCCCTCAGCATAACATTAGTAGGAACGTCATCATCAATGTCGCACTCTTCATTACTGAAGGTCGTGCCCGTTCTGAAGTGTCTTGGTGGCTTCGGTCACCAGATTCTTCCAATCTAGCCTGTCTACGGCCTTCTTCATGGCTTTTGTTATGGGGAGGCCAGTGAGTTTGGCAACTTGGTCAGTCCATCTGGTAGGAGATCGGCCCCGAGGTCGTTTGCCCTCTATCTTTCCAACAACTATCAGTTTCTCCAGATTATTTGGCTCCCTGCGTGCTATGTGTCCAAAGTAGCTTAGGACTCTCTGGTAGCAAATGGTGGAGAGTCTTGTTTTGATTCTGAGCTGTTTGAGAATCGACACATTTGTTCTTTTGGCCGTCCAAGGGATGCGCAGCATTCGTCGCCAACACCACATCTCAAAAGCATCAATTGTCTTGCGTTCTACCGATCTAATTGTCCATGACTCAGATCCGTACAATAGAATCGAGAAGACTAGGGTTCTCATTATCCTCGCTTTGGTGTTATTGGAGACTTGCCTGCTCTTCCAGATTCGCGTGAGCTTGCTCACAGCAGACTTGGCCATTTGGATTCTTCGTCGGACTTCTTTCTCGCTTCCTCCTTGGTCGGTAAGCAGAGATCCAAGATAGACAAAGTTGTTAACAAATTGTAAATCAGAGAGCTCTCCTGTCCGAGAGAGTAGGGCGGCTCTGTCTACAACCATGTCTTCCTTTTGTTGATCCAGAGGCCCACCCGCTCACTCTCATCCTCCACTCTTCTGAATAGTTCAGCCAGTTCTTTCTCAGACGAAGCGAATAGCGTGGTGTCGTCTGCATACCTTAAGTTGCTAATCTTTGTGCCGCCTATAGATATGCCACCTTCCCAGCCTTCTAGTGCTCTCCTCATTATGTACTCGGCGTAAATATTAAAGAGGATAGGCGATAGGATACATCTTTGGCGCACCCCCTTTTCCGGTTTGAATAGAGCTGATACCACCTCGTTCACCTTGACTCTGGAGGTCCCTTTAGCGTAAAGGTTCGCTATCAGTACTGTTAGGTGTTTGGGTACGCCCATTTCCTGTAGTATCCGCCACAAGCAGCTCCATTGTACACAATTGAATGCCTTTGAATAGTCAATGAAACACATTAGGACCGGAACATTGAACTCTCGGCTCTTCTCAATGATCTGTCTTACGTTAACTATCTGTTCCCTACTGCCCCGACCCTTGACAAAGCCAGCCGGAGCGCTTGGTATCTGCCATTGTAGGTACGACTTCAGTCTTTCGTTAATAATGTAGAGTAAACTTTGCTTGCGTGAGATATTAAAGCCACTGTCCTATAATTTTCACATGTGCGGGTGGAACCTTTTTTATGAAGTGGTATCAGCATAGATTCTCTCCAGTCACCAGGCCACTTGCATGTCCGCCAAACATGGTTGCAAAGATCAAGCAGGATACTGATCCCTTCATCCCCCAGATGTTATAATTCCTCCTCAGCCAGTATTCCGTCTCTCCCTGCAGATTTGTTGGGCTTTAGGTTCCATAGCGCATTCCTGACCTCTGATTCAATGATATCAGCCTCTATGTCAGCGTCATGCACCAGTGAGTGTGCATTTTCTTCTGCGCCTGCCGGGTTCGCGTACAGACTTCCACAGTACGATCGCCATCTGTCCACAACTTGATCAATTTCGGTTAGCAAAGCACCGCTATCGTCCTCGATTGCCCACGTGTTGACTTTATGTTCGCCCGTTATACTTTTTACCTTCATGAACAAATCCTTTGTAGTAGGAACGTATTAATGAGATAAATACAATTTAAAAAAATACTGGTGGTAGAGCTCCAGTGACGGAGCTCGCGGGCGTAGGCACCACCGCATTACCTAATATACTTGCCGCTAAATGGTACTGTTCAGCACTATCGTGTTCCAGTCAGGTGGTAATGTACGGCCCTGTAATTTCCGGCACAGAGGCACAATATCTTAGGTCTCAGAAGTGGTAACGCATCGCGCAACGCATTTTGACCTCCGGTTTATCTGTGAGTGTCTATAGGCTGCAGTCATCACTTAACATCAATGTGAGCTGCATGCTTGTTTGCCACTTTCATAACATAAAAAAAACGTTCTACTGGTGGTTCTACATACAATCAAAAGAAATACCACAGTCTAAGAGCGTATTATTTACAGAAATACTATCAAATCTATATCAAAAACAGTTACCAGTAAGCAGTTAATACAAATAAAGACATACCTACGAGTAACCTGACACTCGATCAATCTTGGATCAGAACAGTCTGATGTTCCCTCAGGAACATTTGTTCGCAGCGTTAATAAGATGTCACGGCTAGCGCCTCCGGCTTTCGCTCTTAGTTGATGGAACAGGTTAGTATGTAAAAAAAATGTATTTAGGTATATGTGCATTTTTATACTCGGATGTTACTTTATAATGATAATATGAATCAGATCAGAAGAATTAATAATAATAATTAATAGAATTAATTTTAAGATAGTTTGCTTAAGGTTTAAAAAAAAAATGTACTAAAGATTAAAATAACAGAAAGTCGAAAAAAAAATTAGATCATACAATTGTATTTTTGTTAATTAAAGATAAATGGAATGAAAAAAATATGAGTTCGGGCAGGAATTGAACCTGCGACCTCAGGATAACCAATCCAGCCGCTTGTCCAATAAGCAGAAAAAATCACTCGTATGTGTTACTGCGAAACAATCTGCGAAAAATGAAAATATGACGTAATTTTTGTGACACGTAATGAAACAAATTTCAAAAATCTGTCTGTGATTGATGAAGAGTAAGGGAATTAAACTGAAGGTTCACCAAACACTGGCTATTTCAGTGACAAAAATCCAAAACAAAGAATAGGGCAACGTCAACTAAAAAAAATATCAACATAATGCATTAGTGATTATGATTCCCACGTCAATTGAAATTAAAATAATCTTGAAAAGTTGTAACATTGGTAGTCAATATGTATATTTATTAAGTCTATGTTACATAATATAGCCGTAATCTTACACTTCCACTACCTACACCCATACCACATTTAAAGTTCTACCTCCAGTTAACTGAACTAAGAAGTATCTGCATTCTGACCTCTAGTTTTTGTACAGATGTCAGAACATTAATGTGAAATACATACTTGTTTGCCATCTAGGTTACATAAAAATGCATATGAATATCAAACACCTACCTATTTATGACGTATACTTAAAGATATAATATCTTCCCGAACACAATAAAAGTAAGTAATAAATACTTCACAAAATAATTAAGCCTCACCCTTATTCATAAGATTCTAAATATGATTCAGTTCCGAAAACACCATAAGAAAACACTTCTCTAAAAAACTCATTAGCACCAGCAAAATAAATGGAACAGATTTTCATAGGGAACGAACGAATCACCAAAAAATGGCTAAAATCTGACAAATGGCTTTCCTTTAACGTCTGCGCCCATCTTATTATCGTTACCCACTACTGAACAGAGCTCATTTGAGGCTTCTTTTCTCATCTATATGTTAGATTTATCAATCAGATTTCAACCTTCTCCTAGTTGGTATTAGACATATTTTACAGCATCTCCGACCCAAGTGTTAGTTGCGTGTACGTTCAAAGATTTTTCAACTCTAACCTCTTTGATTTATAGTTCATTTTCATCCGTTTCAATTGTAAGTAGGATATCAATTTGAGAAGAAGCGTCTGTGTTAATAGCATTATTCGCAATCTCATCCATACACTCGGGGGTTACGTCGACTATGGGAGAAGTATCATTTTTTATGCGACATATAAAACATATTTATTGCGATCATAATCGTTGGAGTTTTTCTATGGGCATGTTTGCTGAGATAAACAGAGGATAATGATGGAACTAACTGACGAAACTATTCGATATGTCTATGGTTTCTGTTGTTAGAGCAAAAATAAATGTATAAAGTCTGGATGATTCTTGTGGATTTATTATAACATTTATGTTAGTTGTTTAGGTAGTTGCTATTATGTAAATTACACTGGCACTGGACTTTAAAAAGGCATTAGCGGTTCCAAACAAAATAAGTCGCTCATAAATGTAAAACAAAAATTTTAGTAAGTGCTGTACAATTTGCTTAAATAAAATATTTTATAAGTCAAAGTTTTCGTACTGTTACAATAAACTATAAAATATAACAGCGCAATCCGCATCAGAACATAACTGATTTTTCCAACGCTACAAACCAAGTGGCGAAATAAAGCGGCACCGATTTTTAACATCATACTGTCTTTGTCGAGCTGACCCTACCACAACTCAATGCGCTCTCAATTCGCGGCAGTTATTATTATCTTGACCTGGTGATTGAGCTCTCCTGCTCTCTGTTGTCGCGGAACCATCTGATTGGCCCGCTCTTTCCAATAACTCCACCTCCCAGCTTCCTATTGGCTCGCGGGCCACGCCTCTGTCTCTGAAGCCTCTGTTAAGGGTAGTTTTAAACCCCACTTATATATTTTCCACCCTCGTATCAAGCTGGCATTCGTAAAGTATTCCACGGGTAGTACGCACGCGTCTCAACAGTCGTATAAGCGATATAAGTGCGAAAAGTTTTAGTTTTATGTGCAGTAAATTAAATGAGTAAACAATGACAATGGACATTCAAAATAACTATCAAAACTATAAAGAACCTTCGCCGGACTCTAAAGAACCTAGTTTAAATATCGAAAGTGCGAGAACTCAAATTTCGAAGACGGATATGCAGTCAACTATTTTGAATCAAGGGAAAGCTTCGAAGCGGTCTTTTGACGTCGCGTTCCTGATGATGCCAGATGAGAAGGTCAGACCGAAGCCGCCGGAGAGACAACTGCGGGTGTCCAAACAAATATTTAATACTGAAGAGTGGGAGCAGCCGCCGAAAAGGATCGCGGAAATCTACAAGCATAATGAATACTCCAATGAAAACACTATTGATTCTAAGGACCAAGATGATGACAGGATTCGAGTTAATAACAACATATCACCAAACTTTGGCTCCGATATAAACATAGATGTAGGAACTGATGAATACCCTAATAAGTCGATGTACTGCAGTGATTCCGAAGCATCGGACAGATCTAGGAGCCGCCCTAATTCCAACGAGAGTGCGGCAAGACAGCCGAAATTCTTGCCTGAATATAAAAACAAGATATTCGATGATCCAACATTAATTTCTATGCAAACAAGAGCTCGGTACGAAAACAGATTTGCGGATAAAGATATATCACCAAAAAGTGCATTCACTAAAGTCTCAAATTTCAGCGTAAGATCGCCGAATCCATCTGTGAGTCCAGATAACCTACTATACCAGAATTCGGTGAGTCCACCGTTATCAGCGCCAAGTCCATCTGCAAATTCATTTAATAAAGCGGGATTTAACAACTTGCTGTCACCAGCACATCTATTAAACGGACACCATTTTTTCAAAACACAAAATGTGCCACCTACCTCACCAAACTATCCAGAACCGAGTCCAATACCACGAAGCGGATTTAAAGGTATGGAATATGAGGGGAAAGAATCAAAAACAGCTCAAATATCACCTAATAAAATGAACTTCTTGCCGTTCAGACCTGAAATACCGTATCTTCAAGCAGGATCACCGTATCCTTTCGGTGTTCAAAATTTTCAACAACCCAACCCGGACTTCATGAAATTTCCTGGGCCGCCTAGAGAGACTGTAAGTCCACTTATTGCAAACCCAGCAGCTGCGATCCTCAGCACACTTTTACCGCCGACCTTGGCCGCATTTTCACTGCCAGCGCAAAATGTTTGTGCGAAATGTAGCATCAGTTTTCGGATGACGTCCGACCTAGTCTATCATATGCGGACTCATCACAAGAACGAATCAGCCACGGATCCGAATAGAAGGAAACGGGAAGAGAAATTGAAGTGTCCTGTTTGTAATGAGAGTTTTAGAGAGAGACACCACTTGACTAGACACATGACGGCCCACCAAGACAAAGAGGGAGACATGGACGAAGTGTCTACGCAGGGATTCTCAAAGAAATCCAAACAGTTTTATCCCCACGGTGGATCTATTCTCCACAAATAGATTTAGGGTAATCCATTGGACAATTATTCAGCAATTTAGATTCTTTTCAACTCAATTATGTTCACGCCTGTTAAAATGAAGTTGATATTGTTGTTATTTAATTGTATCCTCTATGTGCAATATTAGATGTTAAGTGTTTATTTTGTAAATATCCGTAACAGTAGACAATCATTAAATAATCTAAGGATATTTTTTATGTTTTATTACCCCATAGCTTGTTCAAATATTATATATTTCAAATCATATTGGTATTATGAATTTGGAGAAGAATAGGTTTAAATTAATTAATTGAAATGTTTTTGTAAGTATTGCTTGTGTAGTATTGGGACTTAGGTATGTGATAATTGAGTTTCATATCATCATTTCGTTTGGAATATAATGTATAGGTGATACCTATTTTATTTTTAAGATCCATTATTAAAAAAAAAGTGTTACAGCCAAGTACATCTTAAATAATTCATGTACCTAGATAGGTATTTGTTATGCTAAATTGGAGATGAAATTAACTATTAGGCATACCTACCCAAATAAAAACAAAAGTTGTTGTTATAAACCAGTGGTACCAAATTAAATTGATCTCAAAAATTTTGCCTATAAAAACATTGGATAAATTATGAATGGGTTACATAGTTTTAAAAAAGGGATAACACAATAACCCTTAAAATTATATTCTGAATAAATTTGGCTACAATTTTATTGTAACGTCAAAGTGGTTAATTTGAATGTAACTGCAACAATATATACATCGTCGTTCAAAGTTCAATCGCATGTGTTGGTGCGAAAAAAACAAATAGTACAAATATACATCGTCGGTTCTCAAAGTTACAACTGAGTACAGTATCCGACATTAAATATTTTACATCGAACTTAGAAGGGAGACATGGGCTTATTTCGGGTTGATAAAGCATTACCTATATCTTTCGCACCTTACCTATTTACCTTACTTAGTTACGTTTGTCGCCTATTTTAATCAAGTTTTGACCAATACCGGACTATCTTACTGCTTACGTAGGCAGTGTACAGCAGAGATAACGCTCTACTAAGCCGAAACTAGCCGATTGTCTCTTACTTCAGCTCGATGTACAATATTTCTTGATGGGCATTAAGTATAGTCATCATTTATTTGACGTCACATCACCAACGATTTCAATAAACACTCAAGGAAAAACAATCTTTCAAATAGTCACTTTCACTGGTGGTAGAACTCCAGTGACGGAGCTCGCGGGCGTAGGCACCACCTTATTACCTAATATACTTTCCGCAAAATGGTAGTGTTCAGCACTATCGTGTTCCGGTCAGGTGGTAATGTAAGGCCCTGTAATTTCCGGCACAGAGGCATAACACCTCAGGAGTGGTAACGCATCTGCATTTTGACCTTGGTCTTTGTGAGGGTGTCTATAGGTTGCAGTCATCACTTAACATCAATGTGAAATTGAAATAAAACTATTTTTACGGATTTATCTCGCGTATATTAAACTAACTGCCTCGGTAGCCTAGTGGTAGCAGGCCACTACTACTACGCTGAGGTCCTGGGTTCGATTCCCGGGTAGGGGGTTATCAGAGATAATGGTGAAAAAGCCTTTGTCTCTGGTTCTATTGGGATTTTTCCATTTTCTGGAAATTTCCCAGTACCTCAAAGTTTGGTAATGTGCCCGGAGATGTCAACAGGCTCGCCACCTGTTACATGGGCCAAAACGTAACCGGCGAATCGTGGGTGTTTGCTTGAATGCATGCATTTACCTCTGCCTACCCCTTCGGGGATTACAGGCGTGAAGTTACGTATATTAAACTAAAATGATTTTTAAAATCAACCCGACGTTTCCGTCGCTTTTCAGCTTCAGTGGTCCCGGGCAGACTGAGGTGACATTTGTCTGACAGAAGTTTGAAAAAATTATATGTAGCTACCTCCATCGATTTCGTAAACGCCTTGCGTAGCGTTCAGGATTAACACAATAATTACTTATGGTATCTTGAGGTCTTGCAGACTGCTGCGGCTGGGATTTAATCTTGCTAAGTATGGGATCCCATGATGTTGATAATCGCCATCCAATCAATGTGAAAGCTTGTTTGCCACTTCCATTACATAAAAAATATAAATCTCGTGCTCCGAATATTTCCTTTACAGTTTCGTTGGAACTCCTTATTGAAAAACCAAAAGGTTAATTCCCCAAAGGTTGTCTGGTAGAAATCGCTCATATAGCGATAAGGCCGCCTATTGTACTGTGTTAAGTTCTCTTTTATGTATTTCTTGTAATGTTATGTCTGGCGTGCAATAAAGTGTATTGTTGTTGTTTTTAATTCGGCCTATAATCCCTGAAAGGGTGAAGTAAATGCATACATTCAAGCATGCAAACACCCACGATTCGCGGTTTTCAACTCCTTATTGATTTAACACGTTCTCATAATTAAATCACAACACATGAATTACTCTTCAATATCATTATTACATTCCATTGATCCATGTTGCATATCAAATTGTAACCTACATAACCTAATAACATCCCTATCTTGTTCCCATGAATTAAATTGTCTATCAGTGAATTTTCTCAAAACACGATTGTTAATGGCGCCCCGTTTATACTAACTAGGCATAGCGAAGCGAATTTTTAAATGGGGTTCTCGATAAAGCTGTCATGTCACCCTAGAGAAGGTTACTTGTGATGACTATAAAGGAAGTTATTAATTGAAATATTTTCTATACTCTTCACTAGTGCTAGTTCTCCAAATAGTAATAATAATTTATTAAGTCAGACAGAGTTTGTCCATTATTTGTTAGTAAGGACTTTATTCCTATATTAGTACTTATTACATCAAAACACACAAATTCTATCAAATACGAGTATAACTGCAAGCAGCATGTAAATCCATCCAGTGACGTATAAAAGGACCATCAACTCGGTCCGCGACCACTGCCACAAGGCTGGTCCGACTGTCCTGCGTTGGAAGCAACATCGAGGCAGCTCTTTTTCGCATGGTGGCACCATAACAATCTACGTCAGCATTAAAAAGGTTAAGAACAGAAGAAAGAATGGTCGATGTTATGAAAGTAAGAGGCTTGTGCATCACATCAGCAGAAAATGTCCACTGCGGGATTTAAGCCTTCCCTTATGGCATATAAGTATATATTTTTTTATGTAATGGAAGTGGCAAACACGCATGCAGCATCACATTGATGTTAAGTGATTATTGCAGCCTATAGACACCTACACAAAGACCAAGGTCAAAATGCAGATGCGTTACCACTCCTGAGGTCTAAGGTGTTATGCGTCTGTGCCGGAAATTACAGGGCCGTATATAACCACCTAACTTGGAACACGACAGTGCTGAACACTATCATTTAGCGGCAAGTATATTAGGTAATGCGGTGGTGCCTACGCCCGCGAGCTCCATCACTGGAGCTCTACCGCCAGTAAAAATGTATGTTAAGTGATGACTGCAGTCTATACCTAGACATCTACACAAAAACCCGAGTTCAAAATGCTACGTTGCCACCCCTGAGACCTTAGTTGTTATGTCTCTGTGATTCTTATAACGGGGTAGTACAAAATAGAAGTAGATCTAAAGAGATAAGCGGCAGAACGCAGAAGTAAAATACTAAAAATAATATAGACCCAGATATAAATACTCTATAGGTATTTCAATACCGAATTTACAGAAATCATCTTCTTTTCGAGTCAGCAACTCGGCTTAAATTTTGTCAGCCCAATATTTCGCACAGTATTGAATATTTTTTGTTTTCAAAATTAGATGACAGAAGTCAGCGGTCATATGAACATCAGTCCCCCGCGTGACGAATCCACCATGACTAACGTGGACGCGTTCCCAGATCTAGGTAGTTACAGAACTGTTTCAATAGCTTAGTGGTAGCAGATGACTAAACCAAAAAACTAAACAAAAATGGAAAGATTTACTTTACTCCATGCCTACGGTAAAAAAATTCTTTCCGTTTTTACTTTAGTTTCTAAAAATCGCATGTGATAAAGCAAAAAATAAAAATATGTATAACAATCACTAAGCTCAATTTGAGGTTTTGTGTTCGATCTCCGAGTCTAGACGACCTTGGCATTTTTTTTAATAGATTACATTTAGATACAACTCAAAAATATAACTATTCTATTCCACGACATCACGACACTACTATATTAATTTATGCGTAGATAAATATTCAGGCATGAACTTTGTTTTTTTTTAGACCTAAAACTCTAGTTTTCATCGATACTTATTTTTTTTGGAAAACTTTCTGTCATGAACATAGTTTCTCATTCGATCAGTCATCAGTCCCCCACGTGACGAATATGACATGACTAACGCGTGCGCGTTCCCAGTGCCAGTTATCGAACTGCGGCCCACTGGGGCGAAGGCCGTAGTGAATCGCTATGGGAAACAGGGCATTGTGACTTTCTGCGACTATTTGAAGTAATAAAAAGAATGTGACTTACCTAAACTAACTAAGACAGATGAGTTCATGAAATCTAAGTCTCGAAAAAAAAATAACAGATTTCATAACACAAAGAAAAGACTTCGAAGAATCCACCAAAAAAGTAATATTGATATGTAATTGAAAAAAATCTAAGCCTGGATTGCACCACGATATTTGTATAGTTATTGTTACATTTCACATCTTTCTCTAACATAAAGAAATCTGTTAAAGTCAGAGAAGGATGTGAAGTGTTACAATAACTTTAACTTTTTCAAATATCTTGGTGCAACCCAAAGCTAAGTGTATAATTAAAATGAAAAAGTGCATGCAAGTATAGGTCGCGCCACGTAAAAAGAACGCTGGAAGAAAGTAGAAGGGATGTGTTCGCGCATCGGTACACTCGCGCACGAAAGTACTAGCCCTATTGGTTTATTTTTGATCTAGCTTTCGCTTGCGGTTTCGTGTATTGGTAGGCAGATTGAAAACGCCGCACCTCATACTACCAAATAGATAGATAAATCGTCTACTGCGCAGCTTGACCGCCAGCGTTCTTTTTACCTGGCGCGACCTATAATAACAATTCAATATAATAGTTTTTTTACCGAACAAAATAGCAGCACAATAAAAAAAAACCTTTTTCTCGTTATAAAACACTTTAATCTTGTTATTTGCCAATCTAATCGAGAACTATTTAATTTACTGGCGGTAGAGTTGCAGTGTAGGAGCTCGAGGGCGTTGGCAATACCACATTACCTAATCAATCTGCCGCTTAATGGTAGTGTTCAGCACTATCTAGTTCGGGTTAGATGGTAATGTATGGCCCCGTAATAACTTATCACAGAGACATATCAAGTAAAGTCTCAGGGGTGGCAGCGCATCAGTATTTTGAACTCTATAGGTATAAGTGTCTGAATAATGAACTGCATGCTTGTTTGCCACTTTGATGACATAAAGAAAATTCAATAGTAGAAAAAATTACACATGTTCAATTGAAGAGATTTTGAGATAAAATTTTCCAGATTTCAGAAACTAAACTCGCTCGCATGGTACCAAAAAGAATTTAGATTTGCGCTTACTACTATGAAAATATACGAATACCTACATACAACCTTGGACATATGAATCTCAACAAAAAATTACAAGTCCTTTTTCGAAACAGAATTCTTATTCAAAATCAAATCAGCATTCATGTTAAAAAGGTAATGAACCCGACCAACATATATCAAGAATCGCAAACACAGGGCGCTTGAAGATAAGTGCGAGGAGAACAATATTTTTGCTGGCCCGCCGAACCGAGAGTAATTCAATAGAAATATTCATATTGGGGACATAGCCCAATGCAGATACAGCGGGTTTCAAATAAAAATACTATGAAAAGTTTTTTATATTTATTATATTTTATCAAAATGTTGTGGTGACTATTCTAAAGTAACAATAAATTAACTATGAATATCTGAGGGTTTGCTAAAAAAACGCGAATGGTGGAGCTCCAGAAAGATTAGAGAGCTATAAATAAAACGTACCTAATGTTTTTAAAATACTCAATTTTTTTTCTTAAGTTCACTCGCATGTGTTTTTGCGAAAAATAAATAGTACAATTACACTATTTTTGCAAACTTTTATTTGTGTGTAAGCAAATAAAAGTTTAAAAAAATATTACACATAACTACCGTTAAATACATCTCTTAATAACTCTCTGAAAAAAAAATTGCATATTTTACGATACAAAAACGTAATGTGTTAATATGGAAATAGTGATGAAATATTTTTAATATTTATACTTAGAAGTACTTAGAACTAGCTGTTACCCGCGGTTCCGCCCGCGTGTAGGTCGCTTTTCGCGTAACCTGTGGAAACTCATACAAAGGAACTTTAACAATTATAATAATAGAAGTGTGATGATATTCTAAATACTTATATTTAGAATTAATTTACAAACAGCCTGTAAACTTGCAGCATATTCGCAGACGGCGTCGTATGACGGATGTGCCCGCTAACACAGAGCGAGATATCTTCAAATATTGTTGCCGACCGTTATGCCACGTTATGCTGTGAGCAAGTACCTACGTATTTTTTTTTAAATTCAACATATGTTAAATCACATAGAATTGTAAAAAGAGTCTGAAATTAATGGTAAACTGTAAATAAAGTTACTATGTCAATTTATTATTGGTAGAGTTCTAGTGTAGAAGCTTGAGGGCGCAGGCACCACCGCTTCACCTAATATACTTGCCGCTAAATGGTAGTGATCAGCACTATCGTGTGTAAATGTCTATACGTTCCAATCGTCATTTGTCCATTTTTATTGTCATTTTTTATGCTATGGAAGGGTCAAACAAGCATGCTGTTCACATTGATGTTAAGTGATGACTGCAGCCTATAGACACCCACACAAGACCAAGGTGAAAATGCAGATGCGTTACCACTCCTGAAGCCTAAGGTGTTATGCCTCTGTGCCGGAAATTACAGGGCCATGCATTACCACCTGACCGGAACACGATAGTGCTGAACACTACCATTTAGCGGCAAGTAAATTAGGTAACGCTGTGGTGCCTACGCCCGCGAGCTCCGTCACTGGAGCTCTACCACCAGTAAGTAAATAAATTTAATGTTAGTAAAAACATACATGGGGCCCACCCGGTTTCCCTACCCCCATCCAAAGCTCATGATCATCGACGACCGACGACACAACGCCGCTGCTCATGATTATTCTAAAAATATAACATATCATTCTACGTAATAAATTCCAAAATGAAACAGCGAAACTAGTCACATACAATCGATCTATAGCTCAATATTTTCCACTCAAATAGATCTCGCAAAACAATAAATATGTATTTACCGAACGCATTTTCAAGATTACAATATTAGCGCACGGCGCGCAGCTCTGCGTCATTACAAATGATAAATAGTCGGCACACTCCGATAATCAAATTCAAATTTGGAAACTGTTACCCTCTTTTTTTTCGGGCAACGGCTCGCATCTATACAGCCATCCTGTTTTGTATTGTGAGAAGATTGTGGCTTTATTAAGCGTGAACGAAAGTCTCTAAGCGATTCGTCGTGGTAGTCACGTGACCCGGAACCGATTAGGGGTTCCGATTTGTATGTATTTGTATGTAAATGGGAAACTGGGGTGAGGAGATAGCTTGATAGCGATCGGCGTGATTGAATTAAGTGTGTCGGCGTTTAGTGATTTGTCTGTGCTCTGATAGGGTTTCATTATGTTTTTGGCAGCCAAATATCTTGACATTTCTGTTAAGGATTAACTCGCATATATAACGGGTGATTTTAAGGTTTCAGATAATTTTGTAATCCAGGTTAATGAATTCACATTTTACTCCATGGGAATTGTTAAATACAAATGCATCGCAACTTACAGATATCTACGTTAAAACGTTCCCAATCTTGAGACCCGCTAGCTTAGCTTGTTCCCTAAGTACCTGTTTGCTTAGCTTGTTGGCATAAGTAAGCGGCATACATAATAATAAGGTATAAAATTAAACCATCAACCATGAGTAGGTTCATTATAATAAATGTATTTATTTCAGCCAAAAGACGTCCAATGCTGGACAAAAACCTCCCTTAAAGATTTCCTTAACGACCGGTCCTGGGTCGCCGCGATTGCTCGCAATCTTCACCAAGTCGTCGGTCCACCTCGTGGCGGAACTGCCTTCACTTCGTCTTCTGCTACACGGTCGTCATTCGAGAACTCTGCTGCCACAACTACCATCGGTTCTTCGAGTTATTTGCCCGGCCACTTGAGTTTTGTTGTTCGTTGGGCTATGTCGGTTACTTTGGTTGTTATGCGGATCTCATTATTTTTTTATACGATCTCGCAGAGAGACTCCGAGCATAGCTCTCTCTATTGCTATTTGCGTGACCTTGAACCTTCTTATGAGTCCCATGCTCACCATGGGACAAATATACAGTAAATGTAACAAGAGTAAAAGCAATGAAGTTCGGTAGTTGGACTCTTGAGCAGTTTTGCCTGTTTTTCAGAAATGGCAGTGGATCAGAATGTTATTACCATAGCGAATGTAATGCTGTTTTTGCCCTCGATCTTCGTCACAGAAGTTCCATTAGCGCACAGATGCCTTGAACAAATGAAAAAAATACATATACCTAATGTCTCTATTGCAGTTTCATATTTTCGGATATTCATCCTCTATTCATTTCCGAAACAAACTATATAATTTAAACACAGAACTATTTCACGTTTTATGTAAGCAAATAAATGAAGTGCAATATAAATCTAACACGCGTAATTAATGTCTATTATAATATTTAATTAAGTGCAAACACAACAAAAGAAAAACAAATTCTGCACCAAAAACTTGCAAAGACAAAATGTATGTACTCATTATTACTTCCTAAACAGACATAGGGTGTAACATCTGCACGGAAAACATTCGTCACACTGACCGCACACGGCCAGTGCTGATATTATACAGCGAATGTTCGAGAGTATACCACTATTGTGAAGATAAGTCCTTTGCATAATTATTTGCGAGCCGGAACAAACGAAGATGTTACTTGAGAATGGACTCAAGAATTCGTTTGTTTATCCTTACATATACCTTCAAGTTTAGTGGTTTCTATTCATCACTCATTTATTACTTTCTTTTTACACTATGAACTGAATAGTAGTCTTGTGGTAGCAGGCCACTACTGTTACGTTGTCCAGGGTTCGATCTACGCATTTCGAGCTATCAGAGATAAAGGTGTTCTTTATAATATGTTTGTACTCATTATCACTTCCTAAACAGACATAGGGTGTAACATCTGCACGGCAAACATGCGTCACACTACTGGGATTTTTCAATTATTGATACGTCCCACTGCTGGACACGAGTCTCTCCCCTTTTTGGGAGCCTAGAGCTTACTCCACCACGCTGTTCCAATGCGGATTGGTGGGTTGGTGGCCAACCCGTTGTCGGATGTTTTCAAACCGCCCATAAGGCCTCCGACGAAGTTTAACGACTGCTATCTATCGATAGCAACCGAGACCGAGGGCTTAACGTGCCCTCCGAAGCAATACGCGTACAACAAAACGCGTATTTTTTAATTAGCCACTAGCGGTCACACACTCGACCGCGCCCGTATCGCTTAACCGAGTAGATCGCTTCCGATCTACACCAGCCGTAGGCCGGGTCCATGCGCGCTTCGGTGGTGGAATAATGTGTCCAAAATATCAATAGGCTCTTAAGCTGTTACACTTACCTGTTACAATTATCTTCCAATAGAAGAAAATTCTTCCCCTAGCTGGCGGTGGAGTCGCCACAACCCGACGCCAGCACTGAGCAGCTGAACAAATATCACTGAAAATATTTTGTGTGAAACATTTCTCAGATTAAATTAAACAAATTAAATTTCCAGTAAGATAAACAAAAAGACTGTTTCACTGAATTAACAGATGGTTATTTCGGTGTACGGCAAGTCGTCGTAGATTTATTGCACCTTATTTACATTTATTTACTCGTACATTGTATTATAGATGAGAAATAGGCGAATATTCGGGTTACCATATTTTTAGCATGTTTTTTTGCACATATTTTTTAAGTTTAATATACGCGAGACAAATCCGAAAACTAGTTTTATTTCAATGAGTGTATCTCGCGAAAACCTAAGAACATACTATATTTTTTAAGTTTAAACCTGTGTTACGATTGATTTTTTGAGAGAGTCATTTGGTAGGGTTGTAATTATTGGTAAGGCCGCAATCATAACAGTATAAATCAAAATAATTGGCTTAATATGGTGGTAGTGGTGCCTGCGCCTTCGAGTCCCTATATTGGAACCCTACCAGTATGATATATATTATACACCCCATTACAATTTGGAAAATTTAACATATACAACTGCCTCGGTAGCCTAGTGGTAGCAGGCCACTACTACTAGGCTGAGGTCCTGGGTTCGATTCCCGGGTAGGGGTTATCAGAGATAATGGTGAAAAAGCCTTTATCTCTGGTTCTATTGGGATTTTTCCATTTTCTGGAAATTTCCCAGTACCTCAAAGTTTGGTAATGTGCCCGGAGATGTCAACAGGCTCGCCACCTGTTACATGGGCCAAAACGTAACCGGCGAATCGTGGGTGTTTGCATGTATGCTTGAATGCATGCATTTACCTCTGCCTACCCCTTCGGTGATTACAGGCGTGAAGTTACGTTTTTTAACATATACACATACACGAATAATAACTCTTTAATAAGTTCCACGCCCATAAAACGTAACACTTGTTTTTTTATGTAATAGTTGTGGTAAACAAGCATCTAGTTCACATTGATGTTAAGTGATGACTGCAGCCTATAGACACCTACAGAAAGGCCAAGGTCAAAATGCAGATGCGTTACCACTCCTGAGGCCTAAGGTGTTACGCCTCTGTGCCGGAAATTACAGGGCCCTACATTACCACTACCATTTAGCGGCAAGTATATTAGGTAATGCGGTAGTGCCTACGCCCGCGAGCTCCGTCACTGGAGCTCTACCACCAGTAAAAGTGGACGTGGTGGAGTGATATTATAAATGTGGATGTGAAAATAAATCGAGGTGCTATTTATTGATTAAAAAAATTGAATAAATATTAAATAAAACAACTAAACACAACTAGCAAACAAAGCTTCCCTGTTTAGCATATGAATTAAATACAGTGAAATATGGTTTAAATTAATATGGATATATGCCGCCGCTTCGGGTATTAACGAGTTTGTTCTACTTATCACCAATGTAACTGTTGATTGTCCTTTTCAAAGAAATAAAAGAAAGAAATAAATATACTTATTTCATTGTTGGGACAGTCCTGAGGCATGTATGGAGGAAGATATATTAAACCAAATTAAAAATAAAACCGTAACATAACAATATGTATGTAACACTAAGAATTTTTTGCATGTCTTATTTGAAAAATAACACGACCAATACCGTGACTTTAACTTTTACCTCTTTTTGACGTGACAACGTCTTAAATTAGGTTGCGGCTCGGAGTCACTCATGAAAAAGTGTAACGCCCGGTAACGTAACGATGAGTCACCGAACGAGAGAGAGGCCTGCCGGACCGGCGAATGCCTTTCTACCGAGAAAAAGACGTTGTCACGTAAAATCTTCGCCCGTAAAACCGACTTTACAGGCAACCAGATTTTTTTAAACAATATTAATATTACTTATCTTCACACGAAGTCCCTTACGGCGTGGGCAGAGAGTGTAAGGCGCCACATATTTAAAAATAATTTACTTACGTGTATCGTCGTGTATAACACAAATGAACCAAACAAGTGCGATTGAGTTATATTTCAAAATATAATAATCAAACAAATTCTAAGTAGTCATAACTTTTGAAAAGATTCCGTTCTGTTACCAAATAACCTAGATATTAATTTCTCATAACAAAGTAACATCGTAACAACAACTAAATTATTTAGGACATCGAACTTAAAAAAAATATAATTTTGCCAATCGGCCCACAAACGGCGGAGAAATCGCGTAACATACACAAAAAAAACATACAGGCGAATTGAGAACCTCTTCCTTTATGAAGTCGGTTAAAAATTATGTTTATGATTGTTTTTTTTTATGTAATGGAAGTGGCATACAAGCATGCGGTTCACATTGATGTTAAGTGACGACTGCAGCCTATAGACACTCATACAAAGACCAAGGTCAAAATGCAGATGCGTTACTACTCCTGAAGCCTGAGATGTTATGCCTCTGTGACGAAAATTACAGTAGAATTCGACTAAGCACTGGTGGTAGAGCTCCAGTGACGGAGCTCGCGGGCGTAGGCACCACCGCATTACCTAATTTACTTGCCGCTAAATGGTAGTGTTCAGCACTATCGTGTTCCGGTCAGGTGGTAATGTACGGCCCTGTAATTTCCGGCACAGAGGCATAACACCTTAGGCCTCAGGGGTGGTAACGCATCTGCATTTTGGCCTTGGTCTTCATGTGGGTGTCTATAGGCTGCAGTCATCACTTAACATCAATGTGAACTGCATGCTTGTTTGCCACTTCCGTTACATAAAAAAAAAAGCACTTTTCAATTAGTTAGGTACCTATACATTAGTAACATAATCATAATTAACGGATCTGTAAAGACCTATTCTTGAGATCTAAGTGGAAAACACCTTCAAGTAAGTCGAAAATAATAAGCGGCCTCCCGTAGCAATATTCACTGAATACATTATTATTTTGTCTTACTTCGCTCCTGATACGACGGGCGCCACAAGTTGTGACCCGTCTACGAATACATACCCAACGTGATAATGTAATAAAATTGTGGATATGACAAAACTTTGCCGGAAGGATACTCTGCTAGATTCCATAAAGTTAGTGGCAAAAGTTTTGAATTTGCGCAAAGTGTTTCCTTGAGAATATTATGCTGTTGAGATTCTTGAAATATTGTTGATTCAAGTACGTTTTTGTTCTACGTCAATATTATTCATTTTGTATATAATACGCAGTATATTAAAAATCTTTGCAATATACGTCGCAGAATCTATACATCTATACAAAAAAAAAAAATTGGAGTGTCTGTTTGTAATATACTCGTAAAAATAGCCGCTTTTTACAACATGCTAATGTATGTAAACACGTTACATATACCAAAACAACATTTTTTACAATTTTTGTCGGTCTGTCTGTCTGTCTGTTTGTGCCGGGTAATCTCGGGAACGGCTCTACCGATTTTGACGGGACTTTCACTGACAGATAGCTTATGTAATAAGGCGTAACTGAGGCTACTTTTATACTAGCTGCTTAGCACGTATTGTAGCGCGACTTATCACGTATTGTACCTACGTACAAAAATCTCCATGTAGGTGCAAACTCGCCTGTAAGCCTCGAAGGCTACCCCTTCGAGGATTACAGGCAGAGGTAAATGCATGCAATCAAGCATACATGCAAACACCCACGATTCGCCGGTTACGTATTGGCTCATGTAACAGGTGGCGAGCCTGTTGACATATCCGGACACATAACCAAACTTTGAGTTGCTAAGCAATTTCCAGAAAATGGGAAAATCCCAACAGAACCAGAGATAAAGGTCGTTACACAAATATCTCTGATAACCACAGGAATCGAACCCAGGACCTCAGCGTAGTAGTGGTGGCCTGCTACCACTACCGAGGCAGGTTAAACACAATATTCGGTACATATTAATTTATGTTCCACCCTTTTTAAATCGACAAAGTAACCCGCCATACTTAAGTATGTAGGTAAAAAACATAGTCATAAAATAATCACCCAGCAAAAGCGAAACTAACAAAACCCTTACGTCCGGCGTGAGTGAACAATGCGGACCGACCAATCTTCTGTAACCCTTCCCTTGTAACTATCCTATTGTCGACATTCTATTGCGTAAGATTTGTGTATGTTTATTTTGAAGGAATAACCAAAAGCTAGGCGAGTCTCTCCCCCTTTTTGAGGGGAGGCCTGGAGCTTACTCCACGCTGCTCCAATGCGGATTGGTGGAGATACGGGCCAACCCACTGTCGGATGTTTTCAAACCATCCATACGGCCTCCGACAAGGTTTAACGACTGCTATCTATCGATAGCAACCGGGACCGACGGCTTAGCGTGCCCTCCGAAGCACGATAACGCGCATTTTAATTTGCCACTAGCGGTTACCCATCACACACCCGACCGTGCCCGTAATGCTTAACCGAGTTGATCGCCTATGATCTACACCGGCGGCGGGGCAATGCGTGCTTCTTAATATAATTTTATTTAGAAACGGGAGTTTTTTCTTGAATTTTTGACTTTCTATCTTGAAAATTGTGGAGCGCTCCATACAAATTTCCCCCACCCCCTTCAAATAGGGATTTGAAGGGGGTGGGGGAAAAAGGAGACAAAAAGCCTATAGCCTATGTTCTTTCTCACAGTCAACTCTGTCTCTGTACCAAATTTCATCAAAATCGATTCACTCGTTGGACGTGAAAAGGTAACAGACAGAGTTACTTTCACATTTATAATATTAGTAGGGATAGACAAAGTTGGTACCTAATGCAGTCATGCCTACGCTCTCGTGTCCGGCCACAGAAACTACATCACCAAGTTAAAGTACTTTACAAAAGGTGTCAAATTTTACACAAGTCGATAACCGTTAAATCAACATTTATCTGTAAAATACTTTATTTTTACAGCTCTATAACTCTTGAAGTAGAGAAATAGAGACAATTTTAAGGAGCGTTAACGTATTAGGAGGAAGCTCTTTGTCAAATAACAATCACGGAAAGAGTCCCCGATTATCGATAAATCAGATATCGCGCCATCACTATCTTTTGATATCGAGTAATCATATTTTTAGTTAAGGGGAAGCACTACCCTAATCTACAACAATATTTTATAATAAAGGAGACGTTCCAAAATGTATGGAGCTTGGACCCTCAAATTGTACACTATATTGAGAGAAGAAACACAAAATACTGTATCATTTTTAGCTATTCAAATCGTTTATTATACCTACAATTAATTGTAGTAAGTATATTTCAAAAACAAGAATATCATAGTAGCACTATCGTGACATATTGTTGTCATACAAAAATTAAATAAAATAAATATTTCTGACAAAAAAAAAAACACGATTCAAATTATTTCGTGAGTAATTTTCCATGATTCCACATATTTTTTGTCTATCTTTTGATAATAGTTTACAAGGTGCGGGCCCAACATGGCACTGGTCCTTTAGTTAAAAATTATTTAACCATATTACACTCACTCGATCACTTCAAATAATATGAATGACAAAGAGTGTCTCATATTCATTTGGTTTTTCTTAAAATGTCCGTTTATAATTACTTTAATTCTTAGCTTCTTTTAAACGACAATTTTTTTTTAAGGTTTGGTTGGCCATATCAATCAATTTTTTTTTAATGTGACCTTAAATCTTGAATCTTTATTTTTGACTTGGAGAAACCGGCGAATCAAATAATTTTATTTTCCTGTTAGAAGCATCTTAAAAGATTTTTATAATCGAGCACAGTTCGCCATGTATCAAGTTAATATGATAGGCGATTTACGATCCGATGGAACATTAATGGCACAAAAACAATTTCGTTTATGAATTTGTCAGCTATTTGCAGATTGGTAGGTTTTCTGTGTAGTAGTGGGTTAATATAAGTAACAAATGAAAATAAAACATAAAATTCTAATAACTTTCTACTGGTGGTAGAGCTCATGTGACGGAGCTCGCGAGCGTAGGTACCACCGCATTACCTAATTTACTTGCCGCTAAATGGTAGTGTTCAGCACTATTGTGTTCCGGTCAGGTGGTAATGTACAACCCTGTAATTTCCGGCACAGAGGCATAACACCTAAGGACTCAAGAGTGGTAACGCATCTCCATTTGACCTTGATCTTCATGTAGATGTCTATAGGTGCAGTCATCACTTAACATCAATGTGAACGGCATGATTATTTGCCACTTACATTACATTAAAAAAAACTGGTTGCCTGTAAAGTCGGTTTTAGGGGCGAAAATTTTACGTGACAACGTCTTTTCCTCGGTAGAAAGGCATTCGCCGATCCGGCAGGCCTCTCTCTCGTTCGGTGACTCATCGTTACGTTACCGGGCGTTACACTTTTTCATGAGTGACTCCGAGCCGCAACCTAATTTAAGACGTTGTCACGTCAAAAAACTTTTTATTAGTGGTAGAGTTCCAGCGTAATAGCTCGAAGGCGTAGGCGTCACCAAATTATTACCTAATATATCGCCCGCCTAATGGTAGTGTACAGCACTCTCGTGTTCCGGTTACATATAAAAATATTAATTAGTTAAAGGTAAAATTATTGTAAAATTTCACATCCTTCTCTTATTTTAGCAAATATCTTTCAGTTAGAGAAAGATGTGAAATGTTACAATTACTTAAACTTTAACAATAAATATCTTGGTGGTACCGAGACTTATACAAGTATACGTTACGAAATATGTACGTAGAACGGATGACTACGTAGCTAAATGCTACGAAGTATCGGCCTATCACATACCTAGTCGTCACAGTTAATCTACGGCAGTGTTGAAAATATTAAAATAGATTACAAAAATTATACTTCGTAATTAAAAACATTATACATTTAAAATTTTATTTCGTATTAAACAAATGTTGTTTTTTACTCAAATCAAAATTATTAGCGGCGTGATGGCAAGCAAAATTTCTCATGTACGAAGTGTTGTGGGAGTGTAATGTGAGTGGCAATAATACTTGAGTAAGTCCCCTGACAAAAGGCAACAGGGTCACGCAAAATTCAAAATTTTTGCGGGAGGAAATACCTGTGGTACACTCTTACACTACAAAAATCGTCTATTACTACGAAACTGCCTCGGTAGCCTAGTGGTAGCAGGCCACTACTACTACGCTGAGGTCCTGGGTTCGATTCCCGGGTCGTGGGTTATCAGAGATAATGGTGTAAAGACCTTTATCTCTGGTTCTATTGGGTTTTTTTCCATTTTCTGGAAATTTCCCAGTACCTCGATGTTTGGTAATGTGCCCGGAGATGGCAACAGGCTCGCCACCTGTTACATGGGCCAAAATGTAACCGACGAATCGTAGGTGTTTGCATGTATGCTTGAATGCATGCATTTACTCTGCCTACCCCTTCGGGGATTACAGGCGTGAAGTTACGTTTTTTTACTACGAAACTCACACTTTTACTTTAACAAATACAACGATTTCACACACACATTTAAATATCTGGGCGACAGGCATAGGACCATTTGGTCTTGCATTTTGACAGAGGGTAAAGCCTGCATATGGCTACTCCCCTCTGGTCCGCCGCAGCTGGTGGCCCGTGTTGCTCTATGCACTATGGTATGTTTGAATCTTCACGCCAAGTCCCTTATGAGGAGGTAGAGAGTGTGGAGCGCCAGATCAAAAATGGCGTCTCAAGAGTCCTTCAGGGCTGGCAGCGCGTTGGCAGCTCCCCCGGTGTTGCAAATGTTCATAGGCGACGGTTACCTCTTTCCATCAGATGAGCCGTCTGCTTGTCTGTCAACCTAACGACATAAAAGATATCCCAGTCCTGACACACTTCCCACGCTTCTTCTACATTCATCCTTCTCTTCATTGATTTGAAGGGTCGCGGGTTCGATCACCGCACCGGCACAAATAATTGTATGACCTACAGAAATTTGTTTCGGGTTTGGGTGTTTATGTATGTGTTGTGTGTGTACAACGGCACCCATGATACTGGTTTATACCTAGTGTAGGGCTGTGAGTGGAAGCGTATTTATTTATTTGTACCTAAATTTCACTTCTAACAGAAATAAAAAAGAAACAAAACATATTTGTATAGATATGTAAATAATATTGTGCCAATATTTTATATCTATCAGCACGCATCGGTGGCTTTATGTCCCTGAATAATATCAGTCAAACAATATTTCGCTTTCGCGTTCTGGCATCGCGAAATTATGGCATACGGAAGCCCGGTGGCTGTTGTGTTTCAGTACTGTTTTTATTAAGTGCCATTTGATAACGAGGGTAGGTTTTATTACTTTGTGTAGGCACAGTACAAAAATGAACAGTGTGGAAACTACGTACAAAACTTTGAAGAAATTAAACTTGCGGATTTTCTCGCGTATACAACACTCCCAAACTTCTTACACCCGACGTTTCGGTCGCTTTGCAGGTACCGTGGTCACGGGCAGACTAATTCGAAGATGTTCAGCCTGGTCTTATATATATAGATGTCGACGAATTGGGATCCAATTATATCCAAACTGAAATCCCAAACTAGTAAATCTGAAAAACCACGAGATACGGTTAGTAATTTTTTTTGCGATGTTTATGGACCTAGTGCAGTGTCTGTAAGAGTAGCACAAATTTGGTTTAAGCGTTTTCAATCCGGAAATTTTGATGTCAAAGATGCACCTCGCACTGGTCGCCCTATTACGGATAAAATGTATGCCATTTTTGAAAAAGTGGAGCAAGATCGACATATCAGTAGTTACGACGTAGCTGAAGAACTGAGAATTGATCACAAAGCAGTTTTGGCGCATTTGAAAAAAGCTGGGTACAAAAAAAGCTCGATATTTGGGTACCTCACGAGCTCACTGAAAGAAACCTAATGAACCGTGTACTCATTTGTGATTCTTTATTACGACGTAATGAAACCGAATCATTTTTGAAGAAGCTGATTACTGGTGATGAAAAGTGGATCACGTACGACAAGAACGTGCGAAAAAGGTCGTGGTCAAATGTGGCCGGTCAGGCTTCACAGACTGTGGCGAAACCCGGGTTAACTCGCAATAAGGTGATGTTGTGTGTGTGGTGGGATTGGAAGGGCATTTTTTTTTTTTTTTTATTTTATGGAAGTGGCAAACAAGCATGCAGTAGACATTAATGTTAAGTGATGACTGCAGCCTATAGACACCCACATGAAGGCCAAGGCCAAAATGCAGATGCGTTACCACCCCTGAGGCCTAAGATGTTTTGCCTCTGTGCCGGAAATTACAGGGCCGTACATTACCACCTGACCGGAACACGATAGTGCTGAACACTACCATTTAGCGGCGAGTAAATTAGGTAATGCGGCGGCCTACGCCCGCGAGCTCCGTCACTGGAGCTCTACCACCAGTAAAATTTCGTCGGGCATTATTCATTATGAGCTATTACCAGGCAGGACTATCGATTCTGAACTCTACTGCGAACAACTGATGAGATTAAAGCAAGAAGTTGAGAGAAAGCGGCCGGAATTGATCAACAGAATGGGTGTGGTGTTTCATCATGATAACGCTAGACCTCACACATCTATAGCCACTCAGCAAAAATTAAGAGAGTTTGGCTGGGAGGTGTTAATGCATCTGCCGTATAGTCCTGACCTTTCCACCTTCAGATTTCCACCTGTTTCGGTCTCTTCAGAATTCTTAATGCAATGTTAGGTTAACATCACGAGAGGACTGCCAAATCCACTTGTCGCGGTATTTTGATGAGAAGTCCCAAAATTTTCATAGCAATGGGATCATGTCCCTACCTACAAGATGACAAAAGGTTATCGAACAAAATGGTACATACATACTTTAGTTAAATTTAAATAAACTATATTAAAAAATGTTTTCAATTGTCTTTTTTTTTTTTTTAATCTTTATTTAAAGAGCTTGGTCGCCATTGCGACTACGTCGCTCTGTTAAGAACACACTTTTCGCATTAAATATTATCGAAAATTATAACCTAATTACTAATTATAGTTCGGGCTTCCACACCGAATTTATATAAATCAATCAAATACCTAATGGAATCTGAGAAAATATCACTCAACATTATATTCAAACCACCGGTAGATTGCAACAATTCATTAATACTGAACATAGACCTTCTCATACTCTCATTTCGGACACATTCCATTAAAATATGGTAAACATCCTCCACAGTACCGCAGATGGTACAATTGGGTGACGGTACTTTACCCATTAAATAGGCGAACTTGTTCAATGGGATGTGTCCGGAACGAAGACGTAACGCAATGACAATATCATTTCTATTCAATGTAGTGTTTTGAATCCAGGGTTTCTTAAAAGGTTCAACTTGTATGGTCTTATACCAGATGCCTTTCTCTTTCGATCTTTGATCAAAGTATTCCTGCCAAAATTCGTAACATTTTTCTTTCATCAAGTAAAGACAGTCCGTATAAAATGGTTCTACTAATATTTCCACACCTTCCACTGTAGCTTCTTTAGCTAGTCGATCAACCATTGTATTACCTTCTATACCAGCATGCGACGGCACCCATTGTAGTACTACTATTTTTGAATGACAGTTAAAAAAATTGATTAAATCTAAAATTTTGTAAGCTACGGGAGTACATCTAACATTAGATGTGCATCGAGCTATGTGTTGAAGAGCACTTCTTGAGTCCGAAAATATGACAAATTTGTCTCCATTAATCGTAGTAATGTAAGATAATGCCTCCAGAATTGCCAATAATTCTATGTACATAATAGAAATATTACCAATAATTTTAAATTTTAAGGATTCGAAAGTTTGAAAGTCTAGAAAAGCAGCTCCAGACGAATTTTCGTCCTTGGAACCGTCTGTAAATATTTTGTAATACTCATGATAATGTTACCTACAAGATGGCAAAAGGTTATCGAACAAAATGGTACATACATACTTTAGTTAAATTTAAATAAACTATATTAAAAATGTTTTCAATTGTCTTAAAAAAGAAACTTTTTCCCCAACCTAATTTTATTATTATAAGTCATTCTCTCTAGGTAGCTTATAACCCGACAATGCAAAAGTGTCCTTGTAGACCAATTTTAAATAAATGATTTGAATTTAGATTTTTTTGATTTGAATAGCCATATGCAGGTTTTCCCTTCTGTCAAAGTACAAGCCCAAATGGGCCTAAACATGTCGCCTAGATGTTTATATGTGTGCGTGAAATTGTTTCTGTATTTTGTTAAAGTCAAGGTGTGAGTTTCGTAGTAATAGACGATTTTTGTAGTGTGCGTGTGTTTCGTACGCATTTCCCCCCGCAAAAAATGACAGACTGTTTTGCATCGGTAATACCTACTTGCTATGGCTACTCCCCTCCGGTCCGCCGAGACCGGTGGGCCGCGTTGCTCTATGGTCATAGTAGACACAGTAGATCTACTCGTCGTTCTTCACTACTTCGATAAATATTTACCAAACAACATATCAATTTCACAAAAGAAAGTTAATATACCTTCTGAATATGTTATGAGAACAACCGTATTCCATACAAAAGTACCAGGCAAACATAAACCGATAGAACGCTACCGAACACAATTTATCTTGTACATAAAGAAACAATACACGGTACTGAAAGCTTTTTTCGGATGCCGCCGGATGCGAGCCGCCTGTATCCGTAGCGCTATCCATTATATAACCGTCTCTCTTGCCCGTGGACGGCTAGAGGGGGATAGGGATGGTATTTTAAAGCGGATTTTGAGCGAACGATCGCGGCACAGGAAACAATACTCGATGCCCTGAATTAATGACCGCGGTGCAGGGGTGCGTAACATTTTTAAATGGTTTCTTTTCATTTTATAACCAATAAACAATACATAAACTTATGCTTATTATTAGTACCTACTTGGGTTCGGTTGCACCACAGTAATTATTAAAGTTTAAACGGTTTTTGTCAAATTCAATATTAACAGTCACATTTACTGTGAAATGCGTTGCACCAGTGTATTTTTTGTCATAGGTAAAGTTATTAGGGTTGGTAGATTCCTTCATAATCTGAAAGAAAATTTAGGTAAACTTTAACATTAACCAGCGCAACGGTTACGGTTAGCAGTTAAAGTTATGACGTCATTTGTTATAGCTAAAGTAAAATGATGCAATCCTGCCTTAGTCAGTATTGATTATGGCCAAAAACGGAACCCTTATAGATCCTGTCTGTCCGTTTGTATGTCTCAGCCACTTTTTTCCGATCCTATTATGACTACGCAGTTGAAACTTGGAAGGTAGTTATTCTGGTTCACAATGATCCCTGAAAATAGTAATATGAGCGTTGTAGAGTCTGCTGCATGAAATTGCTGAGATGGGTGTAAAGTTTTGCATCATGTACCCATTTCACAAATAAATAAATGAATTGAATTGAACTAACTTGGCTTCAAGCATTATCAATAATTTTCAAGTTTCTGTTTTTCTTGCCTTTTTTCATTTATATTATTTTACTCGCATGTTTAATTGTGAAAAACAAAAATTACAAAATGCCTTTATTCCAATAAAACATTGTGTAGGCACTTGACGTCTACATTTTCCCGATAGGTTACGCAAAGGTAAAACATAATCTTAAATATAAAACATAATCTCATAAAAAAAAAACGTACAAAACGATAATTTTTGTAAAAAACGAATAATGTCCGATATAAAAGAAAACAAAATGTTGACGACACCTGCCCAGCAATATTTCAGGACTACAATGGGCAGCGTTGTCGTGTTGCGGATCTCCCGCGCGGATATCAGTCCCGTGCCGATTGGTCGCCACGCCGGTTTCAGGTACACACATTAATACTCTGTACTGGGTAGAAATATTTTGTTCATTCAGTAAATTCACACCCCCATAGTTCTTTGTAAGATGATGGTTGCAAATAAGAATGTAGTTCACACGACAATAAGTAGATACTGTAGCCCATAGATATTACACAAAAACCACGAGTATAAATGCATATGCGTTGCCATCACTGAGACCTAAGGTCTTTTACCCTTTTTGATAGTTAATAAGAGTCCTTACATTATCAATCGAAACATGATAGTGCTGAACACTACCGTTTGACAGCAGATTGATTAGGTCATGGTGTAAATCAGATATAGTCATGCTAACGTTCTCGAGCTCCGACACTGAAAGTACCATCAGTGAACAGGAGCACACAGTATCCGTATTTATCAACATCCTGTCCAGTCGGTGAGGGTGAAACTTCTCTCTTCGGCGTAGGGAAAGAGACGGTGGCACCATGTCGAACAGTGCAGCAGCGCACTCATCCTTGTAGAGACGGTGTAACTCGCACAGACTCCCAATGTCTTTGCACAGGCTCAGATATTCGAGTCTGTCAGTAAATCTTGGGTCGTTAACAATACGAACGCCGCATCTTTGTAGGAAGTTAATTGGACCGAGCTGGTATTTGGGAAATAAGAGCAGTATTCCATTGCTTTCCGTGTTACCTTGAATCTTCTCATGACCCCTAGTGACCTACTTCGTTTTAGTTCAGTATGTCATCACTGACAACACACTCTGGTCAAAGACCTTCGTCCTGAGATACTGAGGTAAAATGGACGAGAAGATACATCGCTTTCCAAATTAGTTGGATTCGGCGAGTGATCCCTCGATGTTGGATCAGTCTTTATAATAGTTTAAATTAGGTAAGCAGGTACATTTTGTATATGCATTATGTACCTACTTAGAACTAAATTTACCACAAGTGGAATTTCTCAATTTGTTGTAAACCTTGCACTTTGAAAACAAATCCTTTTGAAAAGAAAGTCGGTAACAATTAAATGGCGGACACGTTTAAATTCCGAACAGTGTCGCTTCAATGACCTTACACGCGACTGGCCAGATAAAACATCAGAAATCCCTAAACTTTTCACTGGAGCTAATTATGATACCAAGTTAATGACTTATGCCGAGCCTCGACACCCGGAGAGTTGACTCGGCGGTTAATGGGTCATGAAGATCATAGTTTTAGCCTGGGTTGCACCGAGAGATTTGTTAAAGTAAAAGTTATTGTAACATTTTACATCCTTCTCAAACTTAAAGAAATCTGTAAAAATTAGAAAAGGATGTGAAATGTTACAATAACTTAAATTTTAACATACGTCTTGGCTTATAATAATAATAATAATCTTGTCCCCGCGCAAGCCTGACAAAGGTCCGGGGTTCAAATTGGACCCCGTGCTGACGAGAGACATAATAATAAAAATGGCAATACGTTATACGTCCCACTACTGGGCACGAGTTTCTCCCCTTTTTGGGGGGAGGCCTGGAACTTACTCCACCACGCTGCTCCAATGCGGATTGGTGGAGGTGAGTGGATTAGTGGCCAACCCGCTGTCGGATTTTTTCAAACCGCTTATAAGGCCTCCGATAAGGTTTAACGACTGCTGTCTATCTATAGCAACCGGGACCGACGGCTTAACGTGCCCTCCGAAGCACGGAAACGCGCATTTAATTTGCCACTAGCGGTCACCCATCACACTACCCGACCGCGCTCGTAGTGCTTAACCGAGTAGATCGCCTATGATCTACACCAGCCGCCGGGTACTTACTTTTATATATTCTTCACAAAGATATTAGATGAGGTTAGATTGCCAATACGCACCGGCCGCTGAGCGTTCGTTTAGACACCCGGACGGTCAAGTGACCGTTCCCGCTCACGTGGCAAGAATCATCCATTAATTGTGCGCTCGCCGACCGCAAACTTAGTAATAAAAAACTATGCCAAATTCAGTGTTCTGGTGTAAAAGGCGAACCGTAAAGCAAGTAAATCACTCAGTAGCATTACTCACTATCGGTAAGTCATCATTTTGTTATTTATTTAAGCTAAACACGATATCACATCGTCCTTTATCAAATATATCATGTCAAAACAGGGAGTATTGCCGGCTAACTCATTCATACGGAAAACGACGGACATCTCGACTTTGCAGTATAATCACGTTTTAAAACTCGTGTACAAACTGATAATACGCCATTTTTTGTTACGTTTTGAGGCGCGATCAAACACTAATCAGATGAAGTCAGGTGTGTTTGTCTCAAACCTAATTGGTGTTTATTTTCGCGCCTAGATAAGTTCCACCTACTTACCTACAATGGTTGAAGCAGTTTTAATAGGAAAGCGTGTGTAGTGTCAATCTAGCTTCATGTAATATCTTTGATTCTTCATTTAAATAATCTAAGTACGAGTGACGAGTATAAAATGCTTCATCCTGAATGACTGACTGACGGATCTACCCAGCCTAAACCGCTGATTGTAGAAACCTTAAACTTGGAGGTTGTGTTCTTTGTATGACATAAGCATACAATAAGAAAGGGAAAAAAACGGGAACATAGTCTGTATATATATTTTTTAATTCATTACATCACATATACTTACATACACGATATTTACAGCTTTTGGCGCCACAGATACTGAACACTTACAATATTTAACTTATTAGGAAGAATATCTCTTCAGCGCGATTCTGAAAACATTTTTGTGTCCACCAAATTTGACCAGACAAAGCCACGGACAGAAGCCAGTTAAAAACAAACAAAACATTCAATTCACACCAATCAGATTCCGTCAAGGTAATTAACACGTGCGTGTTTAGTCATTCCATTGTACCCTATTAACATCAAATTGCAAACTATTTAGGGACTTAACGACCCCACACAATGACGTGTCGGTACCACGCCAATACAATCCCAATTCCGATGTCCCTCGGTCCATAATACCCGACAGGGTGGCCGGAACAATGTGACCGGGGACTGCCGGTAGTGATGCAAACGATATATTGTGGTATGAAGACATCGATACTTAGCAATTTATTAACAGAATTTAATAATATATAATGAACATTAAATTACAAACGAATAGAAAAAAAATTACCTATGCAAAAGAATTATGTAAGTTAAGTCCTCGCCAGTAACATTTTCCTTTCTATTTCCTTATATTATTATCAGTAATGGTTTAAGTCAGTATTGGGCACGATGGGGTTGACATGTCGTGGGACAAAATCCCTTTAACAAAAAAGAATATTAAAAAAAAAAACATCATTAGATTGTAATTCACTGGTGGTAGAGCTCCGGTGACGGAGCTCGCGGGCGTAGGCACCATTGCATTACCTAATTTACTTACCGCTAAATGGTAGTGTTCAGCAATATCGTGTTCCGGTCAGGTGGTAATGTACGGCTCTGTTAATTTCAGCACAGAGGCATAACATCTAAGGTCTCAGGGGTGGAAACGCATCTGCATTTTGACCTTGATTTTTGTGTGAATGTCTATAGGCTGCAGTCATCACTTAATATCAATGTGAATTGTATGCCTGCTTACCACTTCCATTACATTAAAAAAAAACAATAAATAATTTGGAATAGCACACCAAGAACACATCGCAAATTATGGATATTATTATATTATTGTTACCTATAAAAGCGTTTTATGTAATGTGCTGTGATTAGGATTGGTTGTATAAACAATAAAAGATGCCAGTTATATAATCACTGATGATTGGACATAAATATAAAAATATATTGATAAAAAAATCGATGTTTAATGACTGCAAATCATTGATATTTTTCTAATTTACTTGCCGTTAAATGGTAATGTTCAGCACTATCGTGTTCCGGTCAGGTGGTAATGTACGGCTCTGTTATTTACGGCACAGAGGCATAACACCTTAGGCCTCAGGAGTGGTAACGCATCTGCGTTCTGACCTTGGTCTTTATGTGGGTGTCTATAGGCTGCAGTCATCGCATAACAAACAAGTGGCAAACAAGCATGCAGTTCACATTAAGTCAATTCCATTACATAAAAAAAAGTCAGATAAAATGTGTGAGAGGTAAACACCGATCTACTCCTTATGATGACTTCATAAAATAAATATGTAAAAAAAATCGATAGAGTTTTTCGAGGTTACCGCTTACCACAATCCCTGCACTGAGACAAATGTAGGTACGGCTTTCGAATTTTCGTTTCAGATATGGGTGTTCGTTTGTGTTACGTGTGTGACACGGGTTAAAAGTGTCCTACAGTTACTATAGCTGTTATTATAAACAATTATGATAAGTTTAATTGTTATTGAATGTAATGTTTGGTTTCTTCCAAAAAACAATTATATTTTCGATACATATATTATTGGTTTTGACGCAGAACGTATGTATGTATGTATCTTCACGCCAGGTCCCTAACGGGGTAGGCAGAGAGTGTAGAGCGCCAGACATCCCGTTTCTGACAAACCTCTCGTGCCTCGTCTACCTTCATCATTCTCTTCATACATGCACGCCGATTCCTAAGACTTTTGATCCCACCATCAGACAGAACTCGACCTATTTGGTCATGGTAGGTCAGTCTTGGTCTTCCTGGGCCTTTGCAACCTATACATTCGCTCATTCGACATTCTTTCTATATGCCCGAACCATTTAGATTCTAGCAGCTTACCCAACGCTCCATTCACGCAATTCCCAGCAAGCACTCTTCTTTCTATGTCAGTGGTGTACCTACCATCCTTGCTAAAAGCACATCCAAGATATAAAATTTCATCCACCTGTTCTAACACTGCATCATCTATTACTACCCTTGCATTTGTTCTCTGTTCATCTCTTTAAAATACTAATACTTTAGTTTTATCCACATTCAATTGTAAGCCTTTCTCCATACAATCCTCTTTCATGACTGTGACTAGTGCTTGTAGCCCAGATGGTGTAGAGCTAAAAATTACCGCATAATCTGCGAAAAAGCAGACAGTTCACCACTAAGTCACCCATACGCTCTCCCACATCCATCAACTTCACCCTCTGGAGGCATTTGTCCAGATATATGATAAACAGCCTAGACGAAAGCACGCAACCCTGTCTGACACCGATGTTAACATCAAACAAGGGTGACATGTTACCCATGTTGTATGTTGTCTACCCGCACACATGCTTGACAGCCCACATACGTGGACTGTATTGCACGGAGCAGACTGCCATCAATACCATAATCTGGCAAAATGTCCCACAGCTCCTTTCGTAATACCCTGTCAAACGCTTTCTCCACGCAGAACGTCACTTTATTTAAGCGATATTTTTTTGTATTCATTCTTTTTTCAAAACATCGATACCTATTTATCTTTACGATATTTGCATCCCTAACTACCGGTGCTTTGTTTCGTTTGTACCGGACGAGTTTAGGGTTAATAACGGTATCGGGTTCGGGTTGCTTCGTTTCTCGTTTGATTGATCGTTACCTATTATTTTATAACTGTGTTTTTAATGTGATTGTTTTCAGTTATCAATATAATAATGTTGAGTGATGTTTGAACGCAGATTTAAAATTAGTTACTTTGCTTTATCAAAGTGCAAAAGCTTACTTGTTTAAGGTTTAAGATTTACTCATTTAAGTTTTTTCAAAAATTGTTGTTTAATTTGTTAAAGTAACTGAAAAATTTATAAATTTTTGAAATCACTTACGATTTGCTTGTTACGTTTTACGTACGCCCATGTAACAAGTGACTCCCTATATAACCAGAAAAAAAGGACTTAACACCGTTATCTTTGGTAGCCCCGGAAATCGAACTCCAGCGTAGTAGAAGTGGTCTGCTACCACTAGGCTACTGAGCCAGTACGCACGTCAAAGACGATAATAAATAATAAAAAATGAAAAAAATACAAATGCGACCGCACGCAATAAATTAAAAAAAAAGCTTAATAACTTTCAGTAAGCACGCAACTATTGTTCGAGCTGAGTCGTTCAGAAACATTATCTTATCGGACGAGACGAATCAGTGAGCACGGGAGTTACGGCCCGTTTCTGAACGCGGCCGAAGTTTGACTCCACTCCGCAACGTTTGAAATTCGAATTCTAAAAACTGTTAAGGGGACGGTCACTGGTCGTACCAAGTATGTTTAGTGTCAATAGTACCTGGACGACCGACTCCTAGTCCGATGAAGATGAAGATGAAGATAATGATTATTGTGTTCTTATTTTGGAATTACGGGAGGAATTACCGTTGGCCACTAACCCACCCACCTCCACCAATCCGCGTTGGAGCAGCGTAATGGAGTAAGCTCCAGGCCTCCCCCCAAAAAAGGGGAGAGACTCGTGCCCAGCAGTGGGACGTATAATGGGTTGCCATTATTATTATTATATATAATATACAAACCTAGCTCGTTTTATAATACATAATTTTACTGGCGATTGGCAAACATTGTGCGATGTTAGATGAATGACCAAATGCAGTTATTGATGCTCTTTAAGAGTGACTATCACATGTCACACCATAAGGCTCCAACATGATACCAGCGCCGGGTTATTATTCTGGCACAATGCTGAGTTTCCCTTTTAGACAATTTTCTATTTTAGTTTGTTTTTTAATCAATTCTATTTTTATTTACCTAATAAGTTTTTGCTACTGTTTTTTTTGTTTTGTTTTTCATTAAGAATATTGTCCAAAGAAATAATTTTTCATTCTTTCTCTTCTTTCATGATGTAGTATACATATTACTTTTCTTAATTTTTTTTTATTATTCTTTAATATCTTTTTATTTTACCATGATCGTAACAACTTCGCTTTAATATGATTTCACCTGCTAATGGCTTATGGAGCATTCGGAACTGTAACATACAAACGAAATCGTCGATGCGTTAATGCAAGAGATATGCGCTTAATGTTTTATTTCCAATGTTTTACCGACTCACTAATGATCTGGAAAACTCGTGTGCTGACTCTATACAATCATACTTATAGGTCAATAATCTTATTCATAATGTTTGGGGGGGTCCAAACGACAACAACGAAGAATTGTATAATACTGGTGGTAGAGCCCAAATGTCGAGGTTCGAATGCGTAGGTAGGTACCACCGCATTACCTAATCTATCTGCCGCCAAATTATAGTGTTCAGAACTATCGCGTTCCCCTGAGATGATAATGTCATCATCATCATCAGTTCAGCCAAAAACGTTAACAGCTGGACAAAGGCCTCCCACAAAGATTGCCACAACGAACGGTTCTGGGCCGCTCTCATCCAGCACTTGCCCGCAGCCTTCACTAAGTCGTCGGTCCATTCTGTTGTCTTACACTTCGTCTTCTGTTGAGCGATCGCCATTCGAAAACCCTTCTTCCCCAAAGGTCATCGGTTCTTCGAGCTATGTGTGCCGCCGATTGAGTTTCGCTATTCGGTTGGCTAAGTCGGTAATTTTGGTTCTCATACGGATCTCCTCGTTCAATCTAACAGGGAAGCGTTAAACATAGCTCTCTCCATTGCTCTCTGCGTGATCTTGAGCCTTCTCAAGAGCCCCATAGTGAACGACCATGGTTCAGTTCCATAATTATGGCCTCATTATTATGCAACACAGACTCTTTTTTTCGTCGGTATAAAAGTGATTTGCTTTAAACAAGCTTGCCACTTTCGTTACATGAAAAGAAAAACAAGGAAAGAAAAAAAAAGAAATAAGAAAAAAAACATTTTTGGTGCAGCCCCCATACCAATATTAGGTACTGCATTAATAAAAAAAAAAAAACTGGTTGCCTGTAAAGTCCGTTTTACGGGCGAAGATTTTACGTGACAACGTCTTTTTCTCGGTAGAAAGGCATTCGCCGGTCCGGCAGGCCTCTCTCTCGTTCGGTGACTCATCGTTACGTTACCGGGCGTTACACTTTTTCATGAGTGACTCCGAGCCGCAACCTAATTTAAGACGTTGTCACGTTTAAAACAATAGAAAAAAAATTAACATTTACAAAACGAATACATACGTTACACAAAAAAACATTTATAAATGGGTTGACAAAAAAAATAACTTAAAGCTATTTTAAAAAGTACCTAGTTAGAGTAAAAAATAAGAAACAAGATCACGGCTGCACCAAATAGTTCCCAGTTCAGCATTATGTCAAGCCAAAGCCCGACGCTGGTTTTCAACTGGAAACTACTCTATGGGACACGGACATCAATGCACCACCAAGGATGCAGAGAGATGCACCCTACATCTACACATAAACCAGTAATCAAAACTCAGATCTATTGCCATCCGAGAGACATGGCAATAGATGGCATGATTGTTATGGCTCCATAATACTTATTACGGTAACCATACATCTAACTAGATGAAACGGAACGGATCTTTCACTGGTGGTAGAGCTCCAGTGACGGAGCTCGCGGGCGTAGGCACCACCGCATTACCTAATATACTTGCCGCTAAATGGTAATGTTCAACACTATCGTGTTCCGGTCAGGTGGTAATGTACGGCCCTGTAATTTCCGGCACAGAGGCATAAGACCTTAGGCCTCAGGAGTGGTAACGCATCTGCATTTTGACCTTGGTCTTTGTGTGGGTGTCTATAGGCTGCAGTCATCACTTAACATCAATGTGAACTGCATGCTTGTTTACCACTTCCATTACATAAAAAAAAAAAAAAAAAAAAAATCACGATAATGCTAAGCATTACCATTTGGAGGCAGATAGATTAAGTAAGTGGCGCGCATGGCCCAGCGGCTGGTGTAGATCGTAAGCGATCTGCTCGGTTAAGCACTACGGGCGCGGTCGGGTAGTGTGATGGGTGACCGCTAGTGGCAAATTAAATGCGCGTTTCCGTGCTTCGGAGTTCACGTTAAGCCGTCGGTCCCGGTTGCTATCGATGGATAGCAGTCGTTAAACCTTGTCGGAGGCCTTATGGGCGGTTTGAAAACATCCGACAGTGGGTTGGCCACTAACCCACCCACCTCCACCAATTCGCATTGGAGCAGCGTGGTGGAGTAAGCTCCAGGCCTCCCCCCCAAAAAAAAAGGGGAGAGACTCGTGCCCAGCAGTGGGACGTATAATGGGTTGCCATTATTATTATTATAGATTAAGTAATGCGGTGGTGCCTACTCCCTCAAGTCCGTACATTGTGACTCTACCACCAGTAAAACTTTCACTTGTACTTGACAAATTTTGTTCCAACAGTTTACAATGAGCCGGTGTAAGCATCCGTCCAAACGCCCCGAGCAAGCCGAGATTGGAATATGCAAATCTTGGTTTAACATAGACAACTGCTATCATCGCAATATTATAGGCACATAGTACCTATATTATTATTCGGTTTTAGTACCTATTAGTAAATAGCGTTTTTTTATGTAACCAAGGCGGCAAGCGTGCAACTGCATGATATTGCTGCACATTGATGTTTAGTGATAACTGTAGCTTATAGACACTTACAGAAAGACCAGATGTCAAAATCCCTGAGACCTAAGGTGTCATGTTCTATGATGGTTATTACGGGGCCATACATTTTAATTGTATTCTAACCCCCTTATTCATAAACGTATTTTAGCTAAAGTGTTGCTGATCTCTGCTTTGTCTTTTTCTATCCTGCACATTTGACAATGCAGCTGACAAAGACAAAGCATTCTATAGCTAAAACGTGTCTAATGTACGTTTATGAATAAGGGGGTTAGTTGTTGAGCTTGTGACAGAATTGTTGTACCTACCGACATAAATGTAACTCAAACTCATCTGCACACTTCCATTTGGTGGCTGATAAATTACAAAAAGTGAGTAAGCCCTCGAACCGACAAGTTAGTTGTAGCTGAGTTTTAGTCAACCGACTAAAACTCAGCTACATAACACTCATTGCATAGTAATACCACATTCTAAAGAAAACGAACGTGTTAATTACCTACAGTCATCCAACGAACGTGTAATGTCAGAGCAATCGTTCGGGGCGCGCGATGCGAGGGATGGAGGGGGCGGTACCAAGTAGCCCTTACAAAAATTGTCATCTTAGCGTTAAGGGGTGCGAGATTTAAAATTTCTTTTACTAAGTTTTTGGAAAGATGATATTGAAAAATTTGATGTCAATTTTGCTGTTAATATTTTATTCTAATTTTAATTTATTAATAATGTCTGTTATATTTTACACTTTATGTACATACTTACTTCACAAAACGAAAAAATCTTTAAGTAAAACTCTAAATATGTTCTTTGTTTGTATGTATTTGATATTCAGATTATATTGGACGGAGTTAAAAAGTTATGGATGAATAGACCGCCCAACTGGAATACTGCTAGATTGATGATAGACTGGTAAATTGTTGATAGGTTAAGATATTTATAGTTTGATAGATTTTTCTATTTTCTGGAGGCTTCCCAGTACCTCAAAGTTTGGTAAAGTGCCCAGAGATGTCAACAGGCTCGCCGCGTGTTACATGGGCCAAAACGTGACCGGCGAATCGAGGATGTATGCATGAATCCGATTTACCTCTCCCTACCCCTTAGGCCTTAGGGGATTACAGGCGTCATGTTTTCAGGATTTTTATATATGTTCAACGTAAACTGACACGTTACAAACAACGTAAATAAAAACCAAAAACGTGACAACCTTAATGAATTTGCGTTTTTATGAGTGAAGGCGGCATATTGCAAAACCTCAAAGGCGATAAACTTCTGTATGTACTTATACTGTGGTAATACCAGAGAATATGTAATAATATTACGTATAGAATGGACACTTCGACGTCCCGCCCGATTTGCACACATACACAACCCCCTTCCTCTCTTATGGGCGACGGTTGGTATTTTGTACGTGCTACGCACACAGGTGCGCGTGTAAATACACGTCACTGATGGATAGAAACCAAATTAAGCGTTTGTATGGAATTTTGGCGGAGTGTCCGCGGTGTGGTAATACTATGCAAATGGACAATACAACAATACGAATGTTCAATGGTTGCAGACGCCCAAGAAGACCAAGGCTGATCTTTATTTTTACCTTTTTTAAAGCGGTAAACCCTCATTAGCATCCGAGGGAAGAGATGACGGGTAGTGTGAGAGTGTGTTCATGGGAACACCTGCACGCCACCCAGCTCGGAACTTTTCTCTATTCGGGCGACGGACATTCCCTAGCCCGACGCCTGTAGGTCCCTTTTTTTAACCGACTCTTGGGGAGTGGGTAAGTTATTTTTTTTTTATGTAATCAAGTGGCAAACAAGCATGCAGTTCTCATTGATGTTAAGTGATGACTGTAACCTATAGACACTTACACAAAGACCAAGGTCAAAATGCAGATGCGTTACCACTCCTAAGGCCTAAGGTGTTATGCCTCTGTGCCGGAAATTACAGGGCCGTACATTACCACCTGACCGGAACACGCTAGTGCTGAACACTACCATTTATCGACAAGTATATTAGGTAATGCGGTGGTGCCTACGCCCGCGAGCTCCGTCACTGGAGCTCTACCACCAGTAAAAAAAGTGTTATGTGGGACTCCGGAAAAATAAAATACACGTCTACCCATCAAAATCCACTGGGTGTTCCGATTCATCCGCCCTCAGTGGCGGGGTCACGGGAACGTTTTAGCACACATCCGCGACGCCTGTAGGTCTAGGGTCCCTGCCGAGACGTTTTACTGGTGGTAGAGCTCCAGTGACGGAGCTCGCGGGCGTAGGCACCACCGCATTACCTTAAATACTTGCCGCTAAATGGTAGTGTTCAGCACTACCGTGTTCCGGTCAGGTGGTAATGTACGGCCCTGTAATTACCGGCATAGAGACATAACACCTTAGGCCTCAGGAGCGGTAACACATTTTGACCTTGGTCTCTGTGTGGGTGTCTATAGGCTGCAGTCATCACTTAACATCAATGTGAACTGCATGCTTGTTTGCCACTTGATTACATAAAAAAAAACCATTCATAATACCAAGAATCCGGAAACTTTCAGGTGCAGACGTTCATGGGCACACAGCTCGGCTCCTAAGGTGCGGGGACGTCAAGCTAGCTAGATAGTTCTTCGTAGCTGCGCGTGCGAGGGTCGAGGTTAGTATCTCCTTCCCCTGGCATTCTACCCTAGGTTGTCTACGGCGTGAGGGGACGTCAACAGAGTTCGTCAGACAGTGCAGGCAGCTCCACCACGTCCCTATCAAATGGCGAGACCAACCTAAGGCGTTGTATAAATGTTAAAAAAATACCGTTCCTACATTAATAGATATTTTAATTTGTAACCTTACTAGATGTCATCATCCGGGCCCAGGTGACCTTCATAAGACTAGTAGAACATGACCTTCAAGTCAAAAGCCCGCCTAAGCTATGTGAAGTGAGTAAATAGCCGCAATATAACCGAGTTAGTGATAGAAGATGACTGTGTAATAGGGTTGGCGCGGCGCGGGTACGCTACTGTTTAGCGATCAACTCTCGCTTAGGGTTGCCGCTATGTGACTTTGGTGTTAGAAGTTTTTTGTCTTACGCCTTGTCAAGAGATACAAATTAAATAAATAAAATGTCATTTCCAAAAATAATGCATATTACAAATTAAATAAATAAAATGTCATTTCCAAAAACAATGCATATGTTATTATTTACTAGAGGATTGCGATCATTTGCGATAAGTCAACGTTAGTTACTTGCTCCTTGTTACTTGAACAGAAGGCGTTTTATGTATCTGGATTGACAACATTTCGATAGCCGCTTCCATTTCATTACTGTTCCGATCATTGTAGAAAAGCGGCAATGTACGACAAAGTGTTTTTTTAAAGATGGACACTGAGTTACAGAATATGCCTGCTGGTCGACTGACAAGAAAACGCAGTGACACTGACAAAGTGTAAAACCTTATTCAAATCTGAGCGGTAAATGAAGTTCCGCGAATATGTTCCGCTCTAGTCTTCTAACTTCATACAAAATACCGGAGCGAAACCAGCTCGGTAATTCCGCTCACCATATCTCATCAGACGTCAGGTCTGAATAGGACTTAAAGCAGTCAACCTAATATAAAAATGGCAATCCATTATACGTCCCATTGCTGGTCACGAGTCTCTCCCCTTTATGAGGGCAGGCCTGGAGCTTACTCCACCACGCTGCTCCAATGCAGGTTGGTGGAGTTACGGGTTAATGGCCAACCCGCTGTCGGATTTTTTCAAGCCCATACGGACTCCGACAAGGTTTAAAGACTGCTATCTATCGATAGCAACCGGGACCGACAGCTTAACGTGCCCTCTGAAGTGGAAACGCGTATTTTAATTCGCCACTAGCGGTCACATCACACACATGCGCCCGTAATGCTCATCTGAGTAGATCGCTTACGATCTACACCAGTGGCGGGGGCATGCGCGCAACCTACTATACCCAAACGTAACAACCCTAGCTAGCCCCGTATAGCCTAAAGGGTTTCGTTCCCCGACAAATTGCCGTTTAAAAACAATGTTATTAAACAAACCGCGCGCTGATGCGTTTTGCAGACTCATAAATATTAAACAGACAATGTTAAAAAAGTTTGGGGTACGGAACGAGATAGGTTTTAACTGCTTTTTGAAATTGAGACTGGTGTACAACTAATTTGGTTTTCGTTTATTGCTGTTGTTTTTTATTTTTTTTTATTTTATCGAAGTGGCAAACAAGCTTGTAGTTCACATTGATGTTAAGTGATGACTGCAGTCTATAGACTACACTAAGACCAAGGTCAAAATGCAAATGCGTTACCACTCCTGAGGCCTAAGGTGTTATGCCTCTGTGCCGGAAATTACACGGCCACTACCACCTGACCGGAACACGATAGTGCTGAACACTACCATTTAGCGGCAAGTTTATAGGTAATGCGGTGGTGCCTACGCCCGCGAGTTCCGTCACTGGAGCTCTACCACCATTGAAAATGCAAGTATTTTTACAAACAGGATAATTGAAATTCATCCGGTACAAGGTATTTAATATAAATAAAACCTATCAATTGGGACCTACTCTGGAGTCCTTGGTTCGATACCCGGGTCGGCGCCTATTAGAGATAGCGGTGTAAAATCCTATATATCTCGTTCTATTGATATTTTATGGAAATTTACCAGTACCCTAGTTTGGTAATGTGCCCGGTGATGTCAACAGGCTCGCCACCTGTTAAATGGGCGAAAACGTAAACGGCGAATCGTAGGTGTTTGCATATATGCATGAATGCATTTACCTCTACCTATCCCTTCGGGATAGCGGATCGACGCCATCGATCCGCTATTTATCTTTCTTATGTTTATGTATATAAAAATCAATTGCTGTTCGTTAGTCTCGCTAAAACTTGAGAACGGCTCTACCGATTTGGCTAATTTTGATTTTGAACGATTTTTGGAAGTCCAGGGTTTGAAAAATCCAAAATTGAAGAGAAATAGTGAAAACCACAACTTCATTTTTCCATACAAATAGTCCGTTCCGTATCTATCAAACCTTTGACACATTATTTCATTGTGAGGCAATACGAAGTTTGCCGGGTCAGCTAGTAATTCAATAAAAAAATGACCTTTATATCAAACTTTAAACTAAAAACATTTATGAACGTCTCGAACTTTTTTCAGCGTGTAAACAATATTTCGAACTTCAGATAGTGGAAAACCAGAAGCGAGATGACGATACATTTGACCTAAACGTCTTTTCCGCCTCACAGGGCCAGTGAATCATATTTCATTACGTAATGCAACGGCAAGCAATAACTCTCGGTGACATTTACACACTACTGGTCCTTAAACGCGCTGGTAACCTAATTCCATATTAAATAAAAAATTGAATAAATTTTACTGCACATTCTGTAGCTATGTAAAGTAATTCAGTGATTCTTATTTATTGGAATGAAAGTTTTTTACTGCAAGCTTCGAGGAGATAGGGGTTTTATTGAGCGACCGAACTGAAACCTAACTAAAGAGCACGAAGACTAAAAACGAAAGAAATATAAATATCATTATTTGCAAATTGTGTCGCCGCTATGTATTATGCGACGGAACTTCGTTCCTACCTAGTGTCCCATGACACCGCATGGTCCCATGATTTTTCTTCTTTTTTTTCAATATTGGCCTACAATATGAATAAATCGTAACCCTGACTAAATTTTCTTTTATCCTACGCTTGCACTAAACAGGGCACGGGCGCGGGCCCACCGCGACGCATTTTAGCTGCGTGTATTAATTTGTTTGACAACGTGGGTCAATTGTAGAAATTAAACTTGCGGATTTTCTCGCGTATACAACACTCCCAAACTTCTTCATACACCCGACGTTTCGGTCGCTTTTCAGCTACCATGGTCACGGGCTGACTAATTCAACAATGCAACGTGAGTCAATGTTTCCACTGGAGTACATGAAGACCCACGAATTATTTATAACGTGGCGTGGCATGGCGTATACGGAGGCTTAGCACGTCCCACTGCAATCCAAAGATAGGTAAGCGAGCTGTACATAGTCGTGGGCCATATTCGTTTACTTCCAGTGGAAACGTAGACCCACGTTGATAGCGTTGAGCTATGTAAGCGCCTATTCGAGCTAGCCACACATGTATCAATGACGTCATTCATGTGTAGCCTCTTCGTGGGTTGCAGTGGACACTACCACATACAGTTTCATATAAAGCGAAGCTTAATACACTTGCGTAGCGACTCCATGTGCCTCGGTGGGCCCGCGCCTTTACACTGGACCATATTTATGATGATTCTACCTCGTCTACTTACTGGGTAATTCGTATAGAGTTTAAATTAAATAATATTAACTTTGACATTTATTTAATTGTGACCAAGTTTTATTTTCACTGCAATAATTGTTATACCTACTAATAATGTTTAAATTTACACAAAGACACTAAATACGTATAACACAGACTTTATAAATAATTTAAGAAATTAATTACCTCTATGTGTTTATATTGTTTCACAGACCGCAGTGCGCACCAACCCCAGCCATTAGTCAATGACGATGGAACCGCATCAATCATAGGCCAGCCAATTCATTACCACCACTCGACGCAGATTGTACGGACGGATTCATTATTATTCATATACAGTTAGCTATATCAATCAAGCTTATTGAAAATATATGAAGCTAATAGTATGTAGTACCTCAGTATCTCGCGGTAGGATTGGGTTGGGGTACAAGGTTTCTTCAGAAATACATTTATAATAAATTTATAATAAAATAATAATATAATAATGGCAACCCTTGATACGTCCCACTGCTGGGCACGAGTCTCTTCCCCTTCTTAGGAGAAGGCCTGGAGCTAGTGGAGATTCGGGTTAGTGGCCAACCCGCTGTCGGATGTTTACAAGCCGCTCATAAGACCTCCGACAAGGTTTAACAACTGCTATCTATCGATAGCAACCGAGACCGACGGCATAAAGTGCCCTCCGAAGTACGGAAACGAGGATTTTAATTTGTCACTAGTAGTCACCCATCACACACCTCACAACGCCCGTGTCGCTTAACCGACTAGATCGCTTCCGATCTACACCAGCCGCGGGGCCATGCGCGCTTCAAAATACATTTACTTAGAGTAAATTTAACCTATAATTTTGAATATTTAACTTTTTATTACTTAAATTTAGTATTTCAATTTAGTTTTTTAATGAGGTGGTAAGGTGAGCTCTACTTGTTTGCCAATATGCAATGCATGCGACAACGTGTGTGTTATAAATAAGTACGTTTCTTACAATACTCATATTAGATTGTAAAACCAGACAGCTCAAGAGTTTGGATGAAGATATTAATTCAACTTTGGATGGTGGTGGAAATTTTGTAATAAATAAATACTTATTACCATCTCACCGGAATACAATAGTACTGTACAATACCATTTGGTAGCAGATAGATTACGTAATTGAACCTACGCCCGCGAGCTCCTACACTGGAATTCTGTCACCAGTAAATTAAAATTAATCTGCGTTACCAGCCACTAAAACTTATTTAAACAAACAGTATGCCGTTCTAGATAAGTCCAAGCAAGTAAACGTACCAATATTTGTCTCTCTCAAGCAACCCGTCGGCATATGTGACAGCTCGTGACGTCACACGCAATCTACTTAATGGGACCATAGCCGACGAACTTTTAGAGAGCCCAATCATGAAATATCATATGAAAACTTGCTCTTAGTGTTTCTTTCAAATTATCTACTTATAAGTCACGTTTTAAGCAATTTAGAAACATGTTATTCCACCGCCAGGAGCACAGAAGAGGAACCAGTGGTTTCGGTTGTGCGTCATTTGACACTCACACTTCGCGTTTCGTCAAGCAAGCTGTATACGCAATCAATATGTGCGCATCTCAAGCAACCCGCCGGCATATATGATAGTGTCATACACAATCTACTTAAAGCCCACATAAGCCAACACATACCGATTAACTTTCAGGGAGGCAGATAACGAAGTATTATATTAAAACTAGGTTTTACCTTTCTATCATATCAGAGGCATAACATATCATTCTATACTGGTGGTAGAGCTCCAGTGACGGAGCTCGCGGGCGTAGGCACCACCGCATTACCTAATATACTTGCCGTTAAATGGTAGTGTTCAGCACTATCGTGTTCCGGTCAGGTGGTAATGTACGGCTCTGTAATTTCCGGCACAGAGGCATAACACCTAATGCCTCAGGAGTGGCAGCGCATTTACATTTTGACCTCTGGTCATTGTGTGGGTGTCTATAGGCTGCAGTCATCACTTAACATCAATGTGAACTGCACGCTTGTTTGCCACTTTTATAACATAAAAAAAAATAAAAAGAGGAAATCCGTTAGCGGCTGGACAAAATCCTTCCCCCTAAAATGCGTACTACGAACTGTCCTGGGCTGCCCACGACCTTCACCAGGACCATTGGTCCACTTTGTGGTGGGCCTACTCAAGCTTCGTACGCGGTAGCCACTCGAGAACACTAACCACCATAGTCAACTCTAAACATACGTTATAATGTACGAGTTCTCCTGATAATATTATGTAGAGTTATCTGTGAATACTCAACTCTTGACTACCTCTACCTATACGAAAACACGATAAGACCTGGTAGAACCCAGAATTTCAGCTAAACATTAGCTCAACTGTAAGTGAAATACTACACCATAATTAAAGGTCTTAACGTAGACTCGACTATCTGGAGACTAAGGTCTTTTAAAAATTTCAAGGCCATGCATCATCATCTAATCCAAACACGATGATTTTGATCATAGTTCTGAACTTTAGAGGCAGATTGTCGAATATTTTTTTTGTTTATTTATTTATCCATAATGCTGAAGTGTCTACAGTCGCTATCTCTTCCTGTTTCTCAGTGATTGAGTTAAAAAAAACATATTTACAACTCTCGTAGGATTGCCAGTTCAATGAGATTTCTGTCTCTGTCCATAACATGTTACAGTATGTCCACAGCATTGCATTGTACAATTTAATCATATTACCTAGTTGAATGCGCAGCATTTTTTAATCTCGTCCGTGATTTATTACCGCATAGTGCGCCAAATATTATTCAACTTTCTTACTGATTTCTATATTAATTACATTTTAATCCGAGAAAAATACAGCAAACATTGTGCTTTTCGTGTATGTGTTGAATTCAAGGAAAATTTGTCTTATTCTTTGTTTATTTACGTGTAGGTATCTAGTAGTAGCAGTAGTCTAATCTAGAACTACCGACATCAGTTCATAATTATTAACAATAAAATTGTTACTTTATGTTCAGTGATGTGATGTGATGTGATTTGTGATTGTAATAGGATAATTTTAAATAGCCCAACAAAACGTTGACATTGTACAACTGTTTCTCATGTAAGTGATTGTAAATCTTTATGAGGAAATAAATTTCTTTAAACCTTTAACCGTATAAATATTTTTCTAATACAAAACATGAAAAAAATATTCAGAATTTTGTAAATTTAACTGTGGTAGAGTTCGAGTGTAGGGACTCGAAGGCGTGGGCACCACCGCATTACCTATTGTATCTGCCGCCAAATGGTAGTGTTCAGCACTATCGTGTTCCGGTTAAATGATAATGTATGGCCCCGTAATAACTATCACAGAGACATAACAACTAAGGTCTCAGGGGTGGCAACGCATCTGCATTATGACCTCTGGTCTTTGTGTGGGTGTCTATAGGCTGCAGTTCTTCACTTAACATCAATATGAACTGCATGCTTGTTTGCCGCTCTCATTAAATAAAAACAAAAGATCCAACGATGTAAAAGGCAACGGAGATCTAAATCAATTGTTTATGTAAAAGAACAAAATTCCTTATTGTTATTTCGCTAACGCTCATATTTTTCCTTGTAAAGGTATTGTTAATTTAATAACAAACCCTATATTTTGATTACGCATAACACTAAACCATTTAATCGCCAAAGTGCCTTATTGTCACAGAACGCCCTCTGGTGGCACGATGCAGCTGTAAATCTCAATCAAAATGATAGTTATGGCCGGACGGTCTGAGCGGGTATATTATGGGAGTCACGAGCGATGTCAAAGTAATATCTAATATAGAATCAGTCTTCATTATGTACAATGACCTATTATTGCGAACTTAAACTGAATAGCTATGTCCTTGTACATAATATTTTTATTGGCTTTGTCTCGTTTACTCGTGTCATCTTATGTATTATTATCTATTCATCCAAAATTTTAGTGGTACGAGCCTTTGTAGTTGTCCTACTGAACGCCATCTATTAGATAAACTGATTAGAGTGAGGCCATAATAACATTATTGATTTACAATTAATGATACACCTACCTACTCTTTACGACTGTGACTTGACAGTGATTCAACAAGATTTTGCATTGTGTTATCATTGTACCCATTTCTCCGTAAATATTGTACGAATTTACATATTTTTAAAATGTACAACAATAAGTGTTATAGAAATCTACAAAGTAGCTACTGCCCCCTTTGATCGCGGTCTCTTTAGTTTTTACAGAAAAAGTAGCCTATAAATAACCGTTAATCAAACTATTACTTAATACAACTATAACTTATTCATTCGTGTGAAAAGGTATTAAACATCTCGTATAAAATCATCGCAATAAATGTATCATTAGTTTCGCCATTAAATTATCCAAACATGTTTGTGTGTGATGCACAAACTAGAATCGCTGAAACTATTTCGAATAAGCCCGTTTAGGCGCCGACGACCACATGAAATATGTGATCGTTGTAGACCAGAGTACACATGACGGAAATCTTTAAAATATTAACCCTCATACGTATTGTATATCCTGGCATGTTCTGATGTGCATTATGCTGACTGTTAATATAATACTATACTGTTAATATACTCTCACAATAGATTCACCAAACTACGTACAGGTACGTAATGTCAAACTTTTTTATATCTGAATGGGTTAGAGAGCTAAATGCATGCATACATTCAAGCATACATACAAACACGAAATTTATCTATAATAATAAATAAAGATATATATTTATTATCTATTCCGTGCATGCAAACACCCACGATTTGCTTGTTACATTTTGTCCCTTACATTATTGGGTTTGACTAGTGGTAGAGTTGCAGCGTAGGGAGTAGTAGGGACTCGAAGACGTAGGCACTTTAACTTAATCTATCTACCGCCAAATGGTAGTGTTCAGCACTATCGTGTTCCGGTTAGATGTTAATGCATGGCCCCGTAATAACTATCACGGAGACGTGACAACTTAGGTCTCAGGGGTGGCAATGCATCTGCATTTTGACTGCACCTGGTTTTTGTGTAGGTGTCTATAGGCTGCTGTCATCACTTAACATTTATGTGAACTGCATGCTTGTTTTCAACCATCATTACATACCCTCGATCCGCCTGTTACGAATTATTCTTCAGTCTACCCCAGTACGAATACGGGTAAGAAGTTGCGATTTTGGAAAATTCTCTAATAGCGCACCACATCACTCCCCAGTTTTAGGTCTCTAGGACCAGTACTAGCCGCGATGCGTTATTTGTCAGTCATTCAATCATTCAATCTATAACGGCAGAGTTTTATTTTATCTATATATATAAAAATCGATTGCTGTTCGTTAGTCTCGCTAAAACTCGAGAACGGCTGAAACGATTTGGCTAATTTTGGTTTCGAATGTTTTTGGAAGTCCAGGGAAGGTTTAAAAGGGGAAAAAAATATGAAGGAATTAAAGGGAAATAGTAAAAACCACAATTTAGTTTTCCCCATACAAATAGTCCGTGTCTATCAAACCTTTGACACATTATTTCATTGTGAGACAATACGAAGTTTGCCGGGTAAGCTAGCAGTATGTATGTATGTATCTTCACGCCAGGTCCCTAACGGGGTAGGCAGAGAGTGTAGAGCGCCAGACATCCCGGTTCTGACAAACCTCTCGTGCCTCGTCTACCTTCATCATTCTCTTCATACATGCACGCCGATTCCTAAGACTTTTGACACCACCATCAGACAGAACTCGACCTATTTGGTCATGGTAGGTCAGCCTTGGTCTTCCTGGGCCTCTGCAACCATCCACATTCGCATTGTATATCTGTTTAGTCATTCGCTCATTCGACATTCTTTCTATATGCCCGAACCATCGGAGCATGCCTTTTTTCATTTTTACAAGCTAGCAGTGCTAGTGCTTATTAAATACCTTACTAGCGGCCCGCCCCGGCTTCGCCCGCGCTGCTCTGCTCCTATTAGTCATAGCGTAATGTAAGCTATCCTATCTCTCAAGTTGGATCGAACTGCACATGGTGTGCGAATTTGATTATAATCGGTTAAGTGGTTTAGGAGTCCATTGAGGACAAACGTTGTGACACGAGATTTATTTATATTAAGATTATGCGTCTTCCGGGTTCGAACCTAGTTATTTACGGAATTCCATGATGTGCCGGGGAAATGTCAGACTCACCATAATAACTCCTCCATCACATGTTGACCCAAAAAAAGTACGTAACGAATTTTGGAAGTTCACATGTTTAACGCGATTAATTTTTAATTTCCCCAGTGAATGGAAATAAATTGAACACGTACCGCATTGAACTTAAAGAACTTATGTGGTGAATCTTGTGTATTTACCTCATTCTACCCCTGTACGAATACTGGTGAATCTCGTCAAAACTTCTTGGGATAAAGGCGACAGAGCGAAAGATACATTCTCAATCCAACCGCATTATTTCCGTGTTCCAATCACCTAAGTGATATGTTGTGTACCAATACATTCACCTCGGAACGTATGTAGTCTTCAAGCAGGCCCCATATAAAACAAACTAGCTTTACTAGACTTCGTACGCGCAAAATTGCCGATCCCATTTTGAGAATTCCTCCCTTAGCGCACCACATCACTTTACAGTTTCATATTTCTCCGACCAGTATTTTCCGCGATGCATTGTTTGTCAGTCACGCAGTCACTCCGGCAGAGTTTTATATAATTATGCATGTCTCGGGTTCGATCCTAGTCGTTTACGGAATTTCATGATGTGCCCGGGAATGTTAGCCCGGGACTCGCCCTTATATTATAAGAGTGACGGCCAAATACTCAAACGTCACTCAAATCCAAGTGGGACTTAAAAGTCTTCTGTCTTTACAAAACTCGTTCAAACAATAGAGATAGCGCACATTTGAGAGTTGCTTAAAATTGAGTGACGTTTGAGTATTCAGCCGTGATTCTCTCATCACAAACTCATGATACCCAAAATAGTATCTGACAAATCTTGGATGTTTGCATGTCAATACTAATACATTTTTGATGTGACCGGTGAATGGAAATATATTGAACACGTACCGCATTGAACTTAAAGAACTTATGTGGTGAATCTTGGGTATTTACCTCAGTCTACCCCAGTACGAATACTGGTGAATCTCGTCAAAACTTCTTGGGATAAAGGCGACAGAGCGAAACATACATTCTCAATCCAACCGCATTATTTCCGTGTTCCAATCACCTAAGTGATATGTTGTGTAGCAATACATTCACCTCGGAACGTATGTAGTCTTCAAGCGGGCCCCATATTGTCGCCAAGTCGTGAGATATGTGAAATATGCGGCTTGTTTTTTTTTAGAGGAAACTTTTAATACTCGTATTTATGCGAAGAAATATTGAAATAGGATTCGTTGCGTAGTGTCCCTTGTTTTAGGTTATCATACAAATACTTTTTCTATGATAACCCAAAAAAAAAGAGTTGACTTTTTTTTTCTATTACATAAAAAAAAATGAATAGCAGGCTGGTAAAGTTTTATAACCTTAAAATATAATGTTTTTGTTTCAATTTTTTGTTAATGTTATCGAAGTGGCAAACAAGCATGCAGTTCACATTGATGTTATGTGATGACTGCAGCCTATAGACACCCACACAAAGACCAAGATCAAAATGCAGATGCGTTACCACTCCTGAGGCCTAAGGTGTTATGCCTCTGTGCCGGAAATTACAGGGCCACCGTTTCCTTCGGACTCTTAAGAGCTGATCCTACTGGTGGTAGAGTTCCAGCGTAGGCACCACTTCAACTGTATTTCCATGGTAGAAAAAATACAAACAAAGTCGCGGGAAGGACCGAGGCTTGGAACTGAACGACAACCTGTCGACTGCGGTTCCGCCCAGTGCTTTTACGCACGGATAATGACGCTCGAATGAAAGGGGTTTAAAGGTACTGTGTAGGTATGTGAGTGTTTTACGGGTTATATTTAATGTGTTAAGGATTATTAGTGAGGACTTAAGCTTTATTTACTATGTGGATATAATATTACGTATATTTCTCTATTGCCGACTAATTCAACCCTATTACCACTGTCACTTTTTCATAAATTCCATACAAACGCTTAATTTGGTCTCTATCACACAGACATCAATCAGTGATGTGTATTTACACGTGCACCTGTGTGCGTAGCACGTAGAGAATACCAAATGTCGCCCATAAGAGGGGAGGAGGTTGGGTCAGGCGGGGAAATTGGGCGGGACGTCGAAGTGTCCATTCTATACGTAGTATTATTACATTTTCTATTCAAAATGTATTTTGTAACCTAACTTTAAAATACCTGTTGTTATATAACACATTAATGTTTGGATCCAATTTAAAAAATCTCATAGAAAAACTCTCACAAAACTCATTTCCCCAACTTCGGTAACAATAATGGCTTCTCGCGCTACCTAAAATATGCTATTATCATATTCACGCCGCAAATAAGATGTCCATATAGCTGGAGCCGAACCCGCCTACCTATTGCCTCGGCGCCTACGGCTAACCGTAACTACAAATGTATAGAACACACTGATGTAGATGGAAGTGGAAGAGGCGTAAGAAATATATTTTAAAAAATCCTAAAAATATATGTATTTTTCTTTTAATGTTTTGGAAGTGGCAAACAAGCATGCAGTTCACATTGATGTTAAGTGATAACTGCAGCCTATAGACACCCACACAAAGACCAAGGTCAAAATGCAGATGCGTTACCACTCCTGAGGCCTAAGGTGTTATACCTCTGTGCCGGAAATTACAGGGCCGTAAATTACCACCTTACCGGAACACAACAGTGCTGAACATGCAAACACTGTCATTTAGAAATTAAAGAAAAAATTGTCTTCGGGCAGGAATCAAACCTGCGACCTCAGGATAACCAGTCCAGCCACTTTACCACTAAACTACCGAAGTTAGCTCACTCACATGTGTTAATGCGAAAAAAAAATAGTACCACTATCATTTAGTATATCGCGTAGATTAGGTAATGCGGTGATGCCTACGCCCGCGAGCTCTACCACCAGTAATTGTACCCGCTTGCAATTTGACAAAACATGGAAATATTTTGTGTAAAAATTAGCTTCTGCCCCCGATTTTGTCTGTTTCAAGATCATTTGTACTATGAGAATGGCAAATAGTGAGTTCATTTAATTTTAATGGTAAGTGAACAATTTCACTGTCTTCATAAAACTTCTGTACTTACTAAGTCTGTGTCTCCATAAGTCATCATAAGTCTACATAAGATCTTAAATTATTTTCAGAGCCTCTAAAATTATTACAAGTTTTTTTATTTATTATTTCATTTTATAACCATATTATTATGTTAAATTTATACTTGTATAACTATTTAATGTTCACATCCAATTTTACAAAATAGTTTTATGTCTTGAAAATGACAAACAAGCATACAGTTCCTATTCATGGCAAATTAATACTGTGTACCTATAAACATCAACATGAAACAATTTTTTTTATGGAGGTGATCATGAAACATACATAAAAAAGAGCCGGACGAATTGAAAACCTCCTCCTTTTTTCGATGTCGGTTAAAAAAATTATAAATAAAATTAAGATTGCGCGTGATTTATTTCATTGACTATGCGAATTCTCATCCAAAGCCGACTTTTTTCTTGTATTTAAATAATCATCACATTGCTCTATCCAAGCAATGACACATCTAGTAAATCTTATTACCTGTATATCGGGAGCGGTGCGAAGGAAATATGAGAGGCCATATATAAAATATGTAATATCCATATTGGGTCGGTGCCTGTCCCGGCATATTGGAAAACGTTCTACTTTCACAATACACCTTCGAGGAAACCATTTTCCTGGGGTCAGCTGAAAATATATTGCTAAGAGCTCAATGGGTCTTCTGTCTTTAAAATAAGGCGGAGAAATTAAGCGCCTCGCGGCTGGTGTAGATCGTAAGCGATCTACTCGGTTAAGCGATACGGGCGCGGTCGGGTGCGTGATGGGTGACCGCTAGTGGTAAATTAAAATGCTCGTTTCTGTGCTTCAGAGGGCACGTTAAGACGTAGGTCCGGTTGCTATCGATAGATAGCAGTGGTTAAACCTTATCGGAGGCCTTATAGGCGGTTTGAAAACAACCGACAGCGGGTTGGCCACTAACCCGTATCTACACCAACTCGCATTGAAGCAGCGTGGTGGAGTAAGCTCCAGCCCCCCCCCCCCTCCAAAAAGGGGGAAAACTCATGCCCAGCAGTGGGACGTATAATGGGTTGCCATTGTTATTATTATTATTTCACTTATTTATTTAAAACCTTACTTCCTATTTTTTTTACATAAGTATCAAAAACAAATATATATATAAAAAAATAAAAAATAGTTTGCCGCCGGCAGCGGGAACAGGGTCCAAGCTACCGGTGGTTAGGGACGCAGAGAGAGGAATCTTCTCACTATTATTATTCTCTCGTCAGCACGGGGTCCAATTTGAACCCCGGACCTTTGTCAGGCTTGCGCGGGGACATGGGGGGTCCAACACGTAGAGGCCCTTTCGAGAATTTTGATCTACTTTGTAATAGGTCATATTCGGCGAGACCTCTCTGACTGTATCAATAGTTAATACAGACACAGACAGACCCCGCAGAATATATGGGACTATTGTAATGATAAGTGATTCACCAAACTTTGGGCAATGTGGGTGAACTGGGGGGACTAGCTGGCTGGGCCTATGGAGTGAGATCCGGCATCTGCCTATATTCAACATCTCACATTATCGAATCCTACTTGAGGCAGGTGGTGACTCGCCTCTCCTTGGTGGGCCCCCAAACAGCCAACCCGATGGTCGACGGGGGGCAACACTGTTGAAAGAGGCTGGGGGTGTCGAGAGGTGTGGCCCCGGTTTCACCATCACGAGCGAGTAATCTCGAGCTCGAAGCGGGCTTCCCCGCTATTATGCCTTTAGACACTTCCACCCCCGAGTGTGTGGCTCTTGCAGAAATTTAGACAACAGCCTATTATCTAAATTTCTGCAAATGCCATACCTCTAGCGCCCCACTCTGACCGGCCAATGAAGGCAAGCCAGAGGTGAGAGACCTGATGCTCTGTCCGGCCGTACGTACCATCGTGTGTGGCGGACGAGGCGGAGCCCAGTTCTCTCGAGCTCGAGATGATGGTAGGGGTGTCGCTACTCACCAACAGCTCGCCACAAGCTGCTCTGCCCCCTTATTATTATTATTATTATATGTGCTGGGGTGGTCACATCCAAATATCATAGAAGGTAATAAGTTTTTCTCAGATCATGGAACTCATGGAACTGGCCTTTGGAACTCTGCCGGTGAATGACAAAGAATGACTTTTTTCTTTTTACTCTTTGTTATTAGTTTGTTAAGGGGAAATGACACATTCTACTGATACATTTTTTACATTAGTATATTAGATATATTTAGTTTTATCTTAGTGATATTCTTGACTATACATATATTTTTTATCTTGTTTGACAACTTTTCAATTAAAGTGAATAACAATTATAGATATACATCAATTGTTATTCACTTTAATTTATTTTCTTTGTTTTTGACGTGTCATAAGAGATGCCTGTCACCCTAAATGAATAAATGAGTTTTATTTTTAAAGAAAAATGGAAAGAAAAATTTGACTTCAGGCGAGGCTCGAACTCGCGACCTACTGGGAATCTAGTCCAGCCGCTCTTCCAATTGAGCTACTGAAGCTCTGCCCGATTTGTCGAATTTTTCCTTCACATCTATTGCATTGCTTTATAGTAGCAGTAGCGCCATCTATTACCAACTATGCTAGTTAGGCAACCGATATAATAGACTTTTCAGTTTATTGAATATCGTAAAGAAGTCGCTTTTACCCTTGATAATTGTTTTATATTATTTTCGCCAGTAGGTCGCGAGTTCGAGCCTCGCCTGAAGTCAAATTTTTCTTTCCATTTTTCTTTAAAAATAAAATATATTTCACAAGCATGTGTTAATGCGAAATAATATAAAACAATGAATAAATGAGTGTCTGATTCTGATTCTGATTCTAATGTACGACCCTGCTATTTCCAGCACATAGGCATAATAGGCCTTATAATTCTACACATCTACATTGAAATCTATGATTAAGCCCTACTTCACTTCAGCGGCGCATGAAACCTCATAATTCAAAACTTATCCAGAAAAGGTATATAAAGTTAACTTATATAACCTCCAGATAGCTTACAATTCGCGAGTTTAATATGTAGGTACTCGAGTTACAGACAAACAAACAGTTGTTCTAGCGGGAGTAATGCCGGAAGAGGGGACCGTACACACTCTCTTATGTTCAACCGAGTGGATTTTATGGAAAAGAAATTTTGGATACGGTATTACACGATTTTTATATCCTGGAAGCAAACAAGCATGCTGCTAACAATAATGCAATTTTTTAAACTTAAAATCAATTAATAAGAATTATTCAGTTCATATGGATGTTAAATGAATCACCTAGCGAATATCCAAAAGTTCAAAATGCAAAGGACACACGATCTCTAAAACCTAAGTTGTTTAGAAATTAAAGAAAAAAGAAAAAACGAAAAGAAAAATTTGACTTCGGGTAGGCATCGAACCTGCGATCTCAGGATATCCAGTCCAGCCGCTTTACCACTAAGTTACTGAAGTCCCACACCGATGCGTCAAATCTTGCTTTCCCTTTTTGATTTTTAACCGACTTAGGGTCGGTGAACGACATCCATTGATAACTACTCAATAGCTATACATAAATACAACCGATACGATAGACTGCAGTTTATACAATATCGTTAAGATGTCGCTGTTCTTTTAATAATTCTACTATTTATTTTTCGCAATAACAAATGCGAGTGAACTTTAGAATTTCAATTCCTGTCCGAAGTCAAATTTTTCTTTCCATTTTTTCTTTAATTTCTAAAGTTCACTCCCATGTGTTATTGCGAAAAATAAATAGTAGACCTAAGTTCTTTGTTTCTGTGAGTGTGATTACCCATCGCCTTACCATTTCGCGGAACATGCAACATTTTGTTACCTGATTAATCGATAGATACCGCATCCAACACCTCACTTCCCACATCGCCGAACATCCGCGACACACACCGCAGAACACCATAACTCGACGTACTTTCGGGAGTTATGCAGATTCCCTCGTATTTATTGGCAAACTTCACCAGATAGGAGGCGACGCAACGAATCTGATTCCGTTTGCGATATCGCCCTGAATTATGGACGATAAATTGTGACGTCACTTCACTGTATAACATATTTGTTTGGTGGGTACGTGTGTTATATCTGTAAATGTGGTGTTTTTTTTTTTTTAATATTATGGCAGCGCTATTCGTATTGCCAGTGTCAAGGAAAACGCTATTTCGTATTCGTACTGCAGCGTAAAAGTCAGAGTCAGTCAGTCAATTTATCAGTCCGTCAGTCAGTCACAGTCACTAATTCGAGTAAAGCGATGGCTACTTTACCAGAACCATATACAATGAAGTTATGGAGGCAACCCGAAAGGACACATTTTCGCACTATGGCACTGTAATAAGCCTATATCAAACAAAATGCCACCAACTTTATTTAATACAACTCAAAAATACACCAAGAAAATGAAATAAAATAAGAGCACCACACGAGTCTTTCAAGGTGCCCGCCAAAACTCAAATGTGGTGGTTTTATATAAATACCTACGAGTAGTGATTTTTTGAAGGACGGCTTGTCTCGAGATAGCCCTAGTCTACTTCACCGGAAAATCGGCGAGCGCAAAAAGCGCTCGAGCCTAATCAAAAACGCGCAACTGCCTAAGGGAGATCCCTGTGGGTCCAAACCTCGACTTAGGACGCTGTGGAGGGCCATTAAGACATATGCGATTAGAGGCGATGCAACTTTCGCTATAGTCATCGGTTGATATATATGTCTCACGCCTACAACACTACCTAGATGTCCTAGATGTCCTGACTGGAGAGGCTTTCTGCCGATATATACAAGTATCTAAGGTTGAGAATTTGGATATGCGTTGAAGTATTGAGTTTGACTTTTTTCAGTTGAGTGCCTTCAAAGTATCAATTAAATATCTGGATGCCGAGGGATTCAAAACATCTCGTCCATCAAACACTGGATTTGGATATTACCTGTAGATGCGTTACCTACTCATTGTAAGAACATGAATTGTCTGCCTTGCTCTAACCTAGTCTTTTAAATTCTATCTCGAGGATTTAGAAACATGTTTAAATATCTTCACTATGCTTCACTTTTGTTTATTAAAAAAATATTTAATTTTTACAAAACTCTTTATTTTAATTCAAAATGTGTCTTGATAATCCTACTCGAACTAATAACATAAATGTGAAAGTTTGTGAGTATGGATGGATGTTTGTTAGTCTTTCATGAAAAAACTTCTGAACGGATTTGGATGAAACTTTACAGTAATATAGGTCATACATTGGAATAACATATAAGTTACAATTTGCAACGATAAAGGTACACGCGGACGAAGCCGCGGGCAAAAACTACTCACCTAATAATTTGTCGAAAGAGAAACAGCAAAATCTGGTACTAGGTAGGTACATATTATTAGAAAAAAAAAGTTTGTGTGTCAGCTCTGACGTACGATGGGAGTTTACTCGGTGTGCGTAAGGATATCGCTAGTGTGTTACACTTGATTTTACTCCTCATAAAACTTTCGTACCGAACCTTATAACTCAAATCGTTTCAAGGAGTAAACTTATGGAGAAGAGATTCTCCATAAAGAAATAGAAAGAAATCACAACCAAACGTCTACGCCAATAAAACTGCAGATACGCGTTATCAGTGAATAATTTGAGCGCGCACTTTATCTCCACTCTCGTATTCAGAAGGTGTTCGGAGTCATTACACGAAACAACATAGATGTTTAAGTGAGCACTTAATATTTTACTATCGCAAGATTCGCGAGGCGGGTTTAGGGTTGAGTTTGAAAAAATACTTTTTTTTCGCTTACTTTTGCTTATCGGCCTCAATAGCGTTGAGGTGATTCTTTTCGCTTACTTTTGCTTATTTGGCTCAATAGCGTAGACGACTGGTAAAAAATCTAAGTAATACCACAGTATAAGTACATATGTATAACACGTACGATTTCTTTAGACTGTGGTAATACATTGTAAAACTAAATAAAAAATATCTAACCATGAATTTGAAGGTGTTGATTATAAAAATTCGTTAAAAAAAATTACAAGCTTTTTACTTTTTTCTTGCTTATCAGGCTAAAAAACCAAAAAAAAAAAATAGGAATTTTAATTATATCACACGTACCACTTTGCTGACACTATGCTGCAACTGTATTACTATATTTGCGGCATAATTCGTCTAATGCTTAGAATTTCTCAGCTAAGCCGCAAACAGACATGGCGAAATTGTTTGCTTATTGGGCTCAATAGCGTTGAGATGATTTTTTTCGCTTACTTTTGCTTATTTGGCTCAATAGTGTGAACGACTGGTAAAAAGTAATACGTTGTAAAACCAAATACCGCTAACCATAAATTCTAAGGGTTGAGTTTGAAAAAACGGGAAGTCTTTTTTTTAGCTTACTTTTGCTTAGGCTCGATAGCGTAGGCTGCGTCTAAAAGAAATACGTTGCAAAACGAAATACCTTAACTTTTGAGGTGTTGATTGGAAAAAATTTGTTTGGAATAATAGCAAAACTTTAAACTGGTATTCCAGATTTAAACTGTTAAGGTGTATTATGTTCCTTTGTGTAATGTGTATGTATAATAACATTATAAATATGTAAAGGATTATTATTAACGTGGTGTAATAAGTTTAACCCGGTGATTAACAATAAATGATACTTTGGTTCTGACACTGGAGCTGCAGCAGCTCTCCAACAAGTTAAAGCGAAGACTCTTCGGTGGCGTCGTGTGGCGGGTTGCTCACTTCCCTCTAAAATCGGAGGAGAGCAATGACTGCCTCGTGTGCCATACTCATGAAAGGGTGCTTATGGTGAGGTTGGAAGCGGAGTTTATCTCAACAGTGACTGCTCTTGAAACTCTGCTAAGTGAATATTTTAGATTTTAATTTTGAAGAATATTTCTTTGTTTTTAGAAGAAAAGGAATAATAACAAATATCTAGAATTGGAAAGGAATTGATATTGTAAAATTAAATGTTAGTTTTCATCGCTACTTTAGTTAGTTATTCACACTAGGTAATCATTGATTTCCATTCGAAAACGATTGTAAAATCTTATTCGGAACAAAAATATTTTCTATCTTCTTTCTTCTTATTGGAAGGCATGGAAAACAATGAAGTAGGCAACCCTACACACCAAAAGAAGCACGCGCCAGATATCTCCATCACGTAAACGCGAGACTTCGCGTCTTGCATATTCCCGCGCTTCTCCTTATCGTTTAAATACATTAATTGCACAGAACAGAGATTCCCGCCGACACCGCTAATTGAAATGTAACGAAACCGTGCCGTGGAAAATAATCTGTATCGTGTTTAAGATCCAGGGCTTTGGTATTTTTTTGTACAGACATGTCATTTACGACACAGATGTACAGTGCTTATTCAGAAATATTGCACATCGAGCCTATGAATGTGACAATCGGCTAGTTTCAACTTCTTCTTCAATGTCGCACTCTTCATTACTGAAGGACCCGTCCTGAAGTGTCTTTGTGGCTTTGGTCACCAGATTCTTCCAATCTAGGCTGTCTACGGCCTTCTTCGTGGCTTTTGTTATGGGGAGGCCAGTGAGTTTGGTGACTTGGTCAGTCCATCTGGTAGGAGATCGGCCCCGAGGTCGTTTACCCTCTATCAACTTAATAGAGCGTTATCTCTGCTGCACACTACCTACGTAAGCAGTGGTGCGGTATTAGTCAAAAGTTGATCAAAATGGTCGGCAAACGTCACATAGGTAAGGTGCGTAAGAGACAACACTCTACAGACCTGAAATAAACCGAAGTCTCCTTCAAAAGGTCGATGTGTAATAATATTTAATGGATACTGTATAATACCTTAGGCCTCAGGAGTGGTAATGCATTTAATCTGTCATTTTTTAGTTGATGGCATAGCAACGCGCGCAGTATAAAGCTAGTAATAATAAATGATTAAACCATGGCCTGACTGCTAGTGATGACTGCAGCCTATAGACCGGCTGCAGCATAGAGCAACACCGGCGGGCAGTAGCCATATGCAGGCTTTCCCCTCTTTAAAAGTACAAGCCCAAATGGGCCTATACCTGTCGCCTCGATGTTTAAATGTGTGCGTGAAATTGTTTCTCTATTTTGTTAAAGTCAAGGTGTGAGTTTCGTAGTAATAGAAGATTTTTGTAGTGTGGTGTGTGGCGCACGTATTTCCCCCCGCAAATAATTACAGACTGTTTTGCTGGCATCGGTAATAAACGCTATGGCTACTCCCCTCCGGTCCGCCGCGGCCGGTGGCCCGTGTTGCTCTGTGGGCTGCAGTCAGCACAAGACTTTAATTACGCCGGTAGAATAAAAACATGAAAAAAAAAATATTTAGGGTAACTTTACTAGTAACGCGTAAATATTTTTTTTAATTTTCGATTTCCATATAGTGTGGGGTATTGTTGGATACACGGAATAGATAAATAAAGATGGAATGGTAATGTGGGCGTGGCAAGCGCACCACAACTATGCCTGAACACACACAGTTCGGCCGAACCATTCGTTCGCCGCTCGTAGTGTCGTGTAGAGAGCTTAGAACAACACATCTCTGGGTAAAAATGCCGTTTTGTGTAATTTTAACACGTAAAATGAAAAGTAAGACCTCCAGTAAATCGAGGAGGTACAGTTAAAGATATTTAATACCATCGTTACCCTAAAAACCCTTTAATAATTATTAAATTGAACTAAAACGAAAATCTTCACTAGTGTTGTGATATATACAATATCGATATTTTTTTATGGTCCATATCGATATTTGTATAGTTACATATGTCGTTTTTTTTTAATATGACAGTGGTGGATGGAACATTAGCATCTGAAACACTAAACTGTGCCGAATCATTTTATGTATCATTTGGAACAATCGGAACATTTGGAACATTGCGTCAAAGATATGAAATACAGATCAACTGCATCCGCCATCTTGGATCTAAAAACGGATGCCATTTTCTTAATCAGCACCCCAAGAAACCTCGAAATTGATACCCATATCACATTTTGAAAAAAAAGCCTGTCCGCCATCTTGGATCTGAAAACGGATGCCATTTTCGTAATCAGCACACCAAGAAACCCCGAAATTGATACCCATATCATATTTTAAAAGAGAAAATCTGTCCGCCATCTTGTATCTGAAAACGGATGCGGACGGGGGACAATTATCATAAACTAGAGAAATAACACTACAAAGCAATATGGGCTCGGTCTAATAATAAAATACTCATCATCAACATCAACATTTCAGCCGATTTCCACAGGTTTACAATATCTTGGATTCGAAAACAGACGCCATATTCGTAATCAGCACCCCAGAAAACCTTCAAATTGACACCCATATCACATTTAGGTTTCCGCCATCTTGTATCTGAAAATAGAAGTCATTTTCGTAATCAGCACCTCAAAAAACGTCGAAATTGACTCCTCTAATACATTTTCAAAAAATAATTATGTCTGCCATCTTGGATTCGAAAAAAGATGCCATATTCACCATTAACTAAAAACACCTGTGAATGTGCGACCACCTGCGACAATATTAGCTTCTGAGCACGGTTTTCACTAAACATCTCAATAGAGGTCACATTCAATACTCTTAAATAAAATAAAAATAATTCCTTAAAAACATTGTTTAACAAAAACATCAATTTCGATAATAAGATAAAAAGTCGATAAAATATAAAGAACATCTCTTAAGCTGGGATACCAGTAAATAATTTTTTCAACGAAATAATTTGTGAAAAATTAGTATCAATATTGGATGTTTTTTATATATCACGATAATAACTATTAGAAATTAATTTAATCGAACGTAAAAAGTATGGTACACATTTATTATCATTATGTCAATGGATTGATGTGCATTTTTTAAATATTTTAAATGTTATCTATGGTTCAGTAATTGCACGATCATTGTGGAAATGTTATAAACTGGTAATACAGTTTGTGGAAATTATGACATTCGAATATTTCGAATCAAAACGTCTTAACTTTGCGAAATCAGAGCATAAGAAAAGCAATCGAATTACGTAAGTTGAAAGAGTTATTTTTGTGAGAAGTAAGTGTTTGGGAGCGGTCTATTTCAATTGACCAATTGCAGTTTGAATTGTCTCTGTAGTGTCAATGTCAATGTGTGCAACTGGCGACAGCGGTTTCAATATGAAAATGAGTCTTTAGCCATTCTATCCTTATTTATCTATTCTGTGGTTGGATAGGTCTTTTAAAAATAATATATATTTATTAATATGTATAAAATATGTATGTCGGAACATCGTTTTTCGATTTAGTTAATTGTTCGTGAAGTCAAATGTCCCCCCCTCCTACCAACTAAACGGTTGTTGTTAGAAATTCAACACAGATTAAACACTACACAGCGTCAATAGTAGCTACATATAACGAAATTAAAAGGAAAACTATCACACTTAAGTTGTCCTTGCAAGTTTTCAAGTAATAGTCAACCAAATGTTGTAACATTAAAAAATGTAAGGACAAATTTTGCCCAAAAATTTTACTGTTTTCGTGGGCCAAAATTATATAACAAAATCAACAAAGAATTAAATATAACTAAAGCCAATAAAATGATTTGTAAAAATAAACTAAAGAAATGGTTACTAACTTTAGATTACCAAAAGACTGAAAAACTTCTAGAAATTGTATCGTAAAATATCACACACACACACACACACACTCTCTCTCTCTCTCACTCACTCACTCACTCACTCTCGCTCGCACGCATACACACGCATATACATTCACGCACGCATGCGCTCATTTATACACTAGCCTTTGTTATTTTGTGAAACATTTAACTTTATTTCTCTATTAAAAAAAAAAGGTATATATCTGTATATGTACCACCACCTAATCTACCATATTATGAGCACAATGTATTCTTCATGAATTTCTGTAATCCTTTCTTATGAGGGAAGAGCTGGTGTCCTGAAATACAACAGGCTTTGCTTAGTTTAGGCACCAGTCTCCCACAATTTACTTTAATAATCACTCACGACTTTTTATGTTTTTATTATGTTAAACTGTGTAGTTATTAAGGTTATTGTGGTGATAAATAAATAAATAAATTAAAAAAAAAATGCATTTTACTCGAAAATTTCCAATAACTCCATAGAACATATATATATTTTTTTCATTATATCTTTTACTCTATAACTACCGAATCCTGTACTGCGCGTGGCTCGACACGCACTTGACCGGTTTTTTTAATATATTATTATCAATATCTGAAAATACATTACTACTATCTTAATAACATAATAATATATAGCCTCTAGCACTCCTAAACAGTGAGTCATTCTGATAGTGAAAGTATTTTCATGATCGGTTCAATATTTCCGAAGATTAGTCCCAACAAACAAACAATGTTACAAACTTTAACTGTTTATAATATTCTTAGAGATAAAGTATATTTTCTAATCTGAAATTGCATAGGTATTTTAAAACGCATAGACATACTAGTTTTTTAATGTTATAAAACATTTTACTGGTGGTAGAGCTCCAGTGACGGAGCTCGCGGGCGTAGGCACCACCGCATTACCTAATATACTTGCCGCTAAATGGTAGTGTTCAGCACTATCGTGTTCCGGTCAGGTGGTAATGTACGGCCCTGTAATTTCCGGCACAGAGGCATAACACCTTAGGCCTCAGGAGTGGTAACGCATCTGCATTTTGATCGTGGTCTTTGTGTGGGTGTCTATAGGCTGCAGTCATCACTTAACATCAATGTGAACTGCATGCTTGTTTGCCAATTCAATTACATAAAAAAAAAAATATACATAAAAAAATCATAATAATAAGCAAAAAACGAGCAAACTTCCTATCTATATTAGTATAGTATCGGTAGCAATATCGCGTTTATAGTTAGGAAACAATCCCCTGGAGGACATTATAAGTGGCCAATGATTATTTTGGGCTTGGAGGGGTGTATTCTCAACATTCTTTGTTATAAAGGTACTTTGTTTTGGGTTTTTTTTACGTATATTTGTATGTTACTAATATGGTTAACAAGTATGCATTTCATTTGGATGTTAAGTGTAGACATCTGTACAAAACCAGAGGTTAAAATGCAGATGTTTCGCCACCTCTGAGACTTTAGTTGTTATGTCTTTGTCATTCTTATTACGGAGCCATACAGTACCAGCTAACCGGTGCACAATATTAAACGATAACAGTACCATTTGGCGGCAGACATATTAGGCGATGCAATGGTGCCTATGCCCTCGAGTCTCTATATATACTGGAACTCTACCACCAGAAGTAAGGTAAATAAGGATTTGGTTAAATATTTCGTCAAGGTTCCTGGGCGAACAAAATCACAAGCGTAAATTCTAATCATTGTACACAAATTTCAAACTTGCCAGTTTTTCTAATACAAAGCCAATTATCACCCAAATTATAAATCTTACTCCTATGTGTCTCAGAAAATAATCCTCTATACTTCCTAATCTTTACCAATGATTAGAAAATTTGAAAAAAATAATTTTGAAATATCGAATGCTCTGCCTATAGAGTATGAGAATAACCAAACACCCGCCCCGGCTTCGCCCCTTTTAAGATGCTCATAAACATGTTTTTCTCGCAATAAAAATGATAAATCACCTTTTTTTATATGGTCAATCAGCAGACAGTGTTTTTTCCATTGACGGATAAAATCTATGGAGTAGTGCGAGCCGAGGATGATTCGTTTTTGATTGATGATGTTTATTGTGATGGGAGACGAAGATTTCGTTATTTTCATTTATGGAACCCATAATGTTTATTTCATAAAATATATTCTGTAAAAAATCGTTACATTTGTCATAATCCCCCCCATTAATAGACAGAGATTATGAAAACATCGTAGATAATTTGTAACGGGTGGCAGAACTCCAGTGATGGAGCTAGAGGGAGTAGGCACCACCGCATTACCTAATCTATCTGCCGCCAAATGGTAGTGTTCAGCACTATCGTCTTTCAGTTAGATGGTAATGTATGTCCATGTCCATAACTATCACAGAGGCAAAAGATCTTGGTCCTCAGGACTGGCAACGCATCTGCACTTTGACCTCTGGTTATTGTGAAGATGTCTATACGTTGCAGTCGTCAATTAACATCCATGTAAACTGCATGTAAAAAAAATAATATTCGTTAGTATGTGTAAAAATAAAGAAAATAAAATACCTATCATTATTCAAACCCCGCGTATACTGAGAATCTTTTTCATTTATTTAGAGATGCTGCAGAGATTACAAAATATGAACATAAGGTTCTGCCTTATGTCATTGTCTGCCAGCCAACCTTAGGATTGTAAAAGAAACGAATTTAAAAGTTGCAGAAAACAAGAAAACGTCACTAAGCACGCGGCCAACACGGCGCGGCGACTTATCTTCTTCTTAGTCGTAACACTCTTGTCAGAGTGGTCGTGGTCTGGGGTGTGACCGCCTATTGACATTGCTATTCTCGTTGTCATTGCTGTTAAATTTTCATGTCGATTATTGCATTAACTAAATAAGAATAATCGAAATAATCTACCATTATCGCTTGTTTCTCACCTGCAAAAGCAATAAAAACGATCAAATTATCCCTGCTGCTTTTAAACTAGCTACAAATTGACATGCTGGTCCCTTCATGTTGCCTTTGCTGTATTGACTTGGTCCGTCCATCGCATTGGTGAACTACCTCGTGGCCTGGTCCCTCCACTCGACTCTGCACCACCAAGCGTTCGATAGACGGACCGTCGTGTCGAGAAATGTGTCCTAAGAAAGTGAGCATGCGAGATTGAACAATGGATGACAGTTTATTCAGTTTTATTCAGTTTATTCATTTATTTCATATAATTAGGCTCCTGGAGAGCACTTTTTCATCGTCATTCTTTTTTAAACTAACCTACAGTGAATAACCACTAATAATAATCAAAAACACGTAATAAATTAAATAGAAACTAAACAAATTTTTATAGTATGGAAAGCATCAATTATTTACAAATTCCTCCATTACCCCATTTCAAAAGACAGACGCTGCTTGATGCCGAGATCTTAAAGTATGGAAGCATTTGATCCAAATTCGGTCCAAGATACTCCAAGCATTCTCCTCCAGCACCACATCTCTCTCATCTAGAGCGTCTCTCTCTCTCTCCATTCCCTCATCCACCTTCTTCCTTCCACATTCCCTCAGAGTCCACGTTTCAGCTGCATAAAAAATATGGGAATCACGTGGCGACGTATAAGCTGGTAACACTCACAGCAACACTTACTTATGAACTGTGCCACCATCATAAAATAAAAATAAATATAGCTTTAATCATCTCTGTATCTCACTCTATTACATTCAACCCATTTATATCCCAAATTCCCAACATACAAGCTATTCCCAACCTCTGCCAGCACAGCACACGGTCACGCCTTATTAAGTATGCCACGAAAACAATCAGTGATTTACCGTGACACGCCAAATAGGCGGTAGATCACTGATATTGTGCTGGTGATGTAATTTTTGGCAATAAGGGATGGTATATGTGAATATATTATTACAGGGAATCGGGTAATGTTGGTGGAAGAATAATTTACCCTCAAAATAATATGACATCGATGATTTTTCAGCAACATTTTCAGCTCTACGTACAGACCTAAAAATGTTGTTACTGAGTTGCTTCGAATCGAAAGTAGCGCTAAAATAAAAGATGAATTAAAAAAATACTGGTGGTAGAGTTACAGTGTAGGACCTCGAGGGCTCGTAAATGTATGTATATATCTTCACGCCAGGTCCCTAACGGGGTAGGCAGAGAGTGCAGATCGCCAGATATCTCGGTCCTGACGTACCTCTCGTGCCTCGTCTACCTTCATCATTCTCTTCATAAATGCACGCCGATGCCTAAGACTTTTGACCCCACCATCAGACAGAACTCGACCTATTTGGCCTTGGTAGGTCAGTCTTGGTCTTTCTGGGCCTCTGCAACCATCCACATTCGCATTGTATATCTGTTTAGTCATTCGCTCATTCGACATTCTTTCTCCAGGCCCGAACCATCAGAGCATGCCTTTTTTCATTTTTACACCGATACTATCATTCACACAAAGCCTCTTTTTTACATCTTCATTACGAACGCGATCGGTGAGTGATACACCGCAGATCTTGCGCAAAGATCTCATCTCGACCGCGTTTAACTTACTTTCATGCTCTTTCCTGCATACCCAGCTCTCGCTTCCATATAACAGCGTTGGAGTAAGTACAGCATTTTGTACGGCAAAAAAAATCGTATGGCTCGTAAATGTATAAAATAGTAATTAATACGTACTATCAGCAAAAAAAACCTAACACCGACCGAAAAGCACTTTCATGTTACGTTGGGTGGTAATATAACGCTTGGTCATATTTTTTTTTTAATGTAGGGTAGTTTGGCATAACAGCATGCAGCTCACATTGATGTTAAATGATGACTGTAGCCATTATACATAAAAACCAGAGGTTATAATGCAGACGCGTTACTACCCCTGAGATCTAAGTTGTGATGTCTCTGTGATAGTTATTACGGAGCCATACATTACCATCTAACCGGAACACGATAGTGCTGAGCATTACCATTTGGCGGCAGATAGAGGTAATGCGGTGGTGCCTACACCCGCGAGCTCTGTCTCTAGAGCTCTACCACCACTATTGTCGCCACAGAGGTATAACAGCTCGGGCCTCAAGAGTTGCATAGCATCGACATTGAATTGGCTCTGCCGCCTATTCCGCGTAATTATTTTTACAACCATTCTATGCAATAATGGCAACGGTTTCGGTTCCGTAGAACGTTATCACTTTTGCACCTTATTCTTGGTGACGTTTGTCGACCATTTTGATCAAGTTTTGACCAATACCGGACTATCAGTGCTTACGTAGGCAGTGTACAGCAGAGATAACGCTCTACGAAATCGAAACTAGCCGATTGTCTCTTTCGTAAGTTTCGTAGGCTCGATGTGCAAGATTTCTTGATGAGCATTGACAGTACGCAACAATTTATATTGCACATCGAGCCTACCAGAGAGACGATCGGCTCGTTTCGACTTCGTAGAGTTGCGAAAGAGATAACGCTATACAGACCCGAAATAAACCGAAGTCTCCTTCCTAGGCTCGATGTGCAATATTTATTGTTAGCACTGTCGAATAGGTTGACCGTCATTATTCGGTTGACTGATTTCGATAGCGTAAGAATTGTATTCTTCTAGTTGGCGGTGGGGTCGCCTCGTCCCAATGCCTCCAAGACTTGGATAATATCCGAAAATATCAACAATTTCATACCCTTTTTTTACTGGTGGTAGAGCTCCAGTGACGGAGCTCGCGGGCGTAGGCACCACGGCATTACCTAATATACTTGCCGCTAATTGGTAGTGTTCAGCACTATCGTGTACCGGTCAGGTGGCAATGTACGGCCCTGTAATTTCTGGCACAGAGGCATAACACCTTAGGCCTCAGGAGTGGTAACACATTTTGACCTTGGTCTTTATGTGGCTGCAGGCTATAGACAACCACACTGTGGGTGTCTATAGGCTGCAGTCCTCACTTAACATCAATGTGAACTGCATGCTTGTTGGCCACTTCCATTACATTAAAAAAAAACTATTTTACCAAAAGGTAAATAAAAATAGGCACGATGCCTAAATCGATGGCAAACGATACCTTAAATAAGGATGAAGATAATATTGAGTCTCTATTGAGGTCTTACTACTTATTTATCTAGTGCTGCTATGAAATACTATAAAACTTTTTGACGTCCACAAAAAAATTGTAGATAAACAATCAGATAAATTATGGCACAGACCAAGAGCTCAAAGGGAACTGACAAAATAACAATCCTTATTGTTATACTGAGAAACTTTGATTAAACCAAAATAATAAAGCAACGAAACTAGTTAAATAAAACGATACAATAAGTCAGAAATAAACGCGACACAATAAACGCAAAATTAACTTTGACAAAACAAGTTAAAGTTATTTCATATTTTTCGTCGGTTCATCCTTGTTGTATTCCAACTGTGCTGTGCTTTTGGCACTGTGTCTGTTTTTATGGGGATTGTAAAGTAATTGGAGTTGGAACCGACACAGTGTGCTGCTGTGTTTGGCAGTTCGAAAGACTATCGTAGAGACGCCAAGTTTTGATGATTATCGCTTTATTAACCAATATTGAGTGGTGAAATTGCGGGGGTCGGTGATACGATGTTTTGTTAGACTTTAGCTTAGGTCAAGTTTTAATCGTAGGTAAACAAACAAATCATTTTGATTTATCACCTTAATGTAAGTGACGGAGCTCGCGGGCGTGGGTACCACCGCATTACCTAATATACTTGCCGCTAAATGGAAGTGTTCAGCACTATCGTGTTTCGATCAGGTGGTAATATACGGTCCTGTAATTTCCGGCACAGAGGCATAACACCTTAGGCCTCAGGAGTGGTAACGCATCTGTATTTTGACTTCTGGCCTTTGTGTAAGTGTCTATAGGCTGCAGTCATCACTTATCATCAATCTGAACTGCATGCATAAAAAAAATATCCAGACTTTATTATGCTTCAGTAAAACAACTACCTACAACCAGTACATGATTCAAAGATTTAATTTTATTAATTAAAAATATTAACTAACGAACGTTACGCGTGCAGCATAGACGAGTGTAAATACAAAAAGGTAACAAGTAACTTCATGCTAATATTAATTGTCAAGGGGAAGTGAGAGGTCCTTGCATGCAACAGCCACAGCTGCACGGCTTGTTCTTTTTTTCAGTCTCATATAGCGTAGATGTAATCCAAGAAGACGGACCACCTGATGGAATGTCACCGTCACCTATGACCATTTGTGACACGAGAGGATGTACCAATGCACTGCCAGTCCTGAAGAACGTAACTTTTGAAGAATCCCGTATTGTAACGCTGAGGGAACAACTCACAGGGAATTTCGTTCCACGATTTACAGGTTCTGAACAGAACGAACGTGAAAACCGCACCGTTAAGCACTGCCACGTATACAATCGTTGAGGGTAAAATATTTCTCATCGAGTAGATTAAATAAACTAGAAGGTTGCCATTGGAAATGCCTTTAATATAAAAAACCTCAATTTCATTTTACTCCCGATCTGGAACTTCCAACGAGATCTCAAAATATAATAGTTGTGGCCTGCTAGCCCAGCTACGGAGTTCTAGGAGGCACATAAAATATTTACATATGTGTTTATAAATGCTTTTTTTTTTCACCGCCCTTAACCGCATGTTATTATGTCTTATGTGTCCGTCCGCAACACCGTAAGCAGATGTTCTGAAGCACAGGAATTTTCACAAATTGATTTTTAACCCATCCTTTAGTTAAACTTCAGTTAGCGATACGGTGCAACTGGTTTACTGCGCCCCTGGGTACGGCAGTTAGCCGACGCGTCGCCGTTTGATTGGGATCGTCGTAAACCAATCCACACCATTGCGTTAGTGATGTCACAAATTTTATCGATAATTTGTATATTTTCTTATTAACCCTTTAAGGCTAGTACGGTGTTTTACACCCGGCTCGCTTAATTTTATACCTATAACTGTTTTCGTTTTTATCGCAGCTGTTTGAGATTTTGTGTATTCTCTAAGTCGCCCGTAGCCCTCGAATGAGCGGGGATTGATGACGAGCGCACGCGCAGTTTCAGCGCTACGCTCCCGAGCCGGCTTTCCTAGCATAAGAGATTGTTTTTGGTTGTAATTTTTATAATTTCTTATTTATTTTTGAATTAGTTATTTATATAGGTATTTCTTGTTCAAAATAGCAAAGAGTATATTTGTATAATTTCATAATTTCTTGTAGGTACACCAAATTGATGATGGTACTGATCTAATTGTAGCTTAGAAATATATTAGTATACGTTATTTTTTTATTACTAAACACTTGAGTCGAAGTTACTTTTTCATTTACCTAAATAAAAAAGTAACTTCTTTATTTAGGTAAATTAGTATACCTAAAAGTACCTATGTAATAGAACCCTTATGTTTCTGACTGAGCGAATCTCAAACAAAACACAGCCAAAGCTACTGATCGTAGAAAACTGAAATTTTGTATGAAGGTTCCTTAGCAAGTGTCTGGTAGCAGTAAGAGAGAACCTGAAATATCTACGGCAACGGAATCGTGAGCGTAGTTACGCAATTGCAGATGAAATGTGGTGTCATGCTGATAGGATGTTTTGAAAATTTTCTGGTAACACCACAATTTGCAAAATATGCACTTACACATTTTTTACAAACAATTTGTAATATTTGTTTTTAAAATAATTTGCTATAATCCAACAAATTATTTTCAGTTTGCTCGATAATGGGTATTAAAGTACAATGTGCGCATCACTAGAACAGTTTTCAACTAAACATCTTATATTCTAAAATTTTAGATGCAACGATGTAATCCGAATCGTGTAGTTTTTTTATTATATTCTCTTGAAAAATATCCCTTTCACAAATTATTAACTTTTTTTAGGATTTCTGCCACCTCCAGCCAGTTTGGTTCATAGCGGTCGATGTCGACACATGTCATCATCACTTTCGTGAATGAGCTCGACAACACCAAAATCCGGGATTCAATGAGTTATTAACCCAATCTTGAGGCATCCTACAAACAGCTTAATCCCACTTTAACTTTACGGCCCGAGCTTTACTTCCATGACAAGTTTTTCACGCAAGACGGTGAATTCTGAAATTTCGCTTCTGTCCTGGGATACTGCGTTCTATCACTCATTGGCAAACTTTGAGTTTGAGCTTTTGGTCATCAATCAGTGACCAAGTTTGTGTGCCATTTTTACTGGTGGTAAAGCTCCAGTGACGGAGCTCGCGGGCGTACGCACCACCGCATTAACTTAAATACTCTAAATGGTAATGTTCAGCACTATCGTGTTCCGGTCCGGAGGTTAATGTACGGCCCTGTTATTTCCGGCACAGCGGCATAACACCTTAGAAGAAGTGGTAACGCATCTGCATTTTGACCTTGGTCTTTGTGTAAGCACAGTCGAAAGAAAACGAACGTGTTAATTATACTGTGGTGCTTACAACACACTTATGTCTATAGGCTGCAGTCATCACTTAACCTCAATGTGAACTGAATCCTTATTTGCCACTTCTGTAACTTAACAAACTACAGATTAGGACAGGAAAGACATAGGTATATCTTTCCTGTCCTAATCTGTAGTTTGTTCATGTCGATAAGTTTTCGATTAACACTATTAACGGAAGGTCTTCATAGGGTGTTTCATGGATCATCACCACTTACCTTGATATAGCGACGCAGACGCGGGTTACGGCTGCGTCTCCGAAGAAAATCTTCTTCACCCGAGTCTCGAACCCAAGCTGGGTAATTAGAGTCCTACCTACAGCAGGTCAGATCGAGCCAAGCTCACTAGGGGGTGTGGCTCGCTTTGGGTCATGAAACGTAGGGTTGGAGTAAACTACCTCGTCGTTGTCTCGGGGTGCTCCGATTATTGCCGGAGCAGTGAAGATTTCGCGTTAGTGGTCTCCTATCAGGAGGCCTACTGTCCAGTGGAGTGAATTGTGGAGATGCTCGTGCGGGCCAAGCCGCGTGCAAGACGTGCCACGAACTCCTTCACGGACTTTACATATAGCTCTTCCAGGCGATGTCGACTTCGAAAATAGACAAGACCAAAACGTTGACTGAATTCAACGTTTTGTTCTTGTTTATTTTCGAAGGAACTGGTCCAAACAAAAAAAAATAATAGATTAAAAAATCGTATCGTACACTATAAAAGGCGTTCGCAAACGCTTCTCAAACTGTGAATAGGTACATTCTCGTAAAATGTGTTTTGTTAGACTCGACGAGTGCTGCTCATCGTTTGTGATTGTTTGTTCTTGGCTTGTTGTTATTTTATATCTGCTTCGGTTGCGTTAAGTTTAGTACCCAAACATTTTATCTAATGCATTATATTCATATAAAATTCTCGTGTCACAGTGTTTGTAAATTATATCTACTCCTCCGAGATGGCTTTACCGATTATCATGAAATTTCTGTGTATTTTCTCGGTATGAGATTCTTCTGTAGAACATTTTTTACCCCAAAATGTCAAGGGCGGTCCGTCCTAATTTTTTTAGGGCATGGTTTTCAATGTGTAAGCAATGAAAAATATATTACTTATAAACATTAATTTTAACATTTTTAACACCAACCCTCTTTTTATAACGGTACTACGGTAATAGTATTTCCACTTTTAATCTACTAGGCGATAAGTACGAATACATTTTATTTAAAGAAAAATGGAAAGAAAAATTTGACTTCAGGCGAGACTCGAACTCGCGGCCACATATTTCACAAGCATGTGTTAATGCGAAATAATATAAAACAATTGATAAGTACGAAGTTCGTCAGGACAGCTAGTATATTATATACTAGTAGTTAACGTGTCAATCAACGTGCGATCAACTTACAAAATGTAGGTACCTACTGAAACCGTAACATACTATATTGCGCGTGGTCCGACACGCACTTGGCCGGTTTTTAAGGTTTCATAAGCCTCACTGATACTAAAGCAAATATTTATTCATTTTCTCTTTACTAATATAATACATCCTGGGAAAATGATCGCAACGCAATAAATAAAAAGAAAAGATGGACATTAGCACACTCTACAGTAACTTGTGCTGCCATCTGTTTAACTAATACAATATTGAGAGTATCGAGTCATATGTGTCATGAGCGCCATCTACATTTTTCTAAACGTAACTCTTCAGTGCTCTTACCAAATTTACCAACATAAACAGCTAACTTCCTACGTTACAATAAAGTTTGCGTGTAGATTAATAGATGGCGCTATTCAGGTGTTTAAAACTAGTTTCAATGAATTGTCTAATCCACTTTCATAATTTAAAAAAAAACGTTCGTTTTCTTTAGACTGTTTTATTAAACCCACTTAGGCTGGGTACAGTTAAAGTTACTGTAACATTTCACATCCTTATCACATACCTATATCATTAAAGGAATCTGATAGAGTTATAGAAGGATGTGAAATGTTACAATTATTTTAACTTTGGTGCAACTCTACCTTAATCTTTAGAAAAAAACAAATATTTACAACACAAGCGTGACAAGCGTTTATTTTTTTTTTTTTATTGTTAATAATTAAGTTATCGGCGTAACATTATTTTTTTGCGTTAGTTAACACGTTTGATTTGAGTGAAGGAAGTCCTACCTCTATTATGTTAGGATCCCATTGCAGAATCATTTCGTTCATCCAGATATGCTGCAAACCTAATTTTTACGCATTAAATTCAATTTCTACAATGTATGAAGCTCGCGGATACCTGCGAAAACGTTATTTCATAATTTGATTAAACTTAGGCCGTGAAGCGTCGGCCGTCGATATGATGCCACAGGACAAGGCTGATTGGTCTGTGTACAGGACTCATGACTGGACCAATAGTGTTTATATTTCTATCTTTCTCACTACTAGCAATTTCATTAAGGTTGTCAAATTTTTAGTTTTTATTTACAATGCTTGTAACACGTAAGTTTATGTGAATGTCAATTATCTATAATAAAAAAAAACTGTAGAAGTGTAAATTCTGAACATTAAAAATATTGAAAAAATAAATACCAGGGGATGTTACTAGATCGATACCGAACCCAAATATGTGATTAGAAAAAAATTTGTCTGTCTGTCTGTCTGTCTGTCTGTTTGTTCAAGCATCACAGAAAAACTACCGGTCCGATTACAATGAAACTTGGTATGATTATACTTTAACCTTTGGCGCACAACACTGGGTACTTTTTATCCCGGAAAAAATGTCTGTTTGTCTGTGTGTTTGTGCACGATAATATCAGAAACGGCTTATTCGATTTGCGGTTTTCATTAATATATTGTGATAAGTTTCACTTAACATTCAATCGGTTCAGAAATAAAAAAGTTATGTCAATTTAAAGAATCATATCGAATATTTTTAAGCTATTCAGTAGGTATCTTAGTTTTATCTTTTAGGGGGTTTGGTACCTAAAAGGTAAGAACGAACCCTATGGATTACTAATCCTCCGCTGTCCGTCTATCTGTCACCAGCCTGTATCTCATAAATAGTGATAGCTAAAAAGCTAACATTTTCACAAGCTATGTATTCCTGATACCGCTATAAAGAAAGGAAAATATAAGAAAATGAAAACGTTAAGGGGTCCAAGGGGGCATACAATGAACGTATGTTTTTTCGTATATTTTTTGCTCGATAATAATAACGGTAGGAAGTAGACGCTTAAATTTTCCACAGAATGTTTAGGTCTTATGTTGTATTACCTTCCATAATAAATCTTATACCTACTTAAAAATATCAATTGCTGGTCGTTAGTCTCGCTAGAACGAGAACGGCTTTACCGATTTGGCTAATTTTGGTTTTAAAGGATTTTTGGAAGTCCAGGGAAGGTTTAAAAGGTGAGAAAAAATCGAATAATTACCGGGAAAACCCTAAAAACAGCCTGTTTCTTTTTCCCATACAAACGTTTTCTAACTAAAACGTGGAGTAAATTTGAGCTTTATTGCTATTATATAAAGTTCATATTAAATTACAAGCACTCACTGTTGTCTAAGCAATGTAGGTGTGTTCCTAACGTCAAACCAGGTTGACGGTTCTGTTCAGGAGAATTTTGACCTCGACTTTAAAATAGGTAGGAACAAAAAACTGCCAAATTATTTTTCTTTTGACAGGACGAAGTCTGTCGGGTCCGCTAGTAAATAATAAAATAAAAAATAACATTAAATGAAAAATAATACGTAATAATAAATTTACCAAAAATGTCGTACACTCAAGAATTTAATACCATATGTAATATTAGATAGTTTGTTTAAAAGAGATGGCCATATTAAGTTCTGAAGAAATAAAGTCAGAAAAGTTAATTTCAATGGCGCAAGACACACAAACAGTAAACCTCTTCATTTATATAGATACTGGCGACCCGCCCCGGCTTCGCGTGGGTAGCGACTTCTTTGACAAAAACCGTGACATCTCGGTAAATATAAGTACGATATTGATAAATTATAGATATAAACCTTCCTCAGAAAACTCTTCAACATTTTGAACGGGAACAAAATCCGTTAACAACTTTCCGAGATTAGCGCATACTTACAAACAGAGAAAATAGGGGAATTTTACTTTATAATATGTAGTGATTAAACGTTACTTAAATATATGTAGTTTTTTAAGCTATTGCATAGCTTCTATCGAGGGCCTTGAGCGCGGGGACCGAATCCAGAAATTCCGTAACGAAAAAACCTCACGCTCCCCACTCCGACGGGCACGGAGGTGTGGCTTGAAGGACGTGCATTGTCTAACGTCGTTTCTTTTTGGCAGTCTTCGACACGGTGTTTGTGTGCGTGCAACTAGACGTATTGTACGACTCTACGAAGCTCGCACGAATCGAGACGAGCTGCTCCGAAATCGGACGAATACATAAGCAGCTGTTTATATGTTTTATAAAATAATAAACATATTTCAAACAATATTAACTTTTTTATTTAATAAAAGAAAAAAAAATGTTTTCTTATCGGTCACCACGCTCAAAAAATGTAACTTGAATTAATATCAAAGAAAAAAAGAAATACTGCTTAAATAAAATAAATAAATAATTATAATAGGCAATCGGACAGCTATCGAAAATAAATGTAAACTATGATTAGAATGAATGTTTGTGAAAAAATACGATGACTCATTAAATATTTTCGTGAAATATTAATGATTTATATTTTTAAATTGCAAAATAAAATGTAATAATTTTAATATTTTTTATCTGTGCTCCATGTTGAACGAAACATCAATCACAGGACGTGACGTCATATGTTTGTACAACAAATATTTAACACAAGTGATACTTTGATTTATTGGCTCTTTTTTTTATGTTTTCTACGTTATTTACACGAAAAATAAGTTATACGAAATTCAACAAAATTAATTTGCACTTGGTTAGTCGTATGGAATTAAAAGATTCACTTTGATTACAAACAGTTGACGTCACATTGTTCAGAGTCATTCGGCACCGTTTACGCGGCATTATTAAAATTTATGTGTAGTTTCTGGTACTTTAACATGTTTAAATAATAAAATTAATATTTTTTATGGTTAAATAAACGTATAAAGAATAATTTTAGACACATTCTCAAAAGTTGTCCGATTCCCTATTGCATAAGTTGATACAAAATGTTACGCAATAGCTTTACCGCGGCAGTCCCCGAGTGCCACACGTCGATTTTTTTTAATGTCAAATTATTGACAAACAAGCAGACGGGCCACCTGACGGAAAGTGGTTACCGTCGCCTGTGAACATTTGCAACACCAGGGGAGACCAACGCGCTGCCAGCCCTGACTGAAGGACTCTTTTGACGCCAGTTTTGAAGAACCCCATATTGTAGCGCCGGGGGAACACCTCAGAGGGAAGTTCGTTCCTCAATTATAGTTATAATTAACAACATAGCAACTACCAACACACATTATCACGTCGGTTTTATAGATCTTCAGACTGTGCTACTAGTCTTTTAGTGCTTGTCTAAATACCTCAAAACACCAATCAATTTGAAAACTCGGACACTGTCTCGGTTTTATCCAAAGCTTCCGTATTAGCTTACTACGCCTTTGATCGCGGTTATTCTAAATTTAAACTTGTCCTACATTCAAACTGTATCCCCGTATCCCTGTAGATCAGGTGTATGTGGGCCATGCAGAAAATGGCTGGTTTGTGGCTGAAATGTATTGTATAGGAAGGTTTTATGCGATTGGAGGTGTAATGATATTGGGTACGCAGTATTTTAATTCACTGATGTTATGTTAACTACAGTAAAATGGAGAAGATTAATCCTTCTTTGGGTAGTAAACAAGGAACCCTTAAAGTTACGCTATGTCCGTCTGTCTGTCTGTCTTGCTGTCCGTTTGCGGTTTAGCGCAAAAACTATTGGTACTAGAGACTTGAAATTTGGCACAAGTATGCACCCTATTTACGCCGTCAAAGTGGTAGAATTAAAACGTACATGTAACGTGCGGATAACATTTGTATTTTTCGTTTTCTATGTAGTGCGGGATATCGTTGGATAGATCTTTTAAAAATGTTACAGTTGTGCAAACATCATTTTCGATTGAATTAACTGTCCGTGACTTATTAAGCTTTAAGGTGCCAATTTTCGTTAGAGTCAAGTGTTTCCTCCCTCTACCAACTAAAAGGTTGTTGTTAGAAATTCAAACGTTACGGCAATAGTAGCTACATAATTTAACGAAATCAAAAGGAAAACGATCACACTTAAGTTGGTTTCACTAGTTTGCGAGTAATAATCGACCAATTGTAATACTCTTGAACAACTCCATAGAAAACATTTTTTTTTTCATTGCATTAATCAAAACTAAAAACAACGGAACCCTACACTGCGCGTTGCCCGACACGCACTTGACCGGTTTTTTACACCTAGCACAGTTCAAATAACACACTCTTATGCAAGAAGTACCTATATAAAAAATACTTCATAAAATAAATTCAATTTTTTAATCAAAACTTTATACCCGGAACATATTTTTGCATTTTTCTAGCTAGCGTTATACAGCACCAACACTTTTACATTACATTTACACATTTTCGAAATATAAAAAAATATTTTGGGACATTTAATTACACTCGGTATTCAATTTTTTGTTCAGATTGATGTTAAGTGGTGACTGCAGTCTATAGACATCTACACGAAAACTACATGTCAAAATGCAGTTGTATTGCCACCCCTAAGACCTAAGTATATATTTATATATATAATACTAGCGGCCCGCCCCGGCTTCGCCCGCGCTGCTCTGCTCCTATTAGTCATAGCGTAATGTAAGCTATCCTATCTCTCAAGTTGGATCGAATTGCACATGGTGTGCTAATTTTATTATAATCGGTTAAGTGGTTTAGGAGTCCATTGAGGACAAACATTGTGACACGAGATTTATATATATATATATATATATATATATATATATATATATATATATATATATATATCATTTTGATGCGTAGGCCTTCTTTAACTTCTTCCACTTTTTCTGTAACTCCGGATCGTTAAGCAAAACGTCTTAGAAACAGATGGCGCTAGTATGAAATGACAAAGGTTTCATTTTTTTCGGACAGTTTTCACTCAGTTCCTGTCCGCTGCCTTCTAAATTCATCGCATCTTGGCATTACGGACTAGTCTCCTAGATTCTCAGGCTCTCCACTGTAACAAATGCTATCTTGGTCCACTTGACTCCTTACAAAGACGCGCCGTTCGTAATGTTTACGACCCAGACTTACTGACAGGCTCGAACATCTGATCCTGCGCCGAGACATTGGGAGTCTTTGCGTTTTATACCGTCTCTACAATGACGAGTGCTCTGTTGAACTGTTCGACATGGTGCCACCGTCTCTTTTCCTACACCGTACTACCCGCCGAAGAGAGAAGTTCCACTCTCACCGACTGGACACCTGGCAATGTTCAACGGTGCGGTTTTTGCCCAGAACGTGTAAATTGTGGAATGAGCTTCCCTCTGAGGTGTTCCCTCGGAGCTACAATATGGGGTTCTTCAAAAAATGGTATCAAAAGAGTCCTTCAGGGCTGGCAGCGCGTTGGCCTCTGGTGTTGCAAATGTTCATAGGCGACGGTGACTACTTTTCATGAGGTGGCCCGTCTGCTTGTATGTCAATCCTTTGACATAAAAAACATGCTCTTGAACCTGAAGTCTGATGCACGAACTATGTGGCTTTTTTTATGTTACGGAAGTGGCAAACAAGCATGCAGTTCACATTGATGTTAAGTGATGACTGCAGCCTATAGACACCCCACACAAAGACCGGCTGGATCAGTTCCCTTCCTAAGAACAGTCCATTTATTACTTACGAATCCACATGCAAGCGGGCAGGGGTCACTGGGAACCACGCTAATACCATAGTAGACTTGGGCAGTAGCTTCGGCTAAGGATGGCGTAGCCTTAGCTTAGATAGCAGCCACCGCAGCAGCGAGGCTGACGTCAGAGGGGTCAGGGGTCTTGCTGTCTGGCTGTTGCTCGACAGGGATCCATCAACGTGAGCCAGCATCACCAAAGCCAGCACTGCACCGTTGTGTGAATAAAGGCATCGAGTTCAACGGGTTGGAGTCTCCGTTATACCGCGAATCAATATCCGTTATTTAGGGACAAATATTTGTATGGCCTACGGATATTTGTTTCGGGCCTGGGTGTTTGTGTTGTGTGTGTGCAACGACTCCCACGATACAGGTTTATACCTAGTGCAAGCGTAAGCGTATTTTATTTAATATGACATGGGGCTGAACTTCCTTTACTTAGCTTTACTGGTGGTAGAGCTACAGTGACGGAGCTCGCGGGCGTAGGCATCACCGCATTACCTAATATACTTGCCGCTAAATGGTAGTGTTCAGCACTATCGTGTTCCGGTCAGGTGGTAATGTACAGCCCTGTAATTTCCGGCACAGAGGCATAACATCTCAGGCCTCAGGAGTGGTAACGCATCTGCAATTTGACCTTGGTCTTTTTGTAAGTGACTATAGGCTGCAGTCATCACTTAACATCAATGTGAATTGGAAGCTTGGCTGCCACTTCCATAACATAAATTAAAAAAAAAATTAAAAAACTGATACCCCGTCAACGAACCCGTCTTAAAAAGCTGTCGATATTGTTATTGCTGTCGATTTTTAATGTCAATGGAGGTACCTATATAGGTATATCTCCTCATACGCCAATTGCCCGCACCGTGATGGTCCAGAGACAGAAAGCTACCACCATATCAAAAATCTGTATGAAGAGAATGATGAATGTTGAAGAAGCACTTCAGGTGTGTCAGGACCATCCCGGTCCTGGATCTGGCGCTCCACAGTACTCCACACTCTTTGCCTATCCATAAGGGAACTTAGCGAAAAGCTGCATACAAATAAAAAAAACATAAAGTTAATTTTCAACTAAATCTATCCTACAAGTTCGTAACTCCATACAAACTCAACGATATAGCCTATTCAATTACAAACGACCTTCGCCTAACAACACCTCATTAAAGCTAGCCAAAGATCAACAAAGCTATCCCGGCTAATTTTTAGCCTCGCGATCATTAAGCTATCCCCCTTAACACGATCGCCGCAAATTAATCGGGCCCCCTCCCGCTCGTTAGGTGCGGGGCGGGGGGGAGGGTGCGGACCACCGCTGCGCCTCTGTAATCTGGGAGCGCTGTGCAGGGCCTTTGTTCGTGTGCCAGTTTTGTTTTCTTGTATAATTTATTATGTGAACATTTGAGATTCTCAAGGCGAATACGCCTTGAGGTTTATGACATAAATCCGTAAAATTATATTCGACATTATATTTTCGTGTATTTATTTTTTATAAATTTTATTTTAACATCAGCACTCACATTAAATAAATTACATATCGGCTACTTTTCAGTTGGATACCGAACAATATATACTATGTATGTATGTATGTATCTTCACGCCAGGTCCCTAACTGGGTAGGCAGAGAGTGTAGTGCGCCAGATATCCCGGTTCTGACAAACCTCTCGTGCCTCGTCTACCTTCATCATTCTCTTCATACATGCACGCCGATTCCTAAGACTTTTGACCCCACCATCAGACAGAACTCGACCTATTTGGTCATGGTAGGTAAGTCTTGGTCTTCCTGGGCCTCTGCAACCATCCACATTCGCATTGTATATCTGTTTCGTCATTCGCTCATTCGACATTCTTTCTATATGCCCGAACCATCGGAGCATGCCTTTTTTCATTTTTACACCGATACTATCATTCACACAAAGTCTCTTTCTTACATCTTCATTACGAACGCGATCGGTGAGTGATACACCACAGATCTTGCGCAAAGATCTCATCTCGACCGCGTTCAACTTACTTTCCTGCATACCCAGCTCTCGCTTCAATACATACTACTTCCTACTTATACTATAAATGCGAAAGTTTGTGAGTATTGATGGATGGATGGATGGATGTTTGTTACTCTTTCACGAAAAAACTACTGGACGGATTTGGATGAATCTTTACAGTAATATAGTTTATACATTGGAATAATATAAGTATAGACTACAATTGACAATGATAAAAATACACGCGGACGAAGTCGCAGTCAAAAACTAGTACCACATATTCCTTGACTGGGCATCACACTCAGTCATAGGAGTTGTGGCTACTTACTCGGAGAAGGAGAAAACTTTCTTAAAATTTGTAATGAAGTATTTCGAATGTTGAAAACTAACTCAAAACTAAAATATAGGATTATGCATGTCACAGAAACACATCAAACAAATGACATATATTTTAATAATAATGCATTAGTTACTCATGTTTTGCTCGCTTAAATAAATACACAAGCATCAAATTTGGTTTAAGAAATATACAGTTAAGCACGCCAATAAAGGCGATCGCAAATATTTTTTTCTTCCCACTTTATTTGAACCGCGGTGTGCCTCCAAAATTGAGTTGTACGGCTTTCGCGTACTTTTTTTCAACTTTTTACAATTCCCCGGCGGTCCCCCGTAATCACTTGTGTGTTTGTTTATTTATTTACCGTACACCGTGCGCCTGCGCAGGTTTGTTGGACCTGTTACTTTATAGCGTTTCGCTCCACTTTGATAGATTTTACTATTACTTTAATAATTAATGAGGATGAAATTAATGTAAAAAATATTATTAGGTACTATTACAATTTATTAAGTTTTACTTCTGTTCGAAATAGCTAATGAATGAAGGATAGAATTAGGTTCTCACATAAGTTTTTTAAGCAAATAAAAAACTAGGTACCTACCTACTTTACTGAGCTCGTGTCTTGGATTCGATAAACATAGTATTGTCAGGTCAACAGGATCAAACTCTCGGATCTAGCAGTAGTCTTAGCGTTCTCTACTGCTAAATATGATGATCAAGCGACACTTAGGTACCGAGGTGTTTACATGACTAAAAATAAACGGAGACTTTGTGTGGATGCCAACAGACTTGACTTTTGACATTTTCTCGAATAAGTGTATCGAAGTGTAAACAACAGCAACCTCTTTGGCGACCCGGTTAGTCCAGCGGTGTGAGACGACCGTTTGATTCGAAGGGTCGCGGGTTCGATCCCCGCAAATATTGTTGCCCGCCCTTATTTGTTTCGGGTTAGGGCGTTTGTGTGTATTGTGTATGTATAACGGCACCCACGACACAAATGTATACCTAGTGTGGGTGGTGTTGTGAGTGTAAGCGTAAGTATTTTAGACGCATATTTAATACGCTAAAATACTCAGTAATACCTATTTATTAGGGAGTCATACATTACCACGATAGAGCTGAACTTTTTTTTATTTAATGAAAGTGGCAAACAAGCGTACAGTTCACATTGATGTTAAGTGATGACTGCAGCCTATAAACACTTACACAAAGACTCATAATGCAGATGCGTTACCACCCCTAAGACCTCTTTGATAAGTTATTACGGGGCCGTGCATTCCCATCTAACTGGAATACGATAGCGCTGAACCATTTAGTGGCAGATTGATTAGATAATGCGGTGGTGCCTACGCCCCCGAGGTCCTACACTAGAACTCTACCACCAGTAGAAACTCTACCATATTCTCCATTACATATAATTATTTAGACGTCAAAAAAAAAAACGTTAACGTTCACGCCTGTAATCCCCGAAGGGGTAGGCAGAGGTAAATGCATGCATTCAAGCAGACATGCAAACACCCACGATTCGCCGGTTACGTTTTGGCCCATGAAACAGGTGGCGAGCCTGTTTCCATCTCCAGGCACATTACCAAACTTCGAGGTACTTGGAAATTTCCAGAAAATGGAAAAATCCCAATAGAACCAGTGATATAGGACTTTACACCATTATCTCTGATAACCCCCTACCCGGGAATCGAACCCAGGACCCCAGGGTAGTAGTAGTGGCCTGCTACTATGCTACCGAGGCAGTTAATTAGAGTTTACCTTGAGAATTATTTAGAGTTAAACTTTTTTACCTCAACCAGTAAGTAACCCCTAAGTCTTTACTGGTGGTAGAGCTCCAGTGACGGAGCTCGCGGGCGTAGGCACCACCGCATTACCTAATATACTTGCCGCTAAATGGTAGTGTTCAGCACTATCGTGTTCTGGTCAGGTGGTAATGTACGGCCCTGTAATTTCCGGCACAGAGGCATAACACCTTAGGCCTCAGGAGTGGCAACGCATCTGCATTTTGATCGCTGGTCATTGTGTGGGTGTCTAAAGGCTGCAGTCACCACTTAACATCAATGTGAACTGTATGCTTGTTTGCCACTTTTATGACAGTAAAAAAAAAACTTCCAGATATTTACAAAAGTATATAAAAACGTTGTAATCTAAACTAATATTATAAGGAGGTAATATTATTTGTTTGTTTGTTTGTAAAGAATAGGCTCAAAAACTTCGGGCCCTATTTTAAAAATTCTTTAATAAATCACTTTTTAATTATTTTGATTAAAACCGAGTTGAACATTTTTGCAACCGATTTCTGGGTTACATACCAACATTTTAAGGGTAAGTGAACGTGAGGCATTCCGCTTCTTTATTTAGTTTTTTTTTTTTTTTATGGAATGGGCAAACAAGCATGCCGTTCACATTGATGTTAAGTGATGACTGCAGCCTATAGACACCCACACAAAGACCGAGGTCAAAATGCAGATCCGTTACCACTCCTGAGGCCTAAGGTGTTATGCCTCTGTGCCGGAAATCACAGGGCCGTACATCACCACCTGATCATAACACGCCTACGCCCGCGAGCTCCGTCACTGGAGCTCTACCACCAGTGGAAAAAGGACTTTACACCGTTATCTCTGAAAACCCCCGGGAATCGAATCCAGGACCCCAGGGTAGTAGAAGTGGTAACTTTTTTTACCTCAACCAGTAAGTAACCCAAGATTGCCACAAAAGTATATAAAATTGTTGTAATCTAATAAATAATCGGAGTGCAACGCCACGCCGGTGGCAGTGCCCGCGGCCACGTCACTTCGTCAATGGTAATAAATCACTTTTTAATTATTTTGATTAAAACCGAGTTGAACATTTTTGCAACCGAATTTTGGGCCACATACCAACATTTTAAGGGTAAGTGAACATGAGACATTCCGCTTCTTTATTTTGGTTTGTTTTTTTTTTATGGAAGTGGCAAACAAGTATTCATTCCACATTGATGTTAAGTGATGACTGCAGCCTATAGACACCCACACAAAAACCGAGGTCAAAATGCAGATGCGTTAGCACTAATGAGGCCTAAGGTGTTATGCCTCTGTGCCTGAAATTACAGGGTCGTACATTACCACCTGACCGGAACACGATAGTGCTGAACACTAACATTTAGCGACAAGTTTATAGGTAATGCGGTGGTGCCTACGCCCGCGAGCTCCGTCACTGGAGCTCTACCACCAGTAAAAATTTCGAAATTAATTCTTGAAATGATTTGAAGTACTTGTTTACCGCATTCATGACACAGTAAAAAACGTGCAAATTCGTCAATATTTTCAAGTTAAAACATTTTTTTAACCCACCCCCATTTCCCACAGTGACAATCACTGCGTGACTTCCGACAAACGTGGAATCGTCCAAAAAACATCAAAGAAGCACCGATACGTGTCTTTTGCTCGTTCGGACACCTTTGGGGGACAAAGAGTACCCCAGTTTTTATTGTTTAATCTCCCACAATTCGGTTTGAACACGTCCGATATATAAATAGTTGGGTGAACTATGCGAAGAGTCCCTTTTGTTTTGGTGTTCTATGGATTTTTAATTGAGCAATTGTAATTGTGAATAATTATTATTGTTTAGTTAATGGATTTGGTCCTATAGAAAGTTTTTTACTAGTGGTAAAGTCCCAGTGTAGGAGCTCAATGTGAACTAACCATAATAGGCTATCTGCCGCCAAATGGTAGCGTTCCACAGCAAACAATTGCATTTGACTTTTTTTTTTTTTTTTATGTTATCGAGTTGGCAAACAAGCATGCAGTTCACATTGATGTTAAGTGATGACTGCAGCCTATAGACACCCACACAAAGACCACGATCAAAATGCAGATGCGTTACCACTCCTGAGGCCTAAGGTGTTATGCCTCTGTGCCGGAAATTACAGGGCCGTACATTACCACCTGACCGGAACACGATAGTGCTGAACACTACCATTTAGCGGCAAGTATATTAGGTAATGTGGTGGTGCCTACGCCCGCGAGCTCCGTCACTGGAGCTCTACCACCAGTAATACATGGATGTTGAGTGATGATAGCAACCGATAAACACCCACACAAAGACCAGAGGTCAAAATTCGATGCGTTGCCAACCCTTAGACCTTAATCGTCATGTCTGTGTGATAGTTATTACGGAGCAATACATTACCATCTAACCGAAACAATATAGTGCTGAACACTACCATTTTGTGGCAGATTTTTGTACCTTCACGTCAAGTCGCTCCCACGGTAGGCAGAGAGTATGGACCGCCAGATATCCCGGTCCTGACACACCTCACTTGTTTCTTCTACGTTCATAATTCTCGTCATACATACACACTGCACACCGATTCCTAAGACTCTTGACCCCACCTTCATTATTACAGTAAAAGTGGGGTTTTTCTTAATCAACATTTTCACAAATAACTATGAACATGCTAATCCATTAATTTTTTTTTTTTTTTATGTAATAAAAGTGGCAAACAAGCATGCAGTTCACATTGATGTTAAGTGATGACTGCAGCCTATAGACACCCACACAATGACCAGAGGTCAAAATGCAGATGCGCTGCCACTCCTGAGGCCTAAGGTGTTATGGCCTCTGTGCCTGAAATTACAGGGCCGTACATTACCACCTGATCGGAACACGATAGTGCTGAACACTACCATTTAGCGGCAAGTATATTAGGTAATGCGGTGGTGCCTACGCCCGCGAGCTCCGTCACTGGAGCTCTACCACCAGTAAACTAACTACTTCCCCCACCCTGAGAACCTATCCACCATTATTGAAAAACCAAGATCGGTTTCAATCATAAAAATCTTTTATCAAACAAATACTAACCGAATAACAAATCAAGTTATTTGAAGGTAGATACATCAGTATACGTCAGCAGTAAATGTTTATGCATACGCCGGAGTATAGCATTGTGAACAAAATGGCGGTACGGTGTCCCGGTGGACGTTGCGTCTCGTCTTGAAACTATTCGATGCAAATTCCCACATCGACCGTGTGAGTGGGCTTAAGGTATGAGCGGGAAGCGAAATTTATAAGCAATATAAATTTAAGGACTAGGAAGGACTAGGCATCAATGTCAACGGCGAATACATCACTCACCTTCGGTTTACCGACGATATTATAGTCATGGCAGAGTCGCTGGAAGATCTCAGCACAATGCTCGAAGACCTCAATCGAGTATCCCAAAGAGTGGGCCTTAAAATAAACATGGATAAGACCAAGGTCATGTTCAATTTTTTTTTATGTCAAAGCATTGATAACCAAGCAGACGGGCCACCTGATGGAAAGTGGATACCGTTGCCTATGCCAGGAGAGTTGCCAACGCACTGCCAGCCCTGAAGGACTCTTTTGACGCCAGTTTGTTCTCATCATCTCTCATGTTCTCATCATGTTGTTGGTTCTCATCTCTCTGATACGCATGATACGATCAGGAAAAGATTCGTTGGAATAAAAAGACACTCGTCACAAGTCGTTAAACCTTGTCGGAGTCCTTATGGGCGGTTTGAAAACATCCGACAGCGGGTTGGCCACTAACCCGTATCTCCACCAACTCGCAGCGTGGTGGAGTAAGCTCCAGGCCTCCCCCAAAAAAGGGAAGAGATTCGTGCCCAGCAGTGGAACGTATAATGGGTTGCCATTATTATTATTAAAAAGACACTTTTTGCGACTGTGTTAATTTTTTTTTATCGTTATATTTGTAATCTAAAAGAAAGATGTCGGGACGTGACGACCCAATCCCAGTGAAGGAGAATTCTTCCGCTAGTACAGTCAGCAAAATAATGGCAATCAAACCAATAGCGGTAGTAAATTCCTATATGGGCGTCTCGCGATAAAACTACCGCCAATGCGATCCAATAGGGAATATTCTCCTCGAATGATGCGCATCACGATTCAATATTGAACATACGATTGATGATTGATATAGATTAAACATGCAGCAGACGGTTTCATACTTTTGAAATCTTCCTCACTACAAGTGGTATTTGAAAACCGCATCCTCTTATATCTTGGACTGCTGCTCAAGGAATGCTCGGCATGCAATATTCACTTCTATGGTGTAAGCCGACTTTAAATAGCAATGTTGGCCAATGAAGGATTATGTGATCGAAGCTATTGTTTCGACCATAACATTGGAAATGTGTTTAATATTGGAAACGACAGAAAAATTACTTGGATTTCGAGGTCATAGGTATTACCGCCGAGTATGGCCCAGTAATAACAATCACAGAGACATATTAGTTGCTTTTATCTGTTTAGCAACGAATTTCAGACTGTTGCTTTTATCTGTTTCGCAACTAACTTCAGACTGTTGCTTTTATCTGTTTAACGTCTAACTTAAGACTGTTGCTTTTATATGTCGGTGTGCGCAAATAGTAGAATTAGGTAGATTGATTCCTTTTTGAAAATTAACTATCATCATTTTTTAAAAAAGAAGTGTAACTTACTAGGGGAACATGGGGTCATGGGAGTCCGTGGTAATAAGAGTCACCTATATATCCGTGAATCTATACACGCGAGCAATACATAAACTACCTCCCCATCCCTGCATTGTATCCCCGCCATCGCCTTGGATGACTTAAGTTTGTAGGCGCCTGCGCATTTGAGATATTATTATGATAATGTTTTTTTTTATTTGTTAGTTTTATTATTTTACGTTGAATTGGAACAAACGTTAACACCCGTATTCTAAGTCGTAATCTCGACCTTAACTCAATCTCACTTAATGGAATTGGTATTCTTAGTTATAACTAATTACGTCAACTCGACATTCTGCCTCCGTTTGAGATAAGAAAGCAACTGTCAAACTCCAAGGTAGCTCACCACCTTCGAGATGTCCTCATAAAGTATTCTTAGCTGAGTATGAGTCAAACAATTTTTCAAGTGACTTCTTAGAATATGGGTTCTCATAATTTACACGTATATCGTAACAATTATGTATAGTGTGGAAAGAATCAATTATTTACAAATTCCTCCATTTTCCCATTTCAAAAGAAACTGAGAAAAGAATGAATTTGGTCGTCATAATAGAGGTTATTCACTTGGCAGAATTCCAAGTGCAGTCAATACTGAGAAGAACTCCGCCACTGAAGAAACTCAGTACAGTTTTTTTGAATTAAAACTTAAATCTAATACAGTCTGTAATTACACAGTACGTCATGTTTTCGAAATAGCCGTAATGTAGATGTCTATACGCTGTAGGCTGCATTCATCACTTATGAACATCAATGTGAGCTGCTTGCTTGTTTGCCACCGTCCATCCATAAAAAAATAACTTACCTACGTCATCGAAACGATACAATGTAGCGAGTGGATTAGAAACAGGAAGCAAAATGCAAATTCCACTAGTTCCCGACCTACAACTGTGTGCAGATATACGCGCATTAGAAATAATGGTCGCTGGGCTACATTAATTATTTATCAGCCAGGATAAATCTGTTATGATTTGTTAGTACTACTTTGTAATATAGATATACATCGGATGTAACTAACTAGTACGCTCGCGGCCTTGCGTTTGTTACCTATGTCTTTGTCACAGTCCAATCTATCACCCTAGGAATTGGTAATTGGGAAGAAGTGTAATAGGCCGTGGGGCCAGTTTCAATAGCCCCACGTAGTTGATAGAACTCATAGAGCTGCTGCCCATTCCGCATTGTTATTTCTACTACCGCCTCCACCTGAATTTCCCGGCACAGAGGCATAAACTTAGGCCTCAAGAGTGGTAGCGCATCTGCATTTGACCTTGGTCTTTGTGTTAGTGTCTATAGGCTGCAGTCATCACTTAACATCAATGAGAACTGCATGCTTGTTTGCCACTTCCATTATATTAAAAAAACATTGACAGGTCACCAGTAAAAAGATATTAAAAACACGGAAGTTTCCACTTCCTTTTGTCCAGAAGTCTTCTCGCAAAGCGAGAGCAGCCCACTGCTATAACTATTGACAGGTAAATAGGAACATTCCAATAGCAATGAACTGGGAACTTTCACACATTGGCCACCGCGAGGAGGCTTTGCAAAAAAGGGACGACGACATAAATAAAATATGCAAAACGATACCTCGTTCGCATTATGGTTAGTTCACATTGGTAAGACAGAAACTGTTCAGTTACTGTGCAAAGTTAAGATGTTAATTAAATAAACACTGGAACCTTCAAAACTGACAAACGTGAATGTGTGAATAGTAGAAGGTGTGTAAATATTATAAAAAAAAAGAAGCGACGAATTGATAAGCTCCTTTTTTTTCGAAGTCAGTTAAAGTATATGTTATTGTAATTATATCTGCAATAACATTTGCGAATGACATATTATACAAAAAATGCTATTGGTCCCAGAGAACTTGATATCGCATTAGATATATAAAAAAAATGTTTACCAGTTGTTATTTGTGTGAGTTTCATAATTATTTGTATTTTTTACCTTAACTTAAAATTTTGAAACCAATAAATACATTTTCTTTTATTTTTTTTTTTAATAAAGATTTATTTTTTATTTTTAATTTAGGCTAAGTAAGTCCTTTGTCCTCGCCGATTGCTCGGTGAAGTAGACTAATGTCGTCTCGAGACGAGTCGCCTACGTACTACGTCGCTTAGGTACAAGTATTTAATTAAATAAATCACATAAAGGTACCCACAACACAAGTTTATACCAAGTGTAGAGAAATGAATGTATGTGTATTTTTTAATTTTTAGATTTGGAATGAAAGCTAATGTGAAGTCAGCATTAATCCGAATGTTTTCCCACGGTGCGCGCGCGCAGCCGACTGCTTACGATTCGTAACGATCGATGCCCGCGATCGCGGACCGAGTTTACTTGGTTAATTGTTTGTAGGATTGCTATATATTTTCTATTTTTTTATGTAACGGAATTGGTAAGCAAGCATGCAGTTCACATTGATGTTAAGTAATGACTGCAGCCCATAGACACCCACACAAAGACCAAAGTCAAAATGTAGAGGCGTTACCACTCCTAAGCCCTAAGGTTTTATGCCTCTGTGCCGGAAATTACATGGCCGTACATTGCCACTTGACCGGAACACGATAGTGCTGAACGTGAATACTGCTGTTTAGCGGCAAGTATATTAAGTAAATATAAATGAATCGCGTATGGCCATGAAGCGCGCATGGCCCGGCGGCTGGTGTATGAAGCACGCATGGCCCGGCGGCTGGTGTATGAAGCACGCATGGCCCGGCGGCTGGTGTATGAAGCACGCATGGCCCGGCGGCTGGTGTATGAAGCGCGCATGGCCCGGCGGCTGGTGTATGAAGCGCGCATGGCCCGGCGACTGGTGTAGAGATCATAAGTGATCTACTCGGTTAAGCACCACGGGTGCGGTCGGGTAGTGTGATGGGTGACCGCTAGTGGCAAATTAAATGCGCGTTTCCGTGCTTCGGAGGGCACGTTAAGCCGTCGGTCCCGGTTGGATTGGAGCAGCGTGGTGGAGTAAGTTCCAGGCCTCCCCGTAAAAAGGGAAGAGACTCGTGCCCAGCAGTGGGACGTATAATGGGTTGCCATTATTATAACTATATTAGGTAATGCGGTGGTGCCTACGTCCGCGAGCTCCGTCTCTACCACCAGTTAAAAAAATGTGATGTTATGGTATTGGCAAACAGGCTCACAGTTCAAAGTAAGTAAGTGCAAGCAGCCTTTGTACCTCTACACTAAATCTGGAGTCAAATACGCAGCCCGCCCCCACTCCGTTCACGAATAACGCATTAAAGGAGATGTTGCAAAAATGTATGGACCTCCGGCCATGTATTGTACACAATATCATGAACAAGCAAAATTAATATAAACGTTTTTTACTGCATATTTTCACTTATTTAGCTTTGTTTGCAGTTACAAAACATTATTTGCAGTTAGAATTGCTACTCAAAACACTCACAAATATGGCGGGTAATGCCATTTTGACAAATTCCATTAATTAATTAATCGATTTCCGATTTGAATGAAAGTCATCGGAACTTCTTTAAATTGTTTTATATTATTTCGCATTAACACATGCTTGTGAAATATATTTTATTTTAAAGAAAAATGGAAAGAAAAATTTGACTTCAGGCGAGACTCGAACTCGCGGCCTACTGGGAATCTAGTCCAGCCGCTCTTTCAATTGAGCTACTGAAGTCCTGCCCGATTTGTCAAATCTTTCCTTCACATCTATTGCATTGCTTTATGATAGCAGCAGCGCCATCTATTGCCAACTATGCTAGTTAGGCAACCGATATAATAGACTTTGCAGTTTATTGAATATCGTACAGAAGTCGCTTTTACCCTTAATAATTGTTTTATATTATTTCGCATTAACACATGCTTGTGAAATATATTGTGTAAATATATAGTATTCTTTAAATTGATCGATTCGATTCATCGTTTTTTTGTTAAGATGTGATGCACTAGTAAGGTACATATAGCATTAGTTCTGTTTTATCTACATAGGTACTATCCCCAGCGTAGGCTGTACCGCCGCCATACTGAACATGGTTGAAAATGATAAAATCGTTTGAATGAAATGTGGTTGTAACTCTAAAACATGTTCTTGAGTAAATTAATTATATTTTTTTCGGATTCTTCTTTAATTTACCCATTTTTTGAGGTAGTGTACGAACCAGAGCCGAGCTCGCAACATCTCCTTTCCAGAAAGACCTTGCGGCAATATCTTGCCCATATTGTCTACGTTAACTATAGTTTTGCGCCGCCACTGCATCAGATGATTTAATTATTTTCCCATCAGCAGTTCCCAGACATACATCAGATGGCGAAAGTTGCTATTATGTCTATCCTATTTGCGATCTACCCTCTCATCCCGTGAACCGTGGCGGCTGGAGGTCACTTTTTCATGGCTGTAAACATTTAAACGTCCGAGTTGCATTAGATATAATAAAAAAAAACGGCTTCGATTTTTCGAAACATTGGATTACAAAAAATTTTTTTAAGTGGATTTTTTTTTGTCCCGTAATGGAAAATAAGCATACAGTTTACATTATGTATGTATGTATCTTCACGCCAGGTCCCTAACGGGGAAGGCAGAGAATGTAGAGTGCTAGATATACCGGTCCTGACATACCTCTCATGCCTCATCTACCTTCATCATTCTCTTCATACATGCACGCCGATTCCTAAGACTTTTGACCGCACCATCAGACAGAACTCGACCTATTTGGTCATGGTAGGTCAGCCTTGGTCTCCCTGGGCCTCTGCAACCATTGATTGGTACATAAGCATATGTTATTATATATAAGTAGTTATATATAGTAATAGCATAGATTAGCGTATAGTAAAATAAAATTAAATAGAATTAGTACAATAACAACGGTAGATATAAGCTAAGTAAACGATAAATAAAAATAGAAAAGTGTTAAAAAGAAAAGCATTAAGCAACATGATAAAAATAAGATTATAGAATAAGGCTAGCAGTAATATCCATCCTAGAATAAATAAAACTACAGATATACAAAGTCTCTAATTACGTTAGAGGTAAATGGTATAAACTCAAACAAAAAAAACCATTGATTGGTTGATTTGTTTTTTACATTGATGGTACCTAAGTAATACTGTGGCCTATAAACATCTACATGAAATCAGACATTTCAATATAATAAATAACAATAAGAGCAACCCTTGAGACATCCCACTGCTGGGCACGAGTCTCAGCCCTTCTTGAGGGAGGCCTGCAGCTTACACCACCACGCTGCTGCAATACGGCTTGGTGGAGATAAGGGTTAGTGGCCAACCCGCTTTCGGATGTTTTCAAACCGTCCATAGAGCCTCTGATAAGGTTTTAACGACTGCTATCTAATGATAGTCAGTAACCGGGACCGACGCTTTAACTTTCCCTCGGAAGCACGGAAACGCGCATTTGAATCTGCTAACTAGCGGTCACCCATCATACACACGACCGCGCCCGTACCGCTTAACCGAGTAGATCGCTTGCGATCTACACCAGCCGCGGGGCCATGCGCGCTTCTCAATATAGATGAAACCAAAGATTTTATTTTTCTGAGGCCTAAGGTTCTATGCCCGAAATAACAGGACCGTATATTACCACTTGACGGGAACGTTATGGTGCCGAATACTACCATTTAGGGGTAAGCAGATTAGGAAACTACAATTTCAGGCCAGAAATCAGAGCTAAGGAATTTCTCCAGGAACACGCAGCTTGAAAGGGCAGAATAAGAGACGGCTCTCCTTATGATGGCCGTAGCGCAAAGAGTCCTCCTTCATATTTATTGAAGCAACTGCATGGGGACCCGAACCCAGGCCTCACTATTAACCTCTGGCCTGTGAGGCTGTCCCGCCAACCGGTGCAAAGTCCCGTGTGCAGTCGCCGTGCCGGAGTAAGAGACCGGAGTGGGGCCAGGCGCCTGTGCACGGGGGGGATCGGGGGTCCTTCCGTCCCCCGGGCCAGCAATTTGCACCACCTCTGAGAGCAGATGGTCTAATTCACCGACAACTTTGTTCGTCGGGTGAGTAATGCGGTACACATCATCCTTCCCCTTTCCCGACGCTTCAAAAAAACAAAAATGGTTAAACAAAAGAAAAAATTTAGGCTTCTCTCAGCGGACACCCCCCGCCACATTTACTGTGGACATGTGCAATATTAGGGGTTTACAAACCAACCTTAACGCCGTCCATCTTCATCTGGAAATGGCTAAGCCGGCCCTACTCTTTCTGACGGAGACGCAAATATCCTCTCCACTCGATACTGCATATCTTACTTACCCCGGCTACACTCTGGAGAACAATTTTATTCGCCGCGCCGGGGTATGTCTGTATGTCAGAGAGGATGTCTGTTGTCGCCGTCTTGACCATTTTGACCATTTTGTTCCCGAATCACTGACTTCGCTGAAAGGACAGCTTATGACTTTGCGCTGGTTAATGGTCTCACACAAGTCGTAACCGGGTTCACCCGGATACCAGATGTCGAGGGCCACACCGCCTCTTTGCTGGATCTTCTGCTGACCTCACATCCTGCCAACTATCAGGTGGTGGTCGAGGCTCCTTTAGGATCCTCAGATCACTGCTTGGTACGTACAAAAACCCTCTTGTCGGTTCGGGCGCCTCTGCAGCCCTCCTCCACACGGCAAGTGTGGCATTACAGGTCAGCAGATTGGGATGGACTGAGGGAGTTCCTGTCGTCCTACCCATGGAGGCAGCTTTGTTTCTCGTCGGAAGATCCGAGCACGTGCGCCGAAGCTGTAACCGATGTGATACACCAGGGTATGGATTGTTTCATCCCGCACTCTGTTGTATCCATTGGCGGACGGTATCAGCCCTGGTTCGATAAGTCTTGTGCTGTGGCTTCTAACCATAAGCAGGAGACTAACCTGGACTGTGGCTCAAGCCTGCAAGGATCCAAATGCCTCCGACCTAAAGAGAGTACTCAACGCTGCCTCCAGGTCCTCAAAGCTGCGGATAGCCGGAGCAAAGCCAAGCATGTCGTTAGAGTTGGCAAGAAGCTAATGAGGCATCCTCCCGGGAGCCGTGCCTATTGGTCTCTTGCCAAAGCTATCGAAAATAATTTTTGTCGGTCATCTTTCCCACCACTGCGAAAAACTGTCGATAGCCTGGCCCACACGGCAAAAGAGAAAGCCGATCTCATGGACAGCCTCTTTGCCTCAAACTCGACTCTTGATGACATGGGTAACACAGCGCCTACCATCTCGCACTGTGAAAGCTCTATGCCTGACGTCAAATTCACTCAGAAGAACGTCAGGCGAGCGCTGTTATCCCTTGACGTCAAGAAGTCGAGTGGGCCGGATTCCGTCCCTGCAGTGGTGTTGAAGATGTGCGCTCCCGAGCTGACCCCCGTTCTGACGCGTAAAGTACCGTCTGCGTGGAAGATAGCCCTTGTGCATCCGATACCCAAAAAAGGGGATCGCAGTGATCCGGCCAACTACAGGCCCATAGCAATAACCTCCCTACTCTGCAAAGTCATGGGGCGTGTGATCAATACACAGCTGCTGCAGTACCTGGAGGATCATCAGCTGATCAGTGACCGCCAATATGGCTTTCGTCAAGGCAGATCTGCTGATGATCTTCTAGTATATCTCACGCACTATTGGTCTCACGCCTTGGACAAGAGTGGGGAGGCATTGGCTGTAAGCCTAGATATCGCTAAGGCCTTTGACCGGGTCTGGCATGGGGCACTTCTCGCGAAATTGCCATCTTACGGTCTTCCCGAGAGGCTATGCAACTGGACAGCCAGTTTTCTGTCTGAGCGTTTTATACAGGTCTTAGTTGACGGTCAACGCTCAGACAGACTACCTATCAACGCTGGTGTGTCGCAAGGCTCTGTGCTATCTCCCACGCTTTTTCTTGTGCATATCAATGAAATGTTGGAGCAAAACTCCAATTTTCATTGCTATGCGGATGATAGCACGGGAGATGCACACTATACAAGCCGTGCAAATGCCTCTCGGACACTTATCGAAGAAAGCAGGACTAGACTTGTGTCTGAAGTCGAGCACTCTCTGGAGCGGGTCTCAGATTGGGGTCGACTCAATTTAGTGCAGTTCAACCCCTCGAAGACACAAGTCTGCGCGTTCACCGCTAATAAAACCCATTCATTGTAGCACCACAGTTCCAGGGCACTCCGCTTGCCATTGGTAAGAGTATCGGTATCCTGGGCGTTGACATATCGAACGAAGTGCAATTTGGGAGTCACATTGAGTGTAAGACCAAGTTGGCATCCAAGAAGTTGGGGGTGCTTAACAAAGTGAGGCAGTATTTCACATGGGGGCAGCTACTACAGCTTTATAAGGCCCAAGTGCGGCCCCATCTGGAATACTGCTCTCATTTGTGGGCGGGAGCCCCCAAATACCAGCTTGGTCCACTTGACTCCCTACAACAACGCGCCGTATTGTTAACGATCCGGGACTTACAGACAGGCTCGAACATCTGAGCCTGCGCAGAGATATTGGTAGTCTGTGCGTGTTATACCGTCTCTACAATGGTGAGTGCTCTGTCGAACTGTTCGACATGGTACCACCGTCTCTTTTTCTACACCGTACTACCCGCCGAAGAGAGAAGTTTCACCCTCACCGACTGGACACGTGGCAGTGCTCAACGGTGCGGTTTTCTCGTTCGTTTCTGCCCAGAACGTGTAAATTGTGGAACGAACTTCCCTCTGAGGTGTTCCCTCGGTGCTACAATATGGGGTTCTTCAAAAATGGCGTCAAAAGAGTCCTTGAGGGCTGGCAGCGCGTTGGCAACTCCCCTGGTGTTGCAAATGTCCATAGGCGACGGTGACCACTTACCATTAGGTGGCCCGTCTGCTAGTCTGTCAACTTAATGACATAAAAAAAAAAGTGAAAGTCCCGTCAAAATCGGAGACACTCAAATTCTGTTTATTTGGATGTAAGTATGTATGTATGTATGGATGTATGGAGATAAAAGTAGCCTAAGTTACTCCTTATCACATCAGCTAACTGCCAATGAAAGTCCCGTCAAAATTGGTCAAGCCGTTCCCAAGATTAGCCCCGCCAAATACACAGACAGACAGACAAATATGTAAAAAATGTTGTTTTGGTACATATACCAAAACAATAAAATAACCGCTCATATGTATGTATACACGGTACATATACCGTGTATACATACATATGAGCGGTTATTTTAATATTGCAAACAGACACTCCAATTTTATTTATTTGTATGTATATAGATTTATTATGGAAGCTAGAATACAACATAAGACCTCAAAATTCTATGAAAATTTTAAGCGTCTACATTAGTTATAGCGGTAACAGAAATACATAATTTGTGATAAATACATAAATGTTAGCTTTCTAGCTATCACTATTTATGAGATACAGCCTGGTGACAGACAGACGGACGGATGGACAGACAGACAGACAGACAGACAGACAGCGATTAGCAGGATTAGTTATCCGTAGGGTCCGTTTTTACCTATTAGGTACGAAACTCCCTAAAAGATAGAACTAAGATACAGAATAGTCTAAAAATATTCGATACGATTCCTTAAATTGACTTAACTTTTTTATTTCTGAACCGATTCACATGAAACAAACATTAAATGTTAAGTGAAACTTACCACAATATATTAGTGAAAACTGCTAATCGAATAAGCCGTTTCTGATATTAGCGTGCACAAACACACAGACAAAAAGACATTTTTTTTTTTCGGGATAAAAAGTACCCAGTGTTGTGCGCCAAAGGTTAAAGTATAATCATACCAAGTTTCATTGTAATCGGACCAGTAGTTTTTGTATGATGCTTGAACAAACAGACAGACAGACAGACAAAAAAAATTCTAATCACATATTTGTGTTTGGTATCGATCTAATAACATCCCCTGGTATTTATTTTTTCAATATTTTCAATGTACAGAATTTACACTTCTACAGATTTATTATAAGTATAGATAAATGTTTTTGATGGGATACCCTTATTAATATTTTTTTACGAGATTGGAATGTCTTCGCATTCAACCGGCTCTCTAGGGGGAGAGAGTCGGGATATGAAGGACTGGAACCCTCTAAAACCACCTCGGTGCCGACTTCATTGCACAAAGGGGGGAGGGGATCCGGGTACACTAAAACACTGCTCCGGTTCCCTCCCACGCACTTCGCCTCCATAAGGCTCGTCCACGGGGACTCTGACAGTCCCATTCTGAGGTATGCTCAGAATGGGACTGTCACAACGACCTGCGGCTACCCCAGTCGCCGTCTTCCCGGAACCGCGAGAACCTTTAACCAGCATTTGGCGTCAGATTGATTCTACAACGCAGTGATGCCTCCGCCACTGGTTAACTACATGAACTATTATATAATAAACTAAGATTAAAAACCAAACAACTTTCTTCGATCAAGATGCCCGTTACGGTGCCTGCATTTGGCCCGATGAATGCTATCGTGTAATTAGCTCGTCTGGCGGCGCGCGCCGATGCGTGGAGTCCCGGAGGGTTCGGGATCGTGGGGTCGAACGCGAAAGCTGTAACGTGAATTGTCACTCCTGTATTCTACTGCAGGTTGAAAAATACTATTCACAATAGTCAATATTTCATCCGAAAGACGTTAACAGCGTTAGGTCTTAGGCCTCTTGTACACGACAAGAAAAGCCACCGAACCTATGTAAGAATTCGTGTTGTTTCTTCAAAAAAACTGTGTACACTATTTCGGCGCTGACCAAGAAAAAATCTTGTATGCGCTAGACACGACGCGTGAACGTTGCTGTGGTGTTAATGCGAAATAATATAAAACAATTATTAAGGGTAAAAGCCACTTCTTTACGATATTCAATAAACTGAAAAGTCTATTATATCGGTTGCCTAACTAGCATAGTTGGTAATAGATGGCGCTGCTGCTACCATAAAGCAATGCAATATATGTGAAGGAAAGATTTGACAAATCGGGCAGGGCTTCAGTAGCTCAATTGGAAGAGCGGCTGGACTAGATTCCCAGTAGGTCGCGAGTTCGAGTCTCGCCTGAAGTGAATTTTTTCTTTCCATTTTTCTTTAAAAAATAAAATATATTTCACAAGCGTGTGTTAATGCGAAATAATATAAAACAAATGTAATGATGATGATTACTGAAGATTATCGTTTACCAACAGCTCGATAAGATTATGCTTGGATCTCTACGGAAAAAGAATATTTAAACATAAAGCAACGGAATTCAACAGTTTCTCCCACACTGCATACTGCCAATATATCTGCATAGTTATTTTTTATACCTTCAAATCATTGTTTTATTTTTTCAATCCTTTACTGATGTGCCGCTGCTCGCAAATGATCATGTTAAGGCTCAGTTGCCAATATTTTTTTTATTCGTAAATTTTCGGCAGTTGTTTTTATTTTGTAGGTCTTTAAATTGTTACAAAGTGTGTGTCTATAAGAAAATAGTTTATACAAAAATTTTTAGGAGGAAAGTTGTCACATACCAAGTATTTTTGTAAAATAGCATCATAGGGTTTTGATTTATTAATAATCAAGGTAGAATTTGATTTTAACTAACCAGTTTTCTTGGCAGTCTATGCTATACCATTTGAATATCTCAAAGACTAACTTTTAAAAAATGTTAGAGTTTACCGTGTCACGGTTTGGTTAGATGGTAATATATGATCCTGTAATTGTCGCAGTAGCAAAACATCTCAGACCTCAGGGCTCGCAACGCGTCTACATTACGACCTTAGGTTTAAATGTAGATTCTTTTTCTTTTTCTTTTATGAAGGAATTGAAAGATTTGATGTATAAAATCTGTCAAATTTTATTTAAAGTAATTTGAAAAATAATTAATTGGTACCTATTGAATAATTATTATTATTGTAAGTCGTTCGGTATAGATAGCTTGTAAACTGACAATGCAAAAGTGTCCTTGTAGACCAATTTGAAATAAAATATTTGAGTTTGAAGAGATATCTATAGTCTGTAGCATTTACTTACTATCTATGTGAACTGCATGCTAAAAACTATCACAGAGATATAACAACTTAGGTCTCAGGGATGGCAATGCATCTGCATTTTGACCTCTGTTTTTATGTAGACGTCTATAGGCTGCACATCACATCATCTGCATGCTTGTTAGCCACCTTCCTTACATAAAATATTGGAAACTGCTTCCCCTTAACAGCTACCGATATGCATAAAAAAGGTAAACTATAAGAGATTTATTGTTCTATAACGAGACCTAGATTAGACCGCGCCGAATTGAGCCAGTTCTTAGAAAAACGGACATTTGTGTATATTAAGGACCTACAGCTGATTTTAAACAATTCATTAAGAGCTGTGATTCAGATAAGGTAGGGGATAATATATTGCATTTTTAATTCGCTCGGCGGTGGTAATCTCTAAATTACGAGAATGAAAAACGAGGGTGCTCCAGTTCTTTGATGTTTGATAATTGAAAACGTTTTAATATAGTATGTTCTAAGGTTTTCGTGGGCTACACTCATTGAAATAAAACTAGTTTTCGGATTTATCTCGCGTATATTAAACTAAAATGATTATTTAAAATCGAACCCGACGTTTGGGTGCTTTTCATATTCCGTGGTCTCGGGAAGATTGTGGTGTCATTAGTCTGACAGCAGTTTGAAAAATTATTATGTGCAGCTACCTCCATCTATTTCGCAAACGTCTTGCGTAGCGTTCAGGATTAACACAAAAGTTGACCACGGAAGCTGAAAAGCGACCGAAGCTGAAACGTCGGGTTGGATATTAAATAATCAGTTTAGTTTAATATACGCGGTCCTAAATTAAATGTTGCGTAGTTAGCGCAAGACCTAAATAATATGTTGGCATGGATGAAATGTATTGTTTACCATTAAGAATATTGTAATGTGTAAAGTGTAGTATGCAGCGCCCTCTGGCTGACGACGGAACGTCAGTGTCGCGGCTCCAAAGGTGAGATTACGTAGTCGCGATGTTACTTTTGGTTCTCTATCGCATCGTACGCGAATTAAAATGTGAGAATGTTTTACTGAACAAATATGCTTTATTAATAAAACAAGTGTTCATATAATTTGGGTGAGGGAACTCTTCTTTTAAGTTGTAGTAACTTGTGTTAGAAGAATCCCCTCTCAGCTGCGGTGTTTCATAGTATTAAATCCCTACTTCCCTACTAATATTATAAATGCGAAAGTAACTCTGTCTGTTTGTCTGTCTGTAACCTTTTCACGTCCAAGCGACTGAACCGATTTTAATGCGATTTGGTACAGAGATAGAGTTGACTTTGAGAAAGAACATCACAGGCTACTTTTTAAACGACAACCAAGCGGGTGAAGGCGCGGTCAACAGCTAGTTGGTAATAAATTTATAAAACTAAAATTACGAAAGCACTTTACGACGAGTACATTTTTATAACTACTTAACACAAATCAATTATTACTAAACAATATTATTACTAAGAGACTGCTTTGATAAATAATATGACTGATAATTTTCATGTCATGAATTGGCAGACAATAGGTATCAACAAAGCAGTACAATTCACATTGTGTTCATACAGTGAATACCGGCTCATTCTGTGATAGATATATATATACAAATCCGGGTATAAAATGTAGATGCATTGCCAGTTCTGGGATGTAAGCTTTTATACAGGATGTCCCAGAAATCAACGATAAACCGAAAACGGGTGATAGACCATGTCATGACAGTTATTAGAAAAATGAGAAAAAAAATATTGTCATGTGTTTTTAATAAAAAATAATAAAAAGGGTTAGTCATGACTACAATACAGGGGGGGAAATTAGAGATAGTAATATTTGTGGTCTTGGGACTTGAAGGATCATGTCGGTTTTTCAGATATTTTTTAAAATCCTAATATTATTAAAAATAATTGACACTTTTTTCTCATTTTTTTGTTAACTGTCATGACTTGTGGCCTATCCCGTTATAACCCGTGTGTGGTATAACCCGTTTTCGGTTTATCGATGATCTGTGGGACACCCCGTATATGTGTTGGAAATTACGGGGTCGTTAGAATACGATAGAGCACACAACCATTTTGGGGTAAGTAGATTATGTAATGTTTAATTGTAATTAAGTTCCGCCACTGGAGTGCTGGCATTTGAATCAAAATCGTCATCAAAAATGCATGACAAACAATAAAATAGGTTTTTTTTGTTAAAACAAGTTTAATAAAATTCTAATTCCTGGTATCTTGTTCCCGTAACATACTCAAGAAATATTTTAAAAAAAGTCATTATGCGTTATCTTCCTAAAATTAGTGTTTTTTGATTGAAAAGTGAATTCGAGTTGAGTCCCAATGGTACCTCGCCAAGCCGAGTTATATTTACGGGTGCGAGAGATATTAACCAAACTCGACCTACCCACCGGCGGTCGCTATATATACCGACCACGTGCTATTCGGGTGTTCTTTATGAATAGTTTTGCCAGATTTGGTTCTTTTTTCCACTAGTCTGACGGAACTGTGAACATCAAGTATTTCGTTGCGTTTATAGTGTTGACAGATAGGTAAAGCGCAGTAAAAAGGCAAGTAGATTTAACAGCATTTACAAAATAGAGTTAATAAACTTCACCACTTCAGCTGTAAGGCGAAGATTTATGTCCACAGCTGGACATAATCAGAGAATAGAATGGACACTTCGACGTCCCGCCCGATTTCCCCGCCTCACTCAACCTCCTCCCCTCTTATGGGATACGTTTGGTATTCTCTACGTGCTTCTCACACAGGTGCACGTGTAAATACACGTCACTGATTGATGTCTGTGTAACAGAGACCAAATTAAGCGTTTATGTGGAATTTTGGCGGAGTGTCCGCCGTGTGTCATAAGTCTTCGCCAAAGTTAGCTACAACAGTGTTGTGCGTCATAAGGGGAGAATATGTGAAATCGAGAGCTCTACCACCAGTAAAACACTGTTTACCCCACAATTGGGAATTTGAAAATAAAAAATGTATTGATTTTTTTTATGTTTTATAAAATTTCGTTATTAATTATATTGATGTGTCATGCGAAAAACTGAAAAAAAATTTCATTTAATTATCAGCTATTAAAAGTTGATAAAATTTAAATAAAAATCACGTGACTATGAACGCGCCACGATTGGTTACCCCTAATTGTGACGTCATAATGTTATAGCTGTTCAAGAATAGTACATTGTTTACGGCAATAACCTACATGTGACTTGACAATAATATCGAAATTGCTAAAAAAATTGTTAGTTGATTCCGTGTAGGTATGTGTGACAAAGGATTTATAAATAATATTCCTGATGTTGATATATTTATGACACAGACCAATCAGCCTTTTAAGACAACCAATTTTTTGACAAATGATGATCGGTTCAATTCTGCTTAAGTTCGAAAGTAAGTAAGTTTAATCTATTATATACATCTATGCAAATAAATAAAAATGGAGTGTCTGTTTATAATATTAAAATAACCGCTTTTTACTAAACGCATATGTACATATACCAAAACAATTTTTTTTACAATTTTTGTCTGTCTGTCTGTCTACCTGTTTGGCGAGGCTAATCTATGGAACGGCTGGACCGATTTTGACCAGACTTTCACTGGCAGATAGCTGATGCGATAAGGAGTAACTTAGGCTACTTTTATCTCCATACACTCCATACATACATACATACATAAATACCTACATAAAAATAAGTAGAATTGGAGTGTATCCAACTTTGACGGAACTTCCACGGGTAGGTAGCTGATGTAATATTAGGAGTTACTTTGGCTACTTTTATCTCCATACAACCATACATACCTACATACAAATTAATAGAATTTGAGTGTCTCCGATTTTGACGGGACAATCACTGGCAGAAAGCTGATGTAATAAGGAGTGACTTAGGCTACTTTTATACTAGCGTAGCGGCCACGACTTCATCCGGGTAAATACTGAACAATCATATTTTTTCTCACGTGGACGAAGTCGCGGGCACAGCTAGTAAGTAATAAAAATAATGTTATGAAATACTCGTACTTACATCGAAATGATCTTCACAACAAAAAAAAATCGATTTTGTCTTTGGATTATCACGGTGCACTGCTTGAAACCATTTATTTCGACGTTTTTCATCTTGGGGAACATTTAAAAACATTTGCTTTTGTAGTATTCGTTCATAATGGTACAAAACAAGAACGATAACTTTTAAGATTCGACATTTTCAATATAAATTTGTGTTTTTATATCAATGTCAACAGAATTAATTAGATCAAAACACTGTACGTATTGTCTCTGTATCAATTGCTATGAGTGGAAACTAACATTATGACGTCACATGCACTCGGGTTTGTTCGGGAGCGGTCGGCGTGTCTTCGGTACTGGATTCAAAAACTTATTTTTATTTTGATATATCTTATGAATTATTGCAAAAAAAAATAGTTTTGTTATAAAACTTAGGTATATACATATAATCTTTCTATTATCGGCAATTTTTTTTTTAAAACCCAATTGGCGCTGTAATAGAGCCAATGGTAGCTAGCAGCAGCTATAAGGCGTCACTAGCACTAATCTGTGGGATTTTTAATAGATCTTTAGATGATCTTTAACTGCCTTAGTAGCCTAGTGGTAGCATGCCACTATTAATACGCTGGAGGTTCTGGGTTCGATTCCCAGGTCGAGGGCTATCAGAGATAACGGTTTAAAATCCTTTATCTCTGGTTCTATTGGGATTTTCCGTTTTCTGGAAGTTTCCCAGTACCTCGGTGTTTGGTAATGTGCCCGGAGATGACAACAGGCTCGCCACCTATTACATGGGCCAACACGTAAACGGCGAATCGTGGGTGTTTGCATGTATGCTTGAATGCATGCATTGCGGGAATATAGTTATTAATATCTTATATAATTACTATTTTAATTCTCAATTAAGTTTACAAGCAATTCTCAATTTAGTTTTTAAGCAGGAAAGAGTATGAAAGTAAGTTGAACGCGGTCGAGATGAGATCTTTGCGCAAGATCTGCGGTGTATCACTCACCGATCGCGTTCGTAATGAAGATGTAAGAAAGAGACTTTGTGTGAATGATAGTATCGGTGTAAAAATGAAAAAAGGCATGCTCCGATGGTTCGGGCATATAGAAAGAATGTCGAATGAGCGAATGACTAAACAGATATACAATGCGAATGTGGATGGTTGCAGAGGCCCAGGTAGACCAAGACTGACCTACCATGACCAAATAGGTCGAGTTCTGTCTGATGGTGGGGTCAAAAGTCTTAGGAATCGGCGTGCATGTATGAAGAGAATGATGAAGGTAGACGAGGCATGAGAGGTTTGTCAGAACCGGGATATCTGGCGCTCTACACTCTCTGCCTACCCCGTTAGGGACCTGGCGTAAAGATACAACAACAACAAATTAAGTTCACTTTTTTTTGTAATGTAAGTGGCAAACAAGCATGCAGTTCACATTGATGTTAAGTGATAAATGCAACCTATACACACACAAAGACCAAGGTCAAAATGCAGATGCGTTACCACTCCTGAGGCCTAACGTGTTATGCTTCTGTGCCGGAAATTACAGGGCCGTAAACTAGACTGCCCAAAAACAAAACTTTTTTGTTGTGTTGTCTTATAACGATCTAACAAGGAGCCACGTTTTTTTCGTGCCTTGTTCAGGAGTTACTCTTCTACATTATTTCATTCGTAGATCGCCCAGCATTGGGCACATCTCAAGTGACGCAGCTCCATGCGATATACCGAACGGTACTGATCGTAATTACCGACTCGATAAATATTGATGCAGCGGTACCTTGCCACTGAAATTATGACCATTTTTACCATTACGCACTTAACGAGAAATGGCGGCGCGTGCAGGGTGGCCCGCTGCGTTGGTAATGCAGTTTGCTCTACTTGGGATAATGAGAGCTTTATAGTGGTCATAACGGCGCGATATATTCATTTAAAGAACCTGAATACTACCATTCGAAGGCAAATTGATAAGGTAGCTTAGTGGTTTTTACTGGTGGTGGAGCTCCAGTGACGGAGCTCGCGGGCGTAGGCACCACCGCATTACCTAATATACTTGCCGCTAAATGGTAGTGTTCAGCACTATCGTGTTCCGGTCAGGTGGTAATGTACGGCCCTGCAATTTCCGGCACAGAGGCATAACACCTTAGGCCTCAGGAGTGGTAACGCATCTGCATTTTGATCTTGGTCTCTGTGTGAATGTCTATAGGCTGCAGTCATCACTTAACATCAATGTGAACTGCATGCTTGTTTGCCACTTCCATTACATAAAAAAAAAAAAAATAATGAACCTGAATACTACCATTCGAAGGCAAATGGATAAGGTAGCTTAGTGGTTTTTACTGGTGGTGGAGCTCCAGTGATGGAGCTCGCGGGCGTATGCACCACCGCATTACCTAATATACTTGCCGCTAAATGGTAGTGTTCAGCACTATCGTGTTCCGGTCAGGTGGTAATGTACGACCCTGTAATTTCCGGCACAGAAGCATAACACCTTAGGCCTCAGGAGTGGTAACGCATCTGCATTTTGATCTTGGTCTCTGTGTGGATGTCTATAGGCTGCAGTCATCACTTTAATGACTTAACATAAATATGTACTGCATGATTGTTTATCACTCAATAACATTTAAAAAAGTAGTGCTCGCAACGAAACTCATTTCATCGGAGTGAGAATGATTCTAGCAGCCAGGACGACAAGATTTTTTTAAAACATGAAATTCTGATTTATTCTTATAAACGTATATTGCTTAGCAAAACTTATAACTTTAGCAATTTCTTTTCTATTTATTCTTAACATCATTACACTTTAGTGATCACCCGGAACTTTTCAGTTGATTTTTAAATAGACCTGTGGTAAATTGAACAATAACGTAGCTTCTCATCTGTAGTCCCCGAACTAGGCAGAGGTAATCTTAATATATATAAATCTCGTGTCACAATGTTTGTCCTCAATGGACTCCTAAACCACTTAACCGATTATAATAAAATTCGCACACCATGTGTAGTTCGATCCAACTTGAGAGATAGGATAGTTTAAATCTCAAATTATAGTCGCAATTTTAATTTATTGCTAATTATTTGTCTGTTATTATTTGACAGTCACAATTATCTGTTAACTCCAAATGATTCTAACAGATGTCGATACCTTTCGACTGGGTTGAGTAAGTAATCAATAGATGGCGCTGCTATGGTAAATCTACAAACGTGTCATATAAGCAACATTTAACAGCATAATTACCACGTGTTGTTGACGCTATAAAATTAATTAAATTTATTTTGTAGTGAACGAAATACCGTATAATTCAATTATTTCCACTTTTTAAATCTTTGGTGTTAGCATAGCCGGCCACGTCTATATATATAAAAATGCAACCCGTTTTCCTTGGTCACGGCATCACGCGTGAATGGCTTCACCGATTTGGCTAATTTTGGTTTTGAATGATTTTTGGAAGTCTAGGGAAGGTTTAAAAGGTAAGAAAATATGAAGAAATTGAAGGGAAACAGTAAAAACCACAATTTTATTTTTCCATACAAATTGTCCGTATCTATTAAACCTTTGACACCTTATTTCATTCTGAGGCAATACGAAGTTTGCCGGGTCAGCTAGTTAATAAATAAAGATAAAGAGATTTGATTATAAGATTTTGGCCCATGTAACAGATGGTGATCTTATTGAAATCGCCGGACACATTACCAAACTTCAAGGTATTGAGAAACTTCCACAAAATTAAAATATCTGTAACCCATTATTTCATCGAATCCAGGACCCCAGCAGTGTCTTGCTACCACTGGACAACGGCAGCAGTTAACAACAATTATTTAATTAAAATTTAGTATAAATAAAATTATACAAATGATTCAATTTAGCGTATCCTAATAAATATACGGACACACGCCAAAATGTTTTATTTATGAGTACTATATCTAAACACTAAACGAGATTTTTAGTCAAAACAGCTAAAAATGTCACTCACTTCATACAATCACGACGAAAACTCCATTATGACGTAAATATGCGGATCTATTGTCCAAATGCAAATTTTATAAAAGAATGCGATTCGACCTTGAATACTGTGATATAATTCCAAAGGAGCTCCTGAGAAAGGTCAAAAATTCACCTTTTAACACATATTTTATTATGCCTAATTAATGTGTTTCTATTTATACAAGCTCACTAATAAGAATAGAATATATATTTTATTGTAAGTTTAAAACGACCTTTATTGCGGTGATATAAAACTAATGCACTTATAAATTATTTAATAGGCTCGATTATAAAACTAATATACATGATTAGACTCTATATTATTCTTATGGAATATTATCCTAAATTAAAACAATGGTTGTTTTAAAATGCCCAATTTAAATGTTATCAGGTAGACACGTATTAATATGGAAATATCCAAGTCATTAGTGAGTCATCTGTAGAAATAACGAATAATACACTTTGTCAGTTTAGTAACTTTCAGGCTAAAATCACTTTCCCAAAAGGTTAAGCGGACGTAAATACATGTATCTAAGCACACAAGTGGTTTCATTCGCTGGTTACGTTTAATCCCATGTTAATTGCGGCGAGTCTTTTTTATATCGCAAACTTCGAGGGTGTCACTGAGAAACTGCTATAAAATGAAAAAATCGCAAGAACAGCGAGTTCATTCTTACCCAGAATTTGCAAATTAGGGAACAAACTTCCCTCTGAGATGTTACCCGGCCCAAATGTGGTGTTCTTCAAAACTGGCGTCATAACAGTACTTCAGAGCTGGCAACGCGTTAGCGACTCCCCTGGTGTTGCAAATGTTCATATGCAATGGTAACCACTTTCCATCAGATGGCCCGTCTGCTTGTCTGTCAATTCTTTAACATACGAGTAAAGTATATTTTCACAGAAATAATAACAAAAATGAAGGTAGAAATTGTCTAAGTATATTTCTTAGTTATTTTTAAAGGTGAGTTGATATTTAAATTTTACAATAATTAATGCAGGTGGAGCAACTTGAATGTTACAGTCATTATACCACCTCGTTTTACATAATATTTTGTCATTTCCCATCACATACACGTAAATTACCTTCGATGAAGACATCAAGCATTTCATCAAGTTTGTTCATGAATACACGCAATTCATGCGTATACGTAAACGACTTATCCCCGAGGTGGTAGGCAGAAACATAAAGTTGCCACTTTCTACGTCTTTAATTAAGGGGAATTTTTAATTGCACCTCTATTTAAAATTTAAGCAAACAACAAATATCCACTAATCATGTACCAGCACATCAAATAAATGTCTGTTTATCAAAGTAATTAATTGTATAACTAAATGTGTAGTACAAGAAAATGTCTAAAATATATCAAAATTAGCGACTCTATGTATCTAATTTTACTACGAAAATCTTGCTAAAACCACAGATATAAGCATTCTAAAACAAAATTACTCGCCATGTTACAAAAATACTGATTTGCACACTAAATTATCCAATATTACCACCGAATTACTAAAATGATTATCTAAAATTGCATAACAAAGAATGCATGGTTTAGGTTAGGTTAGATTTTGTTTTCTTTAAAATTTAATAGGTGACGTATTCCAAAAAAACAGATTAAATGTACCGGGGCACTAAAAGCATAATTAGATTTACTATACCAGATAGTAATGCAGTAAAATAGTTAAGCTTTAAACATCAAACAGTGTAGATATTTGATTTATTTGATGGGCAAATTTAGTGTGCAATTCAGTGTTTTTGTTAGCAATTTCGAATACTTTGATAGAAAAATGTGGATTGACAGTTGTAAGATTAAATACTACCCTTTAATTGATATTAATAATTAACTAAATTAATTTTGTTTTATATGTAATGATAGAGCCAAACAAGCACGCAGTTCACATCGCTGTTAAGTGATAGATGATGAAGAGACCAATAATAGACACTCACAAAGACCAGAGGTCAAATTGCAGATTCGTTGCTACCTCTGAAACCTTATTTGTCTCTGTGACAGTTATTACGGAGCCATGCATTACCATCTAACCGGAACACCGTGTAGTGCCGAACACCATGATTTTGCGGCAGATAGGTAATGTGGTGGTGCTTACACCCTCGAGCTCCTACACTGGAACTTTACCACCAGTAAAAATTATCATATTATTATCATCATGTCTGTTAGTGAATACACGTAATTCATGCTTATATTCATAACTTATCCACTGTGTGATAGGCAGAAAGAAAAAATTGCCATTTGCAAGGTGTTTTTTTAAAGCCTTATCAGCTATAAATTAGTTATCAATGGATGTCGTTTACCGATCCGTAAAATCAAAAAGTGAAAGAAAAAATCGACGCTCGGCTGTGGCTTTGGTATCTAAGTGGTAAAGCCTTCGTCGGCGTCGTGTGACACTTCCCTTCAAATTGGTCGAGAAGAGAAATGGCTGCCACATGCGTCATACTCGCGAACGGGTGCTGATTGTAAGGACTGATCTGTTATGATTTGCGGTTGTTATTTTCTATCACGATATTAAGCTGTTGATGAGTATTTGCGTATGTGTTTATGTGCAAATATTTATATGCCATGGACGTTCATATTATCTTTATTATAATAAAATTCTATTTAATAACATATTGTATGTATTAAATCTAAGGCTTTGACAAAAGAGCAACACGCTGTGTTTGTTGGGTAGCGGAGTTCTTCTCAGTAGTGCCTGCACTTGGAACTCTGCTAAGTAAATGACTATGATTATGACGAACAGATTTTTTTTTCTTCATTGAAGGAATTGAAATAATTGTTTTATATTATTTCGCATTAACACATGCTTGTGAAATATATTTTATTTAAAGAAAAATGGAAAGAAAAATTTGACTTCAGGCGAGACTCGAACTCGCGGCCTACTGGGAATCTAGTCCAGCCGCTCTTCCAATTGAGCTACTGAAGTAATAAATGTGAAGGAAAGATTTGACAAATCGGGCAGGACTTCAGTAGCTCAATTGGAAGAGCGGCTGGACTAGATTCCCAGTAGGTCGCGAGTTCGAGTCTCGCCTGAAGTCAAATTTTTCTTTCCATTTTTCTTTAAATAAAATAATTGAAAAAATTGTTGATTTTTGTACATATCGGTTAATTTTAATTATAAATTGGTGTTCATTAATATCTATTGGATTATTATTAAAGTCATTCACTATAGGTTGCTTATAACCTGACAATGCAAAAGTGTCCTTGTAGACCAATGTGCAATAAATTATTTGAATTTCGAATTTGAAAGCGGCTGGACTGGTTATCAGTACTTTCAGAGAAAATCTACTGTGAGAGATGAACAGACAGCAGCAGCAGACAAGGATTCCGTATTTTCTTTTGAGTTCCGGAACCCTAAACATTGTTAAAAGGATTATAGGATTTGCTACTAACATATAAAAAACAACGATTAGCAGACTATAATCAACAATGACGTCACACCAACAATAATCCCGAAGCTTCTATTCCCACAAAAGATAAATCCGTATAACTGATTCTAGGAATCCCAAAAGCAAAACACCTGGTGCTGTGTGATCACAGTATTACACCGATAAAAAGAAACAATTCGGCCATCTGTTACACCGATACCCAACAAAAGATGGCTCTCACACCTCTCATTGCCGCCACGTGTTGACAAACAAAAAAGTAAAACAACGGTATTCAAATGTATTGAATGATCACTATGACTTCAACCTCGAAACATGCTTTCACCAAAAGATTCTATTCATTTCTGGGCCCATTTTTGTGTAATAAATTAAATAAAAATCTGTTATTTTATAAGTTAGACTATCATAGATGTAAAATAATTTTAAATAACTTTTTACAGAATCTTTCGTATGAAAATACTGAAAATTTACTCCTAGTATGTAAATAAGTCTTTGAAAACTGTCTATTAAAGTTAGAATTAATAGTATCCTAGTAGTAAGAATAATTAAGAACGTAAATTCAATTGTTAATTAAAATAACTTCAAATAGCTGTAGATCTCTTCCAGCCCGAAACACAGGTTTTACCTAGTTCGGGCATACATATGTTTTGTACTATTTTGAATATTAAGATATTATTGTATTAATTTTGTGAACTTACTTTTTGAAATAAACAATTTATATTTATTTATTTATTGTTTTGTAGATAAGCTTTTGTTAGATTAAGGAATAGTTTCAAATATTTTTTTTATGTCATAAACTTGACAGACTAGCGGGCCACCTGATGGAAAGTGGTCACCGTCGCCTATGAACATTTGCAACACCAGGGGAATTTTCAACGCGCTGCCAGCTCTGAATGACTCTTTTGAAGCCATTTTTGAAGAATTACATTTTGTAGCACCATCATCATACTCATCGATCATAGAGTGGTAGAGCTCCAGTGCCCCGCGGACGTAGGCACCACCGCATTACCTAATACATTTGCCGCTAAGTGGTAGTGTACAGCACTTTGACGACCCGGTTAGTCCAGCGGTGCGAAACCACCGTTTGATTCGAAGGGTCGCGGGTTCGATCCCCGCACCGGAACAAATATTTCTATGGCCTACAGATATTTGTTTCGGGTCTGGGTGTTTGTGTATGTGTTGTATGTGTACAACGGCACCCACGACACAGGCTTATACCTACTGTGGGGCTGTGAGTGTAAGCGTATTTTATTATTTACTATCCTATTCCGGTCAGGTGGTAATGCACAGAGGCATAACATCTTAGGCATCAGCCTCAGGAGTGGTAACGCATCTGCAACAAAAAGACCAAGGTCAAACCTTGGTCTTTTTGTGGATGTCTATATGCTGCAGTCATCACTTAACATCAATGTAAACTGCATGCTTGTTTGCCACTTCCATAACGTAAAAAAAAAAAACTTTAGGTACTTACATATCACTTTTTTTACCATCAATCAGGTTTTACAACGTCGACCGAAACGAAACATGATATTTCATATTTTGGCGTATCCTTGTGCATAGCATGCAATTATACAACATTACACATTTTGAAATGCTAATTTAATGAAGTGCCAAAATAATTCAAAATTAAATACCGAAACGACAGATAAGGTTGACAATGCCTCGTTTATTTTTTTTTAATATTTAATAAGACGCAATACGTCAATAACTGAGTAATCTGAATAATTTGACACTTGGGTATGGGAATTGCCGGTTTTACCTAGATTTTATTTTGACCTAGAAACTTTAATATAATCTTTAATTTAAAAACAGAGGTCAAGGGCGAGAGTATCTCAATAAAGATGTTCCGTTTATGACGTTATATTGATTAATCCTGGACTAGCTTGAGAGTGTAAAAATGTAAGAAGAAACATAAATAAATTCCTTTTTTTTATTTTAAATTTTAATGCACCAGGTATATTAGACGGACTTGAGACATTTGCCATAAGGCATTTACCAGTCGACATTGTGGCAGTGGAACCATATTGTAGTGTGTGCAAATGAAAAAAAACCATAGAGAAACAGACATTTTTGGACAATGAAGAAGAAGACGAGTGCCGTCTCGAGACGTGCCGCCGACATGAGTTCATTCAATAAAAAAAACAACGTCGTACTCCGGGAGTGCCGGCAGAAGTGAAAACTTGAATATTAACGTAGTGCATCTTTGTTTTCTTGCCACCACTAACGCCACTAACACCACCAACACCACTAACGCCACCAACGCCACTAACACAACCAACACCACCAACGCCACCACCACCACCATCGCCACCAACGCCACCAACGCCACCAACGCCACCAACACCACTAAGCAGTCATTGGGTCCCCAAAAGGTAGACGGATGCAATTCTGGTCACGAGTATTACGCATTTTCGATCACGATAACGGGTCCTGACGCGAGTTTAACATTTTTTACCCATCACAAAAAGTGCATGGCACCGCTAACGAAATCTACACACACAACAGAAGTCTTTTGCATATTTTGAGTAAGGAACCCTAAAGTTACATAAAATTTATTACAATAAACGTTATCGCAAAGATAGCCCAGTCTGGCCAGATAATTGTTTTGACGGGTTATATGTGAAGTAACAATTAAGGAATTTTAATTAAATAGTTACTGATAAAATGTAATTATTTATTATTACGGTAATTAAAAGCTTCCGTATGTTTGACACGTTTTATTTTGAAGCCAGAACCAATCAAGTGTTTTTAGAGTTTATGGCCACTTGAGGAAAATAAACCCTTAGAGGATCATTTTAAATACAATTACGTATTTAAAATGTAGAATTTCCAGAGTAGAAGCCCGAGGGCGTTGGCCCTACCACATTACCTATTCTATCTGCCCCGATATGGTCGTTTTCAGCACTGTCGTGTTCCGGTAGGATGGTAACTAAAGTCTCGGGGTTGGTAATGTATCTGCATTTCGACGTCTGGTTTTTGTGTAGATATCTAAACATCCACGTGAATTACGAGCTTTTTTGCCACCTTTCTTTGAGGTTGAGTACCAACTCAACCTTCTGTAAAAAGTGATGATTTGTAATTTTATTTTTGGTCACAATTGAGAAGGGATACACACTTCTCAATTGTTTAAATTGAGAAGGGTGTATCCCTTCTCAATTTAAATGCAATAAGACGGTCATCGCAGAAATCCAAATTATTAAGTATTGGTCATAATTCTGTGGACGCCATGATAGGCTTCATTCTTTAATCCTAATATAGTATAATATAACAGGTTATAGTATAATATAATAGATTGGGGAAATTATAGTATGTATGAACTTGTCATAAAATCTCTTTGGCTTTAGTATTTGTATCTGGCTGGTTTTGGTACCATTGAAAGTTAAAACTTTAAAGAACATAATTCCAAATTCAAATTAGGCAAATGTGTGATTTTCATTTGTTTTTCGTACTGTCAAGATGAGTGAATCTAATGAAGAAATTCAATACCTTTTTAAATTTTACTACAAAAAAGATAAAAATGCAACGCAAGCCGCGAAAAAAATTTGCGATATTTATGGACCTAGTGCAGTGTCTGTGAGAGTAGCACAAATTTGGTTTAAGCGTTTTCAATCCGGAAATTTTGATGCCAAAGATGCACCTCGCTCTGGTCGCCCTATTACGGATAAAATGGATGCCATTTTTGAAAAAGTGGAGCAAGATCGACATATCAGTAGTTACGACGTAGCTGAAGAACTGAGAATTGATCACAAAACAGTTTTGGCGCATTTAAAAAAAGCTGGGTACAAAAAAAAGCTCGATATTTGGGTACCTCACGAGCTCACTGAAAGAAACCTAATGAACCGTGTACTCAATTGTGATTCTTTATTACGACGTAATGAAACCGAATCATTTTTGAAGAAGCTGAGAACTGGTGATGAAAAGTGAATCACGTACGACAAGAACGTGCGAAAAAGGTCGTGGTCAAAGGCCGGTCAGGCTTCACAGACTGTGGCGAAACCCGGGTTAACTCGCAATAAGGTGATGTTGTGTGTGTGGTGGGATTGGAAGGGCATTATTCATTATGAGCTATTACCACCAGGCAGGACTATCGATTCTGAACTCTACTGCAAACAACTGATGAGATTAAAGCAAGAAGTTGAGAGAAAGCGGCCGGAATTGATCAACAGAAGGGGTGTGGTGTTTCATCATGATAACGCTAGACCTCATACATCTATAGCCACTCAGCAAAAATTAAGAGAGTTTGGCTGTGAGGTGTTAATGCATCCGCCGTATAGTCCTGACCTTGCACCTTCAGACTTCCACCTGTTTCGGTCTCTTCAGAATTCTTTATGCAATGTTAGGTTAACATCAACATAACGTCGCGGGCAAAAACTACTGTTAAATATTTCTACGTGTCTAAATCTTTGGAGGTCGAAGCCATAGAGCGGACCGTACTCCAGTCCGCCCCGCGGTTGGTGGCCCGTCCTCCGTCGTCATGGCTTCGACCTCCAAAGAAGTAGCCATATGCAGGTTTTCCCCTCTGTCAAGTACAAGCCTAAGTGGGCTTATGCCTGTCGCTTAGATGTTTAAACGTGTGCTTAATTTTTTTTATATATTCTGTTAAAGACAATGTGTGATTTCGTAGTAATAGACGATTTTTATAGTCTGCGTGTGTGTCACACGCATTTCCCTTCGCAAGAAATAACAGACTGTTTTGCATCGGTAATAAAAGCTATGGCTACTCCTCTCCGGTCCGCCGCGGCCGGTGGCCCGTGTTGCTCTATGGTCGAAGCACGCCTCTATCAAACGATATATTCTTAGAAACTGTATATGACTCAACGTAAAGTAACCGATTCATCTCTATACCAATCGTATCACCTCAAGAATGGCAGTGTGAAAGCACGTGCGTACTAAAGATTCAGAATAAACAACACAAATAAAAACCGACCTAATATTCAGAGAAATTAGGATCTATTTACCTTTGAATGTTGCGGATTTTGTCGGACTTTTTATGAATGCAAAAAAAAAAATCATTCATACGTTTATGAATGGCCGCTACCTGGCCGGTGCGGGAGGTTGTACGATTGCCGGATGTGAGGCAAATTGACGCACCGTTAGATGGTTTAACTCATTAGGATACCGTGGTAGTATTTGAAAAACCTTTTTTTTATAAAGAAAGCAAATGACCATATGGCGATGTATGTATGGCCCCGTAATGACTATCACAGAGACATAATAATTAAGGTCTCAGGGGTGGCAACGCATCTGCATTTTGACCTCTGGTCTTTGTGTAAGTGTCAGTAGGCCGCAGTCATCACTTAACATCAATGTGAACTGCATGCTTGCTTGCCACCTTCATTATATAAAAAAGAAACTATTTTTAATACAAACTACTAATATAAACTATTTTAAGTTAGGTTAGGTATAGTGGGAAAACAAGCATACAGTTTATATCGATGGTAATACCTACTGTGGTACTTAACGAGGTCAAAAAGCACATGCGTTACCACTCCTGAGGCCTAAGGCCTCAGTGCCAAAAAATACGATTCGCAAAATAAATAATCAGATATTTCAATGCAGATGCATCACCACTCTTGAGGTATGAGTCGATATGCCTCTGTATTGGCAATTACAGGGTCGTACCACCCGACCGGAACACAATGGCGCTGAACATCACCATTTGAAACACATTTGAAAACTTCGATTTGGCGACAGATAGATTATTTAATCCGGTGGTACCCACGTCCATAATCATCTTTACTAAACATATTCACAACATCTCTCGTATGAAATCAGATTACTTTTGTTTTTACCATAGAAAATATTTTTTATAAAAACCTTAAACAAACTATCTTAAAATTAATAAATAAATAAGTAAAGTGCCGGTAGATATGCAAGACATGCCCAATTGACTGATATCTTGCGTCCTGCTCTTTCCACCGTCGGCGCGCCAGCTGTTTTAGAACCTAATGGCACGTGACGATGGAAGGAGACCGGACACCAAGTCTTAATGCCTTGGAAGCTGGGCAGGCCTTTGGGTGAGGGACGCAACATGAGTTGACACCTTAGCGCCGTCCCATCTTCCAGGCACGGCGTGCTCTACCGGCACTGCTGCTGCATCAGCGGAGACAAATCTTTCAGATGAATTGTGCCATTTGAGGTCGAAACGCTAGGTCCATGGGGTCCCAGTGATCGTCTCCTATTTGAAGACATTGCAAAGCGATTGGTCGACACTTCCCGTGACTAGAGAGCAGGCCAATATTTCGGTCAGAGAATAAGCATTGCCATTCAACGTGGCAATGCTGCCAGCCTTCTGGGATCTTTGCCGCAGTACGACGGCGATGTGGTTTTTTTTTAAACTGCTTTATTAAGTTATTTATTAATTTTAAGATAGGCAGATTAATATAAAATATAATATGTTCTGCGGAACCACATCCTAAAACTAATGAATTCACTTTCCGCCGGCCACTGTGAGAATGGCCGATACTTTCAATGAAGACCTTTTTTGCTCGACACAAAGGTAATACGACATTAGCCTTCCTTTTCAATTACCGTGTGATGTTTTAATAATATTTGCATTGGCAAAAACAAACTATGTCAGCCCCTGTGCTTAACTCACGGCGATTTTAGGAAGTGTTAAGTTGGAAGTTTTACTGGTGGTAGAGCTCCAGTGACGGAGCTCGCGGGCGTAGGCACCACCGTATTACCTAATATACTTGCCGCTAAATGGTAGTGTTCAGCACTATCGTGTTCCGGTCAGGTGGTAATGTACGGTTCTGTAATTTCCGGCACAGAGGCATAACACCTTACGCCTCAGGAGTAGTAACGCATCTGCATTTTGACCTTGGTCTTTCTGTGGGTGTCTATAGGCTGCAGTCATGACTTAACATCAATGAGAACTGCATGCTTGTTTACAAATTCCATAACATAAAAAAAAAGTGTGTTTGTCCGTAATCTATGTCGAAACAGTATTTGAAAGAACGTATGGATTTCGCTTTTGCGAGTGTACCGCAGTGTCTCTTGGGATTTATTACCTATCTTAAATTCGCAATTATTTTGTCCGGAAATGTGTTGTCCGGAATCGTTTTGCCTTTTTCGTTCGTAATACTATAATATAAAATATGTATTAAAAAAATCTGGTATTTAAAACTTTGTCATACCATTTTCGAACGAATTAAATTCGAACAAAAAAGTTTCGAAAGAATGATAGGTTATCATCTCAAGATGGAGGTCTTCAACTTATATTGCCAGTGATGACATATGGAACTGAAACGTGGTCGGTCGATATTTTATTGAAAAAACAAGTAAAAAAAAAAAAATACTTGCGTCCATATATTTTCACTAAATTATAAATATGCGTAAAAATTAAGTTTGCAGTATATCTGGATGAACGAAATGATTCTGCAGTGGGATCCTAACCTATTACATCTTCATTACGAACGCTATGGGTTTCTGTCTTTAAATATTACATTGTACGAGTAGTTATTGCTAAGCAAGGCTACGCGCCTACGCGCTACAGCATCGTAGACGGTGCTACGCGCGAAAGTTGTTAGAAGAAAACCTCCACTACGTCAGAATAGTTAGTTTGTGAGTACAATACCTTTATACGTTTTTATATTCATAAAATAGGTTATGAAATGACTTTAAGCTCTAAGAAATGTAGAAGAGACATTGTAGGTGTGTCAGGACCGCTGTACCTGGCGCTCTACACACTCTGCCTACCCCTTAATTGACTTGGCGTGATATATACATATTATTGACTTAAGTGACGATGTAGTTATTCCAGCAAATACATATACTTATATACTTATAATACAACTGTAGAAGTGTAAATTCTGTACATTCAAAATATTGAAAAAATAAAATACCAATGGATAGGGATGTTACTAGATCAATACAGAAAACAAAAATGTCATTTAAAAAAAAAAAATGCCCGTCTGTCTGTTTGTTCAGACATCACATAAAAACTACCGGTCCGATTACGATGAAACTTGGTATAATTATACTTTAACGTTTGGCGCACAACATTGAGCACTTTCCATCCCGGAAAAATGTCTGTATGTCTGTGTGTTTGTGCACACTATTTTCAGAAACAGCTTATCCGATTTACGGCTTTCACTAATATGTTGTGGTAAGTTTCATTTAATTTAATGTTTGTTTCTTGTCAATCAGTTCAGAAATAAAAAAGTTACGTCAATTAAAAGAATTATATCGAATATTCTTAAACTCAGTATCAACCTTTTATCGTTTTTAGCATTCCGTACCTAAAAGTTAAAAAACGGAGCCTATTACTAATCCCCCGCTGTCTGTCTGTCCGTCTGTCACCAGGCTGTATCTCATAAATAGTGAGAGCTAGAATGCTAAAATTTTCACAAATTCTGATTTTCTGTTACCGCTATAACGACAAAATTTAATACTAATAAAAAAAGAAAATGAAAATATTAGGGGACACACAATAAACGTGTTTTTTTTTTGTTTTTTTTTTAAGTGTCGCAGAATTTTTAGGGTCTTATGTTGTGTATTACCTTCCTTAATAAATAAATAAATCAAAATAAAGTATGTAAATATTTCCCCTAAGAACAAACGTATTTTTATGCAATTTTTTGCACGGAAGCCTTCGTACACGAGTTCGACTCGCACTTGGCCGGTTTTTTCTTTGTTAGTAACATACCCCATAGCAGCGTCCCGGTATAAAACAATCGGCCCTATAATCACTAATCAGCATGCCAAGGGTTGCAATTATGGCATAAATCGTTCCTTATGACACATAACACTTCAGATCATCTTCGAGAAAAAGACTTTGTCCAACAAAGACGGATGGATGGTGGTGGTGGTGGTCGTTTTGGTGGCATTGGTGGTGTTGGCATTGGTGGTGTTGGTAGTGGTGGTGGTGGTGGTGGCGTAGGTGGCGTTGGTAGCGTTGGTGTCGTTGGTGTCGTTGGTGACGTTGGTGTCGTTGATGAATCACCGATGGTAAATTCAAAGCATTAATTAAACGCACTCTATGTAAAAAGGCTTACTATAAACTCGAGGACTATCTCAAGGATAGAAATGTTTGGCTAAATGCTGATCTAGCTCCACAAAGGTGTTAAATGTAATAATCAAAGTGTAATGTTGATATTATATTGTTAATTTTAAGCTTGTTTAAATTATGGAAAATTGTAAAGATATGCGAGAGATATTTTTAAAAGAGCCGACTGAGTTTTTTCCGGCCAGTTTTTCTCAGATCATATTGGCCTTTGGAACTTTGCCGGTGAATGACAAGGAATGACTCTTTTTCATTTCTTTTTACTCTTTGTTATCAGTTTGTAAAGGGGAAATGAGACATTCTACTAATATACTTTTTACATTAGTTTATTATATTTAGTTTTATCTTAGTGATATTCTTGACTTTACATATATTTTTTGTCTTGTTTGACATGTATATCAATTGTTATTCACTTTAATTTATTTTGTTTGTTTTTGACGTGTCATAAGAGGTGCCTGTCGCCCTAAATGAATAAATGAGTTTTTGATTCTGATTCTGATATCATTGGTGTCGTTGGTGGCGTAGGTGTTGTTGCTGACTCTCGTGGTGGTGTTGGTGGCGATGTGTTAGTGGTCGTGGTTCTTAGTGGCTATGGAGGCATTGGTAGCATTGGTGACGTTGGTGGTGTTTTTGGTAGTCTTGGAGGCGTTGGTGGCATTGGCTGTGGTGGTGGTGGTGGTTCTGGGGGCGTTGGTGTCATTCGTTGCATTGGTGGCGTAGGTCTTTGATGATTTTGGTTTTGGTGGTGGCGTTGATGGCGTTGGTGGCGTTTGGGTGGTGACGGTGGTGGAGGTGGTAGTGGTAGCAGTGGTGGTGGTAATAGTGGTGGTGGTAACGAAGGTGGTGATGGTAGTGGTGGTGTTGGTGGCATTAGTGGAAGAAAATGCACAATGTTAATATTATTTTTTTCTCTTCTGCCGGCTCTTACGGAGTGCATTTATTATGTGTTCTCTATGTGTTCTGTTCTGTTTACACTAGTTGACTGAAACTATACAAAACTTTACAATAAATGTCTGTAAAAAAAATATTATGCATAGAAGTTTAAAATGGCCTTTTCGAATGGTCATTTGTAGGTTGTAGATACTTACACCACTGCGCGTTTAAAGACATAATTAGCAATATTTGCAATCCTAGCAGGCTGTGTGCTTTTATACCCGATGGCCATACGTCTAATATCGTGTACAGAGAAACATACCTAACTGTAAAGTAAATTTTTTTAGCAACCCAAAAGTGTTTATGATTTAAAATTAAGCAAAATGTATGTCCAAAAGCGCTGCCTAAATTCCCAAAGTCACTATTTCACGCGAACCAAGATGCGAGCAAGGCTAGTATATAATAAAATAAATTACGCTTACACTCACAGTCGCACACTAGGTATAAACCTGTGTCGTGGGTGCCGTTGTACACATACAACACATTCACAAACACCCAGACCCGAAACAATTAACTCTAGGCCATACAAATTTACTCGTGGTAGAGCTCCAGTGACGGAGCTTGCGGGCGTAGGCACCACCGCATTATTTAATATACTTGCCGCTAAATGTTTGTGTTCAGCACTATCGTGTTCCGGTCAGGTGGTACGGCCCTGTAATTTCCGGCACAGAAGCATAACGCCTTAGGCCTCAGGAGTGGCAACGCATTTGCATTTTGACCTCTGGTCTTTGTGTGGGTGTCTATAGGCTGCAATCATCACTTAACATCAATGTGAACTGCTGCTTGTTTACCACTTCCAATACATAAAAAAATAATAACACCTTCTGAGGCCTAAGCCTCAGAAGTGGTAACGCATTTGCATTCTGACCTTTGGGGGGTGTCTATAGGCTACAGTTATCACTTAATATCAATGTGAACTGCATGCTTGTTTGCCACTTTCAATACATAAAAAAAATAGTTAAACCCAGTTTATAGATTAAACTTACTTAGTGTGAGTATTCACAGACTGTTACTTAGTGTGAATAGTTCAGTTCGGAGAGAGTCACGGACCGCACTACGACTTTAGTTTGAACAAAGTACGCTTAGAACTGTCAAAATTCATACTTTACTGACAGTTATAAGCGTACTTTGCTCAGACTAAAGTCGTAGTGCGGTCTGTGACTCTCTCCGAACTCAACTACTGCACTGGTCTCCATATATTATCTATTAGTTTATATGAGATTACATTCTGAGCTACGCGACACTGTCGCGGAAGCAAATAGAAAATTGAGAAATATGGTGATGCGGCAGCACGAGCCGCTGAACAACAGCCGAGTTCGAAATCATACCTTTAGACTTCAGCTAAGAACGGTTTCTGCGACAAAACCGGATAAAGGAAGGAATGAAATTCATAGAGGTCCATGTGTTCATAGAAGTTTATAAAGTCCATTCCTTAAGGAACCGTAAAGTAGGTAAATTATACTTATAACCTTACAAATTTAGGCATAATTTTGTTCAAAAGTTTGCAATAATGAAATAACCTAGCCCGTCTAAAATTATATGAACCGAATTCAAATAAGTATTCGAATAATATATTATTTTATGATTTTAAATAGAGTGAATAGTTTTTCACAATAATTGTAATTTGCGTTTATTCCTCAAAAATTGAAAAAGTACAGGAAAAAACACTATTCGTTAGAATATTATACGAGTACAACAATTTCCTTGTTTGGTATCATCATAATAGTATTCCAAACTTTTTTTTGCAGTATTATCCTGTTAAATATTAACTCTATCTACGACTTTTTTGAATAAAATTGTACAAAAAAAACTGATTAAAAAAAAACTACTTTGGGTTAACACTTTTTTTCACAATTACAGCTTATAATTGGAATGTTACAGATATAAAATTTCACATACATAGGTATATATATATATTTTGAAATGTCTAAAATGATCTATTAATAAAAAACATCCATAACGACATAAAATTAAACAAGCAGAAACGTGCTCAGCTATTGAATCATCAATATTCAAATCACAATATTAAGAAACCAATAAATTAGCATGCGATATCTCAAATAGCACGCGCCGCATAAATTACCTCACGACAACGCGCCGACACGAGAAAAAAATCCCGATAGGGTGGCGGGTAGCGCACCCCGTAGATAATTACAAAGCGTTCGCAAATTAATCATCGCGCGAGATAAATCGGCGCGTGGCCGCACCGCCGCACGAATCGCAGACTATTTCTGTGTAGGCGGCGCGTGAATCAGCGTGGGGCCAGTCGCGCGTCGACTGCGATCGTGCGAGGGCGGCTGCGATGCAGTGAACGTGTCGCGACAGTGCGCTGCGATGGCGCGATGAAGACGTGCGGGCGCGCGGCGTTTTGCTGGGCCCTGCTGTGCCTCGCTGGCGGCCTGGCGGCGCCGCGCCGCCTCTACTGCGAGCGGGCGGACGTCGCATGGCGGGCCTACCGCGCCCCCGCCGCGTTCGAGGCGCGCGTGCAGTCGCTCGCCCCCGACGCCGCCACCGTGCAGGTCCAGCGCGTCCTCCGCCGCCAGGGCCGCTGGCCCCGCGAGGACGACATCATACGACTCAAACTGCCCCACGAACCCCTCGAGTGCTCCGGACGTTTCGAAGTGCCGTTGAAAAATCGAAGGAACTATATCGTGTTCGCCGAACGCCGCGGCCACGCCGCCGTCGCTCTCGGCCCGCCGCTGCGCCGCACCGGCAAGCTGATCCGCAGGATCCGCGCGGTCTACAAGAAAGGCTACAGTGAGTGCTTTGTGATTTCCTAGTGGCATCGAAGTTGAGGTGTCGGTGACGGGTGGAGTGCCGAGTTTTTATGTAACACCCGATATTTCAACTTCTATGTCTGCATGAATGCGGATGATCTGGTTCATCCGGAATGAGGTTGAATTCGCCGAGCGAACTCGGCAGTCGTGTGCCTTGGCCCGTACTCCGGCTATAGTACACGGCAATAAATTTTACTGCTAACAAATATGCGATGGCAGGTGTATCTTACGAACAAGTAGCCATTATGAAACCATTTTAGGCGCAGTGTAAATAGTGGTCGCGTCAAGACCAGCGTGGTTACTACGACAAAACATACGTGCGCTAAACACGATCGCAGCACTCATTATGCACCCTTCATAAACGCTCAGTTGGATAAGGAAACGGTTCTCTCGTTGAATTTATATCTTTTTAACTCTATTTAAACGTTGTATACCGATTTCGTAATATCTTGATGCATCTTTATTCGTTATGTGTAATTAAGACGTTCTTATTGTTTTGAACAGTTATTTAATTACGTTATTAGCAGCAGAAAGTTGGTCTAATCAGAGCAATTCAACAAGTTAGTTCAGAGAAAATACGATTACTAAGTAAATTCTTAATTATACATTTTGAACGAAGACTAAAAACAGTGCGGATAAATCAGTCATTTTTGAAATCAGCAATATTAACAGCAAAGATACGTACAGACATTCCATGTACATCGGTTTATAAAGTACGCAGTAGTGTCATTGGCTAAGCATTTAAGATCCCGATCTAACTATGCTAGTGGATCAGTAAAACGAGGTGTTTAATGAAACGAATGCCAGACATCAGCTTCAAGTATTGAACTAGACAGAATTATAGTTTGAATTTTTTCTTTACTCTGTTCCATATAGTTTTTCTATAAATCTTAGAATAAACAGAATCTTTTATCAAGTAGTGCTGAACTCGTCTCAATTGTTGAGTACTATGGATTAAGATCCGTAGTTTCAGATACAATTCAAACAATTCAGATTCCATATTTTTCTTACTATAATAATAATACTTTTTTATCACTAGTAGGTATATAACCTTGAACGCGAATTATTATCATTTAAAATAATACTTATTCCATAATAGAATTGAAATTCATGTTTTATACCTAGCTTGTTTCTTCCATCAGTTTTTTCCGCTATTATTTCAAGTACAAGAAAATAGAATATAGAATTTAACCATGAAATACATTTAAAGACATAATTCTAGATACTATAAAAAATACCGTAACAATACAATTTGAAGTTTATCGAGGATTAGAATCATGAATAAATTATCTTACAATTATGTATAAAAACTGTTAGGTAAGCAAAAAGTTTTACCAGATGTTAACAATTTTATTGTAAGTAAGTCAGTATTTTAGATGGCATGACTGACAATTAATGATTTCTTTATTGACAGTAAATCACTTAATCAATATGACTACCAACGAAAACAATCTAACGAGACTATTATAATATTAAAAAGCCATATCTGAAACATTAATTATTGTTTAACAACTTTAAGCTCATCATTAGACATAATTCAAATGCCCGGTGTATTAGGAGTTGAATAAAAAAAATATGCTATGATAATTTCAATTAAATACAACAGGTGTGAATTTCGATAATTAATTCGGTGTCCATAAAAAGTTTAATGTTAAAATAGTGTAAAGTGGATTCAAGACAGATAATTATTCAAATTGCGTCTATAAATAATTTTCTCTCATTATATTTCCCCACGTGACGTCAACTATTTATGTGTGTATTTAGAGTATTTGATCGGCTGCGCCAATAAATGTTTTTCTTCTTTTTCTTCTATGTGCGGAACCATTTTTATGTGACTGGTTCTCATTGATTCAAAATGTAGACTATATTTTTAATCAACAAATGTTTGTATAATAATAGGTTTAGCAAAATATTTATATCCTAATTTTAGTTAAAAAGCGGGCTCGACCGTACATAACGCTGTACTTACTCCAACGCTTTTATATGGATGCGAGAGCTGGGTATGCAGGAAAGAGCATGAAAGTAAGTTGAACGCGGTCGAGATGAGATCTTTGCGCAAGATCTGCGGTGTATCACTCACCGATCGCGTTCGTAATGAAGATGTAAGAAAGAGACTTTGTGTGAATGATAGTATCGGTGTAAAAATGAAAAAAGGCATGCTCCGATGGTTCGGGCATATAGAAAGAATGTCGAATGAGCGAATGACTAAACAGATATACAATGCGAATGTGGATGGTTGCAGAGGCCCAGGAAGACCAAGGCTGACCTACCATGACCAAATAGGTCGAGTTCTGTCTGATGGTGGGGTCAAAAGTCTTAGGAATCGGCGTGCATGTATGAAGAGAATGATGACGGTAGACGAGGCACGAGAGGTTTGTCAGAACCGGGATATCTGGCGCTCTACACTCTCTGCCTACCCCGTTAGGGACCTGGCGTGAAGATACAATAGTTAAAAAGACTTATGTCGCAAAAGTCGTAATATTTAAATTATTACGCAAATTCAATTTAAACTTGTGAAAGAGCATACAATTGATTTCTGTTATTAATATTAAATGTCCCGTGTTAATATATTGGCAATTAAAAAAAACCTTCATCGTCCATTCAAAATTTAGAATTGACAACAAAAAAATAACAAGGTCATTGTTTCTATGTAATAAATTAAAACAAGCATTAAAAATATAATTAAATGGGTCACCAAATGAAAAAGAAATAACTAAGCTTCTTTGAAAAGATCTACGTCTCACGATCAGCGGTGACTAACCAGGGAAGAGCCTCCGCAAACTACTGAGCAAGTGCCAAAAATTGCCTATGTTCACGTAAGAGGTAACGCTACATTTGACAGACAAGCACGGACAGGTCGCAACTGGAGCATGCGATGACGTCACCCATTGATCTACCATCGGCCACAGTACATCTGAATCCAAACACACCTCTGCAACATTTTTGATACACGTGTATCAACCAGGAAACTAGAAGCAATTGTTTGAATTGAGATAGAAATAAGAGACATAGTTGAAAAAACTCTTCAAAAATTCCGTCATTTTTACGAAAATCTCAAGACTGGTGTTATCAGATATTATGGTAATTTTTTAATGAAGTCATTGCTAAAAATTCTAATTATTCAGAATAGATATAAAACTAGCATTTGAAAATGGAAATGGAACTTAATCGATGTTTCAATGTTTATATTAAAATTTTGGCTAAATTTCTTGCTATAAAAATTATTTAGAATTTCATAAAATGATACCAAAATAAGAAAACTAACAATCTAATCAAAGATAACATACTTACATAAAACAATCATGATTATAATACATTTAAATGTACATATAATTTGTAAAGTGGACTTATGACATTTAATATGTATGCTATTACAGAAGAAACAATTTGTTTTTTTTTAAATAAAAAAAAATACTTTTGGCTGGTGTACTTATGTATAAAAGCATGGTTAACACAAAATCCGTTATCTGCTGAAACACTTTATAAATGAGTATCCTAAAACTCCTATGACATAGCCCGCAATATAGTAAAGATATTTTTATTAAAATGTTATCAAACTTGAATTTAAATATGGCCTAATATTATGAAGTTGAAAACTAGGATCGTTGCCAAGTTTGTATCAGTTGCTACCTAGACTTGTTTGATTCAGACATTTTTTTATATGATTCGTGAAAATATTTTTCTGAATCTGATATTATTTAAGACAAACTGGCGCCTGCCTGTAGTTTTCATCGCGTTATTTTAATTTTGAATTTAAAAGCATTCTATTTCAAAAATGTATTCAATTAATTTAGTTGATTGAACTTGTTTCCACGGAAACTTTCCAGAAATTTCAATTGATACCTTTTTATCTAATGTTCAAAAATTACAGTAACAACTCGTGCTAAATTCCTAATGAAATCTGGATCGTGCTGCGTGGTACCATAGAAAAACAAACATAAATAAATTGTTAAAATTTCTCCATTGAGCTAATACAAAGCAGCAAAGATTTTAAAAATAAAAATTGAAAAGAAAAGTCTAATCTATTCTACAAAACTTATAATAATAACGTAATGTTTACAATTAGTATTTCAGTACTTTGATATTCTGAGTAAAGATTTTTGAATCCATGCATGATCAGAAACATATCGAACTTGTTCATGGGTAGCAGAAGTAAGTTCTTATTAGAATCGGCGTTGTTCTAATTTCTGTAAAGATAGAACAGAAATTCTACTTATCTCTCAGAGCAAAAATTGTTGACAAAAATATACACATGTTAATGCAGTTGAAATCTGAAATGAAATAGTTTATTTCAAATTGGATTCTAACAAACTTTTTTAAGTGATTACGACACTTAAAAAAAGTTTGTACACTCTACAAACTATGTAGAGTGAATAATTTTTAATAATAATTCAATAAGTACCTATTAATCATATAATAACATTTCATTAACAAAATTATCACCATTCTCAAATAGTTTGATTTCTTCATGTAGAAGAAATAGATAAATTTCTTCGTCATAATCACAGTCAGTCAGCAGACTTCCAAGTACTATCACTACTGAGAACCCTGCTACTAAACAAACTCAGTATGGTGCCCTTTTTAATAAAAACTTGAATCTAATATAGTTTAGATAAATTAAAGATCAAATAGAATATGCAAATGTAAACAAACGCCCATGGAATGGAATAATCTATGAGTCTATGAACAAATGCATATAAATATCGATAAAAAACCGAACACAATGATAAAAAAATAACACAAGCAAACGACAACAGGTATACCAGTGTATGTTGCGGCAGTCCTTACAATCAGCACCCGTTCACGAGTATGACGAATATGGAAGCCATTTCTCTTCTCGATCATTTTTAAGGGAAGTGAGCAACCTATCACACGACGCCGCACAAGGCAGGAAGGAATAAAAAACACATTCATTGTCGGTTGAAGTTCGACAAGAAAAAGCATGTAAAAGTACACTTTAATTCAATGTATCGCTAAATCTGAACATTTATTTCTAAGGAATTTATCATATTTTTTCTCTCTCCAGTCAACTGAATAAAATTGTGAAAAATATTTAAGAACAAAGAATCTTTCAATCTACGATTATACAATTAGTTGGGCGTCCTTAAGAGTTAAGCACCTCAGCTAGTGGCGCTTTCTTGTTTACATTCGACGCGTGGTGAACAGAGTGTTTATCTTCTGGATGCTATCCGTCGTTTTTTCCTTTGTTAATGTTCGTTTCACTTTCATTATTGGATTGTAAATCTGTCTCGGCTGGTTTGATGTGAGAACTGTTAGTCATCGTGTCAAAACTGGAATTCCAATCAATTATTTCTGTAAACATTGCATGTTTATTGAACTATTAAATGTGCGTTGATACGCGGTTTTAAGATTGGTAGTGAAAACGATTTTTATTTTGCACCGGCTAATGTTTGTATTTTCGTGTGCGTATATAACACATAGCTCTAGGTAATGTATAAATTAAAGGTATCGAATTAAATAGTTAATAAGCAATGTCTTCCGAAATGAATCACATATTGAAAAGATTTTTACTATAACAATATGTTTGTTGTCGTTCAATCAAAGAACGCGTAATAAATACTTCAGGGTCTAGTATTTAACTTATATTTAATTTCCAGAAACTTTTACGTATTACTGATTTAGAATAAGCTCTGGCGCCTGATTATTGGCGTAGTTGTAAAAACACGCTAATCCAACTCAGATGGTAACCCAGAAAATCTATTGACAATAGATTCGTATTTCAACCTATTTCTACTACTTAATCTGCTATGCGTCGAAGGACTTAACAGTAATGTTTGACAATAAGCTTAGCAGTCCAATTAATTACCTATTGGATGATAATAAAGTTCTATTTAGAGAATGTTTTAAAGCTAAGAGTTAAAAATGTCATTTCTAAATTGATGAGTAGGTCATTGACCAAAATCACGTTGCAAATTTTGACAAGATTGAAATTTTAGTAAACAGTCGTTAATGACACAAGTGTAAGTGAACTTTTGATAGCTACAAAAACAAATTTTCGTCATGAACTCGATCATTGACATTGCTTCCCATTAATCGAAATGTTTACTGTTATTAAAATATTTGTCACTACCAAAAACGTTCTTGACTTAGATCATGCTATCAATTAGAATTAATTTGTTTAATCACTATTATTTTAGATAATTTCTAAAACAAGCTAAGATTCAAAATTAATAATATGTAGTATAAAAATGTTGTAATATGCCAGGTTGCCTATCATAGCCAAATAGCTAGTAAGCACGTCGATAAAATTCTCTTTGATCTGTTTATATTTGTTTCATTTATTTTCAGCAACTCTAGGAATGTTGTAAAAGAAATTGTTAACTCGCTAATTGTTTTGATATGTGTATTTGGCAACGTTTTGTAATTAAACTTTCATAGATTATTTTGCTTGTGTGAAAATCCCATCGTCTTAAAATTTTCATTTTGCTGGAGTTCAGAATCGTATAAACCATGTCTGAACTTTATTATTTTATAAAACAATTGTAAAGTTCATACCCAATCACCGCGATCCAATGACAGAGCTCGCGGGCGTAGGCACCACCGCATTACCTATAGTATACTTTCCGCTAAATGGTAGTGTTCAGCACTATGTGTTCCGATCAGGTGATAGGCACAGAGGCTAACACCTTAGGCCTCAGTGGTGGTAACGCATATGCATTTTGACCTTGGTCTTTTTGTGGGTGTCTACAGGCTGGAGTCATCACTTAACATAAATTTGAACTGCATATCGTCTATGACTGCATGTTTCTTGTTTGCCACTTCAATTACATAAAATTGACATGTGATGTAACTTAATAAACCAAGATTTTTGATGTTCTGAGAACACTAATTTAATGACGTATACTACTTTAGCATTTATGATAGAAGATCACAAAAACCCACGACAATTTTTTGTAAACATTTCTTCAAAAATAGACACAGAAATAAATTTTAAGGGGTCCATTTATTTCTACAGACAAGAATTCATAAAAAACAAGAGATGATTAATTGATAAGATAATGAGGTATAAAATTAAATAAGCGAGGCAATAAATTTAACCTTAGTGTCTCTGAGACTACGGAAGCTGTGAAAGTGAAAAGTGTTCAGTGATATATATATACCAGACAAATCTATAAAAATAGTTCATTCTAACACGTAAAATAGCTTTGACTGTATTTCTCTCATCATGTGTGAAATTATAGCAACATGAAAATGATACATAAAAATTAAAATAGATATTTTTATTGGATGATAGCGAATGAAAAATTGTAATATATATTAGCAGCGTATCTAATTAGGGTACTTAACGGAAGCAAAGAGTTGTTTCGATTAAAAAAATACACAAAACACTTAAGAAATGCAAAACAAACAGTTACATCAATCGCAACTACTGAAAGAAGATATAACGATAAAAACCTTCTGTTAGTAATGCAAGGCGATTATTCGAATTGTATGTAGTTTTGTCAATCCACAAGAACCCTAATCACTCGACAAAAGTGTGAATTCAACGGACATACTATTATGCAGATACAGAAAAGTAGCAAAACGTAAAATAATGTGTTTGCAAACAAACGTAACACAATTAAATATAACAGCTTTATCTAAACTAACCAACAAACGTAAAATCGAAGAACATACTTTAATAATAATAATAATAATGGCAACCCATTATACGTCCCACTGCTGGGCACGAGTCTCTCCCCTTTTTGGGGGGGAGGCCTGGAGCTTACTCCACCACGCTGCTCCAATGCGGATTGGTGGAGGTGGGTGGGTTAGTGGCCAACTCACTGTCGGATGTTTTCAAACCGCCCATTAGGCCTCCGACAAGGTTTAACGACTGCTATCCATCGATAGCAACCGGGACCGACGGCTTAACGTGCCCTCCGAAGCACGGAAACGCGCATTTAATTTTGCCACTAGCGGTCACCCATCACACTACCCGACCGCGCCCGTAGTGCTTAACCGAGCAGATCGCTTACGATCTACACCAGCCGCTGGGCCATGCGCGCTTCAACGTACTTCACATACTTTGGCTACTGGTAAATCAATCATCTAACTTCAATATGAATGAATGAATTGAGAACAATCAGAGGCGTGTCTAAGGCGAGGCGTAGGTAATGATGTTGCAGAAACTAATAAAAGAATTGCCAATCTAGTGAAGTATATAATATATCTTCCTTGTTTCCTTACGGATGTGGTAACTGTCATACCTATTTCTCTCAACTCACGTTAGACTTTTCAAGAATTACATAATGTTTGATTTTAGGTGATTTAAGTTTTCAGATTTTGTTTCAAATGAAATTGTTCTTACCATTTTTTCTTTAAAAATCTTTGAGCTTGTTTCATCGATTGTCTAAGATCAGAGCGAGAATAACATGAAAACGAGATGATGTAAGATCATTCCATAAAGTTTTATTTCAATTATTTATCGTTGTATTCCGACAACAACAGTACAGACTGAGCCGATTACAATAATCAAATAGGACTTAAAAACTGTCATTGGCGATATGGCTGCCTTGCCTACCTTTGTTTAATGTAGATTTGAATATACTTTGACTTTTCCACGATCCACCACTTACGTTTCTTCAGCTGTTCTTATAATTTACACCTGCATTAAATCTCTACTTCCCTACTTTATTTATATATCCTATCCTACTACTATTATAAAGGCGAAAGTTTGTATGTATGGATGTATGGATGTTTGTTACTCTTTCACGTAAAAACTACTGAATGGATTTGAATGAAACTTTACCACAATATAGCTTATACATCAGAATAACACATAGGCTATAGCTTATACATCAGAATAACACATAGGCTACAATTTTTGAGGTTTTTAATGTGAGGTCGTAGAAAAAACACATTTTTTGCGCTTACATTGCAAACGCTGACTGAATCCTACAAGATAGATCAAAACAATTTACTACAGTATTGTACAACTTAAAAAGGTCTACAAAAAAGTCCGTGATGGTATATGTTTATCTCTTAGGAATAACCCACAATAACCATTTTTTATCCTTTACTTTGTACGAGAAATAATGGCTTATTTACGAAGCGATTTTAAGCAATACAGTATTAATCCTTATCCAATTAAGTATCTTAAATACATTGTGCATTTAATAAAGATCAATATGGCTTTTTACAGCATGTAAATTAAATAAATATTTTCGAAGATATCACAGATTTGGTGAAGTGGAGAAGTGGCTCATTGCTGAGTGCGCGACCCGAACGCGGGCAGACGCGTGAGGGCAGACGTCGTTGACGGTTGTGTCCGTTTTGCGAATTTTCAAGGCACTAGCGATTTCTTTTTGGTTAGGAGTTACACGTACAAATTAGGGCTCTGCAGTGCTTAGTTACCGTATTTCTTACTTATTACTAGACTAGACGGGACGAACCTGAAGTCCACGCGAACGAAGTCGCGGGCAAAAGCTAGTTATTAATATTATAAATGCGAAAGTAACTCTGTTTGTCTGTCTGTTACCTTTTCACGTCCAAACGACTGAACCGATTTTAATTAAATTTGGTACATAGATAAGAGTTGACTTTAAGAAAGAACGTAGGTTGCTTTTTAAACAATAACCACGTGGGCGAAGCCGCGGGCATCAGCTAGTAATATATAATATACGAATCTTTACTTTTTTTCAAAGAACTTCACGATTCATAAACTTAAATGAATGAATAAAGTTAAAAAATACTAAATTACACTAAAACACATTTAGAACACATTCCTACCAAAATGTAGGACAGATATAAAAAGGGTGAACGTCACGTTAGTCAAATAAAACTGAAAAACTCATATCGAAGTTTTCAAAGCTTCGCTTTTAATTAATATTTCAAGATCTACATAGCTTCACACTTGCTTTTTTAAAGTAAGGGGTAGGCAGAGATATCTGCCACATTAAAAGACTACAGTACAGTAGAACGCAGAAAAGTATATTAAATTAGCCTTTTTTTAAAGTAATTACGTTATACAAAACAAACCTATTTTGAAAACCTATCAGATCTCAAAGGTAACGGTAATAATAGGTAATAATAGGGACTGACTAGGTTTTTTTTTTTTAACAAAGGTGGCAAAAAAGCATGCAGTTCACATGGATGTTAAGTGATGACTGGAGCCTACAGACATATATATAAAAACCAAAGGTCAAAATGCAGATGTGTTATCACCCCTAAGACCTTAGAGTCTTTATGTCTCAGTGCTAGTTATTAAGCGGCCATACATTGCCATCTAACCGGAACACGATATTGCTGAAAACTACCATTTGGCGGCAGATACTTAAGGTAATGCGGTGGACGCCCTCGAGCTCCTACACTCTACCACCAGTAAAGAAAAGATGTAAGAGAACTAGTCTGTTTTAAACACATTCAGAATGTTTTACATTATGAACGGAGCGATTTCGGCTTGTTTATAACGTAGAAACGACTGGTTTGTAGTAGGTATTTGAAGGTTAGCATTAGAATGCTCTTCGAAGTCTTATTCTCAGTTTTCCTATTGGGAAGATTCCTTGTGACACTGGTGGTAGCTCCAGTTATACTGATAGTATAGCACCAAGGACGGAGTTCATGGGCACGTTCGTTGTCACCACCTCCATTAGGTCCACCTAACTTAACATCCATGTTAAGTGTACAAGTAAGCGGTAAGTACCTACATTAGTGGGTACCGCTTAATAGTGTTCAGCACTATCGTGTTCCGATCACGTGGAATATACGGCCTGGTAATTTCTGCTACATAGTGATAATACCTAAGACCTAGGCAGACTATCAGCCCATGACCACAAGCTGGAAAGCGAGCGAAACATCGGGTAAGAGAAAAAGTTGCGAGTGGTGATATACGCGAGAATATCCGCAAAAATGATTTCTACAAAATACGCAAACACCCACGATCCGCCACTGACGTTTTGTCTCATTTCAATAGGTGATGAGCTGATGAGCCTTGAAATCATTATCAAACTCCTAATTACACATGTTTATGACGTTGGGTACTATGGAGGAGAATTCAGTCAACCGAACAATAGCGGTCAAACCATTTCGATAAGCTGCAGTAAACAGGCGCGAGATGTGCAGCAGGGTCCCAAACAAATTTTCGCCACAGCGATCGACATGGCATATTCTCCCCTAATCTTGACTCTGTTATGAACATCTTTGGCAAGACTTTTGCCCAGCCGTGGACGTATTTCGATTTAAAATAGTAGGCTTTGATTCATCATATCAGCCGAAAGATCCACTATTGGACCAAAGCTTCCCCATATGGGGGATATGCCATAATCACCACGCTTAGCATGCCAATCGCAGTGGTAGTAGTTTTATCGCACTGCTGCCCATCTTGCACTTGCATTATTGCACTTACTCCCACTCCATTGGATGGTGATGCTGGTGGATGGTTTGACAGCCATTATTTGGCTGACTGCACTAGAGGAAAAATTGTCTTCCGGTAGGAGAAAGTTCTTGCGCTAGTGGGCGGTGGAGTCGTAACGGCCAGCAGCAACAGGCTTTGATTGGGATCGAACCAAAATTTCTTGACCACACAGATTAAAAGTAGTACTCAATGCAGGCCTGAGAGAACAGACTATAGTAACAGTGGAGCTGTGAATCGTCTTACATTAAAACCTTTTATTTTATAATGACGGCCGGCAGTCACGGGCCGGCGACTCACCATTATGGACGATCCGCTCTGTCGGCTTTACTGTCCTATTAGAAATATTAACGTGCGCTCTATTATATAAAATATTTTTACCAGATTCACCGGGTTCAAGTCAGGTTTCTGAGCATGGGATTAATTTACGTATCTTTACAGATACTTTCAAAACGTTTAGAAAGCAAAAATAACCTAGAGTGAATAACTATTACATACAGTCAAACCAGAATTTAAACGAAAAGACCACGCACGGGGGCGCAGCCCGATGCGCTGGACGCATCAAATCCGCACCACACTCGACAGCAAGATGCACGAGGCCATTCATACTGCCGAAAACCGTAACCAATGGCACACTCTCGTTCGACAAAAAGCGATCCGTGGAAGGGGTCACGACCCTCAGTATTGGAAAAAAACGACGCAAGGAGGAGCATATATGCAATAAAAAACTTCAAATATTGTAAAACTTTCAAATTCCTTCCTTACATGAACGAAACATTAAAAAAACAAAATATTATTCATCAAAATCAAAGTTGTTCACTTTGTAGAGTTCCAAGTGCAGTAACTACTTAAAAGAACGCCGCTTCCGAACAAACTCAAAAGGAGCTCTTTTAAATGAGAGCTTAAATCTAATAAACAATCATATATATTTACCTGGAGTCCTCTGTAGCCTAGTGGTAGCAGGCCACTACTACTACGCTGAGGTCCTGGGTTCGATTCCCGGGTAGGGGGTTATCAGAGATGATGGTGTAAAGTCCATTATCTCTGATAACCCCCTACCTATTATCTCTGGTTCTATTGGGATTTTTCCATTTTCTGGAAATTTCCCAGTACCTTGAAGTTTGGTAATGTGCCCGGAGATGTCAACAGGCTCACCACCTGTTACATGGGCCAAAAACGTAACCGACGAATCGTGGGTGTTTGCATGTATGCTTGAATGCATGCATTTACCTCTGCCTACCCCTTCGGGGATTACAGGCGTGAAGTTACGTTACGTTACCTGGAGTCCATACGCTTCCCGGACAATCTTAACACACGTTGCTTCCAAGCTTTTGAATTAAATTACTGTCAAATTGTACTTTCAAGTTAAGCCATACATGCCTGTAGGCGCCATTCTTGATCGTTATCAGTGACTAAGAGAAATTAAAATGCATTTCCGTAATAAAATTATCATCATTGTTAGAAAAGAAATGTTTGTTCAGCTGTCACTCTCATGGAAGCTCGAAATAAATTGGCTTTTTAGCTTGTTATATACTATTTCTTGTTTATAGGGTTCCGTACCTCAAATGTGTTCACTGGTGGTAGAAGCTCCAGTGACGGAGCTCGCGGGCGTAGGCACCACCGCATTACCTAATATACTTGTCGCTAAATGGCACTACCATTTAGCGCCAAGTATACGCCATTCACCACTATCGTGTGCCGGTCAGATGGTATTGTACGACCCTGTAATTTCCGGTACAGAGGCATAACACCTTAGGCCTCAGGAGTGGTAACGCATATGCATGTTGACCTTGTTCTTTGTGTGGGTGTCTATAGACTGCAATCAACACTTAACATCAATATGATCTGCATGCTTATTTGCACATTTGTAACATTAAAAAAAATGATACATGAATTTTGAATATGGAGGCCACTTTTGGGGATAAATAAAAAAATGTTGCGCAACAAATTTCGACTTCAAACTCAAACTCAAAAATTTATGTAATCACTTGGAAATAATAGAATTTGCTTGTGATAGGTCAAATTTCAAAATATAAAATTTAAGCGAATAACAACTGATAAGTTGATTAGTATGTTAAAGTAAACAAAATAAAATAAATAATTGGCCTATTAATTTTGATGCAAATCGACGGTGACGGACAAACAGACTTACGAAATTTAATATTCATATATTAAACACGGTAATAGAATACACGCACAGTCTAAAGAACGTATATATGTAACCAGTATAATTTACTTAAAAAAGGAATACTATCACAGCTAAGTAGACCGAGTACGTTTACGAGTAATAGTCGATGAAGTTCTAAACTTTACTTTAAAAACTGAACCCTACATTGCACATGCCCCGACATGCTCCTGGCCGATTCTAAAATTATGGTAACCTTGGTATATTTTTACATTCGAATTCAATCAAATATTTCCCAAGCAACTGATATATTGATGTATGCTGGAATAAAGGCGATGCCACAAATAGACAGGTTTAATTTTCTTAAACTTCTATTACCTGAGGCTTAAGAGAACCATGTCTTTAAATGACTAATTTATTCTTAACGCGAGGTAGAGCTCCAGTCACGATCCTCTAGGGCATAGGCACCACCACATAGGCACCACTTGCCTTTTTTATTTTATAAAGGTGACAAACAAACATACAGTTCACATCATAGAGCAACACCGGAGGGAAGCAACCATATACAGGCTTTCCCCTCCGTCAAAGTACAAGCCCAAATGGGCCTATACTTGTCGCCTAGATGTTTAAATGTGTGCGTGAAATTGTTTCTGTATTTTGTTAAAGTCAAGGTGTGAGTTTCGTAGTAATAGACGATTTTTGTAGTGTGCGTGTGTGTCGCACGCATTTCTCCCCGCAAAAAATTACAGACTGTTTTGCATCGGTAATACACGCTATAGCTACTCCCCTCCGGTCCGCCGCGACCGGTGGGCCGCTTTGCTCTATGGTTCACATGGATGGTAAGTGATGACTGCAGTCAGACATTAAAGCAAAACGATGCAGATGCGATGCCACCCCTCATACCTTAGTGCGTATGTATCATAATAAATATATTATTATGATCTGTTTTGCTTCACTTTACTTCACACAGCTTCACTCATAAAATAATACTAAGTTTTCGGACTAATCTCACGTATGCAGTATTTATTGTTTCTACTCGTTAAAGGAGAATGACCAATTTTGTATGGGAGTTCGCCCTTCTTGCGTCTCGACGGGATTACTCGCAAAACATAGCAATATCTTAAGAAATGCGTGCGAAAAAAAAATAAAGGTATCAATAGGAGTTTTTGAAAAACTGCATTACGAACTTTTGGTTATTTTGAGGTTAAGTTTTGTGTGTTGTACCTGCCAGAGGTTACTAAAATAAGCGAAGACTATTTTAAAGTATTGCGTAGCATCTTAGCTGTTTTACTTACATTAAGTAGGTATTCTAATTTAACCGCATGGCGTAGTCATGATTCTTCTCCAGGTAGTAATACCAGACAAATATTGAATACTTAACAATTAATAAATAAATATCTGGTTTTCATGTGGGTGTTTTATACTATATATTCACTCACCATCAATGTAAGCTGTTTTTCTATTTGCCGCTTCATGATAATAAAAAGTGAGACATTTATATGATGAATTTGAGCTAAGTCAAAACTAAGGTACTGTTCAAATTATATCCACTCGATACCTAGTGATTATACAAGACAAATAGAAGACAATGAATAATCTATTCCGTTGAATATCGACAATAAAGCAATCGATCGTTGAAATCGATTTTATTTCGACGAAATTATAAAGGTCCTAAAATGACCAGTGTCCAACGCAAAAAAGTAAATAATGCAATAGTGTTGACATTGGCAGCTTGGTTATTGGTCTGTGATTGGCAGTTCACTGCAAAATAATTTATTAACTTTTAAAAAATATCTTGTAAAGCCGCATTCGTTTTAACGTGAAAAAAATGTGAGTGAAATCTAAATTCAAAAAATAATTTTCTACGTACAAGTGGTTAAGACGCCAATCAGGGCGACTTTGGTCATTCTCCTTTGACCTTGACCTTGAACTACATCTAGGTCATTAAACCTTATGCATCCTAAAAATAATTCAAGGTTACTGGGATTAACTTAATAAATTATATTTAGCTCAATTCTTAACTATCGCACATAAGTTATAAAATCAGCACCTAAAAAAAGCAAAGATAACGCGTAGCCTGGGTTGCACCACGATATTTGTTAAAGTAAAAGTTATTGTAACATTTCACACCCTTCTCTAACTTTAACAACGTAACTTCACGCCTGTAATCCCCGAAGGGGTAGGCAGAAGCAAATGCATGCATTCAAGCATACATGCAAACACCCACGATTCGCCGGTTACGTTTTGTGGCCCATGTAACAGGTGGCGAGCCTATTGACATCTCCGGGCACATTACCAAACTTCGAGGTACTGGGAAACTTCCAGAAAACGGAATAATCCCAACAGAACTAGGGATAAAGGATTTTACACCGTTATCTCTATTATCCCGCGACCCGGAAATCGAACCCAGGACCCCAGCGTAGTAGTAGTGGCCTGTTACTACTAGGTTACTGGGGCAAATTGAAAAAATGCTCGAAAAATTGAAAAAATGTTGTTTTGATATATGGTAGTAAGAAGCGGTTATTTTTGTATTACAAACAGACACTCCAATTTTATTTATTTGTATAGATGTACATAAGTGTAGCATCATTTCAATCAATAAGCGAGCTAATGTGGCACCACCCTGTCTGTATGGACATCGATGATTGCTTCCGCACAATGGTCCCAGTGACCTTGCTATTAACGCGTGTATCCGTACTAGACTCGATTCAATGCCCGGCCCATTACTTTGTATATTTTTGAGGTATTTGTGAATAAAATTGATTTTTTTAACGTAGTTTCACAACTATCACAATTAACTGGTGGTAGAGCCCCAGTGACGGAGCTCGCGGGCGTAGGCACCACCGCATTACCTAATATACTTGCCGCTAAATTGTAGTGTTCAGCACTATCGTTTTCCGGTCAGGTGGTGATGTACGACCCTGTAATTTCTAGCACAGACCGATAGAGAGCGCTTTAATCCTTCAAGCAGCAGTTGGACCCCATACCCTAGAAATCTGTTGTTATATTTTTTTTGGCGGCCTGAATTTGATTCAGCATTTAGTCCGCTATATGTACCGATATGTGTTATTGATGCAATAAATAATTAATTAATATTTACTTTACTGGTGGTGGTGACAGAGCTTGCGGGCGAAGCCACAATGAGAGATCAAAGTGCAGATGCGTTGCCACCCCCTGACACCTTAGTTCGCATGCTTCTGACAATGTTATCACGGGACCATACATTTCCATCTAACCGGAACACGATAGTGCTGAACACTACCATTTGGCGTCAGATATAGGTGATGCGGTGGTGCCTACGCCCTCGAGCTCCTACATAAACATTTTTATAAACTAAACATATTTTTAAATAATTTTAAAACAAAATGTTGTTATTTTAAATATTAATCCATACCCTAATTAAATAGTAACCTTTTTCACCGACACAATCTTATGATAGAAAATTTTAAAAAAATGGATAGAAAAATTTGATATCGGACAGGAATCCAACCTGCTACCTCAGGATATAACCAGTCAAGCCGCTTTATCACTACCGAACTCTTCGAGAAGCTACTTACTAACTACTACACTATTTATACGACAGCAAAACTATTTACATCCACTTTTAAATCATTTAGTACCAACGAACCTACGTTCCCGAACTATAAAAACATTTTTTCTCGTCTGTTTCGTCTGGCTCTATAAATGATAAATCATTTATATCACAAAATAACAGCCAGAGAAAATGCAGTTAAATTCTTTACATATAGTCTCACTGTTGCCAATACACAGACAGAAATAAATTCTAATATTATGTATTTAGATTGGAGTAGCGCGGACGTAGTTTCAGCGAAAATGTTAAAGTGAAATGTTAAAGTGTTATACGGAATGATTCATACAGACAGGGAAGACATTGGTTCATTTGATTAGTACCATAGAGCAACACCGGAGTGGAGTAGCCATATGCAGGCTTTCCCCTCTGTCAAAGTACAAGACCAAATGGGCCTATACCTGTCGCCTAGATGTTTAAATGTGTGCGTGAAATTGTTTCTGGTTTTTGTTAAAGTCAAGGTGTGAGTTTCGTAGTAATAGACGGTTTTTGTAGTGTGCTGTGTGTTGCACGCATTTCCCCCCGCAAAAAATTACAGACTGTTTTGCATCGGTAATACACGCTATGGCTACTCCCCGCCGGTCCGCCGCGACTGGTGGGCCGCGTTGCTCTATGATAAGTACCTAAGGTAATCAAAGGTTAAATGAAGCTATCAAATTAGAATGCCAATGCCAAATAAGTGTACGGCAGATTCTTTGAAAAAGCAATGAGAGTACGAGTGTATACATCTAATATATAAAATTCTCGTGTCACGGTGTTCGAACTTGAAGTCCTCCGAAACGGCTGGACCGATTTTAACCAAATTTTGCATGCATATTCAGTAGGTCTGAGAATCGGCCAACATCTATTTTTCATAACATTTTTGGACATTTTTTTTTTTAATTTTCTAGGGCGAAACGAAGTTTGCCGGGACAGCTAGTTATATATATATATATAGAAGTCATGAAATGGCAATCAAGTACACAGTTTACGTTGCTGAAACTGTGCTGTAGTTCTTAATGAAAACTTTCAACGGAATTTGGATTTGACTAAATATTCTCAATAGTTTTTGGAATATTTTTTTTTTTTTCAAAACCTTCAAAAAGAATCACATTACCACACAATCTAAATTTGAAGATGTTGATGAAATTTGTTATACAGATAGGGTATTAGCTGACTTAGATCACAGTCTAAAGAAAAAGAGCTTGTTATATAAGTACATATACTGTGCTTAGATTATATACTTTTAATCCTGAAAAAATGTTAATGTGGGATGCCATGGAATGATTTGATGAGTTTCCACAGGTTCCGCGAAAAGCGACCTACACGCGCACAACAGTTAGTTCTCTACAAATATTACTTACTGCGGAACCCTTCATGGGAGAGTCCGACTATTGATGAAAAACTATTGGTACTACAACTAGAGACATGAAATTTTTCACAAGTATACAACTTAATCACGCCGACAAAGTGGTAGAATAAAAACATGAAAAAATATATACATTTAGGGTAACCTCGCGTAATGGATATTTTTTTTAATTTTCGATTTCCATATACTGTAAGATATCGTTGGATAGGTGTTTAAAAAATGTAAGGGGTATCTTTTGTGACTTATTAAGCTTTAAAGCGCAAATTTTCGTTAGAGTCGGGGCACTTGACTCTAACGAAAATTCGTCCTCCCTAGAGACTAAACGGTTATTGTTAGAAACTCAAACGTTACGGCAATAGTAGCTACATATATTGAAATTAAAAGATAAACTATCACACTTAAGTTGGAATTACAAGTTTGCGAGTCATAGACGACCAAATGTATTTAACTCGAAAATTTCGAACAACTCCATAGAAAATATTTATTTATTTTTATCATTACATTTCTTACTCTGTAACTACGGAACCCTACACTGCGCGTGGTCCGACACGCACTTGACCGGTTTTTTTTTTAACCTCGAGTCAGTTTTATGGTCTACTTCACTAGCCAAGTGCCGCTTTGCTGGTGAAGCTATTAGCTTGAGTATTTTAGGAATTTTCTAAGGCCAAGCTTGCTGTACATCTGAACCTCGCCTTAGGACGTTGCTAAGATGGGTAAGATTGATGAGCTCCATTGACGGAGCTCGCGAGCGTAGGCACCACCGCACAGTCATTACTTAACATCAATGTGAACTGCATGCCTGTTTGCCACTTCCATTACATAAAAAAAATGTGCCTTGGTCGTAGGTTAAAGATAACCGGAATAACAAATCACGGGTCGTTTGAAGAGGGAGTGTGGCACGAAATTTTCACATCTATGAAAATCATTATTAAGGAAACATGGATATAGATTTCACCACTGTGGATTTCACTCACAGACGGAGTTAATCTCACAAATATTATGCGACTACATTAATTTCCTTCTCACGTACTAAACACAAGAGTTGTGTCAGTGAGAGCATCAATCTCATTACAGCCGGGTGGTCTGATTAGGGATGCAAACGATACATCGATATTTAGTTTTTTTTTTAATGTAATAACGGCGCGTCTGTAAAATTATATGGATGGTGAGTTAAAACTGCAGCCTATAGACGTCTATATTAAAACCTGAGGTCAAAATACAGACGCGTTGTCGTTCTTAAAGTTTAAGGGTACATACAGACGAGCGGCACTCTGTTGGCGGTAGTCGCGACAGTATGCTCAAGTGAACGCACATTGAAATAAACGGAATTAGTCATTAAACGTAATATTGCGTGCAACCTGCGGGACCATAACGGTATGTGACTTTAGAGGAGTGTATCGTAAAGGCTATTCCGATTATAAAAATACTAGCGGCCCGCCCTTTCGTTGCGCGGTTGCTATGTTACCTACCCTCTCCTATTCATCTTAGCGTGATGTTATATATAGCCTAGCCTTCCTCGACAAATGGGCTATCTAACACTGAAATAACTTTTCAAATCGGAACAGCAGTTCCTGAGATTAGCGCGTTCAATCAAACAAACAAACTCTTCAGCTTTATAATATAATTATAGATTAGTATAGATTATACTCTGTTTAGATTATACTCTTTCTCTAATCGACTAACTTTTTAGATGGTCAGATTTTGGCATTCTCATTTGATAGCTACTTCTTCAGTTAAATAACATAACCAAACAATAGTCTTCCTCGTCTCTATGAATCACGTCGTATGAGCCCTATCTTGTTTTGCCTACATTACCAACTTACAAGCACAGACAGTGCCCAACACTGCCTACCATTTGGAGGCAGATAGATAAGGAAATGCGGTAGAGTCTTCTAACAAGAACTCTGAAACGACCACTATAGTACTTAACTGATCTTTTCAAAGTGATATTTTTATACATCGATGTTTCTTAGCGTCACATCGATGCATCGATACAATAATATCGACGTTTACCTTCACATCCCCACTGCGAATTCCCTACCGCAGTAATATTACGTTGCAATCATTTTGAGACAAATGCTGTTACGCCCTACGGTGTGTCTAAGGAAACTCACAAGGCCTGAAGAGATATATTTTTTTATGTAATGAAAGTGGCAAACAAGCATGCAGTTCACATTAATGTTAAGTGATGACAGCAGCCTATAGACACCCACTTAAAGACCAAGGTCAAGATGTAGATGCGTTATCTCTCCTGAGGCCTAAGGTGTTATGCCTCTGTGCCGGAAATTACAGGGCCGTACATTACCTACCATTTGATTGAGTCCTTTTGTCTATATTATAGTTTTCTTTAATTTTAAATAAACAACTACATAACTGAATCTATAATCCAATCTACCACCAGTTAACCCCCGGTGCCCCGCCTCCCCCCCACATCAATTATTAAATAAGCAATTTATGCAATATTATAAAGCTTCACGGTAATTACAATATTTACATGTCAAATAATTTAAAATCAGTCAAAGGGCTGATAATATCAAGGCGGATCTTATCACTCTATTTTTCGTTCATAAATTTAATGAAGGTAAATGATAAGTTGCGGTCGACATATTGTGTAATCGGCCGAGCTTCGTTTCGGCGCTACTTGCAAATGTCGAGGGCATTTATGGGGTCCTTGAGTCATAAGCGGCGAGCGGGTCTTAATTTTATGACGTAAAATTCTTTTGCAATAAATTGTCTGAAAATCGTCGTGATATTATGTGATTATACGTTATCAATTTGATATTGTTTTTTAACTGCATTGAATATTATATTTTTAATTCATGTTTTTTTGAAAGGTAATTTTTTCAATTGTCTGTTCTTGTATTATTATTCTTTGTCTATATTTTGAATGTCTGAGAATAAATAGAATATTTTTCAGATCGAACCCATTGAAAAAAATTGAAAAAGTTACGTGTAAACAAAGATTTTTTTTTTATACGAAATAATAATATGCTTTCAACAATGCACCACTGCTGCAATAGATTAGATCAGACACCGGCATAAAAACTACAAAAAAAATCAATAAAATGTCATTGTACTTTGTTTGAATTGATTGCTTATATATAATATAACAAGAATTTTGCGATGATATGTAAGACATAAATTACAATTTATTTTCATTCCCTTGGATACACGAACAGCTATTTACGTTGACGTGTTTTTGCGAGCTGATGAGGTCAAGAGTTGACCTTTAACAATGGACATGATGGATTTGTAACGCGTATATGGACATTATGTATTTAATTTAATTTATATTTTAAACATGTCAACTGATATTGCATGCCTGTAATTATAATAATATCCATTGGTATTATATATAGGTTACATGATAAAGTGCGAAGTTGTCAATATCGGCACATAATTCTGAATAATATTAAATTATAATTATAATAATAATAATATGTTTCAGAAGTAAGGGACGCGCGTATGGTTTGAGTTTCATCCTTGTTATTTTTTCTAATTCTAATTTTTATTAGAAAATTTTATTTCAAGGTTACATACTGTAAATTAGTGTACATAGCAGATTTAATAACCTACCTACACTGATTTACATTCGGACACAAAGTAAACGATAATTATTACATATTATTTCTTTATTTAGTAAAATTATTACACTCAGGTTTTCGGCTATATAAATTTACATTTAAAGATTTTGGACTCTGTCTGATTTCTCACTGACTTATACCATTTTACCATACTTAATAAGTGGATTATTTCACGAAAGAACACAATAAAGGTAAAGCGATCTTTAACATCATTTACATGGCCGTATAAACTAACCACGTAAGATAAATAAAATAATACAATGACATGTAACGCACTATTATTTTAATTTTTCGAGTCTACAATCAAACACAACTTTGATTCATCGACTAAATAAGTCAATCAATATGCACAATAAGTGTATTAGCAATTCTCCAACAGTTCGTGATGTGAATCCGGGTTAGTTATAAATTAATTAACAGATAGATAAGTAAACCTGACGCCTCATAAATACATACTAATTTCGCACATACTAAATGTATGTGACGTGCGTATGATGGACATGTAATATTACTACCACTAAATATGCTTGTTGAGGACTATTTATATATATAATATAATAATAGAACTTTTCTTTATTTGAAAACTTAAAAGTTTTCTTTATTAAAAACCGATGATTTTTTTTGTAGGTAAACTTGCATTCAACTAACATAAATTTGAAATCTTATAAAATTCTGTACTCTTTGCAATTTACGAGCACGGTAAACACTCGCTTGTTGTATAGACTTATCTGTACACGAGTGAATGCGTGTGTGCAATCAAGAGCGAGAGCGCGACTCTCTTCTTCGTAAGAAACGCACACTGACAAACCGTACACATACACATTATCACGTCTAAACAAGCAAACTGTGCTGTGTGCTGTTATCACGGCTAAACAAGCAAACTGTGCATTGTGCAGCCGGGCACATTGCAAGAACGATATTTACAGTATTAGTTATTAAAATTATATATTTATTATTTATCAAAATCGCTCCAGCTCATGACACGCACCAAACCATAAACCTCGATTCGTATGACATTTAGAATTAATTGGTAGGCGCGGTGAAATAAGTGAAAATGTCTACCGTATATTATAATGTAAGAAAGTACCGCTTCTGGGAGTTTTTTGAATTTGAATTTTAGGTCAAAGGTTCGCTTTCCGTTAATTGAGTTAATGCGATGATATTTACTAAATGTTGCCGATTACGAGAATATGGTTTAAGTTCAGGTTGTAAGCGAGTTTTTGTAGGTCCTGAACGTTAACGTGTCTACATGTGTTAACGTAAGAGTTGTTTCATTTGATATTTTATTTATTTGAACAAATCCATTACATACTTTTTATTTGTACCTACATTACTTAACAACATGATAGAATTGGAACGCAATCTAGTTAGATTTCTCATCTGTTATATTTTGTGTAGCGTATCTGTGGTCTTGTCCGTGCTAAAATGTTTGTATAATCTGTCTACTCTCTCTTGTTCTTGTTCCCGGGCTATGTACGAGTAGGTATGGTTCCGATTAATAAACCATTTTTGTTTACTCAAGTCATATATTTCATGAACCACAACCACGCATTATTTCCTACAGAACACAAATATAAATATGTTGTAAGCGAAGAACCTAAGTCATATTTGCAATTTTTTAATGTTATGAAGTAGCAAACAAGGCTACAGTATTGCTTACCATGAATGTAACTGTATGAGTTACATTTATGGTAAGCAATACTATAGCCTATAAACATCTACATGGGGCTGGAGGTTTCAATGTAGATGCGTCGCCACAGGTCTAAGGCATTACACCTCTGTGCCAGAAATTACAGGGCCGTACATTACCATCTGCTGCCAAATGATAGTGTTCAGCGCTATCGTGTTCCGGTAAGATGGTAATGTATGGCCACGATTTAAACTTTCACAGAGACAAAACAACTAAGGCCTCAGAGGTGGCAATGCCTCTGCATTTTGACTTCTGGTTTTAGTGTAGATGACTATAGGCTGCTGTCATCATTTAACATCGATTTTACTGGTGGTAGAGCTGCAGTGATGGAGCTCACGGGCGCAGGCACCACCACATTACCTAATATACTTGCCGCTAAATGGTAGTGTTCAGCACTATCGTGTTCCGGTCAGGTGGTAATGTACGGTCCTGTAATTTCCGGCACAGAGGCATAACACCTTACGCCTCAGGAGTGACAACGCATGTGCATTTTGACCTCTGGTCATTGTGTGGCTGTCTATAGGCTGCAGTCATCACTTAACATCAATATGAACTACATGCTTGTTTGTCACCTTCATTAAAATAAAAAAAGATACCATCAACCCTGTAAAGGCAATAGCCGCCCATCAATTTCCGAGTCAACACAGCCTCCCAGTAAGGTTCTGGCGCCGATCTACTCCATTACGTCACGCGTCTACCTGTTTTGATTTACAAATACTAGAGCGTACTTGTATTCCTAAATAAATCAGAACAAATGTCTATAAATCACACCGTCGTAGCACGTAGAACGTTCGACGTTCAGTCCGCTTTCGTATACAGCATTATGAGTATAAATTAACCCCCTATTCATAAACGTATTTTAACTAAAGTGTTGCTAATCTCTCCTTTGTCTTTTTCTATCCTGCACATTTTACCATGCAACTGACAAGGACAAAGCATTCTACTTATAGCTAAAACGTATCTAATCTACGTTTATGAATATGTTTCAAAATGCAGATGCATTACCACTCCTGAGGCTGAGACTCCTCCTAGATTTTTTTCAAATTTATAGGTATTTGTTATTTACAGATTATTGTTTGAAAAATCAGTTTAGATTTTTATACGTTATTGGAATATTTCACATGAAAATCATTTGCATGCTCTGCAGGGTACCTACTCCTACGTTTCTTATGTAATGGTAATAAAGTCGTTTTATAATGTTTTTAAAAAATATATATACGTGTATATATATTTTTTAAAAACATTAAACAAAAAACCCGGTTCTGACAAACCTCTCGTGCCTCGTCTACCTTCATCATTCTCTTCATACATGCACGCCGATTCCTAAGAGTTTTGATCCCACCATCAGGCAGAACTCGACCTATTTGGTCATGGTAGGTCAGTCTTGGTCTTCCTGGGCCTCTGCAACCATCCACATTCGCATTGTATATCTGTTTAGTCATTCGCTCATTCGACATTCTTTCTATATAAATTTTTTTACGTAATAATAATACATTTTTATTCATTTTACAACACAACAGACCACATAAAAAGTATCCTCATTTTTTATAAACATATTATAAAATGGTATTATAGTAAATAAATAAAATCAAAATAACTAAACAAATATATAGTATGTATTTATAAATGTTAATTTTAACGCGTAGATGCGTAGACATAGCATCATTAAATTGATTGAGTATGACATAGTAGCTTATGTTAACGATAGATTTAAAACTATGAATCCAATTATAATATTCATGTATCAGAGAGGATATCTAAATTTGGATTTAAATACTTAAATAATAATAATAATGGCAACCCATTATACGTCCCACTGCTGGGCACGAGTCTCTCCCCTTTTTTGGGGGGAGGCCTGGAGCTTACTCCACCACGCTGCTCCAATGCGGATTGGTGGAGGTGGGTGGGTTAGTGGCCAACCCACTGTCGGATGTTTTCAAACCGCCCATTAGGCCTCCGACAAGGTTTAACGACTGCTATCCATCGATAGCAACCGGGACCGACGGCTTAACGTGCCCTCCGAAGCACGGAAACGCGCATTTAATTTGCCACTAGCGTTCACCCATCACACTACCCGACCGCGCCCGTAGTGCTTAACCGAGCAGATCGCTTACGATCTACACCAGCCGCTGGGCCATGCGCGCTTCATTTGGATTTATTCCAGAGAATTATAAAAAGAAATATGTATTTGCAGAATTATGAGTGTGAATTTTTATAATAATCATATTTGGATGGAGGTTGTATGGATCTGGTGATGCAGATCGAGGGCATTGACACCAGCTATGTATTCTGTCTACCAAAAGTGGGGTATTTTTTATGTAATGGAAGTGGCAAATAAGCATGCCGTACATTGATGTTAAGTGATGACTGCAGCCTATAGATACTTACACAAAGACCAAGGTCAAAATGCAGATGCATTACCACTCCTGCGGCCTATGTCTAAGGTGTTATGCCTCTGTGCCGGAAATAATAAGGCCATACATTACCACCTGACCGGAACACGATACTGCTGAACACTACCATTTAGCGGCAAGTATATTATTATTCCAGTGTAGGCGCTCGAAGTAGCTTTCGTACGATGGTGCCTACGACACGCAAATTGAGAGAAAGGAAGTGCTGTTTTATAGAAGTTTCGCCTAAGTAACGATTTGTTTTTAAATCTAGTGCGTTTTGATAACTGTTCTTGCTGCAATCGTTCATAGGAGACGATGTTTGAATTTGCTAGGGTAATTCATACCAAAAGTTTCAGAGTCTCGCGAAATAGACCAATCCAGACTTCAACATCACCTGAATCAATATTATAACAGAACTCCGACTTCACCTAATTCGTTCTAACCATAGAGCAACGCGGCCCACCGGTCGCGGCGGACCGGAGGGAAGTAGCCTTAGCGTGTATTACCGATGCAAAACAATCTGTCATTTTTAACGGGGAGAAATGCGTGCGACACACACTCACACTACAAAAATCGTCTATTACTGCGAAACTCATACCTTGACTTAAACAAAATGCAGAAACAATTTCACGCACACATTTAAACATCTAGGCGACAGGTATAGGCCCATTTGGGCTTGTACTTTGACAGAGGGGAAAGCCTGCATATGGCTTCTCCCCTCCGGTGTTGCTCTATGAGATTCTAACTTTATAATTATACCATTCGTTACGTAACGCGAGTGGCCCAAACTGAAATATTATTTTCAGAGTTCACAGCCCGATGTTGTCTCCTAACAGAATACGAACCTTATTGCTGAAACACCAAAGTTCTTTATCCGATGTGGATTTGTTGTAAACGTATGACGTTTCACTGTCGCGTCGCCACGTGTCGCGTATCACTCGACGAAGAGCTTCCTTTTCGACAATATTAAAGAAAAAAAAAAGCGTTAACGCGCCACGTTTCTTTTTAATGCGTTCTATAGTTGCGATGCTTCAGATTCCAGTTTGATCGAGTTTGAAGTTTTAGTATGTCTGAAGAAGTCGGCAGACACATGACGTTGATAGCAAGTGATTAGTGCAGTCGCTGAATGAAACTAGGCTCAAAACTCAAACGGAAAACAGTAGTTCTGAATATAGGCGGTATGGCCCTTTAATATTTGGCAATAGCAGATTTTGTTTATCACTAGATATCTTTTCACTACATTTCTTTCCACTTCTGTCATATATATAAAAACCGGACAAGTGCGAGTTCGACTCGCGTGGTGAGGGTTCCGTAATTTAAATAAATGTTTTCGAAAATGTTACAGATTTAAAATGCAGGGACATAGCGGTTACGGTGGTACCGACAGGGGGGGGTTATATTATTAGGAATTTTCGATTTAATTTGAATACTCAAACTTCTTATAGGTTTTCCAGTAATCTATAGGCAAAGAACTATTTTCCACATTTTTTTCAAAATTTTAAGTTCAGCAGTTTCGGAGATAGGGAGGGGAATTGTCAATTTACGTCGTTTTTCTTAAATAACTTCAAATTTGTTTATGAAAAAAATATTTAAAAAATATATCTGAGATGCTGACAACAACCTCTTTTATTTTATATATCACACGACACAGTTTACGACTATTATTTTTTTTCTGATTTACCCCCTGAAAGTGTTTAAAATTTATTATTTTATTTGACGTGTTCATCTTTGGGTCACCAATTTACATATATTCATCAAATTTCAACTCAGTCGGTCGAGTAGTTTCGGAGCAAATTGGCTGTGACAGACGGACAGACAGACAGACAGACAAACAGACAGACAGACGCACGAGTGATCCTATAAGGGTTCCTTTTTTCCTTTTAAGGTACGGAACCCTAAAAACACTCTAAATTTAATGTGCAAGTTATATCGACATTACAACACCAAACCATAATCAGAGTAGGACATCACTATGCATAATTTCACACCTCCAAACTCTAAATGAAGGAAATACAAATGAGTTATTTTAATATCAAAGACATCATAAAGTTACCGAATGTCTCCACATCCTGAATAAGTGGAATTTTAATATTTTATTAACTTAAAAAAAACAACTTCACTAATGTAATTGCTCGATGTTGTCATATAAGTATACAGAAATATTCATGAAAATGTGCATTCTATTCCGACATTTCTTGATTTCAGTGAAATTAGGAATGACCTGCAACAGCTGCTTTCAATCATAAGGAATATTGTTGTATTTATCAAGGAAAGGCGATATAGGTTGTTAGGGAAACATTTTTCTACACAATCCTAGAAGAACGTTGGGTTGTGAAGAACTTGTACTAGTATAAAAACTGTTATCTCAGCCTGTAGCAATGACGAAACTTAACCCTGATCACTTCGTCTGTTTCCTTAACAACAAATTGACCCACAAACAATTAACCCTCGCAAATAAAGTGGCAAATCGACCGTCCGCGATCTCAACTTAGCCGATCTAACGGTGCGACATATGTGTTGTAGAATACAAGGCGACATAAAAACAGGAATCGCCATATTGGATAAGCGATTATTAAACTAGTGTAGACCGTAGACAGGTCTCGCTGGTTCGTGATATATTCTGAGTCCATAATATGAAGCGTACGATAAATGCGATAAAACGAAGCTACGTTTTATTGGTAGTACGAGTGAAGGAACTGATGGTAGTACAGCTGAGGATGAACTTACTGTGCCAGGTTTACATATATTAGCTCTATTGAGTCACTTCGATAAACATATACACAAACATGAAACCGAAGAAGAAAGAGGGTTTAGTAGAATACAAGAAGGAAGTTTCTTAAAGATAAAATTGTGCCTAAATTAAACTTTGCTAAGCATTGTTCTAGCTAACATGATGTAGAAATAAACAATAAACTGCCTATTTAGTTCAGAAGTATAATAATATATGACACGAGCTTGTTTAAAACTAAGCTGAAATTCCTAATAGAAAAATGGCTGATGGAAAGTGACACAATCGTCTTTGTATATTTGCATCACCAGGAGAGTTGCCAACGCGCTGTCAGGCCTGAAGGAGTCTTTTGACGCCATTTTTGAAGAACTCCATATTGTAGCACCGAATCTGATGTATGTTTTAATGCATACGTCTGTCTACTTCTTCCAGGTAAACAGACGTAAAATTACGATTATTGTAACTTGTATCAAGACATATAAGGTACACATTTGCACATTAATTCCCAAATATCAACACCGATTCTCTAATGTGTCTAATGTCGGCAATATTTAATTTTCTAAACTTCATCAAGATTAGAGCGGTATTTATCGAATTGAACTCTTTGTGCCTATACAGTTCGAGTTATCAATTGGTCGGTGGGAAGGCGGACCTGACAATTAGAGTTACACAGCTGGCGTTATTAAGTAGAAGAGGAATCTGAAGGATACAAAAAACGATCATGTGTTCAATCAACATCAACGATATTTTTAAATTATACGCCTGTGATACAAATGATGCATTTATTTGATACTTTTTCTGGTGGTAGAGTATTTTTTATGTCAAAAAGTGAAGAGTCAAGCAAGTCACCTGCTGAAAAGTGATCACAGTCACCTTAGAACGTCTGTAGGCCACTATTGTAGGGCTGGCGATGAGAGAACACTTCAGAGGGAAGTTAATTCCACAATTTGCGCATTCTAGGCAGATACGAGTGTGAAATTTGCACCGTGGAGCACTGCCATATATTCAGTCGATATGAGTGGAACTTCTCTCTTCAGCAGGTAATCCAATGTAGAAAAACAGACGGTGGCACCACATCAAACAGTTCAGTAGTTATGATGATGATTATAACTACAGCCCTGTGGCCAAAATTACAATAATCACCTTCATGGATAGGCCATAGGAAGTGACTGTAGGAGCAAACGGATTCTCGAGTGGCGACCACATACAAGAACACGAAGCGTGGGTAGACTCGTCTCGAGGTGGACTAACGATTTGGTGAAATTGATGACACTGGATGGAAATCCAAGACGTTGTGGACATCTTTAGGGTAGGCTCTTGTCCAGTAGAGGACGTCTCTTATCCTCCACAAAAGTAGGTACATTTTAGAGCGTAGTTTAGCCATTTGGAATACCTAGAAGACAATCAAACAATCCAACAGATAATAAATCAAACAAAAGTGCGTTTTTGTGTTTTAAGATTAACCCACTATGATTAATATGGGTACGAACAACCAGATCAACCAATGGACATGAAAAACTGAGTTGACTATAAGAAGAAGGAATAAAAAAGATGTTTTGAAATAGACAGACACTTCACTTAAATTTCCACGAAGATATTTCAACAATTCTAAAGATCCACAGCGAATGATGTAAAAGGTAAGCCTTGCGAGGATTTTGAATTAAATTAAGATATTAAACATCTAGCCTCGATGTCTCGGATTTTTTCTAAATACTTCTTATTTTAAATACCAAACCGTGTATGATTCGTGGATTAGAGGGACTATGTGTACAAATGTTGTCAGACATGCCAGATTTGCACTTATACGCCCATGTTTTCTTCACAGATTCTATCTGTAACGGTGTTTAGTGCATGTCTGTGCATTCACATTATATATTTTTCTGCTCACATTAGGTATCTGTTTAACGAAGGTGGCAAACAAATATGAAGTTCACATGGATGTTAAGTGATGACTGCAGCCTATAGAGGTCTACCCAAAAACCAGAGGTCAAAATGCAGATGCGTTGCTACCTTAGTTGTTGTGTCTAAAATCGAAGTTTATTGCAGATGCAGGTACCAATTTTTTACAGATTATCAACTTTTATCCTCTTACTACTTTTCATTGAGTAACTAGCTGTTGCCCTCGGCTCCGCCCGCGTGTAGGTCGCTTTTCGCGTAACCTGTGGAAACTCATCAAATTATCCCATGACATCCCACAGGAACATTATTCGGGATTAAAAATAATCTATAATCTAAGTCAGCTAATACCCTATCTGCATAACAAATTTCATCAATATCCGTTCTGAAGTTACGGCGTGATTGACGTACAAACATCCAAACAAAGAATCTTTCACATTTATAATATTTAGTAGTGTGAAGTGTGATGCCGATTGTCATGATTCTTTTTTAGTAGATACTTCGAAATTAAACTTGCGGATTTTCTCGCGTATACAACACTCCCAAACTTCTTACAAGTTTAATTTCTACAATGTATGAAGCTCGCGAAAACCAACGAAAACGTTAGATACTTCGAAGTTAGTTTCGTTTGCATGATTATGAAGAGTAAAATCCTGCTCGAAGACTTACAAAACTGAAGATGATGTTTCGCCATCAGTTTTATAGGTCTAATGGACTAATGGCTAAATGAATGTAATAAAGCCTATGTCACTTAGTGAAGATTCGAATTCATAACCTCCCCTTTTGATTTTCATCGGTTGAAAAGAGTATAATACAACCGCTTGTTTCTAGTCGCACAAAAAATAATTGGGTTTTGAACCAGCATCATCTATTGGCACCACTGAGTTATAAGGACTATAAATTATTTAACATATAAGGCATATATCCTTGTACTTCATCAAAATAGGAATTGTATAGAATATCAACTTCTTTATGTTTTACTGGGAACTTGTATGACGTTGCAATAAATATATTTGAAGCAATCACTCTCCCATACATGTAATCGAATAGTTATGTATGATACACGAGTCTGATTGGCGCCCATACTACTGGACACCGAGAGCATTCAAACGGTTCATACAATACGCGCTTGACGCACATCCTACCGTCCTAACTTAGGCACACCGCGGACACTCCGCCAAAATTCCATACAAACGCTTAATTTGGTTTCTATTATACAGATATCAATCAGTGACGTGTATTTACATGCGCACTTGTGTGCGTAGCACGTACAAAATACCAACCGTCGCCCATAAGAGGGCAAGGGGTTGAGTGATGCGAGCAAATCGGGCGGGACGTCGAAGTGTCCATTCTATACGTAGTATTATTACATATTTTCTGTCTTAGGGCTCCCAAACATAACTGCGAATTCGCATCGCATCGCAAATATCTGCGAGCTCGCACAAATACATCGCCTGCGATGCGGCCTCGTATCGCAGTTTTGTGTGGCCGCCCTTAAAAGGCCATAAATGACATTTGACTAGGATTGTTTAAGAATTGAAAACCACTTATAAACGTGTAGTTATCGGGATCCGGAGTCTTAAGATCTCTGCCATGATATCTATAATAAATATGAAATAAACTAGCAATGAGAAAAAACTTTGCTGTCTGTATTAAACACAGAGAAAGGGACAAAATAAATGAAATTCAATTTCTAGCCAATGTTACGTAGACTGTCAAGCCAAGTTGAAAGTAGTGGTATCAATCTCTATTGTGGCTGCCGCTGTACACACATAACACATTCACAACATTGTAGACCATACAAACATTTGTCCCGATGCGGGGATCGAACCCGCGATCCCCGAATCAAGCGGTCGTCTCACACCGCTGGCACAGTATAGATACAAATTACGAGTACATTGTGCCGCTGGGCTGGACACCGTTGCGTCAAATATCGGTAATATAGTAAAAAATAAAGTATCTATTGATCTATACTAAATACTACTAAATACATCTATCTACATGCGTTTCATTACGAAATTTTGGGATGGAATGTTCATCTGTGTTCTAAAATATATTCAAAACTTTTGTAAGGAATTATTCAAAAAAAAAAAGAGATACCGTAGATCCTTTAAATACATTTTCAGTACGAAACTCTTAAAATTGTAATATTATGCAAGTATATTCTATCACGCGTTGATTAAAGCTTTATACTCTCGGTGTTTTGTATTGATGCACTCCGTTTTTGTATACAAACACATATCATAACAACATTTTTATGTGTGTAACAAATGGACATTAAGTTTATGTCGATTGTAAGTTATTACGACGCAAAATCGCGCGTAGAATCGAATAGAAAATCTAGAATTGTAAAACAATTGTATTTTTACTGACTTTATGTGTTGTACATACCATTCTAAAATATGTATTGCATTCTTTCAATGTATGCTTTTTTTGTGATTTATTGATTGATATCTTATTATATATGTGCAAACACTCATGTTATATTTATTTGTGAAAAGATATGCCTTTCTTTTTTTTGTTTTTGGATTTTTAACTGAGTAATAAATCAGCATTTTTAAATAAAAAGTTATTAAATTATTAAATTCTGTGTAGAATGTTGCTGTCAAGTTTTGTGATTGGTAGAATAATTTTCGCTCACACGCCCAGAATCAGTGTGCTTCATCTACCTTTTTCTTTAATCTGAGGTATAGATATATAAATAACTAGCTGTGCCCATGACTTCGTCCGCGTTGATACTGAACAATAATTTCATTAAATTAACGGACGAAGTCGCGGGCACAGCTAGTTTAAATTAAATACGTTAAGTAAGCCGCATTCAACTCTGTTTAAATATTTTGAAGCAGTGCTTGATGTAAATTTTCAATTGACCATAACTCCTTTTTTCCTTAACCGATTTTGACGAAACCTGTGTTTGTTGTTTTGACCATGCTCCTAATTATATGTTATCCAACTGTGAAAACTGCGTTCAAACCCGTTGAGTAGTTTCGAAGTTATAAAGTACTAGACAGCCAGACAATAATTCCAAAAAAAAATCTGTTACTCTTCTCATATATAATCGCTCCCTATCAGGTTTTTGGAAAATATTTAATGTACAACAGACACTCGCTTTTTACTGTCTTATATGTATTCATTGATGACATGTACAGTATAGATTTGAAATACAATCGATCTTGTTACTAGTTGTGTAGCAAACTCCCATTTTCCATTCAACCAACCAGAAGCTATGCAGGTACGGATGTTGGAAAGATATTGAAATCCGCTGGTATACCTACGTTCATAACTGAATTGACAATTCTTTATAATAACTATCACGAAGACAAAACTATTAAGGTCTCAGGGGTGGCAATGTATCTGCATTTTGACCTCTGGTCTTTGTTTGGCTATCTATAGCTGCAGTCATCACTTAACATGAATTTAATGTGAACTGCATGCAGTTTACATTGATGTTAAATGATGACTGCAGCTTATAAACACCCACACAAAGACCAAGGTCAAAATGCAGATACGTTGCCACTCCTGAGACCTAAAGTGTTATGCCTCTGTGCCGGAAATTACAGGGCCGTACATTACCACCTGACCGGAACACGGTAGTGCTGAACACTACCATTTAGCAGTAAGTATAATAGGTAATTCGGCAGTGCCCACCCCTGGAGCTCTACCACGAGTAAGACGTTTTATGTTTGCCATCAGTATTTAAAAAAATAAACATTTGATCAGCCAGTTTAATGTGTTACAATGTCGTTTGGTTAAGGCCTTGTGATTTTTTCTAACACTAGATAATCCCGCAGTTTTCCTAGTATTTACCATGGATACTTCCCCGTCGCCTAGTTGCTGCGCTTGCGCACGCTCGTCACATATTACCCTCCTAATACGTCGATGACCTCGGCCGTGCTGATTAACAGCCCCAAGTCGCAAGATATTCGCTGAGAACTTCGTTTTCACTGCATTTTTTCGAGTTAGTAGTGAAGAATAATAACTGACGAATCGAAAGCATATACATGCGATTGTGTTAAGATAACTACCAAATCGTAGGAAAACACTTACTTATTCATAAACGTATTTTAGCTAAAGTGTTGCTAATCTCTCCTTTGTCTTTTTCTATCCTGCACATTTGACAATGCAACTGACAAAGACAAAGCATTCTATAGCTAAAACGTATCTAATGTTCGTTTATGAATAAAGGGGGTTAGGCACTACTACGAAAACTGGCGAATCGTAGGCACTCACCTAAGATTATATTACGATAACTGGCAAATCGTAGCCAACTACAACAAGTTGATGCAACCTGACCTTGATGTCAGAAAATTGATAAAAAGACTTATGGATACTTTTAAATGAATGTTTTTAAAATACAATAGTATTGATTTATTTATTGAGGCCTAAGCTAATTGATGTTCCTTATTACTACCACGCCGTGTCTTTCCGTATAACAAGAGCACGGTAGCCTTGATCACTACCATTTAACGACATATAGACAGAGAATATGTAATATTACTACGTATAGAATGGACACTTCTACGTTCCGCCCGATTTCCCCGCATCACCCAACCTCCTCCCCTCTTATGCTCTTATGGGCGACGGTTGGTATTTTGTACGTGCTACGGGTGCTACGCACACAGGTGCACGTGTAAATACACGTCACTGATTGATGTTGTGTAATAGAGACCAAATTAAGCGTTTGTATGGAATTTTGGCGGAGTATCCGCGGTGTGACAAAGAATATGCATAAGAACTCGCCAATTCTTATCAATTAAGCCAATCTTCTTAGCACATCCCTTTTACAACTTTACTCTAATAAGTTAGCTTGGTAATAATGTATGTCGTGTAATCTATTCTATGATAGAATACTTCAGCAGGCACCATCGCACTACCTAATCTGTGGCTAATTGTGACGTTCGCCGGTACTGTCACCGGCAAAAAAAGATGATCTAAATCGGACATTCAATGCCAATTACCGTAATTTTTAACTGGGAGTAGAGCTCTAGTGACTGAGGCACCACCGCATTACCTAATATACTTGCCGCTAAATGGTAGTGTTCACCACTATCGTGTTCCGTTCAGGTGGTACAGCCTTATTATTCCGGCACAGAGGCATAACACCTTAGCCCTCAGGAGTGGTAACGCATCTGTATTTTGACCTCTGGTCTCTGTGTGGGTGTCTATAGGCTGCAGTCATCACTTAACATCAATGTGACAAAAAAATGCATCAAAGTATGTGTGGCGGTGAAGTGTTTCTAAAATACGAGATTGTGAAGTGTACCAAATATTTGCTAATATTTGGTTCACTATTTTGACGCAAATTACAATAATTAGTATTGAATGTCTGAATTTGATCATCTACTTTTGCCGTCGACCCTACCACGGCCCTTACATATGAACCCGTCATGACACTTGAGCACCGAAAGGTTAAATGGGTGGCGATAGGTACCTTTAACTCGAAAAAGTGATCTGTATACAGTATCGAGCAAGATGCACATCGAGCCTACGAAAGAGACAATCGGCTAGTTTCGACTTCGTAGAGCGTTATCTCTGCTCCACACTGCCTACATAATCACTCATAGTACGGAATTGGTAAAACTTGATCAAAATGGTCGACAAACGTCACAAGCTGCGAAAGAGACAACGCTCTACAGATCCGAAATATGCCGAAGTCTCCTCCTAAAGGTCAATGTACAATTATTTTGCTGGAGACTGTAAGTACACGTAATATATTTTGATGTCATGATGTGGCACACGAACAGGCATTAGGCAAAAGAACAGAAGAACTTAAAACCCAAATTCAAAAATTTTCTTCTATCTTAGCTATATTAGACCAGGCTGAACATCGTCGAATTAGTCTACACGTGACCACGGTAGCTGGAAAGCGACCGAAACGTCGGGTATTAGAAGAAGTTTGAGAGTAATTGTTGTATACGCGAGAAAATCCGCAATTTTAATTTCTACAATGTACGAAGTTCGCGAAAACCTGCCAAAACGTTATCTCAAAAATGTATTTAATCACTTCGAAATAATAGAATTTGCTTGTGATAGGTCAAATTACAAATATAAATGAAAGCGGATAACAACTGATACGTTAATTAATATGTCAAAGTAAACAAAAATAAAATAAACAATGGTCCAAAATAAAAATAGGTATCAACAGAATGTTCCATACTCTCTTTTAACAGGGGCAACACATTACTTTGACCGTCTTTTATCTTGAAGCCCACGGAGAGCGCTTATGACTTATACCACCAGAACGCACTGTACCCTGTTTACCACTTTTATGGTATAAATAATACTTTCGCGTTAATTGGTAATAAACAAAAACTATAATCAAGGATTGCATGTAAACCAAAAATATGAGTATCATATTTATTTTATCTGATATTAAATCTATATTGGTCGAGTTTATTGTTCAATCTGACGTATTTAATGGAGGCTATGTTGTAAATTCATATAATGGGTGAAAATTATGTGATTGAACTTCGTATGACCTATGGAGATATCGCTGCAACGTTTTTACAAATTATTTTTGGGGTCTGTAGGCTGTAGGCTAAAAGAAAGCATTATAGTTTCGCCATGTCTATCCGTCCGTCATTGCAGCTTATTACAGTATTTCTTAGTATTAGAAAGCTGTAAATTAGCAACAAATATATAATTGACAAAGTCGTAAAACACAAATATATATACATATATATTTTAAATTGTTTAAGGTACCTCCCATACACGTAAAGAAAGGATGTTATTTTTTCTCGCGTTGGTATCCAATAGTAGTGTTGTCGTTGGATCTTTAAAACATATTGCGGGTTTGTTTAAACTTTTTTTTTAAATTAGGGAGTTTATTTTGTAACCTATTATATTTAACTACCTACTAACGTCTCGTCATGCATGACCTTCTTGCATCTCTAATTCAAAGAAGGTTAGCAAGTCTTTTTTCTAAGGTCGATGTACAAAATTTCTTGTTGGTTTTGAAGAAAATTTATGTGTTGACAAATGCAACTTCCGAAACGGAAGACGCATTCTCATATTTCACGTTAAAGACAAATGTTTCACTTTATTGTTTACACTGTGAGCCCTGTTTAGTCTAACCTGCGAAGTCTAGACGCCAGGAAGTGTCTGAAATAGGATATTTGTGTTTGTAATTCCATCTTCAGTAGTACCAGAGCCGGTTGCAAGATCACTATGTTAATCGCGGTGTTTTTCAAATTTGATTTATAACTAGCGAAGCGCCCCCGGCTTCCTACAGATATATAGGTCACTCTCTCTTCTTTATAAACAAAAAATGAATCCCTATTTCCCTTGTTCACGGCATCACGTGGACGCCTGGGCCGATTTTGATATTTATATTTGTATTGTGTGGCAGCAAACAAGGATGCAGTTCGTATGCGTAGTCACCTACACAAAATCAGAGCTTAAAATGCTGATGTCTTACCACCTCTAAGGTTATTGTGTGACCTCTGTGTTAATGATGACGATGTCATACATTATTACCAAACCGGTACACAGTAATACAGACACAATTGGATACAGATCAGGTAATGCAGCAGTGCCTAAGCCTTCGATTGCCGACACTGGAACTCTTCCTCTATCAGTAAAAATGCTTTCAAAACATTGTAGAAATTAAACTTGCGGATTTTCTCGCGTATACAACACTCCCAAACGGGTGTCTGACCGACGGGCCCGTGAACACGGTAACTGGAAAGCGACCGAAACCTCGGGTGTAAGAAGAAGTTTGAGAGTATACGCGAAAAAATCCGCAAGTTTAATTTCCACAATATATGAACCTATGAAAACGTTATGTGCTTTCAAAACTGATTAACTACGCCATTAATTTGGCAGCCAACTCTTGAACTGTGTTTGTAATTCCATCTTCAACGGTCTCGTCGGTGTCAAAACTGTATGATGTTTATGTTCTGTATGACATACCGTTATCTCCCAGAAGATTCGGAGAACAGCTCTGTTAATTTGCCGAAAAAGTAATGACGTTGTAGGTAGCATTTTACTGGTGGTAGAGCTCCAGTGTTCAGTACTATCGTGTTCCGGTCAGGTGGTAATGTACGGCCCAGCAATTTCCGGCACAGAGGCATAGCACCGTAGGCCTCAGGAGTGGTAACGCATCTGCATTTTGATCTTGGTCTTCGTGTAAGTGTCTATAGGCTGCAGTCATCACATGTGAACTGCATGCTTGTTTGCCACTTGCATTACATTAAAAAAAATGTATTATTACGTACGTTGCTTGTACGCGCTAATCTCAGGAACTACTAATCCGATTTAAAAAATTATTTCAGAGTTTGATAGGCCATTTATCGAGAAAGGCTTTAGGTTCACATCACACTATGATGAATAGGAGAGGGTAGGTATAACATTGCACCCGCACGAAGCCGGAGCAGGCCGCTAGTTTTGATATAAATTATTTTAGATGTGATGTATAAAGTCGTATTCGTCAGTGTGATCGCATGTTTCCAGAACACCACAATGCATTGACCCGCTGTTTATATTATAACCCACTTTGTATCGTGTAAAATAAACCGAGTTTTTGCGTAAACTATATAACCACATGAACTAGTTCATAGAATTTTTCTGAAACTTTGCGACGGAGTATGCCTGAAGCTATTGCGCGTAAATTATGTATTGTATCTGGAAATGGTACTATGGACATGGTTTGACCGCCATTGTTCAGTTGATTGGCTGCACTAGTGGAAGAATGCATTCAAGCATACATGCAAACACCCACGATTCGCCGGTTACATTTTTGGCCCATGTAACAGGTGGCGAGCCTCTTGCCATCTCCGGGCATATTACCAAACTCCGAGGTATTGGGAAACTTCCAGAAAATGGAAAATATCCGAAAGAACCAGAGATAAAGGTTTTAAACCGTTATCTCTGATAGCCCTCGATCCAGGAATCGAACCCATGACCTCCAGCGCAGTAGTAGAGGCCTGCTACCACTAGGTTACTGAGGCAGTAAGCGTAGCGATTACGGCCTCACCCTCTTATGGGGAGGCTTTGGTCCAGCAGTAGAAATCTGTACTTATATTATAAAGCTGAAGAGTTTGTTTGTTTGAACGCGCTAATCTCAGGAACTCCTGGTCCGATTTGAAAAGTTTTATCAGTGTTAGTTAGCCCATTTATCGAGAAAGGCTATAGGCTATATATCATCACACTATGACTAATAGGAATGGAACAGCGTGGGCGAAGCCGGGGCGGGCCGCTAATATAATATGAAATTCTCGTGTCACAGTGTTTGTAATTATACTCCTCCGAAAAGGCTGGACCGATCATTATGAATTTTTCTGTGTATATTTGGTAGGTATGGGAATCGGTTGTAGTCTACTTTTTATATCCCTAAATGGTAAGAGTGAATCTCCACAAACATATTTCTTAAATTTTTGAACATATAATTTTTTATACTTCTAAGGCGATACGAAATTTTTTGAGGCAGCTTGTAGCTCTATAAAACTCTATAAATTGTAAATAACTTTAAAACACAACAATGATTCACAAATTCACAAGTAATAAATCTCCATCGCAATACTTTAAACGTCACTGCACTATAATGAAATTGAGTCAAATTGAGCTAAAATAAATTATCACGTAATCTTTACACGTAATGCTATAAATTCACAGTCAATGTCGGTGAAGTAGCATTACTTGAACATAACAATATGCGTTATGTAATGAGCTTCAATATTGTTTCGCAAAGCGGTAGGTATAGGTTAGCTTTTACGTGGAAAGGCTGTATGGTCGTTGGACGTACTCATTGTCATTTCATTCCGCCTAAGGGTGCTTTTAGCACCCTTGTGCACCTGAGATATGCTATGCTACGTTGCTATGGATACGTTTGATATCCACCAATCTTATTCATTAGTGGACATAGCTTAGCACTGGTGGGAACGGATTCAGTTAAGATTTGTTTCTATATGGAAAGATGTGTGCTATGGATGCGAGCTATGGGCATAGAGCAACGCGGCCCACCGGTCGCGGCGGACCGGAGAGGAGTAGTCATAGCGTGTATTACCGATGCAAAACTGTCTGTCATTTTTTGAGGGGGGAAATGGGTGCGATACACACGCACACTACAAAAATCACCTTTTACTACGAAACTTACACTTGGACTTTAACAAAATACAGAAACAATTTCACGCACACATTTAAACATCTAGGCAACAGGTATAAGCCCATTTGGGCTTGTACTTTGTCAGAGGGGATAGCCTGCATATGGCTACTCCCCTCCGGTGTTGCTCTATGGCTATGGGCCGTCGCGAGTGGTGTAGCTATGTGCAGAGCAGAGTACCTACAGTATGCCGCGCACTTTGCGGTGGCACATGTTCATTGCGCGTCTTGCTCGTACAGCTACACAGCTTAGTATTGGTAGAAACCATAGAGCAACACCGGAGGGGAGTAGCTATATGCAGGCTTTCCCCTCTGTCAAAGTACAAGCCCAAATGGATCTATACCTGATGTTTAAATGTGTGCGTGAAATTGTTTCTGTATTTTGTTAAAGTCAAAGTGTGAGTTTCGTAGTAATAGACGATTTTTGTAGTGTGCGTGTATGTCGCACGCATTTCCCCCCGCAAAAAAATGACACACTGTTTTGCATCGGTAATAAACGCTATGGCTAATCCCCTCCAGTCCGCGACGACCGGTGGCCCGTGGTGCTCTATGGTGGAAACGGTCACACATTTTCGTAGCTTGGATTTCACAGCATAGCTGCATAGCACATCTCTGGTGGAAAAGCACTCTAACAATATGTGTTGTGTAATGAGCTTTAATAATGTTTCGAAAAGCGGTATGGATAGATTAACTTTTTCGACGTACTACATAAACAGGGACTCGTCCGTCTAACTAGATAGCTGCTGACATTGCTAAAGTTTAAGAACTGACTGTAGCATATAAATATGTACTAATCATCACTGACATCACGTCGCTTCCGATCGGTCGGCATGGAGGTTATTTGGGGAGGCCTATGTTCAGCAATGGACGTCCTATGGCTGATATGATGAATCATCACTGTCTGGCGCTCCACACTCGTTGCCTACCCCATAAGAGACTTGGCGTGAAGACACATACTAATCATCATAATTTAATTTGATATATGGACCTACGACTTGGTGAAGGTCGCGGGCAATCGCTGGATGAGGGCGGCCCAGGACTGTTCGTTGTGGTATTCTTTGGGGGAGACCTTTGTTCAACTGTGGACGTCTTTTGGCTGAAATTATGATGATGATGAATCATTATAAAAAACATCTTAGTAAAACTGAACCATCCTGAACTTTTTACTGGTAGTAGAGCTCCAGTGACGGAGCTCGCGGGCGTAGGCAGCACCGCATTACCTAATACAACGTAAAAACGACGCTGTAACAACGACCTACGGAGGACTCAGGAGACTTAGGCCTCAGGAGTGGTAACGCATGTGCATTTTATCCTTGGTCCTTGAGTGGCCGCAGTCATCACCTAACATCAATGTGAACTGCATGCTTGTTTGCCACTTCCATTACGTAAAAAAAAACTAGCAGAGAGCTCAAACACGTCGACTATCTCGTACGTTTATTGCCAAGTTTAAGCTCAAATCAAAATAATATCGTAATAAGGTAAACAATCGCATTACAATTATTCCCATATACAATGTAGCAACACTATCAATAAACATGTCATGTGCTGCACAAATTGATCGTTTGTCTGCGTTCCCGCTCTAAACTCGACCTTACCGTTTTGGTATTGTGTACATCTTGATACGTTAACATGTATTGTTTATTTTCGTGTAAGAATTTTAGAATGAAACAAATTTCAAAATCATATATGGACAACTGAAAAAACTCTACCATTATAAAACTACACCATTTCATAATGGTAGAGTTCTTTCAGTTGTCTTCTCTTAGTATAATGGTATACCGGTGATGACCTACGGTGCCGAGACGTCTCTCACAATGGGTCTCGTACGAAAGCTCCAAGTCACTCAGCGGTCAATGGAAAGGGCTATACTCAGCGTTTCCCTACTGGACCAAATCAGAAATTAAGAAAGCCATAGGCGAACTGAAGTCGCTGGCATAGCCAAGCAGATCTCCAAGCTGAAGTGGCAATGTGCAGGGGATATAGATCGGAGCACCGATAGCCGCTGGGGCAGAAAAGTTCTCGAGTGGAGACCACGTATCGGCAAGCGCATCGTGGGACGTCCACCTGCAAGATGGACCGACGACTTAGTCAAGGCTGCAGGTACTTACTGGATGCACGTCACTTCCGATCGATCGGCATGGTGGTCATTGGAGGAGGCCTATGTTCAGCAGTGGACATCCTATGGCTGATATGATGATGATAATGGCGCCAACTGTCAAACAGTGGTCAGGTATAGTAGTAATACACGTCCGGATTTGGTACACAGTGGACAGCGGATTCGGTACGCTCCGAACTCAATTTGTTCGTGTGTAGAGGAGTTCGGCGCACATAATTATTACTAATCAAGTCCGATGCGGTCCGCTCGCGCGGATTTGGTTGGCGGATTCGGTTCGCCGTACCGAATCTGGACGTGTGTTACTCCTATTACATAAAACGCCATTACAATAAAATGGTATTTTCGTTATCTATTCTATTCTATTCTATTCTATTCTATTCTATTCTAATATAATAACGAGTACAACAAAAACGGAATTGGCGATAGCGACCTGGGACCAACAATACTAATACCTGTTCTACGCCAAGAACTGGAAAGTTAGGCTAATAGATGAGCTAGTATCTATTTGATCTGTATAGATGCATTATATCTCTTGGATGCAAATAAGCAATAAAATCCAAAATCTCTCAACACACATTAACACTAATTCAATAGAGGTCTAGATAAATATTAATCAGCTCCTTTATATAGGTTTGTCTTAAAACGTCATTGATGTATGGAGACACTTCAATCTGCACTTATGGCGATCTGAATGGTCTTGGACTCTATCAATAACATTGCAATTATGTTGGTGTTGTTTTATCGAGGTGCTTGGGTAACTTTGTTTTGAATTTATGGTTTTGACGACCCGGTTAGTCCAGCGGTGTGAGATGACCGTTGGATTCGCAGGGTCGCGGGTTCGATCCCCGCACCGGGACAAATATTTGTATGGCCTACAGATATTTGTTTCGGGTCCGGGTGTTTGTGTATGTGTTGTATGTGTACACGACCACGACCCACGACACAAGTTTATACCTAGTGTGGGGTTGTGAGTGTAAGCGTATTTTTATTTATTTTTTTGTTATTGATCGACTATTTTAATAAATAAAATACGCTTACACTCAATTTATGGGATTAAACCGTTTACCATACTGTACCAGCAGAGTATTGTAATAATTAGTTAGGTTTACGCGTATTACCCAGTCTGCCCAAGATCCCCCACTCTTGGGGGATCTTGGGCGCCTAATGGCGTTCCTCACACGGGATCAGGCAGCGGTAGGCGGTGAAGTGTATTTCATGTCGCTGGGCCTCTATTAAATACGTTGTTACCGTTCACATTACACCGCCCGACCGCGCGGACTAATTTACTCACCTCCACCGCAATCCGCGCCGTTGCGCGGTTCTGTGTGTAAATCGCCTTACCGTAGTCCGCGGCACATCACAACAAAACTTCAAGGTTTCAGCGTAAAAAGAGTATAATTATCAATTACCTTCCCATAGGATATTGTCTATACAAGTGTTTCTAAGAACGCCGTCTCGGCGCCAGTACGCATGCCCGTCAAAATAAACATCGCTTATTCTCAACGCGATAGGAATTGGTGCTACTTTTTTCTTGGGAATTATGTCAACACTATTGTCAATTAGTAACTTCACGCCTGTACTTCCACGTAGGGGTAAGGAGAGGTATTCATAAACGCAGTGGTGCAAACACCTGTGATTAGTTTGTTTTTCATTCATGCCTAGGCAAAATATCGCCACGAGCAGTGGGGCGCGGGGCTGCGGGGTGGGCAATGCTCTTTTGAACTTCGAAAACATATATTTGTTAATTTTGTTAGGTTATTTATCAAGATTTGTATAAAGTCGTTGAACAAATGTTGTTGTGATGGCTGTAGACAGGCTGCCTGCAAGAAGTCGTGCGCTGATTTCAATTAACCCTGTATATAATTATAAAGCACGCATGGCCCCGCGGCTGATGTAGATCGTAAGCGATCTATTCGGTTAAGCGATACCGGGAGCGGTCGGGGGTGTGATGGGTGACCGCTAGTGGCAAATTAAATGCGCGTTTCCGTGCTTCGGAGGGCACGTCAAGCCGTCGGTCCCCGGTTGCTATCGATAGATAGCAGTCCTTTAACCTTGTCGGAGGACTTATGGGCGGTTTGAAAACATCCGACAGCGGCTTGGCCACTAACTAACCCGTATCTTCACCACCCGCATTGGAGTAGCGTAGTGAAGTAAGCTCCAGGCCTCCCCCCAAAAAGGGGAGAGACTCGTGCCCAGCAGTGGGACGTATAATGGGTTGCCGTTATTTCATGTCATAAAAAGACACATCGTAGATATAGATATATAGATCGAAGAGCACAGACAAGCGACTCTAGAAGCGATTACTCACGCTATGAGTTGTTAAGCGTAATTATAGATGTCTGTAAATACATCGAGGACATGAACTGTTAAATGGATTGTTTTCATGCAAGTATCAAACTACGAAATAGATGTATCTATGCAAAATGCAATTTTATTGATGGTAGAGCTAGAGTGTGGTCCAGCTGGCATCGGGACGCGACGACCCCACCACCAACTGTAGTACTGGTGGTAGAGCTCTAGTGACGGAGCTTGCGGGCGTAGGTACCACTTCATTACCTAATATACTTGCCGCTAAATGGTAGTGTTTAGCACTATCGTGTTCCGGTCAGATGATAATCTACGGCCTTGTAGTTTCCGGCACAGAGGCATAGCACCTTAAGACTCTATCAACCAATCAATCAATCAATTAAATAATTTATTTGTGACTCAGAAGTGGTAACGCATCTGTATTTTGAACTTGGTCTTTGTGTGGGTATCTATAGGCTGCGGTCATCACTTTACATCAATGTGAACTGCGTGCTTGTTTGCCACTTCCATTACATAAAAAAAACAAGCGGATTTTTTTTCTTACTGGAAGATAATTTTTCACAGTGCAGTCGCCTTACGGGACACAACATAATTATATATGATAGTGGGAATCAACTGAACAATGGCGGTCAAACCACTCCAATGGGGCGGAAGTAAGTGTAATAACGCGAGATGAGCAGCAGCGTAGTGCAATAAGACTATCGCCACTGCGATCGCCAATCCGCATGCCAAGCGTGGCGATTATGGCATATTCCCCTTGGGAAGGATTTGGTCCAAAAGTCTTTCGGCTGATATTACGATGAGAGCTCCAGCGACTGAGTTACGAAACTCAGACGGAGGAACTAACGCATTATGTATGTATGTATCTTCACGCCAGGTCCCTAACGGGGTAGACAGAGAGTGCAGAGCGCCAGATATCCCGGTCCTGACATACCTCTCGTGCCTCATCAACCTTCATCATTCTCTTCATATATGCACGCCGATTCCTAAGACTTTTGACCGCACTTTAAGACAGAACTCGACCTAACGCATTACCTCATCTATCTGCAAACAGTAGTAAAGCACTATCGTATGCCGGTTAGATGGTAATGTCCAAAATCTCTGTCAAAGATGTAAAACTACGGGATGGCAATGTATCTGCATATGCAGATGCATTGAGAAATTTAGCGTTTGGTGTAAAAACCCACCCTATTGTCAGAGAATATGTAATAATACTACGTATAGAATGGACACTTCCACGTCCTGCCCGATTTGCCGGCATCACTCAACCCCTTCCCCTCTTATGGGCGACGGTTGGTATTTTGTACGTGCTACGCACACAGGTGCGCGTATATATACACGTCACTGATTGATGTCTGTGTAAAAGAAACCAAATAAAGCGTTTGTAAGGCATTTTGGCGGAGTGTCCGCGGTGTGTGTGCTATTGTGTAAAAAAAAAACATTTCAAATTCCTTCACAGAATCCTAAAAATGATCTGGACTAAGGCAGTCCGTGAACAGAGACACAGTATACATAATACCTTAGCAACATCCATGAGCCAGACGTGAGATAGACACAACAGACGGAATTTTAATATTTTATAAAAATCCAAATCATCGTAGAGCGAAAATTTTACACGCGGTCATTTACACTACCAGCTAAATGATTCCCACGTGCGTGGTGCGACGGTGCGCCCGCACCTATGCGGGTCAAGCGAGATAAATATTAATAATATTACACAAGTTCTTAAAACAAATAGAAACAAATATCTGTATGCCACACAAATATGTGTATCGGTGCGGGGATCGAACTCACGACCCCCGAATCAAGCGTTCGTCACACCGCGGGCCTAATCGGATTGTGAAATGATAATGTGATTGTTAATACGCATGCTAAATACTGATTATTTAGCATGCGTATTAACGATCACAGTGGCGGTATTTTCAGTCAGACGTTGCTGCCCATCTCGTATTATTGCATTTACAATCGCCCTATTGGAATGGTTTGATGGCATTATACTATATTGGTTTCTAAAGTAAATCAACTAAAATTATTTTTTTAGTAAATTTTAAAATAAGTATAAAGTTACATACCTAATTAATTGGTGATGCACATCCATTTCTTGAAAAGTTTTAACAGCGTCAATCTTTTAGATGTGTAAAGAGCTTGAGACCTGCAAAAAGTGCTGCGCCACGCTCCGCCGCATCGACTATCGATTTCGTTCATCGACGTCGCTAATTACACGGTAAAAAAAGTCTGACTGACCGGCTGGTGGCGGTCTATTCTAAATTACATAATATATAATTTTCTATTTTTATATGGTTCCGCTTTATTTTAAGTATTCTGATTATATGGTAGGCGCTTTGCAAACATTTTCATCTTGATTTTACGCACACAGCAATTCTCGTCTTCAATAAAACATAAAACTGAAATTATTATCTACTAGCTGTTGCCTGCGGCTCCGCCCGCGTAAAGGTCGCTTTTCGCGTAACCTATGGAAACTCATCAAATCATACCATGGCATCACACAGGAACATTTTTCGGCATAAAAAGTATCCTATAATCTAAGTCAACGAATACCCTATCTGTATAACAAATTTCATAAAAATCCATTCTGTTGTTTCGGCGTGATTGACGGACAAACATTCAAACAAAGAAACTTTCACATTTATAATATTAGTGTGAACTGTGATTAGTGTGATTGCTAAAACAATTTGGAAGTAGAAGAAACTGAGTGACAAAATAAAAAATAAGGTCAATAAAACGGGTATATTATCCAAAACTTATCTATTGAGGTTCAAAAGATAAGTTTTCAAAAGTGCCTTCCTCAAAAAATTTTACATTATTTCGAAAACAACTTCAAGTTGACAACAATATTAATTATTCATATTTACTTTTTCAACTATGTAATTACATCTCCTAACAGTATTATAACAACAATATAATAATTATTTAAATAAAATCATCAAAGTAATACAAACCTCGTTTACAATCCAAACAGTATTTAAATAGAAAAATGAAAACAAGTAAAATTATAAACCAATCCACGATGACTACCCGATGGCCATTTACTCAAAAGATAATAACACGTGAAGAATCATCGCGGTCTAGCGCCGGGTAGTAATTAGTGACGAGCGAGTGCGTCCATCGCTTCCTGTCGATAAAAAAATAGACAAACAGCCGCGAAGTCACTAGACAGAGGTAACGCGACACCTGCTAGGGCAGACACTTGTCGATGACTTAAAACGACCTATATTATCGTAAGCTTTACATTAAAATGATTTTAGTAAGTTTTTGTAGACGTTTGTTTTCAAATTAGCATTGGATTGACTAATATTTACATATTAAAACGCGATGTATTTTTTGCTGCTTTCTTTTGTTTGAATACTGTCATTTTGTAACGTTAGTTTAATCACGTCATCGACACCTGCTTTTAAAGTAGATCAAGAGTTTGTGCTATGGAACCATTCATACAACAATGATTCTTAGAATTAATGACATGAAAAATCTTTCAAATGAAAGAACCTAATTAAAATTTCAATCCAGTGAAGGAATTCAAAGGCACAAAACAGATCTAGATATTTGTCGCTAAATAAAAGAGTCGATACTGTGTTAGACTGGTTAAAAAGTTATCTCTACCACCTAACTTATGACTTTATAGGTAATAATCACTACTTCATGTTTTCGCTCCGTGAATGCAAAAATAATATGAAAGTGCATAAGCAAACAATTAGTTGGGCAAGGCAAAACTAGCAGTTATATTAAATCTGGACGCAAATATATTACAACTTCTGGGATAAAATATATTTAACATTAGTGAAAAAAATGCTACTGTGCAATTAACTACTAATTGGATCATATTAGCTAGGCATTACCACTTAGAATCAGATTTATTTGACAAAAAGTGCTTACGGCTTCAAAATCTGTCTAATAAATAATCATCTTTACTAGTCTAAAATATTTCAGTTATTACTCATTGCGTTAAATATTTCAATAATAAGAAAAAATCTCTTACACCACAATCTAATTTTGTACGATCGTAAAATGTGTAATATAATAATCACAATTACACTTCCCCAAAACTTGTACCAAAACAATCGGCGTGTATTCGAGGAATATTGGATGTTTTCCAAAAATTTTCCAGTTGCATTACTACGTGCATGTTATGAAATTAGATGTTTGCTTGTGAATCATTCGTAGTAGAAGATATCGATTCTTGATTTTCGTATTGTAAAACTGCTACTAGAAGGCCAATACTGGTAATTCTGAAGTCTTACACCCATATTCTAAGTCGTAATCTCGACTTAACTCAACCTTACTCATTGGTAGGTATTCTTAGTTGTAACTAATAACGTCAACTCAACATTCTGCCTCCGTGAAGGTAAGCTTAACAAAATACAACCAAGAATATGGATTTCGAGGCGTCCCCATAAAATATCTTAAGCTCAGTGTGAGTCAAGCAATGTTTCGTAGTAACGTCTTAGAATATGGGTGTTAGCATCGATCGCGGATCGCAGTTCTTTTATGTAACGAATATTATTAGCATGCTGTCCATATACCTACACGGTAAACAAATACTTCAGTTGCCGAGATTTCTAGAATGCTATTTAAAGACATCAGACACTGAGATCTGTTGTCATTCTTGATCCCAAAGTTGTTATGCCCTCTATTACAACTAAGGTCTCAGCGATGGCAACTCATCTGCATTATGACCTATGTTTTTATGTAGATGTCTATAGGCTGCAATCATTTCTTAACATCAACGTGAACTGTGTGTTTGTTTGCCGCCTTGGTTAAAAAAAAAATTAGGCGGCAACTATAATGAAGAAAACCTATCCCGCCATCGCTTAGGCGAGAGATTAGCGGCGAAAAACAGACAGACAAAAGTTGTAAAAAAAAATGTTTTGGTTTATGTATCGTGTATACATACATATGCATTTAGTAAAAAGCTGTTATTTATATATTACAATCAGACACTCCAATTTTATTTATTTGTATAGATGTATAGATAATAATTGTGCATGATGACTCAGTACTTCAGTATTAAACTACATCCTCATTACAACCACAGATCAATAATGATTATTGATCTGTTTATTTTGCATCACAAGATGCTCGTGCTCGCCCAATTTCGCATGTTAGGTAATTAAAAATAAAAACAAGATAATGATATGTCCAATTAGCCGCAAACTACATTGCTTTAATGTATTTGAACTGAGTGATTGCTTATCGCTCGGTGAGAGTCGATTGGTCCGTGTTTAATGCTCACAAAGTGCACCTGCTTGCATTCATAATCAAAATTTACAGTTGATATTTTTTTTATGCGCTATTTATATCACTCACTCAATGTTTATATGGTCACTATTACCAGTTAACATTATGTGGGCATTTTAACGTTTGAAAAAATAAAATTGACCTTACAATTTACTGGTGGTAGTCGTTTAAGGTATCGATTAGTTAATTGTGGTGTTTTGTTAAGACCGTTAATTTTAAGTAAATTTACTTAGCCCTACTTACTATTTGCTCGTTTGGAATTTGTATGGAAAAAAATTGAAAAACAATTTGTCTATTTTATAAAAATATATGCTGTGGTTATTGATGAAAACTTTCAACGAAATTTAGTTTAAACGAGATGTTTTAATAGTATTTGATTAAATTTTCAAGAACTGAAAATAAAACTCTAGATAAATTCTACTTGCTACTACTGAATCTTTCATAGGCGAGGCCGACTCGCACTTGACTGCTTTTTTCCAATAATTGCCGGTCATAAAATGATATCACACCATTCATATGCAGACAATATTACTATCGATATTCTCATAACATCACTATTTCTAAACTTAAGTTTTAATATTTTTACAAAATAAAGATTAATATTGATGATTGTTTGTAATTATTTGGTCGTTTTTTACTGGCCGAGACTGAAACAAAAACGGATGCTATAAAAAAGAAAATTAATGATACTCTGCAGTTCGTCTACAAAATGTGACTTTGCTTTTGAGTGCAGTTCTTGTAATAAGCATCTTAGAGACGACGTCGTATGTTTTTACGATAACGTATCCGAATGAAAATATACTAAATTAAAAATATAACTTCTGGCCGTAATAAAATGTTTAAAGTGATAGCAAATTTCGAAATTGATTTATCTTGACAAACTGCTCTTAAAAATGCATTAACATAATGCAGTAAAGTACATCATAAACATTATAATGTATTTTAAGAGTTCACCAAGGATAAGAGAAACAGTTAAGAAGTAGATCATCACCATTTTTTTTTTAATGTAATAAAAGTGGCAAACAACCGTGCATCACATTGATGTTAAGTGATGACTGCAGCCTATAGACACCCACACAAAGCCTAATTCCTCAGGAATTAGGCTCCTGAGACTCCTGAGGCATTAGGTGTTATGCCTCTGTGCCGGAAATTACAGGGCCGTACATCACCACCTGAACGGAACACGATAGTGCAGAACACTACTATTTAGCGGCAAGTATATTAGGTAATGCGGTGGTGCCTACGCCCGCCAGCTGCGTCACTGCAGCTCTACCACCAGTATAAAACTATAACTAATCATTTAGAAACTAACACGTTGAATGCCTGTTTCATTGCACAGCTTGTTGAATCGTAATTGTTACCGTTTCTTGTCGGTCACACTTTTTCGTGCGTGTAGCCGGTTCATCGATTTATAAAACGTTGTCACGTCAAAAAATCATGATAATTCGCGTGGATCTGTAAAATTAATTGTATCATTTTAACATTGATTTCTGTCAAGAAAAATTGTAACCATATCCCACTTTGAATGTTTATAAAACCATATAATTTAGCCTCAGAAAAACTAATTAAATACTGATTAATAATCACAAATGCATTAAATTATTAAACTACAGGTTAATAATATAATTACTGATGGATAAAATACATACATAAAATAATTGTCTTATCCAACACGTTATCAAAAATTATCCAAAACTATCGATATACATATTAAGGTCGACACAAAATATCAAAAAGAACATCACTAACACTTGACGTTAAGAGTTGCCAGAAACAGATGGGCATTATGACGTGTTAATATATCACCTAGAGTACTGGCCACTATCAGCATTGGTGTGGTTTAATTTAGCTACTTAAGTTAAAACTAACCTTTAGTCGTGATTTTTAGAATCTGGAGACGTTATCACACAGTTAAAACAAGTTAAGCCTCAAGGGCGGTAACGCATCTGCATTTTGTCCTCTGGTTTTTATGTTGATGACCACGGGCCTCAGTATTTACATACCACCTGTGAAGTGCATGCTTGTTTGCTACAATCTATAATATAAAAATAAGCCGGGTTTTCCTTCCTGACGCTTTAATTCCAGATCGCACGAACCGATTTCCACGGTTTTGCATTCGTTGGAAAGGTCTCGGGCTCCGTGAGGTTTATAGCAAAGAAAATTCAGGATTATAAAACGACATCCACGCGGGCGAAGCCGCGGGCAACAGCTAGTCTATAATATAAAAATAAGTCGGGTTTTCCTTCCTGACGCTATAACTCCAGAACGCACCAACCGATTTCCACGGTTTTGCATTCGTAAGAAAGGTCTCGGGCTCCGTGAGATTTATAGCAAAAAAAATTCAGGAAAAAATATTTATAAAACGACATCAACGCGGGCGAAGCCGCGGGCAACAACTAGTTATAATATTAATACAATACTGTCACTAAACATCTTTATAAAAACGACTGATGCATTGTATAGGCATTAGGCCTCGAGAGAGGCCTGGTAGAGCTCCAGTGACGGAGCTCGCGGGCGTAGGCACTACCGTATCTCCTAATATACTTGCCGTTAAATGGTAGTGTTCAGCACTATCATGTTCCGTTCAGGTGGTTATGGACGGCCTTGTAATTTCCAGCACAGGGGCATAACACCTTAGGCCTCAGGAGTGGTAAGGCATCTGCATTTTGACCTTGGTCTTTGTGTGGGTGTCTATAGACTGCAGTCATCACTTAACATCAATGTGAATAGCATGCTTGGTTGCCACTTCCATAACATAAAAAAGAGTGCATGACCCTCATTTTTTTTCTTCAGGTTTTTCCTCCATATCAACATTTTTAAGTCTACATTACTGTCTTACCGAAACACCATTATGTTATAAACGGGATCCTGCACGGAAAAAACGGTTGAAACCGCCACAAACCGTTTTCTTTCCGTCCATTTTATAGGTGTATGTTTATGTTTATGTTTATACAAACGTTCACACGAAAATACTGTTGCGGTATCATGATAGTTTAGTGAGTCTAGCAAAAAACCAAAAGCTCGCGAGAAAGACGGATTTAGTTCCGCCAAAGAGTTCTAACATTCAGTTGATTCCTTGTTCTTGAACGAGCAAATACTTAGCCTGGGTTACACCACGATATTTGTTGAAGTTAAAGTTATTGTAACATTTCACATCTTGCTCTAACCTTAACAGATTTCCTTAAGTTAGAGAAGGATGTGAAATGTTACTTTAGCAAATATCATGGAGCAACCCAGGCTTAGATTGCTTTGCTACCAGCTTGCTTACATTGCTGGCACCACGTTTTTGGGGGACTGTGTGACCCATGACTTTTATTAACATTGCTTGCACCACATTTTTTGAAGACTATAATCACATGCACAATCTCCCATCTCCGATATTCATTCCTCATTGAACGCCGTCCTGGATAAGTGTGTCTGAGTGTGATTTGTTTGAGAACAAATGGAGGAATTTATTGTCAACTAGCTGACCCGGTAAACTTGGTATTATCTCAGAATTAAATAACGTGTCAAAGGTTTGATAGATACGGACTATTTGTATGGGAAAAATAAAAAGTGTTTTTTAGTACCTATTCCCCTTCAATTTCTTCATATTTTCTTACCTTTTAAACCTTCCCTAGACCTACACGAACATTTCAAGACCAAGATAAGATAAATCCGTTCAGCCGTTCTCAAGTTTTAGCGAGACTAACGAACAGCAATTGATTTTTATATATATAGATATGTAAGGAAATCTGCGAGAATATTGTATGATAGTCAGTGGCGATTCCTCTAAGATAACGCGTGTGGCGCCGCCATACCATAATTTTTAAGCATTAAAATGTAAAAAATCATTTTATTATATTTACAACCTAATTTCTTAGACCTAGGTACAATAAATAATCACTTTACGAGCGCTCCGGTCTTCTATCACGAACGCAACTCGCGATTGTCATTGCGTTCGGTCGGCGCCGAACGCGGCCGAGGCGAGTTTGAAGCGCGGGTCTGGCGCTGTGAATGGCGCATTACCTAACGATTTTTCGCATGTTTTTCTTGATAGTGTAGATTTGATAGATTTTTTTTGATAGTGTTTGTTACGTTATCTATCTTTGTATTGATTTAATTGACTTTTTATTTAGTAATTAAACACTAAAATCGCGAAAAATATCAGCTATTTCATATAAAAATAAAAATGTTAAATTGTATGAAATTTCTTTTTTGCAAATTAGGTTCCTTAAAGAAAGACTGAAAGTTGTTCAGGCTGACCGTCTGAAAAAACGGTTTTCAGGTTTTGCGCACTTAACCCTACACCCTACACCTATAACAAAAGCTGGAGCCACCCCAATTATAAACACCAGGAATCGCCACTAATAATAGTGTATTATAATTAAAGTTATTATACAAACATACAACCAATAAGCTATATCTGAAGGGAGTTCTGAATACATAAACATCTCTTCAAACACTTTCATTACCTATCATAGAACTCAAATAAATCATTCCGAATACCAAATCATAAGGAAATCATCTTGATTGATCACTCAATAAAATGGTTATGCTCTATCGCATAGCAGTTGGTAGCCACTTGGCAATAAAAAAACATATGAACCGTCAAAAGTCGGCATGAAATGCAAGGGTCGGCACAAAACCATGATGTTATTTATGTAATAATAACGATTTTATAACTTAAATAAGGTGTGAGTTATGGTAATATGCCTCTTTGATGGCTGGTTACTCGTTTCAAAAACGAGTAACCAGAGACCACTAATAGAGCTTTATTCAAATATTGCAGATAAAATATTACGATCTTTGAGTTGCTGATTGAGGAATAATTAATTAAATATATATTTTTTTTAGCCTATAGACACCCACACAAAGACCAAGGTTAAAATGCAGATGCGTTACCACTCCTGAGGCCTAAGGTGTTATGCCTCTGTGCCGGGAATTACAGGGCCGTACATTACCACCTGGCCGGAACACGACAGTGCTGAAAACTAGCATTTAGCGGCAAGTATATTAGGTAATGCGGAGGTGCCTACGCCCGAGAGCTCCGTCACTGGAGCTTTACCACCAGTAAGAATTAATATTTTCCAATTGTAAATTCTCAGTGGTATATTTTCTACTGTTGGAATTCCAGTATTCATCCTCATGGAAGGACTCACCATCGCTTACCTTAATCCATTTACCACCAAATTTTGTACTTGTGGTAGAGCTCCAGTGATGGAGCTCGCGGGCGTAGGCACCACCGCATTACCTAATATACTTGCCTCTAAATGGTAGTGTTCAGCACTACCTTGTTCCGGTCAGGTGTAATTTCCCGGAAATTACACCTTAGGCCTCAGGAGTGGTAACGCATCTGCATTTTGACCCTGGTCTTTGTGTAAGTGTCTATAGACTGCAGTCATCACCTATCATCAATGGGAACTGCATGCTTGTTTGCCACTTCCATTACATAAAAAAATGGAAGTGTTCAGCACTATTGCATTCCGATTAAATATGTAGGCTTCAGTACTTTTAGTAGGTACAGACTTACAATTCATGCCTGTCTGCCACCTTCATCACAGTACATTAGCATTCGAATTCTGAAATCTTTTATTAACCGTCTACATCAGTTATTGGGTCACCTAACGCCGGCCAGACGAAAACTGTAGTAAAATCCTACGTGTTCTATTTCTCCATCATGACTCTTAGTTTTCATTCAAACTTCGTTTGACCAGCCAACAACAGACTAACTCAATATTACTCTTATCTCTTTTCAAACGTGTTTGGCGGAATAGCAAACATACGAGTATGTTTGTTTCGACAGAACTTAGATCTTGTTTTGACAGAACTCATATCAAAGATGAGTTCGCTTTCTGTACACCGAAAGGTAGGTAGAAATATTAAAGGTGGTAAGAAAAACCACGTCAGAGGCACGGACTGAGATGAAATATCTGATGCCGAGCAGTCAGGTGACAATATTTAGACTGGCCTGCTAAAAATAGGACCACACACGCAAAACTACAACAAACAATTTGTCCGAAATTTACGCAAGTGAAGGTATACTGATATATCTGAAACACCATTAAACCAAATTATATTAATCAGTCTCGGCGAGAATGTTTTATGGTAGGCATTAAACGGACGGTCGCTGAACTTTGATAGAGCAAATTAATGACAAGATACGTCATAGAGTATTTAGGGTTGTGATCGTCTGTACTGTTGGCAGAAACTTAAAGACAAATATGACCTGACGCACGTACAGCCAGAGACATGATGACAAAAGTATGAAAATCTAGTGCCTCTAAATGTTAGAAATAACCTAGGTAATAATAAAAGACTGAAACTAAAGGCGGAATTCACAGACTGCACTACGACTTTACTTCGACATAGAGACGAACTTTAATAGCTTATTTAGTTTCACAGTCTTGGCAGTCTTATTAAGCTTTGCTTCACTTATTCTTTACTCAATGAGATATAGGCAATTCCGAGAGAGTCTGAGAAACAAATAAGTATTAAAAGTTCATTTTTCATTCAAAGGAAATTGGTATTGTAGTCTTTTAGTCTCGCTTTATGTATTTAAACAATCAGGACACCATTTAAATTTGTAAGCAATCAGAAATGGATGTGTTTCGGCTGAAATGTTCGTATCTGCCTAGAACGTAAAAATTGTGGGACGAAGTTCGAAGACGAAGGCGACTGTGACCAATTTCCATCAGGTGGCTCATTTGCTTTTCTATCCATCTTTTGACATATAAAGTAAGGTTTGGACTGAGTTCTTGAACTTTATCATTTCGACACAATTGGCTCAAGCTATTGTCCAAGTAAGAAACCTCGTCAATGAAGTTAAATGATCAATTTAATTGTTGACAATTGTCACTTACCGAGTTAACCTCGTTCGCAATAACTTGATTGTGCAGTTAATTATCCTGTTGGTTTCCCATATCAATTAAGCTTATCTTTAAGTCTTAAGGTTACCTTATCTTAGATAGATAATAAACTTTCAGTCCCTTACAAGTGTAACACCTCTTAAATGTCCCAGTCAACAGATTTGCAGTTTGTGCAATTGGCAAATATGAGAAGAAAGTATGGAGCGGTAGAGTTATAGTAGTAATTGAAGGGTTTACTTACGATTAGGTAAAAATTTAATTTAACAACAACCGTTTAGTTGGTCCTCCGGGGGGGAACACTTGACTCTGACGAAAATTGGCACTTTAAAGCTTAATAAGTCACGAACAGTTAACTCAATGGAAAAATTATTATTGCACACCCCTAACATTTTTAAAAGACCTATTCAACGATATCCCACACTATACATATATCAAACGAAAAATAAAAAAAATATCCGCGAGTTACATATAGGGGAAGTAACCTAAATAATTTTATTTTTCATGGTTTTATTCTACTGCTTTGTCGGCGTGATTAAGGTGTATACTTGTGCCAAATTTCAAGTCTCTTGTACCAATAGTTTTTGCGCTAAACCGCGGACGGACAGACTGACAGACAGACGGACGGACATGGCGAAACTATGAGGGTTCCTTGTTTACTACGGAACCCTAAAAAGGCTTCCGTTTTCTCCTACTGAGGTCCGGAAGCCTAAAAACTCCTGCATCACCTATAGTTGTCAAGGTAAATATGGAGGCGCCATTTCAAAAGCATACTTATATTATTCGCTCGTTTTTCAATGGCTGAGAAAACGGTAGCCCACTAAAAAAACTGTAGCAATTTAACTTTAGAATGTAACAAACGTGTCATTATGGACTTGAAAATAAAGCTCTTCAACTTGTTCAATCATACCTTAAGGATCGGGAACAAGTAGTTCAAGTGAATGGAGTAAAATCTCAAGGTGCAAAGACAGGAATGGGTGTCCCACAGGGCTCAATATTAGGACCATTTCTGTTTTTAGTCTACGTTAATGATTTACTTCATTTGATGCCTAATAGTATGCCCAAAACAATTTTATTTGCAGACGATACTTCAATAGTTTTTAAAATGAACAGACGGAATCCAGATTACGATACTGTAAATAAGGTCATAGGAGAAGTACATAAATGGTTTACTGTCAATAATCTTGCACTGAATAGTAAAAAAACCAAATGTATCCGTTTTACCCTCCCTAATGTAAAAAGTAAAGAAGGAGACATTTTTATAAACAATGACAAAATTCAATTTGTTGATGACGCTACCTTCTTGGGAATAACGCTTGACTCGAAGTTACAATGGGGACCACATATTAGGCAGTTAGCGAAACGTCTGAGTGCCGCAGCTTATGCTGTTCGAAAAATTAGGCAATTAACTGATATAGACACTGCAAGACTTGTTTATTTTAGCTATTTTCACAGTGTCATGTCCTATGGTATTTTATTGTGGGGTCGAGCGGCTGACATACAATCAATTTTTGTATTACAAAAGAGGGCCATTAGAGCAATGTATAACTTACGTAGTCGTGATTCTTTGAAAGAACTATTTAAAGAAATAAATATAATGACAGTCCCTTGCCATTACATCTATGAAAATATACTTTTCGCGAGGAAAAATCTACATCTGTTTGATAAAATCTCCGATAGGCATAGTTATAATACGAGGAATAAGAACAAGTTGTCTCTGCCAAGTTTTCGACTGACGAAAACTAATACATCTTTCCTAAAATATAGTGTAGAATTTTATAACAAGATCCCAGCCGGGATTGCTGAACTCACCGATGGTAAATTCAAAGCATTAATTAAACGCACTCTATGTAAAAAGGCTTACTATAAACTCGAGGACTATCTCAAGGATAGAAATGTTTGGCTAAATGCTGATCTAGCTCCACAAAGGTGTTAAATGTAATAATCAAAGTGTAATGTTGATATTATATTGTTAATTTTAAGCTTGTTTAAATTATGGAAAATTGTAAAAATATGCCTAAGAGATATTTTTAAAAGAGCCGACTGAGTTTTTTCCGGCAAGTTTTTCTCAGATCATATTGGCCTTTGGAACTTTGCCGGTGAATGACAAAGAATGACTCTTTTTCTTTTCTTTTTACTCTTTGTTATCAGTTTGTAAAGGGGAAAAGAGACATTTTACTGATATACTTTTTACATTAGTTTATGACATTTAGTTTTATCTTAGTGATATTCTTGACTTTACATATATTTTTTATCTTGTTTGACATGTATATCAATTGTTATTCGCTTTAATTTATTTTGTTTGTTTTTGACGTGTCATAAGAGGTGCCTGTCACCCTAAATGAATAAATGAGTTTCTGATTCTGATTCTGATTCAGACTTGGCATCGACAGCCCGACTCGCCCTTGACCTAACTCCCAAACTGAACTATTGGCTCGCTTCAAAATGTGCGAAGTCGAAATTTAACATAGTAAACACATTTTAGTTACGATAAATAATATCACTCTTTGAACAAAAATACAGTTTTTTTTTACGTAATATATATATATTTTAATGTTATGGAAGCGGCAAACAAGCATGCAGTTCACATTGATGTTAAGTGATGACTGCAGCCTATAGACACCCACACAAAGACCAAGGTCAAAATGCAGATGCGTTACCACTTCTGAGGCCTAAATGCCTCTGTGCCGGAAATAACAGGGCCGTACATTACCACCTGACCGGAACACGATAGTGCTGAACACTACTATTTATCGGCAAGTATATTAGGTAATGCGTAGGCACCACCGCCCGCGAACTCCGCCACTGGAGCTCTACCACCAGTAAAAACTCTCTCTCTCTCTCACACATTCTCTCAAATACATTGAAATTTAAACGTTTTACTGTCTGTTCGTTAATATCCTCAGCATTCTATGGAGCAATAAATGTACAAGTGCTCAAAATTTTATTAATTTGTTTATCTATATCAATATAAAACTTCGTAGTGTTGACCGTGAAGCAAAAACTGTGATTATCATAAAAAATATTTTATGTGTACCGTCGTAACACATCGTGGGAACACCAGAACAAAGAACTGCAGTACTAATTAAGTTGGTTAACACTGATAAACAGACCGTGTTATGAGAATATGTCATAATTGATAACACTGCGTTTTGTGGATTAGTGGAAGGTATTATTTTGCTAATTATGGGATGGCTGTAATCATTTACCATCAACAACACGTCCGCAAAGGTAATTTCACATTTACATTTCTTGGAAAGCTAGACGTTGGTAATTATAGAAATATCAATCCGATAAATGAAGATTTTTGACGTGACAACGTCTTAAATTAGGTTGCGGCTCGGAGTCACTCATGAAAAAGTGTAACGCCCGGTAACGTAACGATGAGTCACCGAACGAGAGAGAGGCCTGCCGGACCGGCGAATGCCTTTCTACCGAGAAAAAAACGTTGTCACGTAAAATCTTCGCCCGTAAAACCGACTTTACAGGCAACAGTTTTTAAATCTAATGTAATATGTATAAACGGTGGTCTCCGCCCTCAGACTCCAATATACTCACGTTCGTCTAAATTGTTTTTCTTGTATTTTTCTATTTTGTTTTTTTTTGTTTACTGCACCTGTTTAGTGTGCGTATTCATGACATGTATGATAAGGAAGACACTGTTGCCTGTAACACAGCTATGCTAGCACAGGCTACAGGGCTTCTAGGAATTTTTGTGCCATTTAATTTTGATCAATAAAAAAAACATTATTTATTATTCATTATATGTATGTATCTTCACGCCAAGTCACTTACAGCGTAGGCAGAGAGTATGGGGCGCCAGATTTCCCGGTCCTGATACACCTTTCGTGCTTCTTCTACATTCATCATTCTCCTCATACATACATGCACGCGGTTTCCTAAAACATTAAGCTTATTTTTAATAAAAATATTTTAATTAACTGCCTCGGTGGTAGCAGGCCACTACTACTACGCTGAGGTCCTGGGTTCGATTCCCGGGTAGGAGGTTATCAGAGATAATGGTGTAAAATCCTTATCTATGGGGATTTTTCCATTTCTGGAAATTTCCCAATACCTCGAAGTTTGGTATGTGCCTGGAGATGTCAACAGGCTCGCCACCTGTTACATGGGCCAAAAACGTAACCGGCGAATCATGGGTGTTTGCATGTATGCTTGAATGCATGCATTTACCTCTGCCTACCCCTTCGGGGATTACAGGCGTGAAGTTACGTTTATTTTAATTTAAAAAAAACCTCTTTTTTGTATTTATGTCGCGTATATTAAACTAAAATGATTATTTAAAATCGAACCCGACGTTTCGGTCGCTTTACAGCTTGTCTGCCCGAGACCACGGAATCCTAAGAACATACTAGATTTTAATTTTAGGAAGATGCTTTTATTGTTATGAAGGCTGCAATACTCGCTTGTCAGCAATATGATATATTATCATAAATTAGTAAGCGAGTAGGTTCCGACTGACTTTGACTAATAATCAACTGACTGACTGATTCTAACTTTAACACTGCTTTTGTACGAATACGAAATATCGTTTAACTTGACACTGGCAATATGCGTAATAGCGATGCCATTTTAAATTAAAAAAAAAGCGAGTTGGTACTGCATCCATTCGTCATCCACACAACAACCGAAGAACTATCGAAGGGAATTTTTGTCGGTCATCTTTCCCACCACTGCGTAAAATTGACGATAGCCTGGCCCACACGGCAAAAGAGAAAGCTGACCTTCTGGGCAGCCTCTTTGCCTTAAACTCGACTCTTGACGACATGGGTATCACAGCGCCTACCATCCCGCGCTGTGAAAGCTCTATGCCTGACGTCAAATTCACTCAGAAGAACGTCAGGCGAGCTCTTTTATCCCTTGACGTCAAGAAGTCGAGTGGGCCGGACTCCGTCCCTGCGGTGGTGTTGAGGATGTGCGCTCCCGAGCTGACCCCCGTTCTGACGCGCCTGTTCTCGCTTTCCTACGATCAAAGAACCGTACCGTCTGCGTGGAAGACCGCCCTCGTGCACCCGATACCCAAAAAAGGGGATCGCAGTGACCCGGCCAATTATAGGCCCATAGCAATAACCTCCCTACTCTGTAAAGTCATGGAGCGTGTGATCAATACTCAACTGCTGTAGTATCTAGAGGATCATCAGCTGATCAGTGACCGCCAATATGGATTTCGTCATGGCAGATCTGCTGGTGATCTTCTAGTATATCTCACGCACCATTGGTCCCACGCCTTGGACAAGAGTGGGGAGGCATTGGCTGTAAGCCTGGACATTGCTAAGGCCTTTGACCGGGTCTGGCACAGGGCACTCCTCGCGAAACTTCCATCCTACGGTCTTCCCGAGAGGCTATGCAACTGGACAGCCAGCTTTCTGTCTGAGCGTTATATACAAGTCTTAGTTGACGGTCAGCGCTCAGACAGACTACCTATCAACGCTGGTGTGCCGCAAGGCTCTGTGTTATCTCCCACGCTTTTTCTTCTGCATATCAATGAAATATTGGAGCAAAACTCCAATTTTCATTGCTATGCTGATGATAGTACGGGAGATGCACACTACACTAGCCGTGCAAATGCCTCTCGGACACTTATCGAGGAAAGCAGGACTAGACTTGTGTCTGAAATCGAGCACTCTCTGGAGCGGGTCTCGGATTGGGGTCGACTTAATTTAGTACAGTTTAACCCCTCGAAGACACAAGTCTGCGCGTTCACCGCAAAAAAAACCCCATTCATTGTAGCACCACAGTTCCAGGGCATTCCGCTCGCCGTTGATAAGAGTATCGGTATCCTGGGCGTTGACATATCGAACGAAGTGCAATTCGGGAGTCACATTGAGTGTAAGACCAAGTTGGCATCCAAAAAGTTGGGGGTGCTTAACAAAGCGAGGCAGTATTTCACATCGGGGCAGCTACTACAGCTTTATAAGGCCCAAGTGCGGCCCCATCTGGAATACTGCTCTCATTTGTGGGCGGGAGCCCCCAAATACCAGCTTGGTCCACTTGACTCCCTACAAAAACGCGCCGTTCGTATTGTTAACGATCCAGGACTTACCGACAGGCTCGAACATCTGAGCCTGCGCAGAGACATTGGGAGTCTGTGCGTGTTGTACCGTCTCTACAATGGTGAGTGCTCTGCGGAACTGTTTGACATGGTGCCACCGTCTCTTTTCCTACACCGTACTACCCGCCGAAGAGAGAAGTTCCACCCACACCGACTGGACACCTGGCAGTGCTCAACGGTGCGGTTTTCACGTTCGTTCCTGCCCAGAACGTGTAAATTGTGGAACGAACTTCCCTCTGAGGTGTTCCCTAGGTGCTACAATATGGGGTTCTTCAAAAATGGCGTCAAAAGAGTCCTTCAGGGCTGGCAGCGCGTTGGCAACTCCCCTGGTGTTGCAAATGTTCATAGGCGACGGTGACCACTTTCCATCAGGTGGCCCGTTTGCTTGTCTGTCAATCTTCAGACATAAAAAAAAAAAATAAAAAAAAAAAAAACTAAAAGCAAATGCGTTACCACTTCTGAGGTCAACTACTCGTATCATTCAACTGTAAGCAGAATCTGCATAAGTGAAAACTGAGAACATTTGGCGACAGAAACTTACCACCAATGGTAGTGAGTTTGATACCAGAGGGGTTCCTTGATATATTGAAGAATATAATATAAGAAACATCCCATTCCTTAACCGGAGGGCCGAATTCAGGACCTCTATAAAGATCTACTTCTACTAAGCAGTTTGAAAGTTTCGAAACACAAAGAATAAAGGCATTTTTTCAACGCAGTCAACTTTACAAAGCGAACGCTGATTTAGTAAAGTTGACTGCGGCTTTAGATACCGACCCATCTGATGAAAATAACTGTCTATTTTTCTATACTTTCATGCAATTTGTTTTGTAGATTTTCAAGTATCGTATGGAAAAGGATCAAATTGTACGTAAATTAAAATGGGTATTTCGCAAGGTACAATTTTAGGTTCACTCATATATTCCTAATTGACGTTTACAAAATTGATGACATACAATAAACAACCGAAATGTCTATGAGATAACATCTATATAAAAATTAATCCAACTATCATACAGTAAAATATGTAATGTGTCAATTATCACTGTTTACGCCCGTGATCTACGTTTGCCGCGCTCGGCGCGCCCCCTTCATTCGACTTCTAATTGCGCACGCGCTAATACATGTTCTGTTACTATGTACCTATTTCTTTATCGTATCATTATACGTTAACAAAAAAATTCCTGAGTTCTAATTTCGTAAGACACCACGCAAGCCGAGGAGGCTCCTCAACATAATTGGACCTTCAGAGCCGCATATTTACACTGGACCGAGAAGAAAAGACGGATTTCAGACGGAGTGATCAGCATTGCGAGCGGTGTCGTGCGGAGGGCCTTCTCCAAGATCTGCCCTCTTCCTGTGGACGTCGAAGCCCATTGAAAGCCACAGCTTCCAAGGCCGGGGGCATGTTTACGCCCGTGATCTACGTTTGCCGCGCGCCCCCTTCATTCGACTTCTAATTGCGCACGCGATAATACATGTTCTGTTACTATGTACCTATTCCTTTATCGTATCATTATACGTTAACAAAAAGTTTCCTGAGTTCTAATTTCGTAAGACACCACGCAAGCCTCCTCCTCCTCAACAATCACTACTCTAATTAATTTCTTTTGTTATTTATATGTCGATATATCCATAACATTCGATACAATATTAAACACGTGATACGCTCTAAATTTGGTTTTGGCCTGGACAAATTTAAGCCCCGTTTTGACGGCAGCGACGCAATATGTTTCTTCAGTAAGTAAGTTAGTATTATCATTTTTACTGACTCGCATAAAAATTCAACAATTTATTAAATTTTATTTTTACCTTTTGCGGTGCTTTATCGACGATATAAAATAAACAATATTCATTATTTCTAATCTGGAGTATGTACTTCAGATAATGCAAAATCTGAAATCATTCAAGCGCGTTAAGGGAACCGCAGCTTAATGTGCCGGCGCAGAGAGGCGTGGCCGCACCTGCTACGCTTACCTAGCGTAAACCTCTCTAAGTAGGTACGGCTGTTTCACAGTCGATGCAAGTACAAACATATACAACAACAGGCATATACAACATTGTACGTTCATGTATTTTAGAAAACAATAGTTTTACATGGTTTAGAATTTATTGCATTACATAGCAGCACTTAAAAGTAATCAGTTATTAAGATTTCCCTATCTTTATTGGCTATTAAAATGGCTGGTAAATTCATATTTATTTGAATGTTAAACACTTGAAATGAAGTTGATGGCAGTCTGGTTACTTCTACAGAAGTGTTTGTTATAAGTATTTGAATTAATATGTATGATGTACTTTATTTTAATGTATTTAATAGTTTAGTCTTGTCTAACATTTGTTTATTTTTTTTTTACATCTGAGCATCAGTTTGTCTAATTTATATTCATCACATTCTGAAAATTCAAGAACCATAAGATTAAAAACTACAAAAATACATTTTTGTAAGTACAGATAAAATTTTAATATAACACGTCATGTTCTCATCTTACCTTATTTTCACATCCAACAACTCTTATTTTTCTTACCTTTCTCTATCTTTAAACATTGCTAAAACAATATCAGACTTAAAAAATGGCAATAAAACTACAAGACATTAACCCCTCTAAACTAACAAAGGTAAAAGATACAGTTCTAACTATGACGCGGTGTAATGAAGCGGAACAGTTAACCAATAGACAGACAAACCGACAGCTCACACCTTGCGCCGCTTCCAAGGGCAAAACAAATGAATTAAAAGGCAAAAAAGCGCTAAGCGCGAACGTGTTTCGTGGGATCCGTAACTTGGTGATGATAAAAATAGAAACTAGATTAATTGCCATTGGGATTTAAAAGACCAATATTATATTCTCATTATGTACAAGAACATTATAATAATGAAAATCAAATAAACTTTAACAAAAATTGATATTTACTGTTCTAGTAGAACAGAAGTAGAAGTAGAACTCTGAAAACGATGTAGACATCGCCGCAACAGGTAAGCCTAAAAAACTAGAACTATACGAAGGTAGACTGTTATCATATTTTAACTAAGCAGTACTGTACCTCGTTTTTTTTGCTAGAGAGGGTTTGACCTTAAGGATACTCATGCTATAATGTATCTAATATACTAAGTGTAAATTTAACTCAGCCTTGACTACCTTTAGTACCTACAATATGGGATATAGATAGATTGCATAGTTTAGGATGAACCAAATGTTACGCATTGATTGACCGAAACACCTTTTCAGGTAAGTACATTTGATCCATACAATTACGTTGGTTTTGTTAGAAAACCATACCAGACTCTATACCCAACAAGTGACTCACGTTAGAGAGTATTCAAATTCAATTCTTAGCAGGTAAATATTCTGGTTCGATTTCTTTCTTATGAGATATATTTCTTAGAACTTATCCTATGGCAAGTACTGGAATGGGACGTAACAGAAGTAAGTTTTCATAATTGTCTGTAAAGTACCCAATGTTTGTTAAATTGACATTGGATCTCGCCAAATACCATTTATAATAAAGCCATTTATTGGTTCTACGGTTCCTTTCGCTACGGAACCCTGAAAATAGGGATCAGTAAGTGCGTGCGCAGCTGCGAGCGCATCTGCCGAGTCGCGTGCGCAGCAGTTGCACGCGAAAACATCGGTACTCATTTTTTGACTTACTTGTTGGTTTATCGTAGGACATCTGAGTTTTATCTAAAAAGATCTTTCTTTTTAGATAAAACTTTAGATAAAACTCAGAAAATAATTTAAAAGAATCTGCATTAAAATACTAATGCTTTATAGAAATGCTAATAAGTATTTATCAGTTAACGACTTTAAATGATTGTTGTTTTTAACAATAAAAAGTATTTAGAAAAATAAGAAGAAGAAACTAATGTCATAAAACTGAAATATATTTTTTTAAAAATCCATAGTACAAAAAGTTAAGAAGATAGTAACAAAAAAAAAAGATTCTATTGAAAAAAAAGAGATATATTAGTGAGGCAGGTTCATAAAAATCAAATTCGGAGTTATTTACAAAAAGCTAAGCCTTGAAGAAAGGCCGTTATCTTTAATCTGATATAATTACGAGTAAGTTCAATGAACTTTAACGTAGTTTCTATTTTTTCACTTGGAAATCTATTACAATGATTGCCACTGATAACCTTGATATAAATTAATTTGGTTTAATGAGGTTAACTATTGAATTAAATTGTTACCCCTACTACACCATTATTGAGTTTTTCCCATCACAATTTTATTAGGAAACTAGCTGTTGCCTGCGGCTTCGCCCGCGGTCATGTCGTTTTATAAATAATTAAAACAAAAAGTAGCCTATGTTCTTTCTCAATGTCAGCTCTATCTCTGTACCAAATTTCATTAAAATCGATTCAGTTGTTTGGACGTGAAAAGGTAACAGACAGACAGACAGACAGAGTTACTTTCGCATTTATAACATTAGCAGGGAAGTAGGGATATGCGCGATATAAATCAATGTGTTTTTACAAAAAACCCAAAAAATACGTAGCTACTTACCATGTCTGTAACACGTACAGGAGAACGTACACCTCTGCCTAACACTTTTAACAAGCGTAATATCATATTTAATTTTATAGATGAGTCACACGGTATAAAAGTGTTAGAGTGTGAGTAAATTGTACTGTTTAAAATTTTATTATTCTACAAAAATTATAAAAAATGACATGATGATAAGCATCCGATAAAACTAAGTCCTAATATAAATTTTAAAAGCTTCATATTATTATATCACGTGAACTTCAACAAATAATCCAAGAAAGCTAAGAAATATAAGAGTCTGCGACACTCTGTTGAATCGACTTAATTTGAAACCAACTTGTCTAATACGCTTGCCAAAATAATAGCATATAACGAAATATTGTGAAATTTCACTCCAAACCTCGAGGATGCCTATATCATGGTTTTAATTGCCTTAATTCATTCCGAACCATTTGGTTTTCAGTTCTTGATTTTATGTTACAAAGGTGACGTATTCTCATATCTGTCATCGGATATCACGCGACACGAATTCTGATCAAAGTGCAGCAATACTTCTGAAGTTGAACTGTTATTTACGTTACAAAATTGGGGTCAGTTGAAATTATAGTATGATTAACATTATAAAATTTACCTTTATTTTACTGATAATAATCATAATCATGTTCTATTTCATAATTCATGTTTTATTTTTATTCTACTAACTGCCTCGGTAGCCTAGCGGTAGCAGGCCACTACTATAACGCTGAAGTCCTGGGTTCGATTCCCGGGTAGGGGGTTATCAGAGAGAATGGTGTAAAGTCCTTTATCTCTGGTTCTATTGGGATTTTTCCATTTTCTGGAAGTTTCCCAGTATCTTGAAGTTTGGTAATGTGCCCGGAGATGTCAACAGGCTCGCCACCTGTTACATGGGCCAAAAACGTACCCGGCGAATCGTGGGTGTTTGCATGTAGGCTTGAATGCATACATTTACCTCTGCCTACCCTTTCGGGATTACAGGCGTGTAGTAACGTTATTTTTATCCTTAAGAAAGTTTCAAAATCACAATATTTCTATTTACACCACAGATAGATATATCCCATAGATAGAAACAAATTTGAGAGGTAACCAAAGAGGAGCGTGAAAAGGAGATTTTTAACGTTTTCGTAGGTTTTCGCGAGCTTCATACATTGTAGAAATTAAACTTGGGGATTTTCTCGCGTATACAACACTCCCAAACTTCTTCATACACCCGACGTTTCGGTCGCTTTCCAGCTACCATTCAGTCAGCCCGTGACCACGGTAGCTGGAAAGCGACCGAAACGTCGGGTGTATGAAGAAGTTTGGGAGTATTGTATACGCGAGAAAATCCGCAAGGAGATTTTTAGCTTTGGTGCCGTTAAGTATCTACCTCCACTAAATCTATACTGCCTTTATAAGATCACACCCGTAGCCACCAGGAGCATTCATCACATCCAAATATGTAATCATAATTTTGTATGGGAGCTTTGTGTTCACTTAACTCATTTAAATATTTGCGGCAAATGGCAGGCACTGGGTTGCCTATCAAAACATTTTTTGATCGGCAACCCAGTGGATAATATATTCTCTTGATTATAAATATGCGTAAAAATAGGTTTGCAGCATATCTGGATGAACGAAATGATTCTGCAGTGGGATCTTAAACCTATAATCACTTGCTGCTAAACGGCAGTGTTCATCACTATCGTGTTCCGCTCGGGTGGTAATGTACGACCTTGCAACTTCTGGAACAGAGGCATTACAATTTAAGGCTCAGGATTGATTGAAATCAGTTTTTACGTAGATGTTTATACGCTTATCATCATGAACTGTATTATACTGGTGATAGAGTTCCAGTGTAGGAGCTCGAGTGCGTAGGCACCACCGCATTACCTAACTTCTCTGCCGCTAAATGGTAGTGTTCAGCACTATCGTGTTCCGGTTAGGTGGTAATACTCGTATATGGCCTCGTAATTATATCACAGAGACAGAACACCTAAGGTCTCAAGGGTGGCAACTCATCTGCATTTTGACCCCTGGTTTTTGTGTAGATGTCTATAGGCTGCAGTGATCACTTAACATCAATGTGAACTGCATGCTTATTTATCACCTTTGTAACATAAAAGAATTGTAATGGTGTACTTCTTAGCCACTTCATCACGTAAAAACTTTACAATGTCTTACTGATTCTTAACGCTTCTATTTTCTGCACCGTGCGTATTCGATGCAAGGCGGAAAATGATTACAGCATCATTGATAGCATTAGAAACGAGTTTTCAGCGAAGGGTGGCAGACGTATGAAATTGAAAGGTATGCAAGTAAAATCCGGGTATAGAATAGAGTGTTGGGTCCGAGTCAATAAACTTGGCTGGGCGGGCGCGCTAGAAATAGCGCGGGCGAGACGGCGCGGCGGGTACCGACAGCACATCAAGTCGCAATAAATTTTATACAGGTTGACTTTTTTGTTGTACGAAATTTTGGTGTTTGGCAAAAAATGTATGATGCGTATTTTTCATTTTTGTTATTTTCTTATCGATTTTAATTGTTTGCAAAAGTGTTTTAACTTAACTTATTGCGTTACTTATGAATGAAATGTGCTCATATTGTAAAGAGCAGGCGTAAAGTGTGATGATGTAGGGTGCGCAAACTAGCGGGAGGACAGAACGGCGTCGATGCTATAATTAATTCATGAACAGATCACAGAAGATATATTCCACCTGAAGAAACAACTGCCTCGGTAGCCTAGTGGAAGCAGCCCACTACTACTACTACGCTGAGGTCCTGGGTTCGATTCCCGGGTAGGGGATTATCAAAAATAATGGTATTAGTACATTTATCGCTGGTTCTATTGGGCTTTTTCCATTATCTGGAAATTTCCCAGTACCTCGAAGTTTGGTAATGTGCCTGGAGATGTCAACAGGCTCGCCACCTGTTACATGGGCCAAAAACGTACCCGGCGAATCGTGGGTGTTTGCATGTATGCTTGAATGCATGCATTAACCTCTGCCTACCCCTTCGGGGATTACAGGCGTGAAGTTACGTGTGAAAGAACATTTTCACTGTCACAATTTCGTCAGTTCTGACTGTATGCTTCGGATTTTTGCTGCAACTTGCGTTTCAAGCTGCTACTGACTGTGTACTTGAAAATTATATTCCTTCTTGTGCATCAATCATTTTTAGTCTAAAAATATACTATAGGGACTACTCCAGTACCGAAACCACTGCTTGATACTGCTAAAATTCCTCCTGATTCTGATACACAAGAATATACAATGTCAGATCTTTATCAAATTCGGGTGACTCAAGGGTGTATTTTATATCTACACGTGTATTTTATATTTATGAAAAAAAAAATTCACACCTTCGGATAAATGCCATTGTTATGTTATGGTACAATTGGTTTTACATATAAATAGCTTTTAACTTGCACAAATATCGAAAATAAATCTTAATGACAACAAGCCTTAATCAAAAAAATATATAGTAGAACATAAAAAATACATATTTACGATCGCAACACACTTACTGATTCTCGCAACCGAATCGACTCCAAAAAATAATGATTTAGGCCAAATGATATTCTTTTCACAATTCTCGTGTTAAACGATAAATATTTCCCATCGAAAAATTTTTATTTTTATCTTCACAAACTCTATATCACTCAGCGCGGAAACACTTAATTAAATCAAAGATGGTGTTGCGTCACTACTTTACGATGTTTCCTCGATATAATTTAACTATAGCTAAAGCGAAACCGCGAACTGATCGTAACGTTTTAAGTACGATGTAACACTGTTAAATAAACAATGTTAACAATAACACTGTCATAGTACGGGTTGATAACAAATCCTATTAAAAACTGTAACCAAATTAATAAACAGATCCACTGCCTCTTATGTAAGATTTTGTATTGTTTACACTGTTTTATCCGGTATGGGACAGTGAATGGATTTACTTATTTATATTATGACAGTGGCAGACAAATACACAGTTCTCCCTGATGATAAGTGAATACTGCACACTAGACATTTACATAAAAACCGATGGTCAAAATACAGGGTGACAGATGCTTTGCTACTCCTAAAGTCTTAGTGGTTTTGCTTTATGACAATAGGTATTACGAAACCTATATTACCAAAACACGTTCGTTTTCTTTAGACTGTGATATTACTGGGGAATCAGAACGCCATGGTCCGGAATAACCATTAGGCGGCAGATAAATTAGGTAATGTGTTGGTGGCGTAGCCCAACATTTAAAAGGAGATGTTGCAAAAATGTATGGACCTCCGGCCATGTATTGCACACAATATCATTAAACAGGCAAAATCAATATAAAACGTTTTTTACTGCATATTTTCACTCATTTAGCTTTGTTTGCAGTTACAAAACATAATTTGCAGTTAGAATTGCAACTCAAAACTAACATGGCGAATATGGCGGGCGATGTCATTTTGACATTTTCATTTTTGAAATTGTATTTTGATTATAGAACTTGGAGAAAAAAGTAATATTTTCTAAATACTATCAAAATCGATTGATCCCAAGTGTCTGTATCGCCGCCATGTTTAACATAGTTGAAAATGATAAAATCGTTTGAATTAAATGTGGTTGTAACTCTAAAATATATTCTTGAACAAATTAATTGTAATTTTTTTGGATTCTTCTTTAATTTACCCATTTTTTGAGGACATGTACGAACCAGGGCCGAGCTCGCAACATCTCCTTTATCACCAAGTTGTTCTTGTTGTATCTGTGACAATGATTGATTTGATAGAACAGATCAAAATACATTACTCTGCCTTCCTATTCGCACAGGAATATTGGATAATTATATTATTAAATATTAAAAGAATGGTCAAACCCAAAAAGGCCTGCTGTTAACACTTAACAGCTAGTATAAACAATAAATTTTGATGACTATTAAAATTATAATAAACATATTTGAGGCGCTGAATGGTTTTGGCAGGTTGCTATACAAAATTACGTTCCGATGTCGTGGTAATATTTTATGCTCGTGTATACAAATCCAAGGTTATTTTTTGACAGATGTGATCTTTATCGCATATTATACTCTAATATTTTTGATATAATTATTTCCATCATCCAAATTTTGCTAAGCAATATTTTAAATGTTAGTATGTCTTCAAATAAATGTCTTAGTAGTTTAGTATAGACTACTGCTATACCCGGTCGGGTAGTGTGATAGGTGACCGCTAGTGGCAAATTAAATGCGCGTTTCCGTGCTTCGGAGGGCACGTGTAGCCGTCGGTCCCGGTTGCTATCGATAGATAGCAGTCGTTAAACCTTGTCGGAGGCCTTATGGGCGGTTTGAAAACATCCGACACCGGGTTGGCCACTAACCCGTTTCTCCACCAATCCGCATTGGAGCAGCGTGGTGGAGTACGCTCCAGGCCTCCCCCCAAAGAGGGGAGAGACTCGTGCCCAGCAGTGGGACGTATATTGAGTTGCCATTATTACTGCTATACCTTGTCTTCGGATTGGCTCAAAAGATAACTAGAAGACAGAACAACGGGTGTGGAGAACGAAGAGCTGGCTGTGTTTATCTTACCAGATTTCAGCAATGCTTTTAATAATCTAGATGATGACATGTTACTAGCGATTTTACATTCTCTTGGTTGATTTGTTTCTTAGTTACTTGTTTGGTCGCCGGTAGCGTGTATGAGTGAACGATACATTGTCTACTTGGTGCACCGTTACTGCCGCTGGTATACTGCAGGGTGGCGTGATGTCCCCCTTCCATTTCACTACTTTCGTTAACATTATTTCTTGAAACCTTACGTCTTTCTCCTATTGTATATTGACGACCTGCAAATTTACCACCATGCTATATTAACTTTGAATGAAGCCATCCAAATTGTGAATAAAGAGTTCCAAATCCAAATGGACACATTTCCAATTTCCAAATGGAGTCAGTATTCAAATAGATTCAGAGAATCGTTGTTAGCAGATCTCTGATGCTTTTGAAAACTGACTAAATTAGGTATTTTACTACAAACAATTCTCGATAATACATTAACACCATTTGTTTTAAGATTTCATATAAATACTTCGTTGGTTAAGTTCAAATCAAAAGTTACCAATTGATCTGCTAACCGTACCCAACTTCTTTCTTTTTCCCTTACTAGCACTGGAATTGAGACATTACATGCTTTCATACAGATGGGAGACGAGTGGGCATCTCGTAACAGAGTTTTCATGAACACTTATCACGTGTTATCAAAGTGATGGGCACCTGAAGAGTGCCAAGTGTCATCGTGTTAACAAGTTTTTATAGGGTTCCGTGCTTCAAAAGGAAAGTACTTTAAGTCACTCGTGCATCAGTTTGTCTGTCTGCCTATTTTTACATTTGTCATAGACGATTTTCTCTGATAGTACTTACTGGACCAATTGAGTTTTTTTTTATCTATTTTTTTTTTTGGGACTTTTATAATTATGTAAATACGACATGTCAGTCCCATCGCATACACAAATATCTGGATTACAATTAAGTAGATATAACATTTATTAATTACACATTGATACAGTCACTTATACTGACTGACATGATGGAACAGCGCGTGCGCTGCTGTCGATGTAGGATCGGCGACCATCTGATGAAACATTGCTAGATCAGACTATCTCTCACGCAATCGTGCCAATAGAGTTGAAATTTGGTACATAAGTGTAGATTAGTGATCTAAAACAAGTTCGTGTAATCAAAAATAAAGTATGTCAACACATTGTGTGACACTTTTAGTAGATAAATTAGCCAATACTGCTAATAGTACCTATATACCAAAAAAACTGCTGTAATTTGTTCTGGCAGTCTAGGCAATCTCTGATTGCACAGAACTCTGCATGTGGTGCCGACTCCACTTGGCCGGTTATTCATATCATGAAAATGGCAATCAAGCATACAGTTCACTTTAATGGTAACTGAATTCTGTAGCCTACATAAAACACCAGAACAAGTTACGATTCAGGAGTAGTAAAACATTTAAATTTTTTGCCTACCCCTTCGGGGAATACACGACATACTCGGCGTGACGCTTTACATATATTTACATATATTTTTATCTTGTTTGACATGTATATCAATTGTTATACACTTTAATTTATTTTGTTTGTTTTTGACGTGTCATAAGAGGTGCCTGTCACCCTAAATGAATAAATGAGTTTCTGATTCTGATTCTGCTAATCACCTCAGCACCGCCTAAACTTGTCAGCGTTATTGTCGCACTTACAAAATAACTAAATAAAATATTCTTTGGTAAAAAAAAGGAATGCTGTTCACGCGCTCAACAACGCTTTTCCGTCACCGTAATGAACTGCTTACTTTATAGTGAAATATCTGATGTCCGCGACTTCACGGCGTAAATTCAAAATAAACAAATGTTTACTGGTGGTAGAGTTCCAGTGATGGAGCTCGCGGGCGTAGGCACCACCGCATTACCTAATATACTTGCCGCTAAATGGTAGTGTTCAGCACTATCGTGTTCCGATCAGGTGGTAATGTACGGCCCTGTAATTTCAGGCACAGAGGCATATCACCTAATGCCTCAGGAGTGGCAGCGCATCTGCATTTTGACCTCTGGTCATTGTGTGGGTGTCTATAGGCTGCAGTCATCACTTAACATCAATGTGAACTGCATGCTTGTTTGCCACTTTTATTACATAAAAAAAAAAAATTAAAAAAAATGTTCGTCCCCTATTTTCCAATCCTAAGTATTAAACGTTCGAAAAAGCTATAATGCAAAATTTCAAGAAAATCGATTATCGAATCGATCGAACAGTATTTAGGAAATCTTTTTTGCTCATACATATTACACGGTTCTTTTACATATTCAGATTTGGGGATTGATTGTCAGCCAGTGAATCAGGACATTTCTTGTCATGTATTGACAGTGAAATGGCCTAATATGGACGTGAAAATCTGTTTTGTGAAAATAAACTTAAAATTTTCGTTAGAACAATAATTTTGTCGATTGCTTATTTTAAGCAATATTTCTTTGAACTAAAAGTGCAACGATCAGGTCATATAAATTTGCACCTTATTTTGACTATATTTGACTAACATTCATATTATCAACACGTTCTTTAGACTGTGTTAACACTATGAACTTTTTGCTAGGTATATATAAATCTCGTGATGACGGCGACTTAATGCGGGTTTTGTCTGCAGGGAGTTGTCGCTGGAATTTCCCAATAAGACACCCTTATGACCAGAACTCTAGCAACTCTTTGTTTGTAAAACTTGGCAGGTACTGCGTCGGAAATTTAAATTCCCACCGACTGGAGCACCAGAGAGGTATTGCAATTCACAAATAATTTGAATAAATTATTAAAAATTTCTCTCGTGTAAAATTAAACTAAAATTACTTTTTGAAATCAGCCCGTGGTTTTGGTCGATTATAGGCTGCAGTCATCACTTAACATCAATGTGAACTGAATGCTTGTTTACCACTTCCATTACATTAAACAAATGTGAATTGCATGTTTTTTTCCCAATCATCAAATGTTTTTATGCACCTGTACATATTATCCATAAGTATTACCGTAGCTGTGACGTAGCAGATAATTAGGGTAACGCGATTTCATTACGTCCTCGACCTCCAATGAACTCTACCACCAGTGAAACTTTCAAAAGAAATGAAAATTCAAAAACCGTTAACAATTTCCAATCATAATCTTCAAAGGAAAACCTATTAGCTTCACTTATTTTTACTTGCTAATAGACTGCTAACATAAACATCATCTATTTTGATCCCATACAAAATTGAATGGGAGTTATAAACTGCGAGAAACTCAAGAAATCAACTTCGACGGTTATAGCACCACTTTGTTATTTCTTGACGTCCACAAGTGAACTGAGATGTCTTTATTTGTACAATAAATAAATTATTGAGTTTTGCTTCCATTTCTACCGATTTTCTTTGTAATAACAAAAGCTGATTGAATACGTCCGTAATGTTACTGAGCGTAATGTGAATGTTCTTAAAATTTTCTGTTAGATTTTGATTGTGTACTGAATTATGACAAATATTCAATTTTATTACCTGTTCCGGTATTGGATTGGTAAACATTTACAGTTTCTATACATAACGAAAACAGAGAAATCAATAAAAGCTAAGGCAAAGTCTTTGCAATTCAAGAACACGGTTGACGTTTGGTTGTGATGAGTGTATGTACAAGTTAGAATGCATGTGTGCAAGCCAGAGCGATCACTTGACTGGCCGCTCCTACGACGCCTCCGACAGACATACACACATTACACACTGACACTCCGTTCGTGTACACAGTATTACGTCTAACTACAAGCAAACGCTAATCGCAGTCGTGAATGGAAAGAATTATAAAACTTTAGATAAATTGTATGAGTCTCCAGGTAGGTCAAAGACATTTTCTGAATTATTATGTTAATGACCTATTTGGTCATGTTCATGACCTACCATGACCAAATAGGTCGAGTTCTGTCTGATGGTGGGGTCAAAAGTCTTAGGAATCGGCGTGCATGTATGAAGAGAATGATGAAGGTAGACGAGGCACGAGAGGTTTGTCTGAACCGGGATATCTGGCGCTCTACACTCTCTGCCTACCCCGTTAGGGAACTGGCGTGAAGATACATACATACATACATTATGTTAATTTGTGCATATTTTTAGTACATCTCTGCGTACCTTCTTCACGTACTAAAATTTCTATTTCTGCCAGTGAATGACAAAGAATGTCCCATATTTTTACTTAAGAGAGTATGTAATATTCTGTTGATTGATATCTATTTTTATTGACAAGTATTTTTGGACCATTATATATTTTATTTTGTTTACTTTGACATATTAATCAACGTATCAGTTGTTATTCGGTTTAATTTTTAATTTTATAATTTGACCTATCACAAGCAAATTGTTATTATTTCCAAGTGATTAAAAAAAATTTTGAGTTTGAGTTTAAATTATATTGTTTACATCATTCAGATTTTAATAGTCATAAAAAAACAATACCCACAAAACAATTTAGTACTTTAAATGATTCCTGTAATCACAAAAAAAAAGTATCAGGTCAGGCGCAGAAGTAATGCGAGCGCTAAATATGTCACGGTTACTACTTAATTTGACAAATTGTAAACATTTAAGAGGTTGTCGGCACGGTTGCCACTTTCTCGGATTTCTTTATAAATAAATATTCGCTTGGCGTAATCGTGTAAGTGAGCTTTTTCGTATTTTTTGTGGTAAATTTTGTGGAAAAATAATAACGTAGTGCTTTATAAGTATCATCATCATCATCGTCATTTCAGCCGAAAAGCATGCATGGACAATATGCTCTCCCAAAGATTGCCACATCGATCAGTCCTGGGCCGGTCAAGCAGCGATTGGTTGCGACGTTCACTTCATACTTCGGTGTTCTGCGAGTATTGCTTTGGTTCTCATGCGGATTGCCCCATTTCTGATTCGATCTCGCAGGGAATCTGTCATATTATTATCTCTCCATTGCTCTCCGCGTAACCTTGAGCCATTTCATGATGCCCATAATGCGCAACCACGTTTCAGTTTCAGTATTTCATCACTGGCATCACACTACGGTAAATTGGACGAGAAGGAGCTCTTCCAAACTGCCCAACCCAGTTGGGCAATATTTGGGAGTAAAGTTTATAAATGTAGGAACTTGGTATTGAAACAAAATTCTTAGATATTTGTAATTATATATTTTTACATATATTACTTGACATTGTAATATATGTAGGTAACACTATTGTAAAAATATACATTGTTGTCATCATCTTTCTTTTCTTTCGCCTTTGATTTCGTCTATAGAAACTTCTAGATATTGCATTCGGGATATAAATCTTATGTAACGCTAACTTCATTCATTAATATCTATTCTGAGTAGCAGTCATTAAGTGGGGGCGCCGTCGGTCACCGAGGCCCGTGGTATATTTAGCGGGACCGACTTTTTACGTCTGACGGTATTTTGGTTTCAGAACCGTTTCGGTGCAATTGATGAAAATGAACGATTAATTTTGGTTCTGTTATTGATAGCGATATTGTCGATATTGTTTTTCATAAAAATAACTTTTTCTTTTGTTTTTTACCACTTTTCTTTCCCTGAATAGATTTTTAGGATCCTTTATACGTCACAGATTCGCTTTGTTATTCGATTCGCATGGAAAAAAAACGATAACCAACACTTTATTGTTAGGTACCTACGTAACAAATATTTTTTACGGGTGGTAGAGCTCCAGTGACGGAGCTGGCGGGCGTAGGCACCACCGCATTACCTTATATACGAGTACTTGCCGCTAAATGGTAGTGTTTAGCACTATCGTGTTTCGGTCAGGTGGTAATGTACGGCCCTGTAATTTCCGGCACAGAGACATAACACCTTAGGCCTCCGGAGTGGTAACGCAACTGCATTTTGACCTTGGTCTTTGTGTAGGTGTCTATAGGCTGCAGTCATCACTTAACATCAATGTGAACTGCATGCTTATTTGTCACTTCCATTATATAAAAAAAGGTGTCAAACATGTAGTTCACATGTACTGTTATTGATTACTGCTTTTAGAAATTTATATAATAACAAGCTGTTGCCCGCGTCTTCGCCCGCGTGGGTGTCGTTTTATAATCCTGAATTTTCTTTTGCTATAAACCTCACGGAGCCCGAGACCTTTCCAACGAATGAAAAACCGTGGAAATCGGTTCGTGCGTTCTGGAGTTATAGCGTCGGGAAGGAAAACCCGACTTATTTTTAGGGTTCCGTACCTTAAAAGGAAAAAAGGAACCCTTATAGGGTCACTCGTGCGTCTGTCTGTCTGTCCGTTTGTCACAGCCAATTTGCTCCGAAACTACTCGACCGATTGAGTTGAAATTTGATGAATATATGTAAATTGGTGACCCAAAGATGAACACGTCAAGTAAAATAGTAAATTTTAAACAGGGAAACCACTTTCGCGGGGTAAATCAGAAAATTTTAAAAAAAAATCTTAAACTGTGTCGTGTGTCATATCAAAAGAAAGAGGTTGTTGTCAGCATATCAGATATATATTTTTTTTAATTTTTGGATAAACAAATTTGAAGTTATTTAAGAAAAACGACGAAAATTGACCATTCCCCCCTATCTCCGAAACTACTGAACTTAAAATTTTGAAAAAAATGTGGAAAATAGTTCTTTGCCTACTTTAAAACCTATAAGAAGTTTGAGTATTCAAATTAAATCGAGAATTCTTAATTATATAACCCCCCCTGCCGGTACCACCGTAACCGCTATGTCCCTGCATTTAAAATCTGTAATATTTTCGAAAATATTTATTTAAATTACGGAACCCTCACCACGCGAGTCGAACTCGCACTTCGTCCGGTTTTTATATTATAGACTAGAGGTCAACATGCAAATGTCATCCTGTGGGATTTGTTTTGTATACATACGCCGCTCTATTAAAGGGATGGGACTGTAAATCTCCTTTAGGAACATCTTGATGGCAAGACATAAAGTGAAATAGAGAGGAAGATGAAACTCAGCCCTATACTAGAATACTACGTTTTACTGGTGGTAGAGCTCCAGTGACGGAGCTCGCGGGCGTAGGCACCACCGCATTACCTAATATACTTGCCGCTAAATGGTAGTGTTCAGCACTATCGTGTTCCGGTCAGGTGGTAATCTATGGCTCTGTAATTTCCGGCACAGAGGCGTAACACCTGATGCCTCAGGAGTGGCAGCGCATCTGCATTTTGACCTCTGGTCATTGTGTGGGTGTCTATAGGCTGCAGTCATCACTTAACATCAATGTGAACTGCACGCTTGTTTGTCACTCATATTACATAAAAAAATACTAGTTCTACTTCTATTATTACTTAGCCTCCGAGGCAGTATAAAAAATAAATAAAATTTTGTTCATGCTTACGAAAAAACAAACAAACATTTAGTTTCCATCTAAAAGCACATCACAACAGTTTTATAAAGCGTCAATAGTAAACTCTTATTTGTGTCTTTGATGGATTTATGAGATTTCATTTCATTGAGATCATAAAATAAACCGAACATCGATAAATAATACGAGCAACAAATCAATGTATTTTTGGAGTACCCACTGTAGTATTTTTTTTAATAGAATAGTTCTTCAATGTGCTCAGTACATGTAGCAACACCGGAGGGGAGTAGCCATATGCAGGCTTTCCCCTCTGTCAAAGTACAAGCTGAAATGGGCCTATCAAACCTGTCGCCTAGATGTTTCTGCCTAGATGTGTGAAATTGTTTCTGTATTTTGTTAAAGTCAAGGTGTGAGTTTCGCAGTAATAGACGATTTTTGTAGTGTGCGTGCGTGTCGCACGCATTGCCCCCCACAAAAAATGACGGGTACTACGTCTGAACGGACCAAAAAGAATGGACCGTAGTCCATTCGGCCTTCGGCATTTAATCAAAAATCGTCTACGTCTCAACGGACCGGTCATAAAATATTGTTAACAATAAAATCTATACATACAGTACATTCGAGTGCAAAAGTTGTAAATTGAAATACTTAAAGTCTTAATTTTTTGCTCTACACTCTCTGCCTACCCCGTTAGTGACCTGGCGTGAAGATACATATATATATATATATATATATATATATATATGTATACATATGTAAAAACAATCAACCACTTAAACATATTTACAAAAAAACCCGGTCAAGTGCGTGTTGGACCACGCGCAGTGTAGTGTTCCGTAATTTTTAGGTTTGATTAATGTAATGAAAAAATATAAAAAATATTTTCTATGGAGTTTTTCAAAAATTTCGAGTATTATATTTGGTGGACTATTACTCGCAAACTTGTAAAGCCAACTTAGATGCGATAATTTTCCTTTTAATTTTGTTATATGTATGTGAATTTCTAACAACAACCGTTTAGTTGGTAGAGGTTGGGGGGAAACACTTGACTCTAACGAAAATTGCCACTTAAAAGCTTAATAAGTCCCGAACAGTTAACTAAATCCAAAAATGATGTAAGCACACCCCTGATATTTTTGAAAGACCTATCCAACAATATCTCACACTATATAGACGAAACGAAAAATAAAAATAAAATACGCGAGTTACCCCTACATGTAACGCGCGGATTTTATTTTTATTTTTCGTTTTCTATATAGTGTGAGATATTGTTGGATAGGTCTTTCAAAAAGGTACCCTAAATAATTTTATTTTTCATATTTTTATTATACCACTTTGTCGGCGTAATTAAGGTGTACACTTGTGACAAATTTCAAGTCTCTAGTACCAATAGTTTTTGCGCTAAACCGCAGACGAACAGACAGACAGACAGACGGACATGGCGAAATTATAAGCGTCCCTTGTTTACTACGGAACACTGATTGCATATTAGAACCTTCTTTTCGCCACTCCTCTGACGTAACAGATAAACTGCCTGCTTGTGATTGGTTGATGAGAAAGGGTCATTGTTGAGTAAGGTACTTAAAGTCGTGCCAACTAGAAACTAAGATGTTAAAGATTTTGTGTACTTAGATTACAACTATTAGATTAAATACTACTTTAAATACGTAAATATATTTTATTTTTAAAGAAAAATGGAAAGAAAAATTGACTTCAGGCGAGTCTCGAACTCGCGACCTACTGGGAATCTAGTCCAGCCGCTCTACCAATTGAGCTACTGAAGCCCTGCCCGATTTGTCAAATCTTTCCTTCACATCTATTGCATTGCTTTATGGTAGCAGCAGCGCCATCTATTACCAACTATGCTAGTTAGGCAACCGATATAATAGACTTTTCAGTTTATTGAATATCGTAAAGAAGTCGCTTATATTATATTCAATAAACTGAAAAGTCTATTATATCGCCTGAAGTCAATTTTTTCTTTCCATTTTTCTTTAAAAATAAAATATATTTCACAAGCATGTGTTAATGGGAAATAATATAAAACAATACGTAAATATTTTATAGTGAAAATTTATAAACCATACGACTGTTACGCTTGTATGCGAATGTACTTTTAAATTATTTTATGACCGATCCGTTGGGACGTAGACGTTTTTTGATTACGGCCGAATGGACTACGGTCCATTCGTTTTGGTCCGTTCAGACTAAGTACCCAAATGACAGACTGTTTTGCATCGGTAATAAACGCTATCGCTACTCCCTTCCAGTCCAGCGGCCGGTGGCCCGTGTTGCTTTATGGCTGAGTATAATCATGTACTTACTCAGAGATGATACGGTGATAAAGGTAGGTAGGTAGTTTTGGCTTGGTTGGTGACTCTGATAGCCTTTAATATGAGGCATCTTTTTGTCTTTGGACGTCTACAGTTGGGCTATCTTGTATTATAAACATTCTGTATAATACATTTTTATTTGATACGTATGTCATACTGAGTTTAGAGTTTAAAAGAAAATAGAAACTTATCTCCTAATGCCCGATTTTAACATTTCCTTGCTATTTTCAAAAACATGGAAATATATCTAAATTTGAAGCTACACTAAGGTGAACACTGCGGCTGCAGTTTTTGCTTTACTGTCAATTTAAATAATACATAAATATATCTAAAACAAACTCAAGGATATATCATTATACATATAATACTCGCTATTATTCCGAACCCTGTTGCTTGCATCATTGGGGAAGGCTTTTATTCAGCAGCAGATGTCTTTCAATGTAATGATAGATGACTCTACAGACAGCATTCACAAGCCATTAATTCTTTTTTTCTGTAATGGAAGTGGTAAACAAGCATGCAGTGCACATTGATGTTAAGTGATGACTGCAGTCTATAGCAACCCACACAAAGACCAAGGTCAAAATGCTGATGCGTTACCACTCCTGAGGCCTTAGGTGTTATGCCCCTATGCCGGAAATTGCAGGGCCGTACATTACCACCCGACCGGAACACGATAGTGCTGAACACTACCATTTAGCGGACAGTATATTAGGTAATGCGGTGGTGCCTGTGAGCTCCGTCACTGGAGCTCTACCACCAGTATAATATATATAAAATAATACGAACTACAAAATAGTTTATTTGTCACCTTATGACAAAAGTATATAAATAAACTGTTTATCGACACTCATCACTCAATGACCCTTGAAATAAATACACAGCATTCCTTCATCTCAAAGCGACGCGACGTGGCATAAACTTTTACATAACAACCGGCAGCATAATTTGATTGTTGCCAAGGGTATACAAATCGAGCAAATTACAGTAATATTTACGAGTTTTTCAAGAGATAACTACATATAGTCATACAGAGAGGTGATTCTGATAGCTCTTAAGGGGGCATCTAAATGTTCGTCTTTGGATGTCTACCATTGGGCCACCTTGTAACACATTTTCATTTGATACGTATGTCCATATTGAATTAAAGAGTTTCGTTAGTGCTATGTAGGAAAAGAGACGGTGGCACTATATCAAACAGTTCAACTCTCCGTTATACTCGTAGATACAACAAACTCCCAAAGGTGAGCGAGGTGCAATGGAACTGAGGTACTGCAATTAATGAAAACGGTGAACTCGTCTTCAAGGGGTTGAACTGCACTGAATCAAGTCGACCCCAGTCCGAGACCCACTCCAGAGAGTACTCGACTTCACACAAGTCTAGTTCTGCTTTCCTCGATAAGCATCCGAGAGGCATTTGCGCTAGTATAGTGTGCGATTGTCAGGTACTGTCATCTGTATACATAGAGCAACACGAGCCACCAGCCGCGGCGGACCGGAGGGCAGTAGCCCTACCGTTTATTACCGATGCAAAACAGTCTGTCATTTTTTTGCGCGGGAAATGCGTGTGACACACACATACACTACAAAAATTGTCTATTACTACGAAACTCACACCTTGACTTTAACAAAATACATAAACAATTTCACGCACACATTTGAACATCTAGGCGACAGGCATAGGCCCACTGGGCTTGTACTTTGACAGAGGGGAAAATCTGCATATGGTTCCCCTTTGTCCGCCGCGGCCGGTGGCCCATGTTGCTCTATGTCTGTACAGCACTGAAAATTGGGATTTTTCTCACGCTTCACTGGGACTTGGCAGTACTTGGCACAGTGTGTACCTGGACCTCACAGAATCCCGTCTGAAAAGTCTAAACTTACATAACAGCCGGCAACATGATTTGTTTATACCAGTTGTCAAGGGTATATGAAACTAGCATATTACAGTAATATTTACGAGTTTTTCAAGCCACAATTATATATAAACGATTGTTTACAATCTTTCATATCTCATCGTGTTAACGTAAATTATGCTGTCTGATCTTTGTTTTATAATCGACTGTAATAGACATATATACAGACATAGAGTCTACGTTTGTAGCGGTGGATTCGTCCTTGATCTATTATGGTGCCATTAAGATCTTATTTTTAGCATATGGCACAAAAATAAAAAATGGCACCCTTATAAGATCACTCGTGCGTCTGTCTGTCCGTCTGCCCAGCCGTTTGCTTCGAAAATAATGAGCTGATTGAGTAGAAATTTGGTATCAGACGTGTATCAATAACTCAAACGTACACGTGTAACGTAAACAAATGAATTTTGTTTATGATTTTTTACCACTTTTAAGGGATAAAAGAAAGATTAAACTTTTCGTTGTGTAATGTATCAAATAAAACGTATGAAACGTATTTTTTAAAAGACTTCCCATTGATATTTCTGTAATCTACATGTGTAGGACTATTTTCTGTATTTTTTTTTCAAATTTTTAGAGCCTAGTTGTTGCAAAAAAGGAAGAAATTCTAATTTTAAATCTTGAAAACAATGTATTTTTTAAATTATTAAAAAAATACGTTTCATACGTTATAATATTAAAGCAAAATACACACCTTCGAAATATATCATCATCCCAACCAAAAGACGTCCACTGCTGGTTAAAAGCCTCCCCAAAGATGCTTACTGATACTGTATCATATAACGAGACTGCACGCCTGTAGTCCCCGAAGGGGTAGGCAGAAGTAAATGCATGTTGCCGGTTACGTTTTCGCCCATGAGGGCACATTACCAAACTCCGAGGTACTGGGATCTAATACACTTGATAAAAAGCTCCAATTCATCAAAAAATATATGAAAAGTGACAGGCATATTCCAATAGTGACTGACCAACCTAATACAGTTTTCAATTGAGATGAAATCTAAGCCACCCGGCTCAGCCGAACTTGACCAAAAACGTATAGTTTTTATTATTTCGCTTATAATGTTTTATTTACGACACGTTAACCCTGGCGCCGACTTTTTGACAGTCGGTCCCTTTGCTGATTTCAAACTGTCAGAATCTAATTACAAACATCACAAGCTTGTTTTATCAATCTCAGTATCCCTATTTGTTTGGTAATAAAGTTCAAATTCATTGTGAAGCTAGGTAATATGTTTCGCAAAACGTTTTTGTGGTTCATTCTTTATAGTAGCATCGGGTTAGAGGCATTTTTCGTTTTTTATTCAGACTAGCTTGCTCCATAACCTTTTTTAATTAATTTTATTATTGTCGTGTTATGTAAAAATAAATTTTATGTTGACATTAATATTAAGTAAAGTATGAGTTTTGACAGTTCGAAGCGTACTTTGCTGTAAAAGTACGTAAATAAAGTCGTAGCTATCAATCGTATAGAATTGATCGTGTAAATTTTACAAATACATAATATAGTAATGATAAAATATATGCGATCATTTTTATTTTGAACAGAGAAAGAGGATCACTTCCTGGTGGTAGAGCTCCAGTGACGGAGCTCGCGGGTGTAGGCACCACCGCATTACCTAATTTACTTGCCGCTAAATGGTAGTTTCAGCACTATCGTGTTCCGGTCAGGTGGTAATGTAAAAAATTTGAACGTGACCTTAAAAATACGAAATTTAAATCAATTGAAATAAAATTGAATTATGTCGAAACAAACTGCCAAATAAGTTCCAAATTCAAATTAGTGGTTGGGTAATAATAATTCGGGCGTGCAGAAATAAGAGCAAACGTTGTATGTGAGAATGGGGTGTTAGGGACAATGAAAAAAACGACCCGACAAGATTAATGACCAATGCGGGTAGCACTACAGATCGGTATCTTTTTGAAATTGAAATCCAATTAGATGTTTATGTACAAGAGGATAACCTCGAAGGTAGATGCGGTTGGAATATTTATCCTTATTGGAAAATGCAGATAAATAAAGATTTTGTAGAAACTTTTTCTTAGCTGTCGAGAACTTGACATTTTTGGAATTTGACATTTTGAGAACTTGACATTTTGGGAACTTGATATTTTGAGAATTTGGAATACCTTGAACTTGACATTTTGAAACCTCTTGACATTTTGGGAATTTGACATTCTGGACTGAAATGGGTTCGATTTATGCAAATCCAGTTAAGATTTTCAAAATTTGACAGATACATTTTCTAAGTTAGTTCAAACTAACATTTAGCATAGTCGAATATATATTATTTTACTAGCTGTGCCCGCGACTTCGTCCACGTGAGAAAAAATATGATTGTTCAGTATCTACCCGGACGAAAGCGGAGGCGTAGCTAGTATAAAAATAATAATATGTAATAAATTACTCCTTATTACATCAGCTATCTGCCAGTGAAAGTCCCGTCAAAATCGGAGACACTCAAATTCCATTTATTTGTATGTAAGTATGTATGCATTTATGTATGTATGTATGGAGATAAAAGTAGCCTAAGTTACTCCTTATCACATCAGCTATCTGCCAGTGAAAGTCCCGTCATAATCGGAGACACTCAAATTCTATTTATTTGTATGTAGATATGTATGTATGTATGTATGGAGATAAAAGTAGCCTAAGTTTCTCCTTTTTAAATCAGCTACCTACCCACGGAAGTCCCATCAAAGTCAGATACACTCCAATTCTACTTATTTGTATGTAGGTATGTATGTTTGTATGGATCACAAGCAAATTCTATTATTTCCAAGTGATTAAATGAATTTTTGAGTTTGAGTTTGAGTTTGAACAAATTATGAGATCGTACAAAAAAAAATACATGTTGAGCCTCCTCATTTTTTTCGAATTCCAGAATTGGATTAGCAAAAATAAATGTAATCTAGATAGAAATATTATTTGAAGTAGCTATACGAGCATGTATCTTCACGCCAAGTCCTTTACGGAGTAGGCAGAGAGTGTAAAGCACCAGATATTTCGGTCATGACACACCTCCCGTGCTTTTTCTATTTAATGTAATAACGATAATTATCACATACGAAATTAATATAATAATATAATCTTTATTCGCAACAAAAAATGACATGTTTACTTAATATAAATTATATATTATATAAAATAATAATAGAAATTACTTCCAAGTCTAACTTACTTTGCCACACCACAGACAATGTATTTAAATAACATCGAACAGATATCAAAGATAACATTCCGAGGAACCCTAAAAGCGAATGTGGTTACCATTTGGATGCGTGCGAATACACAACCAGTTCTGTCGGCGCCTCAGCGGCTGCACAAAGTACCGGCGTAACACACCGAGAGCACTCCATAAAAATATATTTATTCATGATATGTTCTTAGGTTTTCGCGAGCTACACTCATTGAAATAAAACGATTTTTACGGATTTATCTCGCGTATATTAAACTATGTAAAATGATTTTTAAAATCAACCCGACGTTTCGGTCGCTTTTCAGCTTCCGTGGTCCCGGGCAGACTGAGGTGACATTTGTCTGACAGAAGTTTGAAAAAATTATATGTAGCTACCTCCATCGATTTCGTAAACGCCTTGCATATCGTTCAGGATTAACACAATAATTACTTATGGTATCTTGAGGTCCGGATGAAATGGTTCGGCTTATCCGCTATGTGTTCACAGACTGCAGACCTCCCTGTTCTTCGGTTTCTGTGAACACATAGCGGATAAGCCGAACCATTACATCCGGACCTCTACATTGAGCTACATATAATTTTTTCAAACTTCTGTCAGACAAATGTCACCTCAGTCTGCCCGGGACCACGGAAGCTGAAAAGCGACCGAAACGTCGGGTTGATTTTAAAAATCATTTTAGTTTAATATACGCGAGATAAATCCGTAAAAATCGTTTTATTTCAATATTTATTCCTCATACTCCTAGCTATTGCAAGGATCATTTCCAGTACCGTAATTTCTCGGACTGTCTCACCCTAATATCTTCCATAAATCTCCTTCTTTTTTCTTCTTCATTTCTCGATATTTTTTTTACTATATTTGACGTCGGCTTTGGAACTTTTTGCGTAGATCTCAAACGCTGGAGATATTATTAAAAATCTACTATTTATCGTCCCTACCTTCCTGATTCCTTTAATGCCTTCATCACTATTATCAGTTAATCATTGCGTTCTTCAGTTAGTTATCTGTATTAATATATTATTTACTTAGTTAACTGTTCTCGTACTATGCTTTTTTTTTTATGTTATGGAAGTGGTAAACAAGCATGCAGTTCACATTGATGTTAAGTGATGACTGCAGCCTATAGACACCCACACAAAGACCAAGGTCAAAATGCAGATGCGTTACCACTCCTGAGGCCTAAGGTCTTATGCCTCTGTGCCGGAAATTACAGGGCCGTACATTACCACCTGACCGGAACACGATAGTGTTGAACACTACCATTTAGCGGCAAGTATATTAGGTAATGCGGTGGTGCCTACGCCCGCGAGCTCCGTCACTGGAGCTCTACCACCAGTAGAAACCACCAGCTTTTTCTAATGTATCTTTTTACATCTGGTGTCTTTGTTAATTGTAACTTACTTCCTCACTCCACTTCATCACCTGATAGTTGTCACCTCATTCTTGAGGTAAGACTTCAGTATGACTACAATATAGTCAAAAATTTAGTCTATATGTTTTTAACTATTGTAAATATATCAAGGTCATAATACATTTAGTTTTTTAGTCCGAGAGATCTGTGAATATCGACCTACGTATTTATGTAAATTGTAGAATTCAGAATATGCAGCGCCCCTCAACAAAAACAATGAGATGTCGAAAAAAGCCGGCGAAAGTTTAATTTTTCGGGTCGGGACACTTTTGCATTCGAACAGTGGATGACCTTATTTTTTTACTTTGGAACGTATTGTCTGTTAACTTATATGGTATAAACGATACGGCTTTATAAGGGAAATTATTTTAATTTACAAATCACTTGTGCGTAGAATTTTAAATTTTTTTTTCGTCAACTTAATATCGGACATGAAATTCGTGTTACTTACAAAATTATTACAAAGTATGTCTTTATTGCCAAAGTTAAAAAAGTTGCTTTCGCTTAAATGGGCGAAGGAAACAGTTCTGTTTTTGTCCTCTGTTTTTCTGCCAATTCGTTTTTTAACTGTAAACAAGCGTTATAATAAAAAAAACTCAAAAAAAAGCTATTTCAAAAATCTCTTATAATACCTGCAATATTCTTTATCCGCATGTACACAAGCAAAAGCTTGCAAAAAGCAAAAACTTGCAAAATAATTGCATAAAGTAGTTAAGGTAGCCAAAAATAATGATACATCAGCAAAAAAAAGTTCAATAACGTCCAAACTGTTAAGATTACTAAAATCAAAAAATAAACAAAAATGAAAAAACAAAGTAGACTAGAAATAAATCATCTGGCAACGGCATTTCCAAAAGCAATTTCACACCGACTCGGCACTTTTTGTCTGTTTCACAAAAGTATGAAATTTTAGGTCTTAGTCTTAAATTCTTCGACTTGGACATTTCGTGCTCAGGCGCCGTCGGCAAGGACTAACGGAGATCTTTTTGCACTAACAGTATCTCAATTTTATTGAGAACCTCTTTTTGTTTTGTTGCGTCTGCTCCCCAAAGATCCTAATCTTTGATTTAGAGGATCGGTGGTTGCGGTTAATATATCTGTTAAGCTGGACTTGGCCTTATAATATAAAACTTTAAATAACTTCGCTTTGGTAATTAAGTATATGGAGAGCTTTGCTGTAAATACGTTCAGATCTATTTCCTCAAAGCTTCTTATCTTTCCAAAAAGCCTCATAGACAGGATACGTCTTTATCATTATACAAAATATCGGTTGTATGTCTGTTTGTTACTCCTTCACGTATAAACTACTGAATGTATTTTAATGAAACTTAACAATTATATAGCTTATACGTCAGAATAACACAGACTACAATTTATGAGCATATTGTGTGTAATACTAATCCTGCAAAGACGAAATCGCGAGCACCAGCTAGTCGATCATATTTGATAATATGTTGGTTTTTCAAAAACATTAGTTCAGAGTTCACTTCAAAGTTTGTTTCGACTATAAAACAACTTACTATGTACTTGATTTGACAGATATTTACTTAAATGTTTTTATATTACTACTAGCTGTGCCCGCGACTTCGTCCACGTGAGAAAAAATATGATTGTTCAGTATCTACCCGGACGAAGTCGGCGCAGTTAGTATAAAAGTAGCCTAAGTTACTCCTTATTACATCAGCTATCTGCCAGTGAAAGTCCCGTCAAAATCGGAGACACTCAAATTCTATTTATTTGTATGTAGATATGTATGTATGGTTGTATGGAGATAAAAGTAGCCTAAGTTACTCCTTATTACATCAGCTATCTGCCAGTGAAAGACCCGTCAAAATCGGACACACTCAAATTCTATTTATTTGTATGTAGATATGTATGTATGGTTGTATGGAGATAAAAGTAGCCTAAGTTACTCCTTATTACATCAGCTACCTATCCGTGGAAGTCCCGTCAAAGTCGGATACACTCCAATTCTACTTATTTGTATGTAGATATGTATGTATGGATGTATGGAGATAAAAGTAGCCTAAGTTACTCCTTATCACATCAGCTATCTGCCAGTGAAAATCCCGTCAAAATAGGTCCAGCCATTCCCGCCCAACAGACAGACAGACAAAAATTGTAAAAAATGTTGTTTTGGTATATGTACTGTGTATACATACATATGCCTTTAGTAAAAATCGGTTATTTTAATATTACAAACAGACACGCCAATTTCATTTATTTGTATAGATGAGAAAGTGTAGTAAATTGACTTCTGAAAACATAAAGATCAAAAAAAAGTATTATCGGTTCTGCAATATAATACCCGTTGTATTATAAGTATTTTTTAATAAGATACTCTGTATTCGTTTTTTATCTTCAAAACGAATTTGGAACTGTTTTACTAAAAATAACACTGAAATAATTTTTCAGATCGGTCCTCTAGTTTCCGAGCCTATTCAATACAAACAAACAAAAAATTCAAATTTTTCATCTTTATAATATTAGTGTAGACAAGCGTGAAGAATGACTCCATGTAGTGCTTACCTGAGTCATATTTGATGGTAGTGTCAAGGTTGCTACGAGAATACTCGTCCATCAGTATCTGGGCGGCAACCTAGATAGATTTGCGCGTAACACTATTTTGAATGGGTTAAATATAAAATATGTGACACAACTCCACAATGTACTGGCTTCCCGCTTTCCGATGTTTCACAATAACACTCTTTTATATCTATCTTTATGACAGCTCTTGGTTTTGTATGAATTAATGGAACAAAAGGAATAATCACAGGCAAAAATTACGATTTGTTCGCTGAAAAACTAATGACATTATTTTCAAAATCTATTTCATAGAAATCTGTGAATGTTAGTAATATATAAAGACATTTTTGTCATAAAATGTTTCATATACCTATTATTAAAAGAAAATTGCGAGAAAAGAAGATAGAAGATATAACAGATAATGTACTATCAGATCTGTTATTATATCGTTTAAGAATTTACGTAACTTCGTAACTTCACGCCTGTGATCCCCGAAGGGTATGCATGCAAACACTCACGATTGTGGCGTCTATAGGGACCGTGCGAAGTACTAGGTGGGGGTAATATAATCGATCACAGCGCCCATGGTGGCGAAAAGTAGCAATAATGTGGGACTTGTCATCTCAAATTAATCTATTTACACTTGGATATGTAATTCTCATAATCACTTTTAACCGCCGACAAATGGTAAACAGCAGTTTTTGTGTTGTAAACTGCAAAAATATCAGTTAGGAATAGGAGTAAAGGTAGTAAGGGAGAAAGAAAGAACGAAAATATGTTTATTTCGAGTAAAATTTTACAACCGTTTTCGAATAGTCCTTAGAAGTCAATAATAACTTAAAGTGAATAATTACTTATTACATTAAGTAAAAGTAAAACAGATAATTAAGTAAATTAAAATAGGGATAATATAAAGTAGTAAGTTTTTTAGATAAAAACATTTCAATCCTTCCTTTTAAAAACTAGATCAGAAGAGAAAGAAAAACTTATTCGTCAAAATCAAAATCTATGTTATTCACTTAGCGGACTTCGAAGTACAGTCACTATTGAGAAGAACTCCTCTACCAAAGAAACTCAGTAAGAGCTCTTTTAATTTTGTAACTTACGCCTAATACAGATAGTCATTCAAATCTAGTAATGTAAACGTACATAGCATATGTACCCATTTGTATAAGTAGAAATCAACAACTATCCACCATAATTAAATGTAGCACCGGCAGATCAGAACAGATCTACCACCAGCACCCGTTAACGAGTATGGTGGATGACCATTGCTCTCCTCGACCATTCAAAGGGAAGTGAGCCACCCGCCGTAGTAAACGCAAGTTTTATCGATTGATTCTTAAGAGCTATTTGGAAAATTTAACAATCCAAGAAATGGATAAAACAAACACGCAATTACATTTCACACTCATGCTGCATTTTATTTAAATATTACGTCTATTACAATCCAATCAAATTGATTCTGACTTCAAACTAAGATTAATTGTTTATACCTAGAGAAGTTTTATAAGGTATCAAAATACTATGTTTGTCTTATGATGCCAGCTTGAATTATTGATCTCTGTCCTTGTTTTCTTCTTAATTCCTCTATATCAAGGACATGTCCAGCAGAAACCAACTAATTTCCTTATAGATTGTTTGTGGTTGAAATTTTATAGTGTGTAATACTCACAAACCCGGATCCTAAAATAATACTCATCTCGATTTGAAAACGACATTTAATTTATTACTAGCGATACAAGAACAATTCTATATGTTTATAATTATTGCATGTAACGCATAAAATAGCTATATTGTCTTGTTTTACTGTAAAACTACAACTAAAAATGAACTAAACAAACCCCGACATATATTCGAAATAAAACACACTTTTTGAATAAATTTAACTCAACTCATTTGATTTGAATGATCAAAAATTGTTTCATAACTCTTTCTCCACCCAAGTTAAGGTATCAGAGTAATTTTGGAAGAAGATTAATAGACAATTTTCGACTATAGTAATATTTTATCAAAATTTCGCCGTAATATGTCAGTATAGTCAGACAAGCAACGGTCCCACAAAGTTGCGGACGCTAGGTGGCGCTGAACTCGTGCACGGTCCCTATGAATTTTTATTTATATTTACTCGTGTACATAATTATTTATTATTTTGTATTTATTAATAACTAGCTAGTGGATGTCGTTTTATAAATATCCACCCCCATTTCTCCTTATATTTTCCCATCCCGTGGGAAAATATAAGAGACAAAAAGTAGCCTATGTTCTTTCTCAAAGTCAACTCTATTTCTGTACCAAATTTCATTAAAATCGGTTCAGTCGTTTGGACGTGAAAAGGTAACAGACAGACAGATAGACAGATTTACTTTCGCATTTATAATATGAGTAGGGATAATATAAATATATCATATATATAGTAGGGATTATTATTACTTACCTATCATATTTTTTCTTAACGTGAATAAATCGAAATCATGAATGAATATTTACTTACCCCCTTAATAAAATTCATATTCATAGGGTTACCTATGTGAAAAAATTCTCAATTGTCAAGTGTTCAAAAAGTGCTAGAAGGGACAAATGGGAAGCAACATAAGTAGGTAGGTATGTGAGTTCCGTTCTACTGATATACATAAGTATTAAGTATACCATTTTTTATTTGCTGTGCTAAGTCATCTATTTATATAGTTTATTGTAGTTTTTATACTGTCATGACATGACATGTGCAACTATTATTTATTTTGATTATTTCATCATCAATTCTTGCTATCCAAAACGACAAAATAATCTTTTTACTTTGACATTCAAATTTGACAAAGTATAATAACAAAGTCTTCAAATCAATCATTAGGAACTTTGTCATACATAAGCCATCTAAACGGAATATTTTTTGTTAAAGAACAACGAATCTTAATCGTTACATGCATAAATACAAAGAACCAACGATTTTCAAACGAAAACAATTTAGATTTGTAAAAAAAAGTAAACATTCAAACGTCAAAACAAAATACAGATGCAGATTGTAATGATGCAGCAAAACTCTTGGATATAGAGAATTGTACGCAAAACATTGGGCGAGACATCGTAATTAACATTCCTCATGAGAACACAAACGGCAAGTGTTTTCTAATTAAACAGTTCAGGACCAACGGGGGAGTTAGTTTTTGTAATACCATAATCGGTCTTAATCGGCCAGCAATTAAGGCGATGGTAATCGATTTGAGGTCGTGAGAGATGCCATTGCGGTCTGTCTGTGAGGGCGATTTTTTTGGTCTTAGAATATTTTTGCGTTTGATACCCAAAACCAGACGTACGTCTCTGAATACAGTTAAGGTATTCGATTTGTGTGTGTAAGGAATTCCATTTTCTTGGAATATTTTTGCGTTTGATATCCAAAACCAGAGGTAGTAGGTACGTCTCTGAATACAGTTAAGGTATTCGATTTGTGTGTGTAAGGAATTCCATTTTCTTTTACGCGGTTTTTCGCATTTATCGAATCGTTTAAATTCCAATAGAAACGTAACTAAATAGAAGAAGTCTAAAATGGGCATATTTTAATAACTGTTTTCGTGAATTAGCCAACCTGACAGACTACGTCCTGAATTAACTTAAAAGTCAGATATTTAACATTTATTAACAGTTTTTTGTTTTCGAAAATAAATAACCCTTTTTTCCCTACAATTTTCCTATTTACTACTATTACGCTGGAGGTCCTGGGTTCGATTCCCGGGTCGGGGGATATTAGAGATAACGGTTTAAAATCCTTTATCTCTAGTTCTATTGGGATTTTTCCATTTTCTGGAAGTTTCCCAGTACCCCGGAGTTTGGTAATGTGCCCGGAGATGGCAACAGGTTCGCCACCTGTTACATGGGCCAAAACGTAACCGGCGAGTCGTGGGTGTTTGCATGTATGATTGCCTCTGCCTACCCCTTCGGGGATTACAGGCGTAAAGTTACGTTTAATTTTCCTATTTAATTTTTTGTTTTTTTATTAATGAACCATCCTCGAGCTTAAGCGAATATTTGAAAAAATATTCGAATCGGTCAAGCTTTTACCGTAACATATTTAGGCATACATTTTCCTTTATACCTAATAGAGTATTTTTAGTTAATCTTCCAAATGGAAACAAACGTAAAATTACTGAATATATATTATAAAAATTAAATTTATTATCTGTAATTTCATACAATTGTGACATGTCTTTTTGTTCCAACATAATAAAATAAGGATATCATATCTTTATGTTTCGATCATAATTAGGATATGGTCTCAACTCTCAACTACCAGTACATCGACAACATGAGATGAATGATTAAAGTATATATGTGTGATACATACACACTTATGCAGTTGTATGTATCACACATAAATCGAGCATCGTTAGAATTACGCGGTCCTGAGTCATGCGTTGCATCAAAGTAGGACGATATGACAAAATTAGGTTAATTTTGTCGTTTTTAAAGGAAAAAAAATGGCAAAAAGCCAATGCGGCTCACTTACAAACTGATTTTATCGTATCAAATAAAAACCAAAATACAGTGCCAATTATAAATTATTTAATTTTAACAAACAACTTAAGGGATAAGTTTTTATAAGTCCACGAAATCTTAATTCTAGCACCAAACTACTGAAATAAAAATAATTTAACTTCTAGTTAATACAAGTAACTCCACACCAACTAAAGGTTCCTATTTGAGAAAAGAAATTAAAGGGATGTAACGAAACAAAATCGTGGAGATGAAACAATGATAAAATACATTGTTAGAAATGGGAATGCAAAATACATTCTAAAATTCCACCACAGATAATGGATTCCTCATTGTGGATGTAAATTTGCATTAAGCACACCTCTAATTACAGCAATACCTGTCAGAGTCACCTTTTAACCCATTTGCTGGCTCTGAATTCCATTGCATTGTACCACATCATTAATATTCCGCTCATTCTTTCATCACAACCGCTGTGGTCTCAAGTGTTTCATTTCTCCGTCCTTTTTCTTCGTCAGCACATCATATATCTACATTCTTGTCACCTTAATATGCCCAATCCATTTCTGTATAAGAAAACAAACACACAGGAGCATTCGCTTTGTGATCAGTGGTTGTTCAAATAGTGTTGTGATGACAATGTATTTTGTAACAATTGTCAAAGTTTGCTCTGGAAATTTTTCGGTTTCTTTGATTTTGTTACCGCCTACGTTTTGTTTGGTGATCGCGTTGTTTGAATCATTGGTAACGTTATATTTTATTAGTGGCACACAATTTAATTATTTATGTCGCATTTTTTTGTTATTTGCTATAGTGAATCCCGGAAAACATTATGGTTATTAATTTTTACTCCATTTATTTTAAATAACTTCAAAACTACTAATTAATTTTAAAGGATCATGGCAACATTTATGTACAAAAAAAGAAAAAAGTTACACGGTAAAATAGCTTTCAAATATTATCTAGTGAACCTAAAGAATATTTACTGGCATTGAAAATATTTTTAATTCAACGGCCCTGTTCAAAATGTTCAAAATTTCAGTACAATGGAAATGTGAATCACTCATTTAAAAGTATAAAGATATAATATTTCAAGAATGGCAATTTTGATTCAGATATTTTGTAGATAGTAGGAAAAAATATTGCACATCGAGCCTATGACAGAGACAATCGGCTAGTTTCGACTTCGTAAAGCGTTATCTCTGCTCCACACTGCCTACGAAAGCACTGATCATCCGATTTCGGTCAAAACTTGATCGAAATGGTCGATAAACGTCACGTAGGTAAGATGCGAAAAAGATAACACTCGACAGGGTTTTGGGCGGGAACCTTGAAAAATGCGTGTGGTGCTCTTATTTTATTTCATTTACTTGGTGTATTTTTGAGTTATATTAAATAAAGTTGGTGGCATTTTGTTGCAACCCGAAAACACGTTTTTTCGGGTTGCCTCCATAACTTCATTGTAAATGCCATCGCTTTACTAGATTTACTGACTGTGACTGACTGACGGACTGATAAATTGACTGACGACTCTGACTTTTACGTTGCTAAATACGAATACGAAATATCGTTTTACTTAACACTGGCAATATGAACAACAAGCGATGCCATAGAATTAAAAAAAAACTCTCTACAGACCCGAAATAAGCCGAAGTCTCCTTCCTAAGGTCGATGTGCATTATTTCTTGTTGGATACTGTACAGTAGCTTGTTAGTCGCTGACATAAAACAAAAATATCTAACCCTCCTATTGATTTATAAGCAACGTCAACAATACAGTAATACTTCTATTAAGTCTATATCCATCGCCTCCATCGTCACCTTCCTCGGAATATTGAGTGTTTCATGATGTGTCAGCCGTTTGAGAAACAATTTATTTATAAGATACCTCTCAAACTCTCAATATAAACTACACCGACCTTTGCGAGTGGCCGACGATAGATTTGATGGTGAGACTACTGAAGTGATATCATTATTAACCGGTAACACTATTTCGTGTTAATTTAATGTAATGTTATGTATCTGACGAAGTATTGATAATTTGAATTATGTTATTGGAGTATATTTGGCAGCATTAGTTTAATTAATGCTATCAACTTTTATTATTGATGATTTCCTTGGTGGTCTTGTAATTAATGATATTTGGTTTTTAGGTTTGGAAATTTGCTTGATTATCGTCAATTAGTTACACCACTAACACCCATACTAAATAGGTAGAAAGAATGTCGAATGAGCGAATGTCTAAACAGATATACAACGCGAATGTAAATCGTTGCAGAGGCCCAAGAAGACCTAGGTTAACCTAACTCGATCAAATAGGTCGAGTACTGTCGAGAGTCTTAGAAATTGACGTGAATGTATGAAGTGAATGATGAATTTTGAAGAAGCGGGAGGTGTGTCAGGTCCGATTAATCTGGCGCTTCACACTCTCTACCTACGTAAGGGATTTGGCGTAAACATACATTCATACATAAATAGGATATCATAAAATCAAACATCTTAAGGAGGCATATATTACCGTCTACTAGAACAGACACAATCAATGCTACACATGTGTCGGCCGATAGATTAGGCAATACGGTGGTATCTACGACCGCGGGTTTCGACACTGGAGTCCACCAGTAAAGAATATAGTTACATATATTCTGCTGGATTTACTATCAGCTCTAATGTATTTCGTACTAACTAACCGGGCAAACTTCGTATTGCCTCAAAATGAAATAATGTGTCAAAGGTTTGATAGACATGCACTTTGTATGGTTTTTACTATTTCCCTTCAATTTCTTCATATTTTCTAGTTTACTCCTTTTGAACCTTCCCTGGACTTCCAAGAATCATTAAATACCAAAATTTGCCAAATCGGTCCAGCCGTTCCCGAGTTTTAGCGAGACTAACGAACAGCAATTGATTTTTATATAATATATATAGACTATCCGTATCTCAAAGGTTTTATATTCACACTTGCCATCTGATCCCCAAGACTTATTTCAGCAAAATTAATTCAGTCATGAAGATTTAAGAAAAGCACTATTCATCATTTATCCGGCAGACACATATCAGACAGCAATCAGAGAATTATCAAAATTGTCAAAAATGTAACGCACCTGAATTAATTGGGTGATTCTGCGAAAGTCCTGATTGGCTTCGTCCTGTGGCCAGTGGCTGGCACTTGGCAACAGTGTGACCGCTGGCTGGTCATCGAACCTCGAAATATTTCCTAAATCGGTTAACGTCCCGTCTGTCACGCAACTAGCTTTTAGGGTTGTTGATTTTAGCAACTTGTAGTCTCGTATCCCGCATTCAAATAAGTTTATGAATCGTTTTTTTATGCCAAGCATATAGTTTAAATTGATGGTAAGTAGCCCATAAACATCTACGTAAAAACAGATATTTCAATGTAGATGCTTTGCCACTCCTAAGGCCTGTGTAATGCCTCTGTGCCGGTAATAAGAAGTCCATATCTATATTACCATCTAACAACAGAAGATAAAGGATTTACACCATTATCTCCCGGACTAGACCGCGAAAAAACCCCGGGAATCCAACCGTCCTGGGTTATTCAGCGTCGTAGTAGTGGCCTGCGAGTTCTAGATGACTGAGGCAGTTTCCTTGAAGAATGTAAGTACATTTTAACAAAAGCTACTAATATAAGACAACAATGCCCCGATTGTTCTATTGGTCATTCGAAATATATAATATATGATAATTCAGATCATAAACTTTTATTTTACTGTATACCCTCAAAACTTTAAATGTGGCAAGTGCAAACCCTAAATTTAATTCAAATAATGAAATTCGCTACCACGCGTTCCCTATAAATATTTAAAAGCGCCTTAGGATCTTTGTGTTTAGCACAGAATTAAAGGGTTACTCTAATTTGGTTGGTCATTATAGTCTTTTTATTTTGCTATGCACGGAATGCGCTTCATGCGAGCTGTTTGAGGGTTATGATTATTTTGAAAGGTAAAGATATTGCATAATGGTTCTGTACCAATTTAATACATTTGAACCGATAAATGGTAGTGTTCAGGACTATCGTGTTCCGGTCAGATGGTAATGTACGGCCCTGTAATTTTCGGCACAGAGGCATTCCGACACACCTTGGGCCTCAGGAGTGATAACGCATCTGCATTTTGACCTTGGTCTTTGTGTGGGTGTCTATAGGCTGCAGTCATCACTTAACATCAATGTGATCTGCATGCTTGTTTGCCACTTCCATAACATAAAATAAACAATATTGGTCAAATCTTTTTTACTGGTGGCTCAGTTCCACGAGCTCGAGGGCGTAGGCACCACCGCATCACCGAAAGTGTTCAACACTATCATGTTCCACATAGGTGGTAATGTATGGTCCCGTAATAACTATCACAGAGACTGTTGGTGGGGACTGGTATGTTCTGGTTTGCAGGAGCTACATCTCATTTAGTAGATAGCAGTTTATTTGCATCTTTGCTATGGACCTTCACGTTATTTGATTTTCACGATAATCTGTACTAGATTTAAGCTCTCATTTAAAAGAGCTCTTACTGAGTTTGTTGGGTAGCGGAGTTCTTCTCAGTAGTGACTGCACTTGGAACTCTGCTAAGTGAATAACTTTGATCTTGACGAATAAGTTTTTCTTTTTCTTTATTTATTATCATTGAAGGAATTGAAAAAAATTGTGATTATTATGTTTTAACTTAGTACTTTAAATTCTAATTATAATTTACTATCAGTATTTGTTTTTGCTTTTTACTATAATATTATGTAATGGATATTCACTATAGGTAATTTATGATTTCTTGACGTTCTAAAAGTATCTGTTAAGATCTATTGGAAATAAAAAATATTCTTTCTTTTTTTCACATAACAACTTAGGTTTCAGGGGTGGCAAAGCATCTGCATTTTGACCTTTGGTTTTTGTGTAGATGTTTATAGGCTGAGTCATCATTTAAAATCCACATGGTCTGCGTGCTTATTTGCCGCCTTAGTTTCATTAAAAAATCTATGCTTTATACGTGAATAGGTATTCCTTAACCTTAATCGAAATCATGTTGCGAAACCAACAGTACGGCCAGAAAATCACGCGAAATAAGGAAAATCTGAATTTAGACATAACATGAAGCAAAAAAAGGCAAATAAATGTATACTTTTACTGTCTTGCGATGCGCTTATCGTAAGAGCGAACCTTGTGGGGATGAACAAAAGATTGTATTGATTTTGCCGACTATAGCTCGTTCGGTTGGTTGAGGTGCATGGAATACTAAATATTTTTCGTTTGGAATTCCTATGGTTGTGGTAAAATCGGATGATTCGTGTTCGGGCTAGATTTTTAAAGCTGCACAAATATTGGTTTTGTTTGCTTCGAGTACACCGGCTACGCTAATTATCCACAAGATGCAAGATCGAATCCTGATAAGAAAAGATATATTTGAACATATTATTACGAATGTAATCCTCGAAGGGGTAGGCAGAGGTAAATACATACATTCAAGGATATGCAAACACCCACGTTTCGCCAGTTATAGTTTGGCTCAAGTTTTTTTAAATCTTTAAATTCAAAGGCATCTTTTATATTGTAATTTCAAAAATTATAGGAAATATAAAATCATATTGTCTTAGCTAGCTGTGAAACTGACTAAGGCAGACAACAAGTTAAATAAACTCTATTTAAAAACGTTATAGATGACCAGACCAGACCAGACCTTTTTTTGTTGGGTGTTTTCAGACTGACAAGTAAACTAATGTCATGAAGATTGTTGTTTCCATTTTTTTTCCCATTTTTTTATTAAAAAAAAACCATCTCCATGAAATTAAAACCACCACATATTTTATGAACTACGTATGTATCTTTTGTTTAAACGGTTATTGTTTCAACCGAAACACAATAGATCTGCATAATGATGTTAAAATGATTTTGGACGATAATAATCTCTTTAAATAACACGACTCTTTAAATGCCACTCAATCAATCACCTTTCAGTCTACCACCATGAGCAGTCAGTCAGGTGTCAAACTGGATCTGCTAAAACATGACTTAGTCCTTCGAGCCGGATATTCTTCAAACTTTGTAGTAAACATTATGTAGCTGACCCGGCAAACTTCTTATTGCCTCACAATGAAATAATGACATGTGTCAAAGGTTTGATAGATACGGACTATTTGTATGGAAAAATGAAATTGTGGTTTTCACTATTTCCCTTCAATTTCCTCATATTTTCTTACCTTTTAAACATTCCCTAGACATCCAAACATCATTCAAAACCAAAATTAGCTAAATCGGTCTACCCGTTCTCGAGTTTTAGCGAGACTAACGAACAGCAATTGATTTTTATATATATAAAAGATTATCATCAAACTTGAAAATTGCAGATGTTTTGTATAAATAACTACAGACAAACTAACGTGTCGTAGAAGTGGATAACCTTGCAACATTAAAAAAAATATCAAAAAGCTCGCACCAGCGCCAACCGCACGGCACTCAGCGCACGCACTCCATTGCAATCATTTAAAAACAATTCAGTGGGGTTACCTCGCTTAACTGTTTATGGAGTTGGCGGCCATACTGGGCGCTAAATAAAAAACCCGCCACAGCTAAATGGGAAGGCGAATGCAGCAAAAAACCGAGCCATCAGACGCAGTAGTAGAATGCCGCGTACTACGGGTAAACAAACATGATCGAACGGGTTTCAATATGATTTGTGTTATTATATAGTAGGTTCGTCGCGGTTTTGCTTGGATTTTGATGTTAAAGATACTATGTCTTTGTTTAACTGTGTTGAGGTGAAATTGTATGGATATTTTTTTAATGTAACGAAGATAATAAACGATCATGCAGTTCAAATGGATGTTAAGCGATAACTGCAGGCTATAGACATCCACACAAAAACCAGAGGTCTAAATGCAGATGCGTTACAACCCCTGAGACCAAAGTTTGGTACTGTGCCCGGAGATATCAACAGGTTTGCCACCTGTTAAATGGGCCAAAAAGGTAACGATGAATCGTGGGTGCTTGTACCTATTTAGGCATGCATGAATCCATGCGTTTACCTCTGCCTACGCCTTCGGGGATTACAGGCGTGAAGTTACGTTAAACTAAGCATTTAAGGTGATTCACAGTGCCCGACACGCACTTGCTTGGATTTCATTAATTTTGAACTGTGCGATTTTATTTACATAAAAAAACAGGAATAACCTCAAACACCGAAACGATTCAGAAATCATCGAAATGTCGACCAACGGATTCCTACATTGCGCGTGGTCCGACACGCACTTGCTCAGATTTTTTCAATGCGAACTTGAAATGTTGTACTATTTTATTAATATAAAAAAACATAGAAATAACCTTACCCAATTACTGAAACGATTCAATACTAAATCATCAAGATTTAGTAGCGCCATAAAAATCTAGACACGCTCAATTGAACCGCGAAATATATTCGTGGAGAACTTTCCACGATCTTTCACGCCCGAGGCAAATGTAATGAAAGGCACTTTCGCAATCTGTAAACAAAACCATAAAAAACACCTTAACAAAGTAGTGTTTGGACGTAAAAGATTTCCGTGTGATCTATTCGTGTTTTCAGTTTTAATGCCTTTCACAATGGCCAATCAAACAAACACAATTTGATCCGCCATTCTTGTTTTGAGATACCGGAAGGGAGATTTATGGCGTTTGAAATAAACCTGTAGCCATGCTAAAATTACTTCAATTACCTGAAATTCGGGGAGATGTTTCAGAATTTATACTTAGTCTGAAATTCTTTGTTTGTAATACAATTTCGTGCCTATATATCCCTAAAAAGATAGGCAGAGATACACATTGTACACAAATTTTCCATTTGTGATTTTTCTCTAAAAGGGACTAAAAAACAAAGATAAGAAGAGGCGTATTCCTAAATTTCATCATATTTCCTTACTCCTGAAGATGTTTTTGCCCTTAACAGACTCCAAGAGGAGTACTAGGGCTCTGCCAGAAAATGGAAAAATCCCAAACACTTACTTCGAGGATCGACCCCAGGACCCCAGCATAGCAGCTGTGGTCTGCTACCAGTGGACTACTGACAGTCTTAACATCATCATTTATTCATCATACAACATTCATTATCAGTCTCCAAGTTTATTTTTAATTTTAATTAAATTTATTTTTAAATTGATTATTATTAATAACTACAGATTTAATTATTATTAAATATCAGTTATTCGTGAGTCGTCGTATAAAATGTCGTTGTAGATCAATTTTGAAATAAAATATTTGAGTTTGAGTCACAAGACAACGAGAGTCGCAAGGCACTTAACCATTTAGACTATACATTGCAAAATGGTTGCAAACACTTGAGTTCTCTCACTATAACTCTACCACTACCGAAATTCAATGTTTTTCTAAATTTGTTTATTCTCAGGTGAAATAAAAATGGCAAACCTATTATTTTTTGGCAAAATATTATAAAAAGGAAGATTTACTAGCGCTAAAGCGTTTATTGTAGTCATTACTAATGTATTGCACGCTAGTTCGGTGAGAGCAGCCAAATGTCTGGCGCCATCGATCTTCGGTACATTAAAGATGTATAACACAGACAGCGTTTTTCTTGGTACAGAATAAATAAAGATTTTGGAAATAAGGAAACGATTATGACATCTAATGAGGATACCTACATTCACGGTGACGGTAAGCGACTGTTGCAGGAATATAGCGACTCCATGCCTATATTTCCGTGAGGGATAGGATATCTGGGTTTTGTACTGAGGCAAGTGCACACTTTCACAAACATAAACGCAGTGAAGGCATTATACGATACCCTGGTTAGGAGTCATCTCGAGTTTAATGCAGTCGTCTGGGCTCCTCATGAAGCTAAATATACCGCTATGATAGAGCGCATACAAAATAAATTCACTCGTTATTTGTACTTAAAGCTATACGGTGTATATCCCTTTTATCCTCTAATGTATCCTACCTTATTTGTGCTAGGTATGGTTGGCTATAACCAAGTAGAGGTGAGACAGAAATTTGCTCTGGCTCTAATATTTTTTAAAGTTATAAGAGGTAAGGTGACCGATGCAAATATTCTTTCAAAAATGAATCTATCCGTACCTGATAATTATGCCTCCCGTCGGCGGCGGCCGAAGTTGTTTATGATACCGCGCGGCCGTACCAGTATAGTGAATAAGGCTCCCCTCACGCGAACCTTATCAATCCTCAATGATGTTGCCGAGTTGACGGACTTGTTCTCATGTTCTTTGTGTGAATTCACAAGGGTGACACATTATGTCATTTGCTATGGTGCCACATCGAAATGACTTAATATTGCATAATTATTATCTTTATTAATTTTAATGAATGTCTATGTTTAAATTTATTTATGTATCCCTAATTCAATCAAATTTTTAATTTAATATTTTATAAATTTGTAATTTTGTATTTTGCACATTATCGCATTGGGTGCTCCTGTAATGATAATGGTGTTTTTTGATAAATAAATAAATAAATAAATAAATAAATAAAAGATATTTTTTTATGTTAGAAATGTGGCATAGAAGCGTGTAGTTCACATGGCTGTTAAGTGGTGACTGTAGCTTTTATACATTTTCAAAAATCAAAAATTTACGGCCTTGTAATTTTTGGCACAGAGGCATAACACTTTAGGCCTCAGGAGTGGTAGCGCATCTGCATTTTGACCTTGGTCTATAGGCTGCAGTCATCACTTAACATCAATGTGAATTGCATGCTTCTTTGCCACTTCCATTACATTTAAAAAGATCACGAGATCAAAATGCAGACACGGTGCCACCCCTCAGACCTTATGTCTCTGTGATAATTATTACGGGACAACAATAACCATCTTACTGGATCACGATAGAACTGAACACTACTATTTAGAAATTAATAGATGTTTAGTTACATTATACGTCACTGATTTACAAAAATTTAAGGACTCCGTTTTTTTTTTTTTGATACAGCGTACCCTATTTAAAATTCCTCTCACGGTTTGTCCGCACTTTATCACCTAATCACCAGATGATGTCACTAAGATACCTGCATTTATACTGCACTCCATTGACATACACTTTCCCTCACTTGGTCTCATTCCAAGTGGTCGTCACCTCACAATATAATTTTAGTAATTCGACGAACCAACGACTGTAATACCCTTTTAATCACGACCGTAAAGGTACGTTTTTATTAATATACCTACTCTACATGCGAATTATGTGAATGTAAGCTTATCTGGTAAAACTCGAGATAGGTTGGAAGACATAGGAGCATGTCACTACTTGTCGGTCAGTATCTATCTGATTGGGTAGAGTGAAAAAAACGGTCGCCATTTTAACATTGTAGTAAACCTTTGAAGCCTTTGAACACAGACACACAACACTCACAAACTTTCAGATCTGAAACAAATATCTGTAGGCCATACAAGAAATCGAATCCGACTAAATTGTGCACGAAGATTCATTGCCGAAAACTTAAATTTAATTTCGACCCTATAATATTTTTAACGTCTTGAAACGGGTAAACTAAGGTATTTATACGTAACGTAACTTCGTAACTTCACGCCTGTAATCCCCGAAGGGGTAGGCAGAGGTAAATGCACGCATTCAAGCATACATGCAAACACCCACGATTCGCCGGTTACGTTTTTGGCCCATGTAACAGGTGGCGAGCCTGTTGACATCTCCGGGCACATTACCAAACTTTAAGGTACTGGGAAATTTCCAGAAAATGGAAAAATCCCAATAGAACCAGAGATAATGGACTTTACACCATCATCTCTGATAACCCCCTACCCGGGAATCGAACCCAGGACCTCAGCGTAGTAGTAGTGGCCTGCTACCACTAGGCTACCGAGGCAGTTAAGGTAATTATTTATTAAGGCAGGCAAGGTATTTATTGTTCGATAAAAACAATATATTTCGAAACATATACGTTGCCACACTGACTAAGTTTTTTATCCTGTACTAGAACCACAGTCTAAAGAACGTCAACTATCTTTCATAATCTGCACAAAAACTGGACGTCAAAACAACGCGTTAACCTAAACTGCCCTTTAGGGCAGTTTAGGTTAACCATGTTGCTGTTGCTGTTGCTGCCATGTTGCTGTTGCCGCCCATGTTGCTATTCCCAAAGAGTATTCAAATACTATGTAGATTTCCCCTAGTGATAATTATTACGGAGCTATATATTGCCATATAACCGAAACGCGCTAGTGCTGAATACTATCATTTTGCAGCAGACAGATAAGGTAATGCGATGGTGCTCACACCATCGAGCTTCGACAACGGAACCTTACACTACGATGATGTCTTCACCTTCATCATCATCATCATTTCAGCCAAAAGACGTCCACTGCTGGACAAAGGCCTCCCCCAAAGAATGCCACAACGAACGGTCCTGGGCCGCCCTCATCCAACGATTGCCCGCGACCTTCACCAGGTCGTCGGTCCACCTCGTGGGGGGCCTGCCTACGCTTCGTCTTCCGGTACGCGGTCGCCACTCTAGAACTCTTCTGCCCCAACGGCCATTAGTTCTGCGAGCTATGTGCCCTTAGTGTCTTCACCTTAGTAAGTTGCAACACACGCTCTATCTCTAGTTTTATCTCAAAAGGATTGACGGACAAGCAGAGGTGGGCCACCTGATGGAAAGTAGTCACCGTCGCCTGTGAACATTTGCAACACCAGGGGAGTCGCCAACGCGCTGCCAGCCCTGAAGAACTCTTTTGACGCCATTTTTGAAGAACCCCATATTGTAGCACCTAGGGAACACCTCAGAGGGAAGTTCATTCCACAATTTACACGTTCTGGGCAAAAACGAACGTGAGAACCGCACCGTTGAATATTGCCGTGTGTTCGGCGGGTAGTACGGTGTAGGAAAAGAGACGGTGGCACCATGTCAAACAGTTCAGCAGAGCACTCGCCATTGTAGAGACGGTATAAAACGCATAGACTCCCAACGTCTCTGCGCAGGCTCAGATGTTCGAGCCTGTCAGCTTGTTTGTATTTGAATTTCAACCGTCTTTAAATCCCAAAACCAACTCATAAATCAGTGAAACCAAATAAATTTTGACCCTTAATCGAGTAGTTGCCAAATGCCGATGGAGATCTCAAGGAAAATCCACTTGGCAGTTTCAATTGTAACGAAATATATTGCATGCAGAGGCGAATTTTCTTCGAAACCTGACTCATTTACCTACTCGTTGAGACGTTTTTTTTTATTGTTACGACGGTCGTATATCGCAGACGGATAGCTATAAATATATTGTGAAAATATTACGTACCTGGTCAAAGGCTGGGTATAGATCATTGGTCTGTGGGCACGTCAGTCGATGCTCGTGACGATTTCGTTCTATTTCTCACGTGAATATCTACTTTACTTTTTTTATGTCTGAAGCTCCTGAAATATTATTTTGCTTCGTCTTATTGTATGTTACATTAAGTATGAAGTTATATATAGTAATATGTATTGTGTTTCGTTTCGCATTGACATTGGTAACTACTTGAGCTACCAGAAATCGACGAAATTTATCATTAGGATTTCAAATACAAGTAACACAACGTCACGAAATCGTACCAAGACTAATAAATATAATAAATATGTATATGTTGATGACGAGGGAAAAGGTATTAGAATCTTATTTACCAGGCACTACATGTGGTTTACCACTACATCATCAAAATAGTGATATTACGCGGCGGCTCTAAACGCAAAAGAGACAAGTCTCAACGCATCCAGCTTTTAGCTTCGAGGCATCTGTGTAAAAGATGCAATATTCTCTTATCATGTGAACAGTACAACTTGTTTTGTTTTCTTATCATTTCCATACCTTTCCCACAAATTGTCCAAATAATATGTAATATAGAAATTCATATTTCTGCAATTGCAACCACGTCCTTAAATCCAGTCCAGTCGTTAAACCTTGTCGGAGGCCTTATGGGCGGTTTGAAAACATCCGACAGTGGGTTGGCCACTAACCCACCCACCTCTACCAATTCGCATTGGAGCAGCGTGGTGGAGTAAGCTCCAGGCCTCCCCCCAAAAAAGGGGAGAGACTCGTGCCCAGCAGTGGGACGTATAATGGGTTGCCATTATTATTATTATTACCACGTCCACACATTAATTTAACAAACTTTCACTCATAGGCAATTGCATCTAACCTTATCCGAGTTAGAATTATTAAAAATAGCAACGCAGTAGTTAAATGTCCAATCTATAAAGCCAGGATGGCATTAATGTTATAAAATACTGAACACCGTGTGTGTTCCTTATGTAGCTTTCAAATAGTCGTAAACAATGTTTTATATCTTCATTTCGAACGATGAGCAGATATGAGCACATTTATTGCCGAAGCTCGCTTAATGCTACGATATCAAAGGTATAATGTTTATGAATCTAGTAATGCCTCTTTGAACCCACGAGGACAATGTTTTTCTAAAAGGTGATCTATCGCAACTAAAGTTATAGACAAGTTTTACTGAAATAATGTGTCAAAGATTTGAAAGATACAGACTATTTGTATAAAAAAATGAAATTGTGGTTTTTACTATTTCCCGTCATATTTTCTGACCTTTTAAACCTTCCCTGGACTTTCAAAAATCATTCAAAACCAAAATTAGCCAAATCGGTCCAGCCGTTGTCGATTTTTAGCGAAACTAACGAACAGCAATAGATTTTTATATATATAGATATTTTTTATTTTTAAAGGAAAATGGAAAGAAAAAATTGACTTCAGGCGAGGCTCGAACTCGCGACCTACTGGGAATCTAGTCCAGCCGCTCTTCCAATTGAGCTACTGAAGCCCTGCCTGATTTGTCAAATTTTTCCTTCACATCTATTGCATTGCTTTAGGGTAGCAGCAGCGCCATCTATTACCAACTATGCTAGTTAGGCAACCGATATAATAGACTTTTCAGTTTATTGAATATCGTAAAGAAGTCGCTTTTACCCTTAATAATTGTTTTATATTATTTCGCATTAACACATGCTTGTGAAATATATTTTATTTTTAAAGAAAAATGGAAAGAAAAAATTGACTTCAGGCGAGGCTCGAACTCGCGACCTACTGGGAATCTAGTCCAGCCGCTCTTCCAATTGAGCTACTGAAGCCCTGCCTGATTTGTCAAATTTTTCCTTCTTTTTTTTTTAAATAAAATATATTTCACAAGCATGTGTTAATGCGAAATAATATAAAACAATTATATATAGATAAGTTCATAAATTTCATTATGGATTTTTCTGAAGATCTTTATTGGTCTAGTATGGACACAAATATTTTTCTATAGAGTTCATATGATTTGCAAACATTGTCTTTATATCAATTGTAAATTCGGATCAGTCAAGTAATTTGGGAGTATTTTGTAAACAATGTTAATATAGCGACTACCTTCTAAAATCAATAAAAAAATTGCAGTCTAGTCACAGGTGCCCGCTAGCAGAAGTTTCCAACTACTAACTTGACTAGAACTTGAAAATGCCTACAATGTTTGACATAAGAATTAAATATCGATATGTATTTCGTATTTACACTGTAACATACTAATAGCATTATCTTAATTTTACTATCAATTCACATTCCCTTTTGACGTGCTACATTTATGAATTTTCTGTATGAAAAAAATCTCTTTGTACATAATAATATCCTAGTATTTTGGTTTTATAAGACCTGATTATGAAACATATTTATAGTAACCCATTCCGCTCTTGTTTAGAAGCTCACTGGTTTTAGCCATAAAATGGTAATAGCTCTATAACAATATCATAATTAAAAAAGCATTCAACACTAATCTGGTGGTTAGAGGCTTATGCAAGTATTTAATGGGATGTTTAAGAGCTCAGAGATAACTGAATTGATGAAAGCAGTTAACGTATGATCGTTAACAGAATAATAACCACGATAAGCATGGTAGAAAATACGGTTTTAAATAAGGTTTTTACGTTATTCGTAATAATACATTGACCTGAAGATATATTGTAAACACAAAATGAAACAAATGAAATCTATATTACGATTTAATAGCTATTAACTACTATAGTGTAGGTATATTTAGTTTTCTTTTGAAAATAAAGAGTGTATGCGCTCATTTATCACGTTCCTAATACGGCTCTGCTGTAAATCAGTATTTCAGATAATCAGAACATTTGAAAGTCCATCCGACAGTCTGAACATCTAAAATTTAAGAAAGAATTCGGGAAAAGATATTATAAGTATTTGGGTTTAAAAGTCTTCAAAACGGGTGTATTAAATACCTAAATTAATGAAGTGAGTTACTGAAATTGAAAAGCACAGAAACAGATATGTGGTGCTCTACTAATCCCAGACTAATTGACGTCACCTCCAAAATTTCAAATAATAACATTTTTTTTTAAACATTGATTTTTAATGTCGAGGAAGTTTTAAAATGATTAAATAAATAAACAGACAGCAGATAGTAGCCTTTCCAATAGGATTTGCACGAAATAATGATAAACAAGCTTAACTTGCACTAAATACCTGAAGGTTTACAGTATCAATCTCAATTCCTTGCAAGAGAACCCAATTGATGTCTTATTCATTGGCGTTTTGAACAAACTGCACTACAATCAGTTTATTTTCATTTCGTTTCTGACCGCCTGTCTTTAATTGCCACGTGTATTTATAACTATCACAGTAGCGCCCTCTTTATTTTCGTTTACGAATCATTTGTTGCTTTGGTCGGAGTGGAAATGAACGTCCTCTAAAAGTATTTCTTTAATTGCATTTATTTTAACTTTCTTTGTTTAATGAGTCTTACCTTGGAACTCCTTTGTAGACAGCTAGTCATTACTAATGCATTAACAGTAGAGAACAATTCTATTAATTACTATTAATGACATAGGAACTACTTTTTTAAATTTTGCTATCAAGTAGTTTCGATAAAGCCCCAACCCACATGCCAAGCGTGACGATTATAGTAGTATTTTTGGGGAGGCTTTTTGTCCAGATGTGTACATTTCCCAGCTCAAATGATAATGGAATGGCCGTCACTTCTATTACAGAGGCAAAATAAATTATGTCTCAGGGTAGGCAACGCATTTACTGACTATAGGCTGCAGTATTCACTTAACATCCACATGAACTACATGCTTGTTTACTATCTTCATTAAAGAAAATATTTTTTTTAATGTAATGGAAGTGGCAAACAAGCATGCAGCTCACATTTTTGTTTAGTGATTACTGCAGCCTATAGGCACCCTCACAAAGACCATGGTCAAAATGCAGATGCATTACCACCTGACCGGAACACGATAGTGCTGAACACTACCATTTAGCGGCAAGTATATTAGGTAATGCGGTGATGCAAACGCCCGCGAGCTCCGTCACTGGAGCTCTACCACCAGTGAAAGAATGTCTGTAACATTTTATATTGAATCAGCAAGAAATTCAAAATGATCAGCCCTCTTCACACTTAGTTCACTGTCCAGATCGTTATCATATTACATTGACACGAAGAAAAACGGATTAATCGTGTCGTCGCAGACTGGCGCGCAGCCAACCTCACCTGCGATCCAATTTGGTTTCCGTTCAGGATGTGGTGACCACTATTTTTAATGGTGTGACGAACAGACGCGGCCTAGGACGTGATAATTGAGTTGGAATAACAAAGTGACTGTTTTTTCGGCAAGAACTGCTCGGCCATGGGCGAAATGGCCGACTTCCAGAGCTAATTTGTCCAGGGTTAGCAAGAAAGTAGTAACATAAGACAATGAAGAAACATAAGATAGAAATTCCAAAATTGAATATATCCTCTCTAAAAAATAGAGTACAGGGTCCGTAACGTGACGTCTTACTGCGGTTTGATATAAGAATTGCGAAAATTTTGTTTCATTTGTTTATACAACAACGCGTGTGAAAAAGCGAAACAAGGTTAATTGCGATTCAGCTTGTGCTCGCAATAAAAGGAAAACTTTATTGGCCTATCCTCGTCGCAGCAATTGAAGATGTACTTTAATTTTTTTATACATCACCAATATCTATTAAAAATATCCCTTTACTAAAACATGGCGAAATTCACGCGAACGGAACACACAATAACTTTAAAAAGAGATAGATTAATGTTGAAGAATCAAATCCTAAAGATTATTGAAAAATATTGTACACCCCATACTATCTGTTAACATCCTGATATAGGTCTAGATGTCTTCAGTTTGACACTACATGGAAAAGTAAACAACACAATCTCATTTTGAGAATGTATGACACCTGATAAATAAATTTTCAGATCGATCTTCGGTGCTGTTCTCCTCGAAAATCGCAATGTTACTGTAGGCTGTTATAATGAAGCTTCTTACGTATTTACACTTAGCAGCTGAAGTCTTGACAACGCGTTCTTTTTTTTTCAACACGAGCGCAACCTCATTTGCCTGACGTCATACATTTCATACATACTTACCGAGAAAATAATGAAGTGTCGTCACCTAAGTGGGCGCTTTTATTGGCAGTTTCTCGGGATTCCATTTAGAACGTAGACCTTAGTTGAGCATTTATGAATGGGATTGTAGGCGTATTGGATGAATGGAGTGACGTCATCATTATTGGCAGCAAAAGGAGTTCAAGAGCCTGACCTTTGTAGATGGGTCGTTTATTGCTTTGCCTATCTTGAAATAGAAAAATAATAAGCTCTATCATCATGACCTTACGCAGCTTGAAATATACAGCTTTAATAGTTGTGTGAAGAAAATTATTTGGAATAGTTTTTAGTCATTAACATTTTTCCGCCTTGTAATTTCCGGCACAGAGGCATAACACCTTAGACCTCAGGAGTGGTAACGCATCTGCATTTTGACCTCTGGTCTTTGTGTGGCTGTCTGTAAGCTGCAGTCATCACTTAACATCAATGTGGACTGCGTGCTTGCTTGCCACTTTCTTTACAAAAAAAAACAAATAAAAATTCCTGGTGGCACAGGTATCGGAGCTCGATTACGATGGCAACACCGCATTATCTAATTTTAACCACCTAATGGTAGTTTTCGTTTTTTTTTTAATGTGGTAGCAAACAAGTTTGCAGTGAAGTTAAGTTAGTAGCATATAGACATTTACACAAAAAATAGAGGTCAAAATATAGATACGTGGCAACCCCTGAATTCTAAGGGGTTTTGCCTCTGTGATTTTAAAATAGGGGACCATACACGGGTCATATCACATTCCGGATAGATGGTAATGAGCCCCACAATTTCTACACACAGGATAGATCTAGGTGTGTGTAAAGAGTGGTAATGCATCTGCATTGATCTTTAGTTTTTAAGGAGATATCTATAGCCTACAGTGTTACCACCAATATGAACGACATGCTTCTGCAGCCTATAGACACCCACACAGACCAGAGGTCAAAATGCAGACCACTCCTGCACGGAGGCCACTTTACCGCTCCTGAGGCCTAAGGTGTTATGCCTCTTTGCCGGAAATTACAGAGCCGTACATTAACCACCTGGCCGGAACACGATAGTGCTGAACACACAACACCATTTAGCGGCAAGTATATTAGGTAATGCGGTGGTGCCTACGCCCGCAAACTCCGTCATTGGAGCTCTACCACCAGGTGGAGGGAGCTGACTCAGCCGAACACCCGATCTGTGCAGGAGTACCACAGGGCAGCTGTCTGTCGCCGTCGTTGTATGCGGCGTACACAGACGACATCCCAACCACACCGGATGTCATGCTAGCCCTGTTTGCCGACGATAGCGCATTCCTAACGTCGTCGCCCCGGCTGCATATCGCTCGCGAGCGTATGCAACGTCTGCTAGATGTACTGCCTGAGTGGTTTGACAGGTGGCGGATGGCCGTCAATGTGGGTAAGACGGCCGCACTCCCAACAAGAGTAATCCGCTGCAAGCTGCCACCGCTCAGGCTTCGTGGAGAGGAGGTGCAGTGGCAGACAAAGGCTAAATACCTCGGGTGCATCATCGATCGGGCGCTGCGCATGACACCCACTGTGGATCACGTGGTGTGTCAGGCGGCTGCAGCGCGATCGATGTTGCGTCCGGTGTTGAACTCAAGACTGCCGCTGCGCACCAAGCTACGCCTGTACAAAACGTACATCAGGTCAAGGCTGACGTACGCGGCGCCTGCGTGGTACGCATTATGCTCCGCGTCGCAGCAAAAGCGCCTTCAGACCCAGCAGAACGTGTGTCTCCGTCTAATTACCAACGCGGGGAGGTACGTACGAAACGACGTCATAGCACGGGACCTGCGTGTGGAATCCGTGAGGGAGTTTGTGGCACGTCTTGCGCGCGGTATGTACGACCGCGCTGAGAACGGGCCGCACGAACACCTCCACGGGTTTGCCCCACTGCACTGTAGGCCTCCTGATGGGAGACCACTCCCACGCGAAATCCTCTCCTCTCCGGTAATAATTGGAGCACCCCGGGACGACGATGAAGAGGCTAGGTCCGCCCCGATCCCGCGCTTCGTGACCCGCAGCGCTAGCGAGTTTGACTCGGCCTGACCTGCTATAAGCGGGACCAAATCCCCAAAGTCCGGGTTCGAACCCCGGTCGAAGGAGATTCCTCCCCTGGGATGCGGCCGTAAGCCCAGCTAGAGCCAGTGGCACGGCTGCGTCGTTTAACTGTAGGCGCTGTCATCTTGGTGGGAGCGCTCACTACCCCTTGTTGTTGCGGTCGAGTGCCAGGTGAAACTGCTGCACCGATGCAACACCAAGAAGAGAAGGAGAAGAAGAAGTTGCGTCGCAGGGCCGGTCGATGAATGGTCGACACTTGCCCGCGACGCCACCGTGGTCACTGGAGGCCGCTGCTGTCGAGACGACCGCAACTTGCGAGACGTCACGACGTCACCGAGCCACAGCGACGGCAGCAGAGGCAGGTATGCACGCCAGAAGGGAGTACAAGGAGGGGCAAAAAAAAAAATTGACATTAATAAAAAAAATAAAAAAAATAAAAAAAAGGAGGAAAAAAAACATAATAAAAAAAAAAAACGAAACGGGGAAAAAAAGGAGGAAAAAAAAATTAAAAATAACAAAAAAAAAAAAAAAAAAATTATTAAAAATAAAAAAAAATATATTATAAAAAATAAAAAAAAAATAAAGCCCCCACCCGTCTCTCGACTGACGATGCGTGCCTCCTCCACCGAAGCCCTTGAATCCCAGGGCACCCAACGCCGACCTGCATGGCAGGCCAGAAGAAGCCGCAGCAGAGGGGGCCAGCCCCGGTGCTACATCCGCGCCGCGCGCTTCGCGCGCGCGACGATCAACTGACTGACACCAGTTTTGTTGACTCTTTCATAACATGAAAAATAAAATTGTTCTATTTTACTTCTATTTTTACAGAATAAAACTTCTTATCACTTTTGTCCGCGAAGGACTTCTAAACTACTTAACCGATTTACATCAAATTTTGCACACCGTGTGCAGTTTGATCCAACTTGATAGATAGGATAGTTTGCATCTTAATTTATATATAGTCGCAATATTATGTTATTACCTTAATTGCACCCGTGCGAAGCCGGGCCTCTAGTAATCTATAGATTTAAAGTGAATTGACAAACATCAGAGTCGTTCTGAATAATGTTCGCCTTATCCACTTATATACTAATTACGCCATTTAATTCCATATTAGATTTGATGATGGCCTTCCTTAGCTAAAACTAAGATGCCGTATCGAAAACGAAAAAAACTTAGACCTTGACGAAATGAAATAATATTCCTTCGATTAATTTAATTAAATACACTTATTCTTTATCGTTATATCTCATGCCCAAATCTTTAAAATCTTTGAATGATTGTAAGTGTATAAATAATAATCCAAGTACTACAACATCTTGCAACATGAACTAAAGTTGATCAATTCTAGTCATTTGCAGAATATTTCTGCATTCTTTAGTAGGTATTTCTTTTAAAAAAATGTAAGTCATTGCACGGATTAATTGGAATATAGCTACTATAACGCTGATTTTAAAAAAAGCTATAAGCATTCCAAATTTTCCAGAAAGTCACCCTGTAACCCTTTGCGTAAGTCATGTTAATCTCCAACAAATTATTATGTTTTCTTCGACGATATCATTGCATATCGCTATTTTTACTTCAGAACCATCATCCCTTACACCAGTGTTTACATCTCACCCACCCATCTCTTAAACATTCAGCATATAAATTGGAGTTTAACAAATTACACCAATTATATTTAAGCATTATAAATCACTATTTCGCAATAACATAACTCACAAAACAACACATTAAGTGTGACAGAACGTATAACGTAAAACGATTCGTGTTTTTTTCTACTGAAACAGAGCCAATTTTTTTGTCGCCCAAGCATGGGCAGCGTTTAGATAATATAGGTTTATTTATGTTCTTACATATGCTACTCGTCAGCCGAAGTAATAAGGCCATTGGCCTAATGACAGAGTGTATTTTTAGTTCAGAGACTTTCGAAGGCGACAAGAGTTGGCGAGGTGAGAGTGATTCTACGATTGTCACGTCGTTTTTACAATTTTACGGTACTATTTGGCAGGGGTTTTTATGTTATAATTATTCTGTTTTTATTCAAATGTATTGCAAACTGGATGGAAGTTTGATCACTCAAATTGTATGTTAAGCCGAAAATCACATGATGGAGTGTCAGGGATGTGACGTCGGGTATTTCTAATTCTTGCTCTCTAGTGACGTCAAAGAATAACATTAGAATCATGTTTTGTTCGCTGAGACGAGAGCTGAAGACAGATATGTTTAATGAACCACTAACAAGCTACTCTTAAGCCAACTTTTTCCACCAGTTAGTCTATTCGTTAGTCGGTTGATACCATTTAATCTGTTAAAAGGGTTCATTTAGCAACATTTTCTCCCGTGAACATGGCCACAGACAGAATCTAATCAGGTATTTTTCTCCTCAGGTAGCCAAGCAAAAGTTGAACCGATGCAGTCGGTGAGAACAACGCGGGGCTCCCGCGTGAAGCTCGAGTGTCGGGCGAGCGCGCGCCCCCCGCCCCGTATCTCCTGGTACAAGGACGGTCGGCCTGTTGCCGACATCGCGTTAAGAAGGTTCCGGGTGCAGAATTATAGGTGAGCGATCAATATTTGGACAGATTCTAAGGAAACCATCCAAAGAGCCTTGAATTTATCAATCTGGAGAAATATGGCAAGAATTTATATACCTAGCGGAAATTTGTACATCCAACTCACTAAGAGGAAGTGTCGGGCAAGCGGGATCCACTAACGGGTATCTCCTAGTACAGGCAAAGTCGGCCTGTCACCGACATCGCGTTAAAAAATCTCGCGCGCAATTAAAGATGAGGAAATATAGTAAAACCGATAGTTAATAACGGAACTAAACAAAAAAGATTATTGGTATTGCAACAAAACATTTTAATATTTTATCTACTGTTATATATTAAAATGTTTGATCCCACCGGCGAGGCGTAAGTTAACTTTTTCTGTATACAAACTTATCTTCATTTCATTTGGCTACATAATTACCCAGTAATGTAGGTAGAAAGATTCTGGTACTTACTCGTACGTAATCATTATATAACTGACCTATTTTTATTCTGCTTTATTACCCCTTTCACTTCACTATACCAAGATGGTGAGTCCATGATAAGGGTTAACGATGTGATCTCAAATCCCTTCAAACCTCAGAGAGGAGTACGCCAGGGTTGTATACTTTTTCCCCTCCTTTTCAACATTTATATCATGAGACGAGCTCTTGAGGAATGGGATGGAGGCATCACAATTGGTGGCAAAGAGATCAGCAACCTAAGGTACGCAGATGATTCCACACTATTCGTAGCATCAGAGTGTGAGATGGCAGACCTCTTAAGAAGGGTAGAGGACGAGAGCAAGATGGCTGGTATCTCAATTAAAATAATAAGGCAAAGACCAAAGTCATGCGCATTGATAGAGCCGGTTAGCTCCCACAGACCGGTCTGCTGGCTCATCTAGAAGTCGTTCAAGATTTTGTATACTTGGGATCTGTGATAAGTGACCAGGGAGGATGTGCCAGAGAGATTCGACGACGAGTCCAAATGGCTAAGAATGCAATGAGCAAGCTCTCAAAAATCTGGCAGAATAGAAACGTGTCCAATGCTACCAAAATGACTAGTACGAACTCTTGTGTTCTTTATTTTATCCGCGCTGTGGATAGAACGAAGATCGATGCATTGGAAATGTGGTGCTGGAGGAGGATGTTGCGCATAGCGTGGACAGCAAAAAAAAACAGACAAATCTATCCTCGACCAGCTAAAAATCCGAACTAGGCTCTCGACACCACATATTCTGGCCACATAGTTCGAAGACAACCAGAAAACTTCGACAAACTGGTTGTGGTGGGTAAAGTAGACGGAAAAAGACCCAGAGGCCGATCACCTAGCCGATGGTCTGGCGCCATAAAAGAAATCACTGGACTGCCGGTGACCGCAGCTCTCAGAAAAGCTAAAGATAGAGTGGCCTGTAAGCAGCTCGTCAGCTCCTCCACCTATACTTACCAAAACGGGCACGACCTTCAGTAATGAAGAATACGACAAAGAAGAAGATTACCTCTTTGCCTATATTTAATCCATCTGCCGCCAAATGTTAGTGTTCAGCACTATCGTGTTCCAGTTAGATGGTAATGTATGGAACTATCACAGAGACATAACAACTACGGTCTCAGGGGTGGCAACGCATCTGCATTTAAACCTCTGATTTTTGTGTAGATGTTTACAGGCTATAGTCATCATTTAATATCCATATAAACTGCATGCATGGGAAACTAATATTCGTTACATAAAAAAAAACTCTAAAGTGTTTATTGCATACGAATTAGAAAAAATAATTAAAGTTGAAGGACATACATAAATAGAAAGATGACATTATTACTCAAATTAAACGCTCAAACTAAAACGAAAAAACCAGACGATTATACCAGGCACTGCAATGACCTAATGCCACTGTATAAGACGTTGTTATCAACAATGCAGTAGCATATGGCGATCAGATTCGGTGTGTTGCAGTCAGTTACAGCTAATTAACTGTTACTAATCAAATAGATGACTGTTATTGACCCGTGGCTATAGAGTTCTCTATGAGTGAGATAGTATTCATCCAACAGTTTTGGTACGTTACTTAATATTTGCGCTACTGTGTTTCGGTTAGATGGAAAGGACACGTTCTAAAATGTATGGAGCTTGGGCACCTTGTACGCTATATTGAGAGCTGAAGCATAAATTACGAGTACTAAATCATTTTCAGCCATTGAAATCGTTAAGTATACCTTCAATTTATTGCGTATTTTTCCATGTTTTTAGTTTTAACGTGGAACGTGGAACTTGCCCAAATTTAAGGCCCCAATTTGTTTGTAGAGTCAACAGTGATAATTGATCTACATTGAGATCTCTGATTTAGGTATATCCGTACCCCAAAGGAAATAACGGATCACTCGTGTCTATCTACCTGTATGTCCGTTTGTCACCGCCAAATTTCTTTAAAACTACTTGGCCGTTTAAGATTAAATTTGATACACATACCTGGATAAATCAATTAACCTAACATAGACGTATGTACCTACTTGTAACTTAAATAAATAAATTAGTGGTGGTGGTTGAAGCGCGCATGGCCCGGCCGGCGGCTGGTGCAGATCGTAAACGATCTACTCGGTTAAGCACTACGGGCGCGGTCGATTAGTGTGATGTAGGGTGACCGCTAGTGGCAAATTGAATGCGCGTTTCCGTGCTTCGAAGGGCACGTTTAAGCCGTCGGTCCCGATTGCTATCGATAGATAGCAGTCGTTAAACCTTGTCGGAGGCCATATGGGCGGTTTGAGAACATCCGACAGCGGGTTGGCCACTAACCCACCCACCTCCACCAAGCAGCAGCGTGGTGGAGTAATAAGCTCCAGGCCTCCCCCCAAAAAGGGGAGAGACTGCCCAACAGTGGGACGTATAATGGGTTACCATTATTATTAGTGGTGGTAGAGCTGTAGTGACGGAGCTCGCGGGCGTAGGCACCACCGCATTACCTCTATCTGCCGCCAAATGGTAGTGTTCAACACTATCGTGTTCCGGTTAGACGGTAATGTATGGACCAGTAATAACTATCACACTTATGTCTCAGGGTTGGCAACGCATCTGCATTTTGTCCTCTGGTTTTTGTGTAGACGTCTATAGGTTGCAGTCATTTACAACAATGTGAACTGCAAGCTTGTTGGCTACCTCCCTTACATAAAACAAAATCCTATACAAAAATGTTCCATGTGTTTAAACTATTCATTACGAAATAAAGATGATTAACAAAATATACCAGTAAGTAGGTACATCTCATTCTATATCATTAACTAACGAGCCGTGAAATTGCTAACCATTCGTTATTGTTCGGAACGGTCGTCATTAATTGCAAAATTTTGTTATCTGATTGTTAGGATTACATACGTTTTTTCAAGAAAAAAAATTCAGGCACCCATGAAGCGGAAGTCATAATGCAGATGCGATTTCATGAATGTGACGAATGTGGCAAACAAGCGTGCAGTTCAAATGGATGTGAAGTGATGACTGCAGCCTATAGACATCTACACAAAAACCAAAGGTCAAAATGCAGATGTGTTACCACTCCTGAGGGCTATAAATCGTTGCCTCTGTGACTCTGGTGACTGGGCCAGACCATCTACCATCTAACCTGAAACACGATAGTTCTGAACACTAGCATTTGGCGGCAGATACTTAAGTAGTGGTTCTACGCCAGTAACGAGCGAAACCAATATTCATGTACATATGTATCTTCACGCCAGTTCCCTAACGGGGTAGGCAGAGAGTGTTTTACTGGTGGTAGAGCTCCAGTGACCGAGCTCGCGGGCGTAGGCACCACCGCATTACCTAATATACTTGCCGCTAAATGGTAGTGTTCAGCACTATCGTGTTCCGGTCATTTGGTAATGTACGGCCCTGTAATTTCCGGCACAGAGGCATAACACCCTTAGGCCTCAGGAGTGGTAACGCATCTGCATTTTGACCTTGGTCTTTGTGTGGGTGTCTATAGGCTGCAGTCATCACTTAACATCAATGTGAACTGCATGCTTGTTTGCCACTTCCAATACATTAAAAAAAAAAAAGTGTAGAGGTGTGTGTGTGTGTGTGTGTGTGTGTGTGTGTACCAATAGTACCAATATTCATAATAGCATATTTAGTATTTTTTATAATATACCTATAACATATCTCATTAAATTCCGATTACATTGCAGGAGGCGCTCGGTATTAGTAATAAGGCACGCGCGGCGTGAAGACACAGCGACGTACGAGTGCAGGGCGCAGGGCGCGGTCGGGCCGCCGGCGGTCGCGACCGCCAACGTCAGCGTGCTGCCACCCGTCGTCGCGGCACCCGATACTTGTGAGTTTCTTTTATTCTGTTACTTAGCCTGGGTTGCACCAAGAAATTTGTTTAAGTTATTGTAACGTTTCACATCCTTTTCTAACTTAAAGAAATCTATCACACACATTTTAAAACCGGGTCATTACGCGATACTATTTTCGATAAAAAATATATACGTAACTTCACGCCTGTAATCCCCGAAGGGGTAGGCAGAGGTAAATGCATGCATTCAATCATACATGCAAACACCCACGACTCGCCGGTTACGTTTTGGCCCATGTAACAGGTGGCGAACCTGTTGCCATCTCCGGGCACATTACCAAACTCCGGGGTACTGGGAAACTTCCAGAAAATGGAAAAATCCCAATAGAAGCAGAGATAAAGGATTTTAAACCGTTATCTCTAATATCCCCCGACCCGGGAATCGAACCCAGGACCTCCAGCGTAATAGTAGTGGCCTGCTACCACTACGCTACTGAGGCAGTAAATAAAAAATATATATATTCGGTATAAAGGTAAAAAATATATATTTTTTATCGAAAATAGTATCGCGTAACGACCCGGTTTTAAGATGTGTGTGATAAATTTGAAACGCGAGTGTTTTAATAGTTAAAGAAATCTGTTAAAGTTAGAGAAGGATGTAAAATGTAACATTTTACATCCTTCTTCTTCATAACTTTAACAAATATATTGTTGCAATCCAGCCGTAATATCACTCAAAGTCTCTTGAGGGCTAGTGATGGAGGGTATCACCGAAGATTATAGTAGACGCTCGATATAAGCAATAAAGGACCGTATAAGTGCAGGACTTAGGGTGCAGTCGGACCGCCGGCGGTCACAACCGTCACCCATCGTCGCAGCACCGTGTAAGTACCTTTATGTTTCATACAGTTACTCAATATCACTCAAAGTCCTTTGAGATTTAGCAATAGATACCGAAAATTATCGCGCTCGATATTAACAATGAAGGACGCGCGGCGTGCTGACACAATGACGTATGAGTGCAGGGCGCAGGGTGCAACAGGGTGCAGGGCGATGAGGATGGCACCCCAACACAATATGTTTGTCGAATAGATTTAGATTAGATTTATGGTTTGTTGCCTATGGGTTAGGTAGAGAGCGTAGATTGTCAAATAATCCAGAAGATGCTCGATATTCGCAATTATCCATTCTATAACATTAATAATAAGGCACGCGTGGCGTGAAAATACAGCATTGTACGAGTGCAGGGCGCAGGGCACTGTCGGACTTTGCGACAAAGTCAGCGTGCTGCCACGCCTACCACCTATCATTGCGTCTTCCAATACTTGCGAAACTGATAGTTTTCTTGTGCAAAGTACTTACCTAACACAATGATCTTAATCTTGATTGATTGATTAATCTTTTGATCTATGAAAATTCTACTTCTCCAAATTAATGTCTCCAATTTAATAACAAATGGCCTAACCCGTTCCAACTAGCGATTGATCGATTGTGTTGTTAATACATAGAAGATTGTATTTATTCACGAAAAGCACTTAGATTTTCATAGAAATTTCGTGATTAATAAGTAAATATTGACCTAATTTCTAAGTAAAAATCTCATTCGCAGAAATGTCGCGATGGCAATAACAAATATTAGCTGATCTCAAAACACGGGTAATTCGGGACACGGTTCGCTGACATCCACATTCAATTTTTTGACGGTCTCTTTAATTATAAATTATATTTTTTGTATAAGTACATCATACATGTTTTGTCTCACGATGGTGAACTTTGATTGTTGGACTTTGACTTTGATTGTATCATTGCGAGCATAAAGCTCTAAGACTATCAGTAGGGTTATTGGGATTGATGTAGAGAGGCTGCGCCTGGTGCGCTAATTTCAATTAACCCTGTATAGGTATCAATACTAGTACTAGTCCATAGGTGGCATTTCTCAGAACATTTTGGAGGAAGCTACTGTCCAGCAGTGGACAGTAGCTGAAATTATAAATTAGTCAATGATGATTTAAATTAATTCTTAAACCAGTACCTACTGGTATACCTTTATTGATGGAGTGCGTAGGCACCGCCGCATTACCTTAATTTACTTTCCGCTAAATGATTGTGTTCAGCGTTATTGTATGCCGGTCAGTTAGTTATCATCACCATAATTTCAGCAAAGAACGTCCACAGCTGGACAAAGGCCTCTCCCAAAGATGACCGTGCCACAACGACCGGTCCTGGGCGGCCCTCATCCGGCGGTCTATCTCGTGGGGGCTTGCCTACGCTTCGTCTTCCGGTGAATTGCCCTCAGCGCGACCTTGTACCTTCTTATGAGTGCCGAAAATTACAGGGATAATACACATAGAAATATAAATAATATCTCTCGTTGTTTAGATTTCAGAGGTTGTACATTCTCACCTGACTAGCCCCAACCAGACCAGAGGTCAGAATACAGATGCGTTACCACCTCTGACTCTCACTTTAGTTGTTTTGTCTCTGTGATAGTTATTACGAGGCCATACACTACCTTCTAACCGGAACACGATAGAGCTGAACACTTACATTTGGCGGCAGATACATTAGATAATGCGGTGGTGCCCAAACCCGCTCCATCGCTGGAGTTCTACCACCAGTAAATTAATTTGCATGTCAAATTAATGACGCGTTCAAATCAGGGTTGCCAACCGTCCGGTTGTTAACCGGATTGTTGGGTTTTAGAAGGAATTGTTGGGGTCAGGTCACTTACTTTTTTTTTATGTAATGGAAGTGGCAAACAAGCATGCAGTTCACATTGATGTTAAGTGATGACTGCAGCCTATAGACACCCACACAAAGACCAAGGTCAAAATGCAGATGCGGTACCACTCCTGAGGCCTAAGGTGTTATGCCTCTGTGCCGGAAATCACAGGGCCGTACATTAGCACCTGACCGGAATACGGTAGTGCTGAACACTACCATTTAGCGGCAAGTATATTAGGTAATGCGGTGGTGCCTACGCCCGCGAGCTCCGTCACTGAAGCTCTACCACCAGTAGAAAAAAAATTAAGCAACGCTCAACCGGATTCAATTTGTCCGGTTAGCAAGTATTATGAACGTGCCGCGCGCGGTGAAGCACCACGACTGCCGCAGCGCAGACTTAACTTCAGTCACTGAATTTGAGTCTGCGCTTAATTTTTCAATAATATTTACCGTTTTTTTTTCCGATTTTGACCAAGTATGATCCGATTCAATTTTTTGTCCGGTTATGGCGGCTGTAAAAGTTGGAAACCCTGGTCCAAATACGCATGACAAAATGTAAGTCCACCTCCAAGATCGTCACGTGCCATTATTTACCGATTAACGCCGCGCCGGTCTAGTTCTATCGATATGAGAAACATCAACAGGTGATTCCTTGAATATCGTCAACAAACAATGAAGTTTAATTATGCCAATGATCAGTTACCTATGGGTATAATGAATTATTGAACTCGTTAACGGTTTGTTTTGAAGCATTGTCTCAAACGCTTTGTATGGAACTAGAACTTGATGTACCTAACGTTTGTATGTAGAAAGTTCTTTGAGAATTTGCAGAAAAAATGCGAATGAGGCTTAGGGATTGGCTTCGCTTAAATAAATTGAGATTTCTAACGACCAAATACTCAAACGTCACTTAAATCTAAGTGGGACTTAAAAGTCTTCTGTCTCTATAAAACAAGTTCAAACGGTAGAAATAGCGCATTTGAGGGTTGCTTAATTTTTTTTTATGTTATGGAAGTGGCAAACAAGCATGCAGTTCACATTGATGTTAAGTGATGACTGCAGCCTATAGACACACACACAAAGACCGAGGTCAAAATGCAGATGCGTTACCACTCCTGAGGCCTGAGGTGTTATGCCTCTGTGCCGGAAATTACAGGGCCGTACATTACCACCTGACCGGAACACGATAGTGCTGAACTCTACCATTTAGCGGCAAGTATATTAGGTTATGCGGTGGTGCCTTCGCCCGCGAGCTCCGCCACTGGAGCTCTACCACCAGTAAGAGTGATGTTTGAGTATTCGGCCATATGGTTCTTGTTTTTAAGATTTCTATAAGTAGTAGGTATAACAAGATAAGAGAAGCTTGACTATACTTTGCATATGAATACTGCCAACCCAACAGTGATACCATTAGCAGGATACTGCAACCGAAGCCTGCTATGGGTTATTTGCCAATTTTCTGAAATTTCCTTGGGCCTCAAAGTTTGGTATTTAATAGTAGTCACACGTCCGAATTTGGTACGGAGCGGACCGCGGATTCTTTTTTTTTTTATGTCAAAGCATTGACAGACTAGCAGACGGGCCACCTGATCGAAAGTAGTCACCGTCGCCTATGAACATTTGCAACGCCAGCCCTGAAGGACTCTTTTGACGCCAATTTTGAAGAACTTCATATTGTAGCACCGAGGGAACACCTCAGAGGGAAGTTCATTCCACAATTTACACGTTCTGGGCAAAAACGAACGTGAGAACCGCACCATTGAACACTGCCAGGTGTCCAGTCGGTGAGGATGGAACTTCTCTCTTCGGCGGGTTCCTAAGATTGTTGGGATCCTTGCCTTCTGTACGCTCCGAACCAAATCTGGTCGTGTGTAGAGGAGTCCGGCAGACATTATTATTAATCAAGTCCTATACGGTCCGCTAGCTACCTATATACCTGAATTTATCAACAGGCTCGTCACCAAGTGCATGGAACGAAACGAAAAACGTGATTAGCGAATCAAATGAACGCAAACAAATGCATCGATTGTCTAACTTTAAGCCTACAAAGGCCTACCTTTTTAAGCAATTTATAATTATAATCTAATGAAGAAAAGGAAATAAAAATTTGACTTCGGTCAGGAATCGAACCTGCGGCCTCAGGATTATCCAGTCCAGCCGCTTTACCACCGATCTACCGAAGCCCACACCAGAGCGTCAATTTCTCTTTCCCCTTTTTGATTTAACCGATTCGAGATCCGTGAACGACATCTATTCATAACTAATGAATAGCTATACAACCGATATGACAGACTTTGCAGTTTATATAATATCGTTAAGATGTCGCTGTACCATTAACAATTAACATTTTTTTATGCTACTAAACGTGGCAATCAAACATGCAGTTCACATTAATGTTAAGTGATGACTGCAGCCTATAGACATCTACACAAAAACCAGGGGTCAAAATGCAGATGCGTTGCCACCCTTGAGACCTTAGTGTTCTGTATCTGTGATAGTTATTACGGGGCCATATTTTTTATAATCTGTTAAAATTAATGTAGGTATTGTTCGTCTATTTTTCAGCATTGGGTGCGCCGTGTCCGATGCCAGACCCGACTTCCTACTGCCTCAATGGAGGCACTTGTTTATTCTTTGAGCTCGTTCAAGAGCAGGCTTGCAAGTAAGTACCTAATTTTTAGAATTAACATCATAATTTCAGCCGAAAGACGTTTACAGGTGAACAAAAGCCTTCCCCTAATACCATAAGAGTCTTGTGTGTTATCAAGGGAGAACATTTTTTTTAATGTTAAATGATTGACAGACCCGCTGACGAGCCTGATGGAAAGTGGTTACCGTCGCCTATGAACATTTGCAACACCAGGGAAGTTGCCAACGCGCTGCCAGCCCTGAAGGACTCTTTTGACGCCAGTTTTGAAAAACCCCATATTGTAGCGCCGGGGTAACACCTCAGAGGGAAGTTCGTTCCATAATTTTCACGTTCCGGGCAGGAATGAACGCGCGAATCGGACCGTTGAGCACTTCCAAGTATCCAATATGTGCGGATGGAACTTCTCTATTCGGCGGGTGGTGCGATGTAGGAATGTAGACGATGGCACCAGATCGAACAGTTCGATCGAACCCTACCAGAGCACTCTCCATTGTAAAGGCCGTAGAAAATGCACAGACATCCGATGCCTCTGCGCAGACTGAGATCTTCAAGTCTATCTGCGATTCCTGGGTCGTTGACTCAATGGCACGCTTTTGAACGGAGTCAAGGGGACCAAGCTGGTATTTAAGGCTCTCGCTCAAAGATGAGAGCAGTTTTCCAAATGGGGTCTCACTTGAGCTTTATAGAGCCATGCCATAACCATCACGTTTGGCATGCGGGTTGGCGATCTCAGCGGCAGTTTAATAGTTGAACATTGCTCCTCATTCTACGTTACTGTATTCACTGCCGTCTATTGTAATAGTTTGACCGCCATTGTTCCATGGAATGTTACTGATGGTAGAGGTCATGTTAAGAAACTTGGAGGTAGATATAACTGCCTCTAAGACATGACATGATAACTTGAGCACAATGAATTTTATCGTATTCAGACTCAATTTTGTCTTAAGACTTCAAAATCAATCAACACATTTTATAGTAACAATCTGGCTCTTATGTTCAATTTACGAACAAAATACTATCCCTTATTACAATTCCATTCAAAAATGAAGATCACTTCAGTACAATATCAATCAAAAACTCAGCACATGCTCGGTTTCACGAGCAGTCTAATGGACTTTTGGCCACGCACCAAGCAATCGGGCACATACAGCTGCTGTATCCAATTGACTGATATCATCGAGTAATGGATCAAACATAATGCTTGGTATTATCGCCTGATAAATCAATTAGACTGTTGAAGTGTTCTCATTATTGGAGTTAGAGATTTAATATTGATTTAGTTCGTAATAGGTTAGGATCCCACTGCCTCAACTTTAATTTGATATAATAATATAAATAATACATGTACTCGTACGTTATGGATGTAAAAAGTTTTTGGGACGGAACGAAAATATGTTCCTAGGGGTGGCCAAGTGCGCAACGGCAGCCGTGATTTTTCAGATTCTCTATACATATTGCCGTGAAGTGGACGATATTTTATTGAAAAATCAAGAAAAAAGAATTTCTTTCCCAAAAAAAGAAAATATAAAAAAATACTTGCGGCCATTTTTTGATAGGCAACGTAGACAATATATTCTCTAGATTTAAATTATTCTTGCGTAAAAATTAGGTTTGCAGCATATCTGGATGAACGAAATGATTCATATCTGGATGAACGAAATGATTCTACAGTGTGATCAAGCACAGGTGTAAAGATTTATAGACCAGACCATTCTGGGCCAAAAGTTGTTTTTATAAACAAATTTGTAGCCCGGGATAGATGATAGTTAGTTTAGCTTTTAGATGTGGAATAGCTTGTTTACGTAAATAAACAAGGTCAAGTATACCAAATATGTATGGTATGAGGCCAAGAAGAAATTTGCCAACTTATTGAAACGCAAGAAAAAAAATGTAGTGGCGAGTTCCGATAGAGCACAAACATGATAAGCATAACTTAATCTATCAGCGGAACAGTAATGTTCAGAGCTATAAATATTTTGACGTGTGGCTCTTGTAATTCCTTACACAGACAAAATTCTTGCATCTCAGTAGCTGTAACGCATCTGCATTGAACCTCTAGTTTAATGTTTCTAGATTAAGTAAAAATCTATTAAGTAAGTTAACTTACCAACAATCTGTATGAACTATAACTATGAACTTACAGTCAAAGGATATAATAATCCAAAGCTAATCACATACCCTCTACTTCCAGATGCCCCGAAGGCTTCAATGGGCAACGCTGCGAAAACAAGGACGTATCAAACAGGAGCAGTATGTATCATTCCTACACATGCAAACTGGGCCTCTCAACGTCATACTACTGTTAGCCAGTTGCTGCTTTACCCACCTTGTTCCAATTTTTAAATATTTTAAATGATAGACATGGAGGAATGAGTAAGCGTTCAAGATGGGTTTTCACGAGAGATTGTCTTCATACTAAATCCAAAGAGTAGAACGTCGTAGTAAGGATCCTGTTATTCAAAATTTAATGCGCTGTCTATCGGTATCAAATATTGGAGTAATTTTAAAGCGAAAATGTACATTATGAAATGATAATATACCTAGTTATTAAACGATAGAAAGAGATAGAGCTCATTAAGTGTGGATATCTACCATAACTTTAATAGAATATGCAACACCATTTTCGTTTAAATGTCGTGCAATATAGAGTAGCTTACCGTACTAAAAAATATCCATCTCTTTAAAAAATATAAAGAGATGGCTATTTTTTTCGAACTACCATCCTTTTTTATTACGCGGGGAAATCATCATGGGCATCCACTTTTTAGGGGAACAGACAGCGGGTAATGTGAGAATCACAGTTCGGCCCCAATGGACCTTTCGTTCGAACCCCACCCACGTGGCCTACCACATCCCTATCAATAAACGGCGGGACCACCATTAAGCGGCTGAAGAGAGGATGCAGGGCCGACAACATACCCGTACACCTCTTCCCCAGCCGTCGCCTCGCCACAGCAGCGAGTGGTAGGCAGGGCCACGCCAAACGCCGGTCCCTCGTGGATTTCTCTTGGCTTCGTCGGTATGGGGACTACCACCAGCTCCTTAGCTTACTTAGCTCCCCCTGCCACGACAAGATGGAAACGCTCGGGAGGGTCCGAACTACCTCATTCAAGTGTCTTATAATGTGAAATGCGACGAATAGAAGGTTTCATGTTCTGTCATACATCGTGTATACAGGCATACATCGTGAAAACCCAGCTTTAAGGATAGACGAAAATTGTCTTTGTTGTGGAGACAAAATGTGAAGAATACCTTCATGTTAGTATTATTATTGTAGCTCGTCTTAGTCATCATACAATTTTCGTGTACACATTTCTCTGTCTACTTGATTCTTACTTGTGTCGATTTGATATTCATTTGCAGATTAAAAGAGTCGTTCTAGTCTTTCTTTTGGTAGGAGTCTTTGTTTCTTTTATAGCTAAATGCGTCTTCTCACTTCTTGTGAGTGGGTCTCGGGTCATATTGACGATGATCCGATAAACACAATGTTTAAAATTGTTTTGTAATAAGTAATTTATCAATGCTAATGCAATCGAAGAAATAGATCAGTGGTTATCTAAAACATGGCAAATAGCTCATAATGCTGAAATGCTGTAACAGCAGACCATGCTTGTAAATGCCCATAGAGGTGCGAGGAATGTCTTCCTAAATTCATATATTTACAAGATAATTAACATAAAGGTTTTATACTTTTCTTCTGAACAAAACATCAGATAACTCAGTAAAAAAAAACTGCTTGACAAAACTTAATTTTTAATTTCAAAGCAATTTGAGCACTGGAATTGGTCAGATTCAAAAAGGGGCAGCACAGTATGCTCCTATATTCGTGTAACTACTTAGCAATGTAACAGAAGTTAAACAATCAGTCTCAGAGGAAATCCTTCCTCTAAGGTCAAAGTAATATTTGTCTGAGTAGGTAATGTGGAATGTCTGTCATGTTAGTCGGAATTCAGTTTTAGGTAACTGATACTAAAACGACTCTTTTAATCGCAATTTTTCGATCGACAACCAAATGAAGATCGAAATATTCAATTCCGTTCCCTAGGGCCAGCTGTTTGCATGGCTACTTACTTATTAAAAAAATAACGATCCTCGTGTGTCTCGCTAGTGCTGAGAAAACATGGAGGTTCATTTTTTTATTAATTAATGGTTTTACAATCATTCAGCCTTACTCATTGCTTTTATTACTTAACTTCTTTTGCGAAGCTTTAAATTATTGTAGTTTTTAATAAATGATATATGAATAGCTGGCCCAGTGAGATTATAATTATAAGTTTATTTTAAGAAATCCCGGCATAACGTAATGTATATTTAAAATAAAATTCCAAGGTTTGGTTAGCTGAAACAAGTTTCGTCCAAAAAATTTTAACAGACTTTTTAAACTAATTCATAATTAACTGACGCACAAATCCGTTGGCGATTTAAAATATATAATATATTTCGTCCTATTTTTGAAGTTGTAAATATTTTACACATATTTGTAATTTTTCGATTTATTTTATTGTTATTAACTCTTAAGGTTTGATAACTCGTTTTAGTATGTAATATTCTGATGAAGAGACTTGCAAGTATGTACATATCTATTAGGATAAGGTTTTTTGTTAAATCTAATAACATTCAGTATAATTTTATTGCAGACCACCAACCTTGTTCGAAGTGCGTTATAAAATTCGTAAAATTTAATTGTATTTGCAAAACAGTCAAAAAATATTACGTAATTGCTTGCGCACTAAGCTTGGCCCCATGTGCGTAATGTTTTAAATAAAAACTAATTAAATAATTCCCACAATTAATTTTGTTAATCAGATATACTCCACCCACCTAGTCAAAGAGCAGTTTTAATACTTAAATTCTAGGTAGACATATATAAATAAATTTATGTATAATTTTTTATGAGTGTGGCTATTTGGACGGATGGTTGTGGATAGCGAAATCTTTTCTATTACCTTTTTTCCTTGTATTATTTTGATCCGATTCACTTTTATCATCTACTATTAACTCTGTAGGCATGACTCCGAATATTTAATACGAGGGTGGATCCAAAAGTTCGAAGCCTGACCAAGAAAATGAAAGAAAAGTGGGTCTAAACTTATTTTTATTTTTCGACATAGTTACCATCTAGCTCAACACACTTCTTCCACGTGAACTGCAACTTGTTTTTTTTTATGTTATGGAAGTGGCAAGCAAGCATTCAGTTCACATTGATGTTAAGTGATGACTGCAGCCTATAGACACCCACACAAAGACCGAGGTCAAAATAAAGATGCGTTACCACTCCTGAGGCCTAAGGTGTTATGCCTCTGTGCCGGAAATTACAGGGCCGTACATTACCACCACCACCACCACCTGACCGGAACACGATAGTGCTGAACACTACCATTTAGCGGCAAGTATATTAGGTAATGCGGTGGTGCCTACGCCCGCGAGCTCCGTCACTGGTGCTCTACCACCAGTTAGAGTTTTATCCATTAAGTTTGAAGAGTTTTATCCATTAAATTAATTGTTTATCCATTCGAAAAAAAAAGATTCCGGAAGGTCGGCGAAATACTCGTTTACTGCGACTATCACCTCATCTTTGGTCGAAAATTTCGAGCCACCCAAATGTTTTTTAAATTTGGAAATAAATGATAATTTGAGGGGGCTAAATCCGGCGAATAAGGTGGGTGGGCAGCAATTCGTAGCCACAATTATGGATTACAGACATTGTATCAACCGAAGTGTGAACAGGTGCATTGTCTTGATGGAACAAAACTTTCTTACACAACATTCCCGGCCTTTTTCCTTTTATTTCTTCTCGGAGTCTTCGTAAAAGGTTACAATAATAACTATAATTAATAGTTTGACCTTTCGGTAAATAATCTATAAAAATAATGCCCTTCGCATCCCAAAAAACAGAAGCCAGGCTTTGTTAGTCGACAAAACGACCTTAGCCTTTTTCGGTGTAGGTAAGTCAGATTTTTTCCACTGTTTGGATTGTTGCTTTGATTCAGGAATATGATGGTGAACCCAGCTTTCATCCATGGTAACAAATCTAGACAAAAAGTCCTCGGGATCAGTCTCAAAAAGTTCCAAACAGTCTCGCGAAATTGTGAATCGAACTCGTTTTTGTTCAGCTGAAAGCAACCTCGGGACCTAGCGAGCAGAAACCTTATGGAATCCCAATTCTTTCGTTATTATGTGTTGCACAAATAACTAATGTCTGTTGTCTCAGCTATCTTACCAATGATCAAACGTCGATCACCCAGTACGAGATCACAAATTTTATCGATGTTTTCTTTCGTGGTAGAGGTTGTAGGCCGTCCACTCCTAGGATCATCTTCAATGCTCTCACGACCGCGCTTAAACTCAGCTACCCACTTCTTGACACTGGAATACGATGGAACAGACTCCCCCAAAGTGCTCACCATATTTTGATGGATGTCTTTTGGTGACAGGCCTTTTTTATTAAGGTACTTAATGACTGCATGATGTTCAATTTTCTCCATTACTGAAAATCGCGTCAGAATAAACAAATAATCACAGAAAATTTATATTGTGCAGTATCAGAATGAAACTGCGCACAATAAATCAATATGAGACATACTAACAAATGACGGTAAATTTAAAAAGATGTCATATCTCATTGTAGTTTGGGCCACGAACTTTTGGATCCACCCTTACAATAGAACCCCTTGTGGTGTCGTTAAAGATTTTTTTTTTTCATTTTGTATAAAGTTCTTTTTATTTTTAAGTTCATTATTTATATGTAATTAAAGTAGAAAAGGGACTATTTATTTTAATGCAGTTTGAGGATATAGGGCATTACGAAAGGTACAGTGACATCATCGTTTCGTATTATTTAGGTTTATTTGAACGCATCCTAATATTTAATTTTTTTGTTAATTTTACTTTTTTCTGATGACGTCACTATGCTTTATTCGAGTTTTGTAGTCTCACAACAAATACTACGGCGCAAAACGTGTTATGTAATGTAATAGAAATACCAAAATCACAATAAAAGAATGAGTGTTGGAATTAACAGAGAGGCGATAATTCATTTTTGTTTTTCTTTTACACTCGCATATCCTAAATCCTAGAAAATAATTATAAACCGTGGAAGACAAGATGGTATGTATACCTGTTCAAAATTATTTTTTCGTTGTGCACTAAAATGCTTTCCGCACTCATTTTCAAAATGATAACATGTAACATTGTTTTTATTTTTCATTTTTTGTTACATTTTCTCATTTTATTTGTTGTAATAATTATCTACTAATGCTTTACTAATAGTATGGGAGAGCATGCTTACGCATGTATGGGATTTGTAGGTTGAAAAACTATTTGTTGTGAGATAACAGTAACTCATAAATTATAACAAGGCATGCTGTAATATGTTTATGTAAAATAAATATTTTTATATATCTATATGTAGTTTTTTGAATGGTGGAAAAGGTAATTCAAGATACAATAGACTAACGATATGTAACTACTGTAAGTTAAATGAGTTATTGTTAGTAGTGATAAAAAATTTGCAAATATTTTTTTATTTACATAAAAAAGTACCTAGAGTAAAAATAAATATTCATATAAAACAATCTCATTAAAATGTCTTGAAATATAATGAATTACCTGAACAAAAAAGTGTTAATATAAAATATATATTTCAAATATTGAGAGTTTTGTAATGTTTTTTCTTTTTTTACAGGTTTGGGCGAACGACTCTGGTGAACGAACGTTTTTTTTAAATATAGTAACTATTTATAGCTGAATTATTGAACAAATAAGATGACAATAATACATTCCCTCGTTTTTTTTGTAAATATTTTTCAAAAGTTACTTATTAAATTCAATACTTTTTGTAATTCTCTTATTCACGGATTGAGTTTATATATTGTGGAAATTTAATTTAGATGCTCTTGAAAATTTACTACGAACCAAATTAAATGATTTGACCGTCGACTAAGTTGAAAACTTCTGTAAATACTTTTATTATTTAAATAAGGAGACGTGTAACTACTTAAAAAACTAAACATGTGCCTATACTTAAATATTTACCTACCCACCTACATTTTATAAAGCAAAAAATGTATATGATTCAATTAATGCCTTTGTGCCTGTAATGTATAGTGTAGTTTGTCTGACTAATCTAGGTAGGTACTCGAGTACGCTTTAACCAAGGTCCGGCCTGACGGACGCTATATGTATATTAGGTATCTACATGTTTTACACGTTGAAACTTATGGTCTTTCTAGATCCGAATACCCTAAATTCGGTATCAGTCACAGTTTGCAAAAGTAAAATATTTTTTCGAAATCAAAAATGAAAATAGTTAAAAATGTTAGTTAGTTTGAAGTGTAGTCACATTAATAGTGCAGTCGCAATACTAGAGTTTTGTACCTCCTACCTTGGCATATTTATATGTATCTCTGTCACTCTCGCGTGGTAAATGTATTGATGTGCATAGAATCATAGCTATTTCCATATATTGATATGTAAGAAAAAAATGTATCTACTAGATGAAGCTTTGAAATATCTTGAAACTATATAAAAAAAACATTTTCTGGTATTAAAAATAATTTTACCTCAACGGAATAAAAATATTATCTCCTGCCAATAGTAGGTAGAAGCCGTCCATATTAAACTTTAGTTTTAGAGTTTTTGTGCCGAGAAAGTAAAATATTTTAAATATTGGGCATTTTTCTTAAGGTTCTAAAATTAACATTTCAAAGCTGTTTGTTCTTTGTACCTACATTTTTTTTTCTAGAGAATAAAAAAATGGAGTTCAAGTTTAAGAAAGAAGATCGCAATGTTTTTTAAAATTATCTAGAAAAATTTCCAAATTTTCGAATGCGGAATGACCAAAACTTGGATATTTATTACGGTATCATTATGTACTAAGTTATTTATGTATTAAAAAAAATTGACACAATTTGTCATGAATTAAAAAGAATCTAACCGTAATAAACGTATTTCATAAACGTATTTTAGCTAAAGTGTTGCTAATCTATCTTTTGTCTTTTTCTATCCTGCACATTTGACAATGCAACTGACAAAGACAAAACATTCTATAGCTAAAACGTATCTAATGTACGTTTATGAATAAGGGAGTAATCCTACAACGTTTGTAACTACCTACGCTTTTATCTTCAAAAATCTAAACTAATATTATAAAGAGGTAATAAGAGGAATAGGCTCAATAACTACTGGACCGATTTAAAAAATTCTTTCACTATTCGAAAGCTACAACATTATCCACGGGTAACATAGGCTATATTTTATTTTGGAAAAAATAGGGTTCCGTAAGATATTAGGGTTTTTCAGATACAAGGTGTAAAAAATCAACCAGAAAAGTTACTTATTTTGCGTACGCTGCCTAAACTATAAAAGATATCGAGGAATATATTTTATAGTTTATTTCACTATTCGAAAGCTACATTATCCACGGGTAACATAGGCTATATTTTATTTTGGAATAAAAAGGGTTCCGTAAGATATTTGGGTTTTTCAGACACAAGGTGTAAAAAATCAACCAGAAAAGTTACTTATTTTGCTTACGCTGCCTAAACTATAAAAGATATCGAGGAAGACTTTAGGCTATATCTATGTATAATTATCACGCTAAGACGAATAGGAGAGGGTAGGCAACATTGCACCGCGCGAAGCCAGGGCGGGCCGCTAGTAAAAATATAAATTAAGTCTGAAAAGGCATATTTCATAAATCAACTCTTTAATTTTTGCGTGTGAGCTTTAGTGTTCACTGATCATCAACATGATATGTATGCTGGTAAAGTTAAGAGATTAGATGTCAATACAATTCACAAGTGCGCTCGACGCTCGTTGTAGTATGTGTAAATGTGCGTGTGCATGCCAGAACGAGCATGCGACTGGCCGATTTGTTAAGCACGCACACCGATATACCGTACACGTACACAATGTCGCGCCTAACCACAACCAAGCGCCTACCGCTCTCTAAATTGCAAAACGGAAAGATATTACAATATAGCTAATTGATCTAATACAAAACTTGATCTAATATAAAAATAGCTTAACTTGATTCCACCAACTGCTTCGTTTTCGTTCGTAAATTAACCGATTGCTGACTTAATACAGAATTACAGGTGGTCTGTCAAATGTGTGACTTTCATACAACTAAGGATTTTTCCGTGATTTATGGACTAACAAAAATCGAATTAGTTTAATACTTCAGGTGGCTTGTGATTCGACACAGTTGAAAACTGAATGGCAATAAATTTATATCTATATTGAACTGCCTAATAAAAAATCTTTCTTCTGAAACTAATTTAAAGTATACAGAAATGTACAAATATAAATATCTATAAAATTATTTAGTTTTACAAAAGTATAAGTACCTAAGTGTATTTTATAAGCAACTCGACTTAATAAGTAATCCTGCCAACGAACAATTCAATCAATAACATTTCTCTTTTACTTACCAAAACCCCTTTTTGCCCTTTTAATGATTACTAGCAATTCTTCGTGACTTACCTCCTTGTCTTAATATCCTGGGTCCCCTAGGATAGCGCAGAGGGCGTCCATAATACTCCGTCATCGCGAACTATCTTGAGCTGCGCTCTTCATCTCGGACCATCATCAGCATCGATCGTATTAATTTCTTCCGCTACTGAATGTTTCGGTGTATTTGGGACAGCCACGTTTCCTATTTCCTTGTGGAATCCATTCTGGAGCTTGTTAGGGATGTAATCGAAAAGGTATTCTGATAGTGTAGCCAATCAGAGTGGGACCGGGTGGGCCGTCCCGCAATGCCGACGCTAACTCCAGAATTAAGGCTGCAATTTGTCTCATTATTAACTTACTGTATTTTTTTTTAATGGAATGGAAGTGGCAAACATTCATGTAGTTCACATTGATGTTAAATTATGACTGCAGCCTATAGACACCCACACAGAGCAAGCTCAAAATGCAGATGCGTTACCACTACTGAGGCCTACGGTGTTATGTCTCTGTGCCGGAAATTACAGGGCTGTACATTACCGCCTGACCGGAACACGATAGTGCAGAACACTACCATTTAACGGCAAGTATGTTAGGTAACGCGGTGGTGCCTACGCCCGCAAGCTCCGTCACTGGAATTCTACCACCAGTATATGATGCGGTGCGGTCCATTTATAGCGTCTGATTTGCGGACCGATTGGGGTTTCACGACACAGATCTTATAGTTCATTGGAAATCTTTTCTGGCAAGATGCCAAGGATCTGTCGAAGGCATATGTTCATGAAAACCTGTCTTGCACCCGTAAAACCCGTAGGACGCTTCTGACATTACAGAGAAAAATTCTCAGTTTTACAACGTACGACTTTTTCAAATTAGGTATCCATAGATTTATTTTTTTAGAGACAATTTATTTCACAATATTGCAACCTACTGTATAATATTTTTGCCAACTCTCAATTCATTTCGTTAATTGTTATAAGTGTTAAGATTGCCAGCAAATGTAATAGACCGCTTAGCCGCCAACTGCCTTGGTTGCATCGACGCTTGTTCAAGCGAATTTTGAAATGTTAAGTTGTATTAACAATTTGTACAGTATTATTTGCTGAATAGATATTATTTATTGTAGCTTCTAGTGGCTATTTTGTAAGTGCTTTGTTATAATAAACGAATTGTGTAAAGTGTTTATTTATTTTGTTACCTACTAACTATGAATAATAATGTATAGAAATGTAACTCGCATACATTTTTCTCATGGAAACGTGCAATAAGCTGACGCGCTGAGGTGTATCCTTTTTATGCCCCGCCCATTGTGTGTCTATTAAGATACGTGACATCATTTTATTGGTATAGTACGTTCTTTATATTATTATTCGTAGCCTACCAAGAAATTTATTTATTTATTCAACTTTATTGCACACACAGAAATGTTATACAAAACACGGACTTAACGCTACTAAAAAGGCACTGTCTACATACTTGTATTACTTACTTCTCATAAAAATACGCTTACACTGAGTCACACTAGGTATAAACCTGTATCGTGGGTGCTCTTGTAGACACACGACACATACACAAACACCCAGATCCGAATCAAATATCTGTAGGTTGTAGGCCATACAAATGTTGTCCCGGTGCTGCGATCGAACCTGCGACCCTAAAAACAAGCGCTTGCCTCACACCGCTGGACTAACCGGGTCGTCAACTGTCAACAATACGAAAACGCAACCACTCTGCTGATAGAGTTTACTTTACTGGCGGTAGGCTACTTTAGTGACGGAGCTGGTGAGCGTGAGCATTACCTAACTCAGGTAATTTTGATGTAGATGTTCATAAGCTACAGCTACATACCAATAATGTGAACAGAATACTTGTTTACCACTGCATGATATAAAATATTATAGACGCAGAATTATATAATAATAATAATATGAAAATAAGTATCATATTTACAAATTTTAATAATATCAAAAATGTAAAAACCTGTTGTTACAAAATATTATCCGATTTTCACAATATTAACCTTAGGGTAGATAAGACAAATGACTGTAATACAAACTGTCTGTAATGAAAACACTTGTCCTACTGGTGAACGGAGCGCGAACCATGACGTCTTACTGCGCTTCAATTTAAAGAACTGATAATTTTTTGTTTTACTTTACATAATAATATATGACAGCGCGTATGAAGAAATGAGACAAAGCTAATAGCAATTCTGTTTAAATCGACAATAAGATCATGGTACGGCCTTAGGAATGAAATGAAGTAACAAAATTACAACACTATAGAAAAATCAGACGAACTATCTCATAGCTTAGCTTTAAAGCACTTTCGCTCATTACAACTCGCTCATACGATATTCTATACTTACTAAGGTAGTAAAGCTTAAGAATTTGTGGGTTGTACACTCTAATCTCTGGAACTACTTATTTGAATTGAAAAATCTGTGTTAGACAGTCCATCCATGAGGAAGGCTAAAGGCTAGAACTTTTACACTATGACCAATAGGAGCAGAGCATCAATGAAAAATCTTTAAAGCATTATGATTTGTACAGGAAAAATGAAAAAAGGTAGATACTTGGTATAACATCTTAGAAATATTATCAAGTGAACTAAAAGAACATTTCCTGGTATTTCAAATATTTTTAACTCTACTACTACCAACTTTTAAGTGAAAAAAAATAGATAGATAAGTAAGTAAGTAGATATACTACGCAGTTTTTACGGAATATTATATTGGTTAAAACTAGTTTCGATCGAATATCATTATGACTAACCAGATATTGATTGATGATTTCATATATACAATGTACTCTGTGATCCATTTTCAATCATAAAAATGTACTTAGTAGTTATTTTATCTTCACTCAAGATGTATGTTAAACTTTTGTTTGCCTACCCACACACTAAAATACTATCACAGTAAACACTTACCCCCATATTCATAAACGTATTTTAGCTAAAGTGTTGCTAATCTCTCCTTTGTCTTTTTCTATCCTGCACATTTGACAATGCAACTGACAAAGACAAAGCATTCTATAACTAAAACCTCGCTAATGTACGTTTATGAATAAGGGGGTTAATTGTTAAATACGTAAAAACACACACAGACACACACTAAACATACAAACAGGCAAACATCATATAAATATTTATTTTATTGGTTGTAGAACCCCAGTGCCTCTGTTCCGTACATTACCTGACAAGAACACGAGTGTTGAACACTACAATTTAGCAGCAAGTATATTAGGTAATGCGGTAAATTTACCACCAGTTATATAGTTAGACAGTTTTAGTTGTAAATGTTTAACAACTAAACCATCAAAACTTTCAAATCCAAAGTAGAATATTCCTACTGGTATGCCAGAGATCCCAGGTTCAATACAGGTCATGGAGAAAGAAATTCTGGGATTTGTCTAACAGAGAAGACTACCCTCGAAGGTAAGTAATGTCTAAAGGCTTACCACCTATTGAGACAAGAAACCATACTGGCGCATATCATCAATGTATGCATGCATTCATGGATTATCTACAAGATTCCTTTTCCTTTCTTTTTTTTTACATTCATTTTTCCCATAATCACAGCAAAATATAAAAACAATCCATTCAACATGATTCAACACTACAATACACAATTGAAAATAATGCTATCCAAATTCTAACTTAAATCTAAACATGCTACCAAAATGTACAATATGACCATATCTTAATCAACAAGCTTATAACTAACAACAGTTTCCATTTTATGTAGACTCGTAGTAAATGACTTCAGTTGTACGTTCTGAGCATTTTCTATAGAAACCGGCTGGGCCTCGGACCATTTTTCTGGTATATCGCAATCCGGTTTAGCATGAACAAATATATCAAATGAACACCTGCAATCCAGGAATGGTAGGTAAGATATTGTTGCTGCTACTTGAAGCATGACGTCTCGGATTTCCTGTTTTATCTTTTTAACGTCTTTACTGCCCACTGTTTCATTTTTCTCTTTCGATAATGCTGTATCACCTTCTTCGTATTGTACATTGAAGTCCCAGCATTCGAGTATTTCTTTGTTAGCTACATTTATTATTACTAGTGACAGTTTCGTGACCTTTTTGTTTATTATCCATTCTGCAAAATACAAGAGTAAATTTTTAATAACGAAAAATATTTTTATTTTATTTTTTGTAATGAAAGCGGCAAACAAGCATTCAGTTTACATTGATGTTACGTGATGACTGTGGCCTATAGACACTTTCACAAAGACCAGAGGTCAAAATGCAGATGCGTTGCCACCTCTGAGACCTTAGCTGTTATGTCTCTGTGCTAGTTATTATTAGGGCCATAGATTACCATCTTACCGAAATATGATAGTGCTGAACACTACCATTTGGCGGCAGATAGCTTAAGTAATGTTGTAGTGACTACGCATTCGAGCTCCTGCACTGGAACTCCACCACCAGTTTATCTTTCTAGAACTAGTGAATTTTTTCCTTAGGTTTCAGTAGCTTGGTGCTAAATCAGATGGGCTATTTATCCAGAGGTTACGCATTCAAATTAAAATTCAAAGTAGGATTATATTTCCATTTTTGTTAATGAGTTATGCAATGGGAGTTTTATATTTAGAAATTCTTCTCACATTACATAAGAGATTTGTAAAAATACATTATTAATCTTTACCAACCTTCACTCTGAGACAGCAGACTGTCAATGAAGTTTTTGATGAGAGGTTCTTCAGATATCAACAATGTTATGCCATACTGCTGTTCAGCTTTAAACGTCTCCGGTGGATATAGACCTCTTTGGAATAAAACTGAGTTTATTGCATATTCTGAAAAAAATACCTTTGTTAAATATAATTTTGTCTCCTCTGCTGTAATACAGCTTAGTTTAACTGGAGGAGTTCCAGTGTTTGAGCTAAAGAGTGTAGGATGATGTCCACAACCGCACCTAATCGCCATATTATCAAATCTATCTGCCTACCTGCTATATGCATAACCACTCTTGAGGCCTAAGGTGTTATAAAATAAATATATAAATAAAATACGCTTAAACTCACATCCCCACAGTAGGTATAAACCTGTGCGTTGGTGCCGTTGTACACATACAACACACACAAACACACAGACCCGAAACAAATATCTGTAGGCCATACATATATTTGTTCCGGTGCGGGGATCGAACCCGCGACCCTTCGAATCAAACGGTGGTTTCGCACCGCTCGACTAACCGGGTCGTCAAGTTATACCTCTGTGCCGGCAATTACAGGGCCGTACATTACCACCTGACTGGGACACGATAGTGCTAAACACTACCATTTAGCGGCAAGTATATTAGGTAATGCAGTGCTGCCTACGCCCGCGAGCTCCGTCACTGAAGCTCTACCACCAGTCAAAATGTTCTATAGAAATAATAAAATGACAACAGAGAGAACTCAGTCACTTGTCTAAAAAAACAGCCGGGGTGGCAACAATTCAAACGCATTACTCACTCTGAACTACTGAAATAAACCAAAAGATTACAACAAATACTTCGTTTTAGGCTATAAATTGTAGTTACTCACTTAAATATTCGCAAATAATTTGCGCGGAGCCCCGAAGTGTGATACAATTTTTGGTTTGCTGTTGAGACATTTTATGACTGCAAATACCCTATCAATAAGTATTTTATTATTGATTCAAAATAGTCCAATTTAATTATTAAAACAAACTTTCGAGCTTTTGCGTATGCCCATACGAAAGTACGTTCGAATTTTAAAAACACAAGTAGCCGTTAACTGAAATGTCAATGTCAAAAATTAACTAACGTTCAGAATATGACATGTAATGAGAATAGATTAATATTTTTGTCTCTTAAATAATATTTTGTTATAGTATTAGGTTATTAATATGTTATTTATATGACATTAAAATATTTGGAATGCAGTTTTGGTGTTCAGTTTACATATTCTAATAAATTGATAGTGCCAAATGTGTTAAATCCACAGAGTTAAATCACTGATCTTCACTTCCTTAGCCCTGTAATGTTTAAAAAAAAATATTACGTTCAGAAATTGAGATAATTATTAATCTTTTGGGCACTTGAATATCTTTTTTAACTAAATGTTTTAAAAATGGCAAAAAATATACTCTTAAAAATAAAAAAGTATGGAATCAGAAAAATAATTGATAACCATCTTAGTCTAATGTTTCTATTTTCAGTATTGTGGATTTCAGGCGCCGTTTATTTACAGAGCATTTATAGCTGTAGTTTTTTTGGACGTTCTCTTAACTGTTATGGATTGACACTGACAACTGTGACAAGCAAGAGTAATCTGACATTTAACATTTCACTTCACTCACCATTTCATCAACAAAACAACACCCAAACAAAATCAATAAAGATAAATTAACGTGATATTGCAAACGATCAAGCCAAATTATCACCATGTGGATTTTAGAGCCAAGTTAAAAGCTGTGAAAAGCCGTTGCTATTTACGCAATGGGTCGAACTCAACGGAAGAGAAGGCATAGAAAACTTCGCGACTTCCACACATGTAGCGATGATAAACAAGTGGTATTATTGAACACTTGGCTTTCCCAACAAGGAGTAAGATGCAGTACAAAGTTAGCATTAGCCGTTTTCGATGACACAGGCCGCGGGGTGTTGACGAAAAAGAAGATTTTGGCAGGAGAAGAACTAATGAATCTACCCCTTAATGTTACTATTAATGTAGCTAGTTTACTAGCAGATGTGAATTTTTGTAGTATATTTTTAGAAAATAAAAAAGATTGTTTAGTAGAGTACAAGCAAACTGTCACATTTCAGGCTCTAATGGCACTATATTTAGTATATTTAAAAGTACAGGGGATAGAATCAAAGTGGCATATTTACTTGGAGAGCTTACCGAAAGAATACACAGTTCCTTACTTTTTGCCAAATGATATCAAATTTTATATTGACACGGAAATATTGTCTGTGGTGAATAAACAAAAAAATATTATTGAGACGACATTCAATATTTTTATGGATATTTTAAAATGCAATTTGAGTGAAAACAAAATAAATATACAACTTAAGAATTTATTTAGGATGAGTGTGTATGAATGGGCTTATTTTACTGTGAACACTAGATGTGTATACATGGACTTAACAAAAGTTTTAGACTTAGAGAACATACAGAGTTCAATTTTAGCACTAGTGAGTGATAATACAAAAATATCTCTATGTCCCTATTTAGATATGATTAACCACAGTCCAAACGCTAGAAATGAGACTAAGCTATTGATAAGTAAAGATATTGAGAATATTACAGTGAAGAATTTACAACAAGATCTATTTACAGATGTTCGGTTTTCAATATACACAAAAAATAATTTCAAACAGTATACTCAAGTATTTATCTGCTACGGTGACAGTCATAACTTAAAATTGATTACAGAATATGGTTTCTATCTACCATCAAATGATTTAGATTATGTATCCTTTGATTTTGAAAACATAAAAACTTTTTTAAATCTCAATGGCATAAGGTTGTCTGCTGATCAGATCATGTTTATAAACAGCCATAGTTTAAATAAAGATCTATACATCGATTTAAAAGGTCTAAGTTTTAATTTTTATGGTCTGTTGATGGTTGCTAAGTATTATTATAATAAAAATATGGATGTTAGTAGATTAATATACTCGGCTGCAATATGTTCCAATGATAGAATTCTAATAGATTTAATTTTACCTATGGTCCGAGAAAAACTTGTGAATGTAAAAGATTCTATTAATAAGCTAGGTAGTTTTAATAGTCAATGTGTAATTTTAAAGAATTGTGTAGAACTTATGTGTCAATATGTTATTATTTTAGAGAAATTTATTAAATGTTAGGTGTCTGTATGTAATCTTTTTTTTATTTTTTAGACCAACTTACTGCCAAAATTTTAGAGTCTTATTGGTAATAGACCTGAGGATCTGGCATTGATTGTGATTTAGGGAAATAGGTAAGTGAAACTGAGTTTTTTCTCCCATGCAAAATGTTCTGTTACTCATGGAGTTTTGAGGAATGGACCGTAATCAATTTCTACAGCCTCTGTATTTTCCCAAAATCCTAAAATGTAATAGACCTAAAAGTTAAAGGAATATTGAGGATAGTTATAGACCTCTGCCTATTATTCCTACTGAAAAAGATGGGGGTGTGTGGTGTTATTCAAAAGAAACATGAATGGCACCAAATTTAATAATAATTTTTATTTAATTTATTATACCCATATTATTCAATTTCACTTTTTAAACTTGCTGAAAAAATAACCCAATCTGTTCAGCGCCATCTATGATTAGCGGTGTACCTACCGTGCACTGGCTACTTATCTATTTTTAATAAAAGACAATAAAATTCGAGTTAGGTATAATTTTCCTAAAACGATAGAAGGCGATTAACCCTTAGGGCAGAGAATATGTAATTAGGGTCAACTTGGACGAAGGACACGTCTGCCGCGACATACCTAATTAATAGCTGCGACTTAGATTATACTTCCCTTATTTTATATTTTAGCTAAATTTCATGGTTTTTAGCCTCGAGACACAGCGCAGCTCGCCTGAGGACGCGCGCGATTAATATTATGGTCGAAAATTCAAAATGGATTACAAATATTTGTGTAGTTATTGCTCTAACCAGACCCAAAACATCATACGTCATAATTTTAGGGTGACCAGATTTAGTGTTATTCTGCTAAGTTGGTTCGCCCTTGCCAAACATAACTGCGAACTGAACCAAATCAAAAACGTAGCGAATTTAAAGCGAAACGGAGACGTTAAACTAAGGTCAGCTAACCGAACTCTTGGCGGAAGCGAAGCGTGTGCGGAGATAACGTCTTCACTCTTGTAAAATTGGATTAATACAACCGTCACAGTTTGCTTTCGCTTCGCGTACCACTCTCAGTCTTTGATTTGGCGTCGTGTATAGAAAGCCAGCTAATAGAACAATTTCGCGAATGCCTCACTTCGCGTGCCCATTTTGGTTTACTTTAGCGTTGCACGTCTTTCGGTATCGGCACGCATTTGTTCGTATTTCATTACAAAATTAAAACACTTCGAAACGCTATCTGTCTGTAAATAAGGTCTAATTGACACCATCAGAATTTGATGTTATCCGTGGACCGCTTTTCCGACTTGAGGGGCAAAAAAACGCATGCGAACGCCGCTTTTTTTTGTATGTTAATGAACTTACTTTTTTGTTCATTAGAATAAATACATGTAGCAGCCACTAACAGCAGAAACGGTGACGAAATAGTTCCTAAAAGAACTGTTTCAGTACAGCACGCATTGACGCACAAGAGACAGGAAAGTTCTTAAAAGAACTATATGCTGTACAGATGACGTTCGACAGAGACAGGATGGTAGCTCTGAAAAGAGCTGTTAGAGCTCTTCATCTGCAACCACGCTCTAACATCTTCAGTCTTCGACGTCTCCACTTCAATACTCACCGCACGACTTCAGATCCAGCTTGAACTCATAGCTACATCAGTCTCCGCTTCAGTCTACATCTTCGGCACGCGTCATCAGCCGGCGAGCCCCCGCGACGCGTGCGTTCATGTTGCGAGCCCCGAGCGAAAGAGCGAGCCAGCGAGCGCCGCACATACTTATACTGGTGACTGGCGCATGCGCACTGGAGTTCACCGAACTTCGAACGTATCGCGCATGCGCGCATTGCTCCCGCGCTGACCTTGACCGATAAATCGACACGTGCCGGAAAAGAGACAGAAATTGGGATAGCATTATCAATTATCTAAAATCCTATTGGTTGTTAATTATTTATCTGTTATTTTATTGGTTTTTCTTATTTTCCTTTTTTGTATAAATTGTGCTGTTTTTTGTGTAAAAATATATTCTACTACAACCTTCTGAAGAGTTTCATTATAATCAAAAACGAACACAAGTAGTCTTCAACAGTGGTGACGCCGACGTGATACCAAGGATCTCAAGAAAACCAGGCAAATCCCTGCCAGCCTGCCCAGCGACCTGCACACCTCAAAAAAAAAAAAGGCGAAGCTCTGCCCGGCTGTACAGCGACTTACTGCATACAGCCTGCAAAGAAAAAAAAGGAAGGCGAATCCCTGTCCGGCTGCCCATCCACACAACACCGTCATGGAACCCACCCAGCCACTCGTCCCAGGACGCCTCCACGAAGCCGCCACACCAACGACGTCTCACGCACCACACGCCGATGGCATAGCGCTGTCCATGCGCATACCCCCATTCTGGCGCGACAATCCACGGCTGTGGTACATAAATTTCGAGACCGCCACTGAAGACCTAAAAAGAAGTACAGCCCAGCTCACGCAGATGGTCCTCGTCCAGCTCGATAAAGGGGACGTTGAGCAGATCGCCGACATCCTCTGCAACACACCACGGGACGAGCAATATCAGGCCATCAAGAAGCGACTGATCTCCGTTTATGAGGAATCAGATAGCCGGCAGCTACAAAAACTACTGGCCGAAATGGAGCTCGGTGACCAGAAGCCCACCCACCTACTACGACGTATGCGCATGCTAGCGAAGGACAAGGTCACCGACACAACGCTGCGCATGATGTGGACCAAACTCCTCCCAGCCCACGTCCGATCTGTCCTCGCCGTCAGCGAGACATTTAGGCACCAAACAACTCTAGAAGAGCTAGCTTTGCTCGCCGACACTATGCTCGAGCAAACCCACGATGTCGCCGCTATCTCCGTGCAACCACCATCACCACCTACCCCAGCACCAACCAGTCAAGCCACCCAATTCCTCATCGACGAGATCCGCAAGTTGACCTTGGAAATCAACGAGCTAAAAACAAGACCGCCGTACCACAATAACAACAACATGCACCGGTACCGCCAGCGCTCCCGCCAACGAAGCACCTCTCGTCAGCGTTCCCGGACGCCCACTGACTCTCCGGCATACTGTTACTACCATCGACGCTTCGGTAGTCAAGCGAGACGATGCACTACACCATGTACCTACAAGCAACAGTCGGAAAACTAGAACGAACGTTGGCAGAGGCGGATACCGGCGTTCCCAACTCAGCATACCGCCTATTCGTCCGTGACCGGAAGACGAATTACTCCTTCTTGGTAGACACTGGGGCTAACATATCCGTGCTACCAAGGAAGCAAGGCCAGACACCAACGCCGCTCCCATTCAAGTTGTACGCAGCAAACAACACAACGATAAATACCTACGGAGAGAAAACGCTCGAACTTGACCTGAATTTACGACGACCATACAAATGGAAATTCATCATCGCCGACGTGTCGAAACCGATACTTGGAGCCGACTTCCTCAACCACCATCAATTGATCGTAGACATCAAACATCGAAGATTGATTGATGGCGTCACAAACCTACAAGTCGCCGCTCCACTAATGTCTACAAACATACCTACAATACGCAGTATCGACATCCGCGAGTCCTACCATGACATACTTGCGAAATACCCTGGCACTACGCGACTCACTTCAATGAATCTGAATTCGAAAATCAACGTCGAGCACTACATCGAAACCACCGGACAACCAGTACACTGCCGTGCCCGTCCGATACCTCCGCATCGATACGAAACCGTTCGAAAAGAATTTGAGAACATGATGCAACAAGGTCTATGTCGTCCCAGCAAGAGCCCATGGTCATCACCACTACATATAGTACCGAAGAAAAATGGAGATATACGAGTGTGTGGTGACTACCGCCGCCTCAATACGATTACAACACCCGATCGCTACCCAGTTCCCAGAATCAAGGACTTCACCTACCACCTCTCCGGAAAAAACGTATTTTCGACAATTGACCTGAACCGCGCATACGCCCAGATCATAGTCCGAGAGCAAGATATCGAAAAAACCGCTATCATTACACCATTCGGTTTATTCGAATTCCCACGCATGTGTCCCGGCTTGAAGAACGCAGGCCAAACTTTTCAACGATATATACACGAAGTACTGCGTGGACTCGACTACGTTTTCCCGTTTATCGATGACGTCCTGATCGCCTCAACCAATGAAACGGAACACCGAGAGCACCTCAACACCGTACTGTCACGATTGGAAGAAAACGGCATCACAATCAATCCCGCCAAGTGTGTTCTCGGTCAGCCGCAAGTTAAATTCCTCGGCTACATCGTGTCAAACGAAGGCATCAAACCACCTGAAGAAAAGGTCGAAGCCATCCTTAAATACACCAAGCCAAAGACAATCGAAGAACTACGACGCTTCCTCGGCATGCTGAACTTCTATCGCGATCACATACCTAACGCCGCTTTATTACAAGCTCCGCTGAACGCATACCTACACGATGCAAAGAAGCGCGATAAGACAGTCATCGAGTGGACCGACGCCGCGAATCAAGCATTTAACGCATGTAAAGTCAGCATCAGTAACGCAGCTTTACTCGCTCACCCGTCTCACCACGCCACTCTCGCAATATTCAGCGACGCCTCAGACAAGGCCGCAGGAGCAGTTCTTCAACAATACATAAACAACACATGGCAACCACTTGGATATTTTTCGAAGAAATTTTCCGATGCGCAACAAAAGTACTCTACCTACGATCGCGAGTTACTAGCTATACATATGGCAGTTACTCACTTCCGTAAAATCTTCGAAGGGCGACCACTCATCATTTTCACCGACCACAAACCGCTGACATTCGCGATGAACAAAACGCAGAGTAACACCGAGACGCCACGGCGAACGCGACAACTACTCTTCATCAGCGAATTCACCACGGATATCAGACACGTATCCGGATCAGAAAACGTTTGTGCCGACGCTCTCAGCCGCATCGAAGCCATATCCTGTCCATCATCCATCAACTACGAAGAGATTGCAAAATCACAAGAAAAAGATCCGAGCATCCAACAATTAATGCAACAACCAAACCTATGCATTAAAAAAATCAGTATACCAAATACCAACATCGAACTATACTGCGACACCTCCACTACATACGTGCGACCGTACATACCTACCGAATATCGCCAAGAAGTATTCAACAGTATACACAACATAAGTCATCCCGGAACGAGAACAACACGGAAACTTATTACGAGAAAATACTTTTGGCCGGCAATGAACAACGACATCGGAACGTGGACGAAGCAATGTATAAATTGCCAGAAAAGCAAAATACATCGTCACACCCACAGCGAGATCGGAACTTTCCCGCCAACCGAGCGATTCACTCACATTCACGCCGACATCGTAGGACCGCTACCTACGACCGCTCAAGGACATCGCTACCTAGTAACAATGATCGACCGACACACCCGATGGCCCGAAGCTATACCTACTACCGACATCACCGCCGAAACAGTCGCCGAAGTTATATACAACAATTGGATTTGTCGATTTGGATGCCCTACAACAATAACTACGGATCAAGGAAGACAATTCGAGAGTAATTTGTTTACAAACCTAATGAAAATAATGGGAGTAAACAGAATACGAACAACTCCGTATCACCCGCAGAGCAACGGAATCGTCGAAAGATGGCATCGCACGCTAAAATCATCTTTACGCGCCAAATTATCAGACGCGCGAAGTTCCTGGAATCAAACACTGCCGACCGTAATGTTCGGTTTACGCGCCGCTCTCCGCTCCGATAGTGACGTAAGCGCCGCCGAATTAACCTACGGACATAACCTACGTCTACCCAGCGATTTCTTCGAGGCAAGCACATCGACCACGCCTACATCAATGGACTACGGCTACGTGCAAAACCTACGAGAAATCATCGCGCAAAATCGACCGCAACAACGTAACGCACGAAACAATAAACACATTTTCGTTCATCAAGACCTACATACCTGCAGTCATGTGTTTATTAGAGTCGACGCGATACGCACACCGCTTCAAACACCCTATGAAGGTCCCTACAAGGTCGTAAATCGCACAGACAAAGTGTTTACGATCCAGTTACCTGAGCGTCAAACCAACATATCTATCGACAGACTCAAGCCTGCCTATGTTGTGGAAGACACTGAAAACTTACCTTTACCACAAATCCACTTACCTCAAAAACCTTTACCGTTATCTCAGAACCACATACCTTTACCTGAAAACCTTTTACCTTTACCTGAAAACCTTATACCTATACCTCAAGATCTGTTACCGAACACTTCGAGCACATCACAGCAATCGACTCACCGAGTGACAAGTCGAGGCCGAGCTGTCAAACTGCCGGTACGTTTCACTTGAGGGGGGTTACTGTAGCAGCCACTAACAGCAGAAACGGTGACGAAATAGTTCCTAAAAGAACTGTTTCAGTACAGCACGCATTGACGCACAAGAGACAGGAAAGTTCTTAAAAGAACTATATGCTGTACAGATGACGTTCGACAGAGACAGGATGGTAGCTCTGAAAAGAGCTGTTAGAGCTCTTCATCTGCAACCACGCTCTAACATCTTCAGTCTTCGACGTCTCCACTTCAATACTCACCGCACGACTTCAGATCCAGCTTGAACTCATAGCTACATCAGTCTCCGCTTCAGTCTACATCTTCGGCACGCGTCATCAGCCGGCGAGCCCCCGCGACGCGTGCGTTCATGTTGCGAGCCCCGAGCGAAAGAGCGAGCCAGCGAGCGCCGCACATACTTATACTGGTGACTGGCGCATGCGCACTGGAGTTCACCGAACTTCGAACGTATCGCGCATGCGCGCATTGCTCCCGCGCTGACCTTGACCGATAAATCGACACGTGCCGGAAAAGAGACAGAAATTGGGATAGCATTATCAATTATCTAAAATCCTATTGGTTGTTAATTATTTATCTGTTATTTTATTGGTTTTTCTTATTTTCCTTTTTTGTATAAATTGTGCTGTTTTTTGTGTAAAAATATATTCTACTACAACCTTCTGAAGAGTTTCATTATAATCAAAAACGAACACAAGTAGTCTTCAACATACAGTTTTGTTTCACGTTGTTGTTGTTGGTGTAGGTGTAGGGTGTCGTGTCAAGTGCGCAAAACCTGAAAACCGTTTTTTCAGACGGTCAATCTGAACAACTTCCAGTCTTTCATTAAGGAACCTACTTTGCAAAAAAGAAATTTAATACAATTAAATATTTTAATTTTTGTATGAATTAGCTGATATTTTTTCGCGATTTTAGTGTTAAATTACTAAATACAAAAAAACAATTATATCAATAGAAAGATAGAAAACGTAACAAACACTATCACAAATCTACTCTATCACGAAAAACATGCGAAAAATCGTTATGTAGTGCGCTACCCACAGCGCCAGACCCGCGCTTCAGACTCCGTGAGTACTACTAGGTAATACTAGGCGATTGAGGGGACGGGGCACGGGTGGCGAACGATATTCTTTGTATGGACTCCGCATGCGCTGGCAGATGGGCATCGCTCGCCTCGGCTGCGTTTGGCGCTGACTGAACGCGACGACAATCGCGAGTTGCGTTCGTGATAGAATACCGCAGTGCTCATTTATTGTACCTAGGTCTAAGTAGGTAATTAGGTTGTAAATATATGAATATTTACATGTCAATGCTTAAAAATTAAGATATGGCGGCGCCATACGCGCCATCTTAGAGAAATCGCCTCTGTCTATTATATTCATAAGCGGTTAAAATATAATTTGACGAAGTTGTTATCCTATTTTTATCAGAATGTTTAAATTAGTCACCTCGTCACTGTTATTAAATTGTTTGTCTTATGTCACTTGTCATTTGTCATGTGTTTGTCACTTCTCGACCATGGCGGCTGCATTGCTGTCAAATAGGAAATTCGCCAAAATATTTAGAAGTCATTTTAAATTTACTAAACCATTTTCTAACAAATCTGTAATCCTCAACAAACCGCAGTTTAGTATAACGTGCAAACAATGTGCTGCAGTGAGCCATGCCCGTGTAAATATCCTTCCTTATTTCATTCTAAACATTTAAAAAAAATGTTATTTTCTTGAATTATATTCACGTATTTCCCTAATTTGTACTGTTTTATATTTCCAGTTATATTCATCGAACCCCCCAAGCAATGCAGGTGGACAGGATACAGCAAAAAATGTTTTGGCGGCAGTTTTGGCTAATAAGCCAAAAACTGGGAAAATTCCAGTTGGTGAGTGACTATGAAGGTCTATATCATTATAACTTACTGAACATTATTGAAGAAGGTACTACTTTTAACCAGAAATTATCAATCCCGCGCAAAATAGGTTGCGTAATGTAACACATAATAAACTTGACCTTGTGAGGTTTTGTGAATCTGTTTGCATCAAATATGTAAATAGTAAATACATAATTCATCCACATAAAAACACAAATAGTAAAAAAAAGTTATCTTAATAATCTGTATACCTACTTCAGTATGTAATGTAGAAATCTATCAAAATATGGATGTGATTTCAATACAGACTCTTAGTCCATCAAAAATATCTTCGCCAGTAATCAAGTTATATGTTGGAATCTAAAAATCTAATCAAAACAAGGTAGTTTCAAGCATTGCCACTAAACAGCAAATATATTGCTTGATTTAAATACACAGTTTATCAAAATCTGTCAAAGGGACTTTTTTATTGAACTTGAATCAATTAATTAATGCCTGGAAGAAATCGCTGGCAGCGATAAGGCCGCCTGTTGTATTTACTGTCCATGTTTTGTGATTCTGTTGAGTGTACAATAAAGAGTATTATTATTATTAATGTTTTATCACAACTAAAAAACCTGAAGAAAAAAACCTAAGAACATACTATTATCATAACTATGTTGTTTATTAATCCTTCAAGGACCGTACGGCCACCGGCGGCAAGACACAATTGAATTTCAATTGTCATATTTTTCTCGTGTCTGGAGGTATTAATCAGTAGGATCAAAGTAACCATAGACAGCAGATTCAAAAGACTTAAAAAACAACAGAATTATAGTAGGTTCCATACATTCATTTATTAAAAAATGATGATAATTGAAGATAGGTGAAGGGTAGGACAAAGTGGAACAGCTATGGAACATATCTTGAAAACCCCTAGGCTGGATGTATGCGACCCAATGCGTACGCGCAATAAATATTTGTTGCTTGACACACAATTGTTTGGTTGACTGACTCCACTAGTGGAAAAATTTCTCCTCCACTTGTGGCAACTTGAACATTCTTTAGGTTCTCAAGATCATTATTTTTAAAAAGTTTCACTTTGGCCTTTTTTTTCTTCAATACATATTTTGCCATGATTCAGCTGTTACCTTATCTACCCTTTCTGATCTTTGTTAGTTTGTTAGATATCCAATAACGGTATAATCAGATGGAACAAAGTACAATTCAGTGCTTGAAATGCAATATTAATTTGATGACTGATGAATCATGGGGCATGGTAAAGGACATAATAAATCAGAATCATGAATAAAATATAAAAAAGTTAAATTACATAAACACTTAATAATATACTAATCCTTTATTTCTCTTCAAGTTTTTTTTGCAATGTAAATAATGTCGAAGTTTTGTACATAATAATACTCATACTTGTTGCCAAATAGATTCCTATATGTTGTAGGGCGAGTGCGTGAGAATATCCTAAATTTTTGTAATTTTGCAGGAAAGTTTAGTCAAAAATGAAAGACTGGACGAGAATCTAGTATTGAGCTCTCTGTATTAATACGTTCCATGTTTCACCAGTCATCTTGTATAATAATATGATAAAGCTTGTTATGTCAATCCCATTATTCTCATATAAGTCATAATTTTTTTATCACAATTATATTATTACTATCTAATGCTTCGTGGCATTGTCTTTGTGTTGTGCATGTACCTTTTTCTCAACATTATCCGATATTCAACTGCAATGTTCATATTATAGTTTTGTCTTTAATTTTGTTCATATTCAAATAGGGTTCGAAGTTATGATGATAATAATTATTTTTTGATGATTATTATTTCTATGCTGATTATTAAATCAGCATGGAAATAATATGTGTTTGGATATTTTATTATTATCAAGATGTTTGTCAATGATAATCTTCACTTCGAACCCTGGCAGATAATACCTATTGATATTTTAATATCAACACTGTTGTTTTGTAAAAAATGAAATTGTAAACTAAATTTTATAATTGTAGATTGAATGAGTTGTGAGTTTTAGAAATAGTTAATTTTTTGTTTTGCTTGTTAGTAGTCTCCACTATTGCACATGAAATGTACATTGTAAATATTTGTTTATTTGTAGCAATCATAGAGCAACACCGGAGGGGAGTAGCCATATGCAGGCTTTCCCCTCTGTCAAAGTACAAGCCAAATGGGCCTATACCTGTCGCCTAGATGTTTAAATGTGTGCGTGAAATTGTTTCTGTATTTTGTTAAAGTCAAGGTGTGAGTTTCGTAGTAATAGAGGATTTTTGTAGTGTGCGTATGTGTCGCACGCATTTCTCCCCGCAAATAATGACAGACTGTTTTGTATCGGTAATAAACGCTATGGCTACTCCCCTCCAGTCCGCCGCGACCGGTGGCCCGTGTGGCTCTATGGTAGCAAATGTTAGGTGTAAAATGTATTCAAAATCAGGTCAGCTAAATATTTGGTTGTCTATATGAGTTTAATCCTTTTTTGCTTGTCGTGTTAAGTGGGAGTCATGCAAATAGTTCACATTGATGGTACAAATATACTGCATAGCTATAGATTAAAAAAAAACAACTTAATTCAGATAATTATGTGTTCTCTTCCCGAGGCCATAATTGTGTGGCTTTTCTGCCAGAAGATGGTAATATTTGTACAGTAACCCTAAATTATTACCATTTAAATATATTATGTAATGTGGTGCTACACCCAGGTGACTTTAGCTCTGCCACTAAAGATCTACCACTGAAAAGAAAATATATGGTGTTGAGAAAATCAAAACTGAGTTCTTTCTCAAGTTATTTTTTTAACGTAACTTCACGCTTGTAATCTCCGAAGAGGTAGCAGAGGTAAATGCATGCATTCAAGCATACATGCAAACACCCACGATTCGCCGGTTACGTTTTGGCCCATGTAACAGGTGGCGAGCCTGTTGACATCTCCGGGCACGTTACCAAACTTCGACGTACTGGGAAACTCCCAGAAAATGGAAAAATCCCAATAGAACCAGAGATAAAGAACTTAACACCCTTATCTCTGATAACCCCCTACAAGGGAATCGAACCCAGGACCCCAGCGTAGTAGTAGTGACCTGCTATAGGTCGCGCCAGGTAAAAAGAACGCTGGCGGTCAAGCTGCGCAGTAGACGATTTATCGATCTATTTGGTGGTATGAGGTGCGGCGTTTTCAATCTGCCTACCAATACACGAAATCGCAAGCGAAAGCTAGATCAAAAATAAACCAATAGGGCTAGTACTTTCGTGCGCGAGTGTACCGATGCGCGAACACATCCCTTCTACTTTCTTCCAGCGTTCTTTTTACGTGGCGCGACTTATACCACTAGGCTACCGAGGCAGTTTAATTTTTTATGTTATGAAAATGGCAAATAAGCGTGCAATTTATGTTGATTACTGTATCCTGAAATATCTTCATAAAAACCTAACATGTTAGTCTCTCTGTCGGGGTCAGTGTTGCCAACCCAATCAACATAATGATCGTACGGGTTGGTAATAGGTACTAGTCGGTAGTTACGTATCCGCTTTACTGGAACACGAAATCGCTGAACGCTACCATTTAGCACAAAGTGGACAAGCCAATCCGGTGCCCTTGAGCTGCTTCATCACTGAAGATCTACTGCCAGTAAACAAAAAAAAAACATTTATTTGGTTGACCGTCCATCACCATATTTAATCACATATGTTTCTTCACTCATTCATAATTTATGTTTTTAATTACCGTTTCTTTTGTTATTAATACTTGGTTGACGCAGCTCTCTCCTGCATCCATCCCCCGCTTGCACCTTCCCTTCTAACCTTGCCTCCTACAATCGTCCTGATGAATTATCCCGTCCCTAGGTATCCAAAAGAGAGACTGCTTTCATCCAGGTGCCTCTGTTTTGTCCCGTGAAGATATAAACCTGGGTGATGCGAAGCCAGTCTCTGGGTCGGACATGGTTAGGGGCATGCTGGAATATGTTTGGCCTAAGGTAAGATTTTTCTTTTATATCAGTCATCATCATCATTTCAGCCAAAAGACGTCCAGTGCTGAACAAAAGCCTCCCCCAAAAATTGCCACAATGAACGGTCTTGGGCCGCCCTCATCCATCGATTTCCCGCGACTTTAACCAGATCGTCGATCGTCGATCGTCGATGCCTACGCTTCGTTTTCCGGTACGGTGTCGACACTCAAGAACTGTTCTGCCCCAACGGCCGTCAATTCTTCGAGCTATGTGCACATATGTGCCCTGCCCACTGTCACTCAAGGCTCGCTATTGGGTGAGCTATGTAGGTAACTTTGGTTCTCATGCGAATCGCTTCATTTTTGATTCGATCTCGCAGAGAAACTCCAAGTATAGCTCTCTCCATTGCTGCATTAGCGTGACCATGAGCCTTCTTATGATGCCCATAGTGAGCGACCACGTTTCTCTCCCATATGTCACTGGCAACACACTGGACAAAGACCTTTTACGGTTTCTTAAAGTATGCAACAAGAACTCTCAATATAAATGAAGTGTATATAACTATAAAGATAAAATAGACTTTTGTAGTCTTATTAATAGTACCGATCTTGATTTCAGCTAAACGACGTCCGGTGCTAGACAAAAGCCTCCTCAAGCATGCCCTATTATTAAGGGGACAATTATGAAATAATCCCCACGCTTTGGCCTGACACACCTCCCATGCGGGTTAGCGGTCGCAGATGGCAATGTTTTAGAACGGGACGCTGCTGCCCGGTTGCATTTACGGTACCTCATATAGGCAAGTAAGTAATAAGAGTCTGGTACCGGTGCCTCGGAGAGCACGTTAAGCCGTCGGTCCTGCGCCCGATCTCTCTCCAGTCGTGTCGGATTGCCGTCCCATCGGACTATGAGAGTGAGAGAATAGAGAGTGCACCTGTGTTTGCGCATGCACCTGTGCACTATTATATCTCCCGCGCAGTTGGCTAGTCTCCGTTGAGATTGGCCGCCGTGACCGAAATTCGGTCTGGAGGACATTATTGGGTACCTCTCATTAGAATGGTTTGACCGTCATTTTTCGAGTCGATTTTTTTTCCTCTGAAATCTTTACATTGCATGTGTGCACTGAGAAAATAAAATTTTAACAACAACAATTAATCTATCTCGCACAGGACAACCAAATGATAAGAAACCGCGTAATGCTGTCCCTCTCGCTCCTGTTCGGTGCGAAAGTGATGAACGTGTCGGTGCCGTTCCTATTCAAGTACGCGGTGGATGAGGTCAACAGCAGTATGGCGACGCCGGCGGGCGACGCTCTTTTGGGAATGGCCACGGTGCCGCAGGCTTTGGGCACTACAGCCTTTAGTTTGTTGCTGGGATGTAAGTAGTCTTTACCCATGCAATAAAGGTACAGCCTGGCCATTTTTCGCTTATCCAAAAACAATAAAAAATAGGCGCTATTTAAATTGCGCACGTGGTCAAGCATTTATCTGATTATATCCATCTATTGATTGCAAGTGAAAATACTGCAGGCTATATAAGAGATTCATTGCAATTTTTTGTAAACTATGAAGTTTTGACTCTGCTTGAGATTATACCTTTAATCCAATTAACCATTCAATTCCTTCAGTTGTTAATATGTCGACTTGTGTTGCTAATTCCATAGCCCGATATTTGGTTTTACTCTGTCGGAGGGTGGGTCAAGAGTCTTAGATATCGGCGTGCGTGTATGAAGTGTATGTTGAATGTAGAACAAGCACCGGAGGTGTGTCAGGCCCCGGAGATCACTATTCTAAAGCGTTCTATTCCCAGATGGCATAGCGCGTGCCACAGCGGCGGGTTTCAACGAGCTCCGCAACGCGGTGTTCGCTAAAGTCGCCCAACACTCGATAAGGCGGCTCGCTTGCAACGTGTTCACGCATCTTCACAACCTGGACCTGAGCTTCCACCTGGGTCGACAGACTGGCGCTTTATCCAAGGTAACGTATTTTGGTACTTCTTCGTGGTTGCCAATATTGAAGGAACTGCGTCAGTGCCAGATTAGGCATATAGCAGGAGGCAGCAAATGCTACGGGCCCCGCGCTTTGGGGGGCCTCGCGCCTGTGCCCAAAAAATAACCACAAATATGTAAAATATATATTATACGCGCGCATGGCCCGGCGGCTGGTGTAGATCGGAAGCGATCTACTCGGTTAAGCGATACGAGCGCGGGCGGGTGTGTGATGTGTGACCGCTAGTGGCAAATTAAAATGCGCGTTTCCGTGCTTCGGAGGGCACGTTAAGCCGTCGGTCCCGGTTGCTATCGATAGATAGCAGTCGTTAAACCTTGTCGGGAGGCCTTATAGGTGGTTTGAAAACATCCGACAGCGGGTTGGCCACTAACCCTTGTCTCCACCAACCCGCATTGGAGCAGCGTGGTGAAGTAAGCTCTAGGCTTACCCCCAAAAAAGGGGAGAGACTCGTGCCCAGCAGTGGGACGTATAATGGGTTGCCATTATTATTTATTTATTTATTATTATATACCTTACCTATAGCCACCTTAGCTATTCTCAAAGTGAGCGTGGGCCACATTGTAATTATATAGGTATATTATTATGTTGCAAGTTGGCAATTCCACAATACTGACGGGGAATCTCCTAATATTGTTTTCGATTCCTTTTCGTAAATGTTCTGTTTTATTTACATCCTAAATGTCAGAAGGCAATGTAACTCTAGGGCCCCATGGTCACATTTGCTACGGACTCCGCACTGGCTTTATCCGGCACTGAACTGCGTCAGAGAATATGTAATAATACTACGTATAGAATGGACACTTCGACGTCCCGCCCGATTTGCCCGCATCACTCAACCCCTTCCCCTCTTATGGGCGACGGTTGGTATTTTGTACGTGCTACGCACACAGGTGCGCGTGTAAATGCGTCACTGATTGATGTCTGGGTAATAGAAACCAAATTAAGCGTTTGTATGGAATTTTGGCGGAGTGTCCGCGGTGTGACTGCGTGTTCATTGGTGGAGGATAGAAATGAGAAATCCTTATGGTAAATATTATCCTTATGGTTGGTGGAATCCTTGGTGGTCCTCATTGATTGAAATAAAACTAGTTTTCGGATTTATCTCAAGTATATTAAACTAAAACGATTATTTAAAATCGAACCCGAAGTTTCGGTCGCTTTTTAGCTTCCGTAGTCTCGGGCAGTCTGCCTGAATCATTTTAATTTAATATACGCGAGATAAATCCGAAAACTAGTTTTATTTCAATCAATGAGGACCACCAAGGATTCCACCAACCATAAGGATAATATTTACCATTATATTTATATAATGGTAAATATTAAGTCAAACTTTGATTCAAATTGTATGCGTTTCAACCCTGACAACAACAACTGACAGCTTATATCAGTCGAAGGTGAAAGCTGCGCGTATGTGCATAGTATGATTTGATTGTTGAGAGAGATGCTGCATTTCACACGCGTACCGTTCGCCTCACCGTCACCACGCACGGTATGTGTGTGTGAAATGCAGAAAGACTTCATTGGCGACTTGTTAATAATAATAAATAATAATGGCAACCCATTATACGTCCCACTGCTGGGCACGAGTCTCTCCCTTTTTTTGGGGGGAGGCCTGGAGCTTACTCCACCACGCTGCTCCAATGGGTTAGTGGCCAACCCACTGTCGGATGTTTTTCAAACCGCCCATAAGGCCTCCGACAAGGTTTAACGACTGCTATCCATCGATAGCAACCGGGCACGGAAACGCGCATTTAATTTGCCACTAGCGGTCACCCATCACACTACCCGACCGCGCCCGTAGTGCTTAACCGAGCAGATCGCTTACGATCTACACCAGCCGCTGGGCCATGCGCGCTTCTTTTGTTGGAGGGTTGTTAAATAAAATAAAAAATATTTTTAAACTTTTTATGAAAATAAAGTAGTGATTTCATTCTTATTGTTTACGTTGATTGACTTGAAGGTTGATATAGATGGACATCTTCTACTATTATTGAACCATTCCGGCTACACCTTGTATATACCTATTTCTTGCAGACAATAGATCGTGGTTCCCGCGCTATCAACTTCGTGCTCACGGCGATGGTGTTCAACGTGGTGCCGACTATATTCGAACTGGCCCTCGTTTCCAGCATCTTGGGTCTGAAGGGAGGCATTGCTTTTGCTGGTACGTATATTGTAAAAATGGAACTAGTTTAAAAATAAAAATAGTTTAGCGACATTAAAAACTTTTTACTGGTGGTAGAGTTCTAGGTACGGTGCGAAAGAGATAACGCTATACAGACCCGAAATAAGCCGAAGTCTCCTTCCTAGGCTCGATGTGCAATATTTATTGTTGAGCACTGTCGAATAGGTTGACCGTCATTATTCGGTTGACTGATTTATATATTTATATTCGATAGCGTCAGAATTGTATTCTTCTAGTTGGCGGTGGGGTCGCCTCGTCCCAACGCCTCCAAGACTTGGATAATATCCGAAAATATCAACAATTTCATACCTTTTTTTTACTGATGGTAGAGCTCCAGTGACGGAGCTCGCGGGCGTAGGCACCACCGCATTACCTAATATACTTGCCGCTAAATGGTAGTGTTCAGCACTATCGTGTTCCGGTCAGGTGGTAATGTACGGCCCTGTAATTTCCGGCACAGAAGCATTACACCTAAGGCCTCAGGAGTGGTAACGCATTTGCATTATGACCTTGGTCTTCATGCAAGTGTCTATAGACTGCAGTCATCACTTAACATCAATGTGAACTGCATGCTTGTTTACCACTTCCATTACATAAAAAAAAGCAATGCGAAATGTACCGAAGTTTATGTGTAGACATCACGCTCCTGACACACCTCCCGTGCTTTTACATTCTTCATTAAATTCGCACATGCATGCCGATGCCTAAGTGTGAGATTCACACACCGCATTACGACTTTACTTCCAGCAAAGTACGCTTAGAACTGTCAAAACTCATAATTTACTGACAGTTCTATCCATACTTTGCTCAAACTAATTTCGTAGTGCGGTCTGTGAATCCCACCACAAGACTGGACCTACCCTCAGACAATACTCGACCTATTTGGTCAAAGTCGGTCAGTCATGGTCTTCCTGGACCTCTGCAACCATCCACATTCGCATTGTATATCTGTTTAGTCATTCGTTCATTCTGTATCTTTATGTCTCATTCGCAAGTCGCTTTCGTGTGATATGATACAAAGTAGTGTATTGACACCTAGTCGCGATCCCTACTAACTTGCTAAACTTGCACTTATTTAAGAAAATTAATGACATACATACTTATAATACCAGAAATAAAAATAAATTTAGTTTCTTAACATGTTTACTGGTGGTAGAACTTCAGTGACGGAGCTCGCGGGCGTAGGCACCACCGCAGTACCTAATATACTTGCCGCTAAATGGTAGTGTTCAGCACTATCGTGTTCCGGTCGGGTGGTAATGTACGGCCCCGTAATTTCAGGCACAGAGGCCATAACACCTTAGGCCTCAGGAGTGGCAGCGCATCTGCATTTTGACCTCTGGTCATTGTGTGGGTGTCTATAGGCTGCAGTCATCACTTAACATCAATGTGAACTGCATGCTTGTTTGCCACTTTTATTAAATAAAAAAAAACTTGTATACAGTTTTATAACAAAGTTTCGTCCAACATTCTTGAACTTACAGATAATAAATTCAAGTCATGTATTAAACGCACACTATAGACTTGATGACTATCTAAAGGATAGAGATGCTTGGACAAATGCTGGTCAAGCTCCACAAGACTTTAAACAATAATTAAGTGAAATGAATTTGCATTGTACTAGATATTGTAAAACATAGGTTATTAAGTCATATTGTGAAAAAACATGTAAGGAACATATTTTGAAAAGACCCTACTGAGTTTTCTTTTGTATTGGCAGGTTTTTTCTCAGTAATGTGGGCTTTGGAATTCTGCCAGTGAATGACAAAGAATGTCCCATATTCTTTTATTTAGTCTTATATTGCCAAATGTAAAAGAGAGTATGAAACATTCTGTTGATACCTATTTTTATTATTAAGTATTTTTGGACCTATATCTATCTTATTTTTGTTTACTTTGACATATTAATCAACGTATCAGTTGTTATTCGCTTTTATTTTATATTTGTAACTAGCTGTGCCCGTGACTTCATCCCCGTGAGAATTTATGATTGTTCAGTACCTACCCGGACGAAGTCGTGGGCGAAGCAAAAGTAGCTTAGATACGCTTTATTACATTAGCTATCTGCCAGTGAAAGTCCCGTCAAAATCGGTCCAGCCGTTCCCGAAATTAGCCGGAACAAACAGACAGACAAAAAAAATAAATTGTTTTGGTATATGTACCGTATATACATACATATGCATTAAGTAAAAAGCGGTTATTTTTATATTACAAACAGACGCTCCAATTTTATTTATTTGTATAAATTTGACCTATCAAGCAAATTCTATTATTTCCAAGTGATTAAATAAATTTTTGATTTTTTTTTTACTTCAGGCGTGGCGTTCAGCTGCGTGGGTGTGTACGCGGCCTACACGCTGGCGGTGACGCAGTGGCGCACCAAGTTCCGCGTGCACATGAACCGCGCCGAGAACGACGCCGGGAACAAGGCCATCGATTCGCTCATCAACTATGAGACCGTTAAGGTGAGGCGGAATTTTGGAGTGAAAACACGATTTCAAATCACGACGCTAAAGAAGCATCGTGATTTGAAAGAAGAAAACCGGTCGAGTGCGTGTCGGGCCACGCGCAGTGTACGGTTCCGTAGTATTAAGGTTTGATTGATGCGATGAAAAAAAAAAAATTTTCTAGCGAGTTTTCAAAAATTTCGAGTATTACATTTGGTCGACTGTTACTCGCAAACTAGTAAAGCCAACTTAAGTGTGATAGTTTTACTTTTAATTTCTGATTTCTAACTATAAAGTACTAGTTTTTGCCCGCTACTTTGTCCGCGTGTACTTTTAATTATTGCAAATGTTAACCTCTATATGTTATTCCAATGTATAAACCTATATTACTGTAAAGTTTTATCTAAATCCGCTTAATAGTGTTTTCGTGAAAGAGTAACAAACATCCATCCGTATTTAAAATATTAGCAGGATTACAAAATCTGTATTTCTAAAACAATCAAAATAGCGTAATCAGAAATGGTAAGATTTGTTTTTAAAGTTCAATCTTTGCTTGAAAAAGCCTTCTAATAATGAATCTCCGACCGAAACCTTAAAATTATACTCAATATATATAAATGCAACCCGTTTTTCTTGGTCACGGCATCACGCGTGAATGGCTGGACCGATTTGGCTAATATGGAAGTCCAGGGAATGTTTCAAAGGTAAGAAAATATGAAGAAATTGAAGGGAAATAGTAAAAACCACCATTTCATTTTCCCATACAAATAGTCCGTATTTATCAAACCTTTGACACATGTCATATTTTCACTCTGAGGCAATACGAAGTTTGCCGAGTCAGCTAGTACTCAATGTTAGCCGCCAACACATACAATCACACTTACACACACATACCACTTGACAGGCCCCACTCACCCGCATCCTACTGGGCGGGTTCGAGCCCCGTCCACTACCGGGTACAAGCCCTGGTCGAGGAACGGACTTGCCGATCGGGTCCGCCCGGCTTAGGCCAAAGAGACGGCGGACGTGTGGCCCCTCACAATAGAGAAAGTAAATATATTTAATTCTATTAATCAAGACCATTTGTGAGCGGCACGCGAGGGAATAACTTATAGGGAGGAAAAAAAAAAAGTTTGTATATATATGGCCTCCCTCAGTGAGTTTTCCCGCGTGCCACAATCCCCCATTTAGGACCACGCCCCCGACGCTTCGGGGGCAGGACCGGGGTACGAGGATTCGCCTCAATCCCCGAACCATCCCCCCCCCCCTCTGTTTCACTTCCCGCGCGGAGGGAGGGATGATGAAGATTCGTTTCGTTATGTTAGCTTTGAAAATTGAATAAATACATCGTTATTTAAATCTATTCAAGGGATGTTATGGATACGGATATAGGAATGATTATTATACCGGATACGGATATGAAATTATTTCGGCTTATCCGTTAGTTTCGGATAATTTCGGTTACGGATATTCGATTTTTAAGAAATTTCGAGAATGTAATTTTTAATTTAAGGAACTGAAATACAAATTTCGAGAATGTTAAATTGCTCACAAGTGAGGTTACGTATACACAAGCCGCGCGCTTGTGTGACGCTTCTATCCGATACTATCCGAATTTTTTACTTCGATGTCGGTTACAGATAATTTTTTTATCGGATATCAGATAGTTTCGGTTACGGTTACTGAGCTCCCTAACATCCCTTATCTATTCATATCTCTTTGCAGTACTTCAACAACGAGAAATACGAGCTGGAGAAATACGACGCGAGTCTCAAGAAGTACGAAGACGCCTCTCTGAAGACCGCGTCTAGTCTCGCGCTCCTCAACTTCGGGCAACACGCCATATTCAGCGGTGGCCTAAGTCTTATTATGATTATGGCTGCTAACGAAATCATTAAAGGTGAGTTTTTTAAGGTTTCGTAAGTGAGAAACCCTTATAGTTTCGCCATGTCCGTCTGTTCGTATGTTCGCAGCTTAGTTGCAGCAGACTAAATTCTCGATTTGCCGTCCATAATATACGTCACGCTAGAATAAGCCTTTTCTGACCCTTTCCTGACCCTTTCCCCTATTGTCACACTATCGGTGATACCCCTAAAATATTAGGTTGGGGAAAAAGTTTCTTCGCATTTCTTAAGATAATTCAAAACATTTTTTATTATAGTTTGTTTAAATTTAACTAAAGTATGTATGTACCATTTTGTTCGATAACCTTTTGCCATCTTGTAGGTAGGGACATGATCCCATTGCTATAAAAATTTTGGGACTTCTCATCAAAATACCGCGACAAGTGGATTTGGCAGTCCTCTCGTGATGTTAACCTAACATTGCATAGAGAATTCTGAAGAGACCGAAACAAGGTGGAAATCTGAAGGTGCAAGGTCAGGACTATACGGCGGATGCATTAACACCTCCCAGCCAAACTCTCTTAATTTTTGCTGAGTGGCTATAGATGTGTGAGGTTTAACGTTATCATGATGAAACACCACACACCTTCTGTTGATCAATTCCGGCCGCTTTCTCTCAACTTCTTGCTTTAATCTCATCAGTTGTTCGCAGTAGAGTTCAGAATCGATAGTCCTGCCTGGTGGTAATAGCACATAATGAATAATGCCCTTCCAATCCCACCACACACACAACATCACCTTATTGCGAGTTAACCCGGGTTTCGCCACAGTCTGTGAAGCCTGACCGGAGTTTGACCACGACCTTTTTCGCACGTTCTTGTCGTACGTGATCCACTTTTCATCACCAGTTATCAGCTTCTTCGAAAATGATTCGGTTTCATTACGTCGTAATAAAGAATCACAAATGAGTACACGGTTCATTAGGTTTCTTTCAGTGAGCTCATGAGGTACCCAAATATCGAGCTTTTTTTTGTACCCAGCTTTTTTCAAATGCGCCAAAACTGTTTTGTGATCAATTCTCAGTTCTTCAGCTATGTCGTAACTACTGATATGTCGAACTTGCTCCACTTTTTCAAAAATGGCATCCATTTTGTCCGTATTAGGGCGACCAGAGCGAGGTGCATCTTTGACATTAAAATTTCCGGATTGAAAACGCTTAAACCAAATTTGTGCTACTCTCACAGACACTGCACTAGGTCCATAAACATCGCAATTTTTTTTCGCGGCTTGCGTTGCATTTTTACCTTTTTTGTAGTAAAATTTTAAAATGTATCGAATTTATTCATTAGATTCACTCATCTTGACAGTACGAAAAACAAATGAAAATCACACATTTGCCTAATTTGAATTTGGAATTATGTTCTTTAAAATTTTAACTTTCTATGATACCAAAACCAGCCAGATACAAATACTACAGCCAAAGAGATTTTATTACAAGTTCATACATACTATAATGCGAAAAGACTTTTTCCCCAACCTATTATTACGTCACATTTTTTTTTAAAAATCAGGAATAAGTAATAATAATAATAATGGCAACCCATTATACGTCCCACTGCTGGGCACGAGTCTCTCCCCCTTTTTTTTTTGGGGGGGGAGGCCCAATCGGGAATAGTCTAACGAAATATTAATTAAAAATATTTTAATGATATTTATATTACGTCACGTTTCCGTGGACTCCCCCGACCCTGTCACATTTTGTCACGCTCAGCGAGACCTCTCCCCCCTTTACAGTATGCGAACGTATTTGATGGACGGGACCTTAATAGATGAAGATATAAGAATCCATTAATGGTCTCCACAGGTAACATGTCGGTAGGCGACTTGGTGATGGTGAACGGGCTACTGTTCCAACTGTCCATTCCACTCGGATTCCTGGGCTCCGTGTACCGCGAGGTGCGCCAGGCCCTCATCGACATGCAGACCATGTTCACCCTTATGACCGTCCGCCCAAGAGTCCAGGTAGGTCGAAAATCCCGTGCATTGCATGATATTAGTCTTGTACAAATCATATTTGCGGATTTTCTCGCGTATACTACTCCCAAATCACAGAGAGAGATGTTGGGAGTAGTATACGCGATTTCTACAATGTATGAAGCTCGCGAAAACTTAATAAGATAAACAGATAAAATAAACACATTACAATTATAAAACTTACATAAAACTATTACAAATGTTCAAAGATACAAACAGAAGTCAAGAAAAGCAAACATATTCAAAAAACTGTTAAATTATACAAAACAAAGTAATATTAAACACAAACGAGCTTTAAGTGGCACAAGACTATTAATTATACTCTAAATTACACAAATATTACATAAAAAAGTCAAAATCTAAAAATAGAAGTTATACAATACTCTAACGCTATTGGTCACTTAAGCTCTATCTACGTTCCGATAACGTATACTATTGTGTACTATGCTATTGACGACTACACAACGCGATTGTTATAGGTTGTCTACGCGCTGAGAACGTACACTATTGAGGACTGTATGGCCGATCACTATCAAAACTGTTTTTTAATCACACACACTGTACACTGTACTTACGGCGTCGGGATGTGACGACCCCATCGCCCACTAGCACAAGAATTCCCTTCTGGTGGAGAGGAATTCTTCCGCTAGTGCAGTCAGTCCACCGAACAATGGCGGTCAAACCAGGGCGGTACAAGTACGTGGGATGGGCAGCAGCGTCCCGCGTAAAATTGCCGCCACTGCGATCGCCAACCCGCATGCCAAGCGTGGCGATTATGGCATTTTCCCTCCAAATGAGACACAACAAGAAAAAACGGCCCCTAGTCCCCGGCGGCTCCGCTATTCCTGACCATAGTGGTACCGGTCATGGTAACGGCGGGGCAGGGGGTGCGAAGAATCTCCGGCAGATGCCAGGGTACCACAAACAACGACAATTGGCCCTGGCAACATACAACATTCGGACACTGCGGACCGACGAGAAGGTAGCGGAACTAGAGGAAGAATTGAGCGGGTTACGATGGCACATTATAGGGTTATCTGAGGTCCGAAGACAGGGGGAGGACTCGATAACCCTCAAGTCTGGTAACCTGCTCTATTTCCGGGAGGGCGAACAACTGTCCCAGGGTGGTGTCGGTTTCATCGTCCACAAATCCCTCGTGAACAATGTTGTCAAGATCGAGAGTGTGTCGTCGAGAGTGGCGTACCTTATACTCAGAATAACCAAGCGGTATTCGTTGAAGGTCATACAGGTCTACGCCCCGACCTCAGCACACTCCGATGATGAGGTAGAAACTATGTATGAGGATATTTCCCGAGCCATACATAGTTCTAAAACCCACTACAACGTTGTCATGGGTGATTTCAACGCGAAATTGGGCGTTCGAGGCGACCACGAGCTGAAAGTGGGGCAATTTGGATATGGGCGACGAAACACCAGGGGCCAGACACTGGCTGACTTCATGGAGAAAGAGAGCCTCTATATGATGAACTCTTTCTTCGTCTTTCTTTCAAGAAGCGGGCGAAGTCTTTCTTCAAGAAGCGGGCTTGCCGGAAGTGGACCTGGATCAGTCCTGACGGTGCGACCAAAAATGAGATAGACTTCATTATGTCCACAAGGCGGCATATATTCAGTGATGTCTCTGTGATCAATTCGGTAAAAACCGGCAGCGATCACCGAATGGTAAGAGGCACACTGAATATAAATGTCAAGATCGAAAGATCCCGACTAATGAAGTCTACGCTCCGCCCAGCACCGGCCCAAATCCAAAACCCCGAGAGCTTTCAACTCGAGCTACAAAATCGCTTTGAATGCCTGAGTGAGTGCGTAGATGTGGACGATTATAATAACAGGTTCGTGGAAACTGTCCGGACGGCGGGGTCTAAGTTTTTCAAGACCCGCCCTTCAAACAAGACCAAAAAGATCTCCAGCCCAACTCTCAAGCTCATGGAAGAGAGGCGAGGTATGGTTCTGAAGTCCTCTGAAGATGCTTTAGTGTACAGACGGCTCAACAGACAGATCTCCAAGTCATTGACTCGCGACCTTCGGCACTTTAATACTAATAGTATTCAAGCAGCCATAGAGCGGAACCAGGGCTCTAAAGTGTTCGCCAAAGATCTGTCCTTAGGCCAAAGCCGTCTCACTAAGCTGAAGACAGAGGACGACAGAATCGTATCGTCGAAACCTGAGCTTGCAGAGGAGATCGAACGGTTTTACGGACAGTTATACACGACAGCACGACCACCTGTTAACAGTCCGGCAGCAGATCCTAGAGCCGGACTGACCCGACACTACACCGAAGATATCCCGGACGTCAGTCTAGACGAGATTAGTACGGCTCTCAAACAGCTCAAAACAACAGGGCGCCGGGTGATGACGGAATCACTGCTGAACTCCTGAAAGCAGGCGGAAGGCCAGTATTAGAAGCTCTTCAGTTGATGTTCAATTCCGTCATATCCGAGGGCAAAACGCCACAGGCGTGGCACAGAAGTGTGGTGGTACTGTTCTTTAAGAAAGGCGACAATACCCTTCTAAAAAACTATAGGCCCATCGCACTTCTAAGCCACAGGCAGGGCACATAGCTCGACGAACTGACGGCCGTTGGGGCAGAGCAGTTCTCGAGTGGCGACCACGTACCGGAAAGCGAAGCGTAGGCAGGCCTCCCACAAGATGGACCGACGACCTGGTGAAGGTCGCGGGCAATCGCTGGATGAGGGCGGCCCAGGACCGTTCGTTGTGGCATTCTTTGGGGGAGGCCTTTGTTCAGCAGTGGACGTATTTTGGCTGAAATGATGATGATGATGATGACTGTACACTATTAATGAGCGTCCTGCACACTAATTATTTTAAAGAAAAATGGAAAGAAAAATTTGACTTCAGGCGAGACTCGAACTCGCGGCCTACTGGGAATCTAGTCCAGCCGCTCTTCCAATTGAGCTACTGAAGTCCTGCCCGATTTGTCAAATCTTTTCTTCACATTTATTGCATTACTTTATGGTAGTAGCAGCGCCATCTATTACCAACTATGCTAGTTAGGCAACCGATATAATAGACTTTTCAGTTTATTGAATATCGTAAAGAAGTCGCTTTTACCCTTAATAATTGTTTTATATTATTTCGCATTAACACATGCTTGTGAAATATATTTTATTTTAAAGAACAAATCGGGCAGGACTTCAGTAGCTCAATTGGAAGAGCGGCTGGACTAGATTCCCAGTAGGCCGCGAGTTCGAGTCTCGCCTGAAGTCAAATTTTTCTTTCCATTTTTCTTTAAAATAAAATATATTTCACAAGCATGTGTTAATGCGAAATAATATAAAACAATCCCTTATTCGTTCACTTTTTTACCTCCAACCCCTATTTTTTATTGCGGTATCGAGGTCGTTAACTATCCATTTTTTTATACTGCTAAGGCGATACGAAATTCGTCGGGACAGCTAGTAAATTTCTGATTCTGATTCAGGAAAAAGACCAAGCGAAACCCCTCATAGTGGACGCGAATACGGCCACGATAGAGTTCCGCGACGTCAGTTTCAAGTACGTGAACGGGAAGCCGATATTCAACAACTTGAACTTCAGCATACCGGCCGGCAAGAAGATCGGCATCGTCGGTGGCTCCGGCAGTGGGTGAGTTTACTGTTTGTTAAATGGGTGACGGAGCTCCCGGCCGTAGGCACCACCGCATTACCTAATATTCTTCTTCTCCGTCGTTCACTCTTGGTAGAGCGGTCGTGATTATGGGTCTCTCAATGTTGACCGCAGCCTTCGCGATTGCTCTTCACCGGTCTCTGTGTGGCACTGCGGGTAAACTCTGTGATGGAGAAGCCAGTTGTGGTTTTAATGAGGTCAGTCCACCTGATTGGGGACCGACCCCGTGATCTTCTGCCTTCCACTCGTCCTTGTACTACTAGGCGATCCATAGAGTCGTGTTTACGGGTGACGTGACCAAAGAACTTGAGGACTCGTAGTTGGACAGTCGACGAGAGCCTTTGTTTTATTGTAAGTTCTTTAAGTATGGATGCGTTTGTTCTATGCGCAGTCCAACTTATCCTTAGAGGGCGTCGCCAGCACCACATCTCTAGGGCGTCAATCTTCCTCCTATCTTGCATACTAAGCGTCCACGTTTCAGCTCCATAGAGGAAGATTGGAAAGACTAGGCAATTCGTATCCGACGGTCTTTCCATATCTTAGTGAGCTTTTACTACAGCACTACCGTGTTCCGGTCAGGTGGCAATGTACGGTCCTGTAATTTCCGGCACAAAGGCATAACACCTCAGGCCTCAGGAGTGGTAACACATCTGCATTTTGACCTTGGTCATTGTGTGGGTGTCTATAGGCTGCAGTTATCACTTAACATCAATGTGAACTGGACGCTTGTTTGCCACTTCCATTACATAAAAAAAACTTGTTATTTTTTTTCTCCTAATTAATGATAGCTATGAAAGGCGTGTTTGTTTATGTATGACATTTGATTAAAACAATGTTTCATTTGTTAAATAGTTAGGTGTAGTCGACCTAGATTCGGATAGAGACTATGAAATCAATATTTTTTAAATACAAGTAACCTGCATAATATTTTATTATTTATCTTCAATGTAATTATTCGAATCAGTCAAATAATAAAGTGGCTTTCAAATTGATGGGCAGCGAGTCACAAGATATGCTTACTAGTCGAAATCAATATTTGCCTTTGATTCTAGCAAATCTACGATGGTGCGTCTGTTGTTCCGGTTCTACGAGCCGCAATCCGGTGAGATTCTTATCGCCGGACAGAACATCAAGGATTTAGACTTGACTACTTTGAGGAAAGCCATCGCTATCGTACCACAGGTATGTGACAGGGATGTTACGGATGTCACATCTGATATAGAATAAAAGAAAGAATAAGAAAAAAATGTTGATTCGGATAGGCCGTTCCACACTAATAATAACAGAGAATAAAAGAATATTTAATTTTGTGATGAAAAAAATAAACAAGTAGGAAAAATAATGCCCATACAATAAAACTCTTATAGATACTGAGTTTTCTTATGGCAGGTTTTTTCTCAGTAATGTGGGCTTTGGAACTCTGCCAGTGAATGACAAAGAATGCTCCATATTTTTTAATTTAGTCTTATCTTGCCGTTTGTAAAAATTGCGACTCAAGTCCTTTATTTCTTCATCAGGATTGCGTGTTATTCCACGACACGATATTCCACAACGTGCACTACGGAGACCTGTCTCGCTCGCCTGAAGATGTGTACCGCGCCAGCAAGATGGCCGAATTACACAACTCTGTTGTCACGTGGCCTAAGGTATATCCAACTTATTTTATTTAAAGAAAATTCACAAGCATGTGTTAATGCGAAATAATATAAAACAATTATATCCAACTTTACATTAATTGGTATTAGTGGTCCTTGGAATCGGATGTAAACCTGCGGTCTATGGATAATCAAAACCCCGCATTATTTTGTGTGTGACGACCGCTTGAACCGAGGTCTACGGGTTCGATATCCATTACAAGAATCGTGTCATCGTCGAAAACAATAATCTTACCACCGATATCATTTAGAGATATTTGACATAGTTCGTTAATAAATACTAAAAACATGGACGGCCCCAAGAGGCTGCCTTGTGGCACACCGTAGGTAACCGGCAAATCATCGCTTTGAATTATTAGCGATGCCATTTTGAATTTAAAAAAATATTTATTTATTTTATCAGTTAACCATAGGATAGTGAAGAGAATTATCAAAAAGGTGCAGAGGAAAAACTGAAAGTTAGATATAAAAACTAAAAGCAAAATTAAAATAAAGAGATAAATATATATATATATATATATATATATATATATATATATATATATATATATATGTATCTTCACGCCAGGTCCCTAACGGGGTAGGCAGAGAGTGTAGAGCGCCAGACATCCCGGTTCTGACAAACCTCTCGTGCCTCGTCTACCTTCATCATTCTCTTCATACATGCACGCGAGATAATAAATATATGTAATATATAACTAACATGCACGCGAGATAATAAATATATGTAATATATAACTAATAAATATAAATGGATATATACAATTATGAATTAAAATTTCCAATGAATATACACACATAAATATATATATATGTATTTAATTATTATTTAGATAAACAAAAATACAAATACCTACTCAATAATAAGATTAAAATATGTACATGAAGTGCGCATGGCTCAGCGGCTGGTGTAGATCATAAGCGATCTACTCAGTTAGGCACTACGGGCGCGGTCGGGTAGAGTGATGGGTGACCGCTAGTGGCAAATTAAATGCGCGTTTCCGTGCTTCGGAGGGCACGTTAAGCTGTCGGTCCCGGTTGCTATCGATAGATAGCAGTCGTTAAACCTTGTCGGAGGCCTTATGGGCGGTTTGAAAACATCCGACAGCGGGTTGGCTACTAACCTATCCATCTTCACCGATCCGCATTGGAGCAGCGTGGTGGAGTAAGGCCTTCAGGCCTCCAGGCCTTCCCCCAAAAAGGGAAGAGCAGAGCTCGTGCCCAGCAGTGGGACGTATAATGGGTTGCCATTATTATTATAACATGTGCAGAATCACTATACACATGTGCTCCCATTATAAATTCAAATCTAATCAATTTTCACAAATTTTCAAGTGTTTTACCATATAATTAATTGAATTGTTGGCTTGGGCACATAGTGAGAGGATAAATTAGGCTTTAATGTCCTAGAATTTTTTTTTTTGCACTTACTTGCCGGCGACCTTTGATAGTATTTTACGTCACTTCACTTAGCGGTACTTAAATCACTGCACTAAAACAATTCAACCCAGGAAGATGGCTTCCATTGCGAATGTAGCTGAGTTCCAGAGGACGGCAATGGCAGCTCTCAATCAGAGGATGGCAGAGTTCGAAGCCCACCTAAAAGCGTCGTCACCAGGTACTGACTTATCTTCACTAACTAAGGACTTCACTAGCTTCAAGGACCATGTTTGGTCAGTCCTGAATTCACTGCAACAGCAAATAGCCGAAGTGAGCAAGCAACTTGACTCCATCGAGACTCATCACCGTAGAAAGTTCCTGTTGCTTGGTGGAGTCCCTGAAATCTCCAGTGAAGACACTACTCAGACAGTGCTTACAATTCTTCATTCCAACCTTGGTCTCACAAACTTGGATAAAAGCTCTATAGCTGTCTGTCATCGCTTAGGCATCAACAGTGAAGGGAGGACACGGCCAATTCTCTTCAAATTTACAAATGTAGAAATGAAGGCCACGGTATGGGGTAAGAAAACCAAGTTGAAAGGTACCAAATTAGTACTTTCCGAATTTCTGACCCACCAAAGACAAGTCTCATTTGCATTGGCTCGCAGACTCTTTGGAATTTCAAATGTTTGGACCATGAATGGGAACATCAATATAAAGTTGCCTAACGGCAAACGCCATAGACTGGTGGGCTATGATGATCTCATCGCTCTGGCCGCGTCTCATGGCAAATCCCCAGCCCATCTTTTGGAGGCCCCAGATAAAATGAGTTCCGTGAATAAAGCCTCCCAAGCTGAAGTGCCAACAAGATCGAGGCGGGATAAAAAGAAATAACCAATCTCGATGATAATTTCTTGCTATTGTCTTCCAGTGTAGTTTATTTAGTTCCTTTCTAATGTGCAGTTTGTGTCCGTATTCATTAGCTCCGTATTGTCTTGAATGTCCTGTATCCGTTTCACATAAATTTCTTCCACCGCCACTTGTACTTTTTTAAAATACGTGTTCGACTTGTTTGTTTTGTTTACAAATTGATTAGTAGGTAGATTTGTAATTTCTAACCACTTTGTCCAACTTTTCTATCTTTTAATTTGTACTATAATGTATTTTCGTTCGTTCATGTTTACTTTGCGTGCGTTTGGTATTGTCAAACTTTCTGTCAAGTGACATCTGCCGTCACCTGTCATGTCAGATTAAATAGTCGTTTCTCATAGTCAATGGATCGGATACCTGTACATCACTGATCTGGAAGATGATTGTTTGTTTATTGACAAGTTATTGTGTGTTTTCTTACTGATTGTTAGCCGTCGACCGGCAGGTTATGCAAATCAATTTATTACTAAATCTTCTTTTTTTTTTTAATCTTTATTTAGTTTATATTTTTTAACTATATATATATATATTTTTTTTTATTACCATTTATTTTTATATATTTTTGGTACAATGTCTGATGATGATGATGATAGCTTTTATTCTGCGCTTGATAGTTCTTCCATGTCCTGTTCTTCCCTTGATAGTTCTTTTACCCTAAGTCATCAACTGAACGCAGAATTTTCTCGCAACTCTAATTGCCTAAATATCTGTCATATAAATGCTCAAAGCATACCTCAGCATCACTCGGAGCTTTTAAATATATTTTGTGACTCTATGGTTCATGTCATCCTTGTTTCAGAAAGTTGGCTCAAACCTGAACTTCCTTCTACCACTTTTAGTCTTCCTGACTTCGTCCTTATTCGGAACGATCGCATAGGTAAAAGAGCCGGGGGTGTGGCTATTTATTTACGTAGCAACATTCCCTTTCAGATTCTCACTTCTTCCCCGTCTCTCTATTCGGCTGCTCCTGAATATCTCTGTATTGAACTGAAAGTCAAAGGTGTCAAAGCTGTTCTCGGAGTTGTCTATTGTCCTCCTCTTATAGACTATTTTTCTTCTTTAGAGAGTCTTTTTATGTCCCTTTCCTCGGAATACAACCACATCGTACTCATGGGCGACTTCAATACAGATATGTTGAAATCTACCACCAGGTCTAGAATGCTCTCATCAATACTGGAGTCGTCAAACCTGGCTATGCAGAATCTTTATCCCACACATCATAACATTGGGTCTGACGACTCCTGGCTTGATCTTATACTGTCTGCTTCTCCTGACAAAATTATTAACTCTGGTCAACTTGCGGTACCAGGTCTTTCAAGACATGACCTGCTGTTTATTTCTTATAAGATTAAGGCGCCTAAGATAAAGCCACCATTAGTTTGGATGCGCAACTTCTCTAAGATCGATTTTGAAAAGCTAAAACAGGATGCTTTAATGTTAGATTGGTGTCAAGTTGAAGCGGCAGAGACGGTAGATGAGAAAGTTTTATTTCTAAATAACTCAATTTTGAAGCTGTTTGATTCTCATGCTCCTCTTCACGCAGTTCGTGTTAAGCATCCTCCTGCCCCCTGGATTACTAGGGGAGTGCGGATGGCGATGTCTCGAAGAGACAAGGCTTTTCGAACCTATAGAAGGGATCGCTGCGTGGAGAAGTGGGACCTTTACAAGCGCGCTAGAAATCGCTGTAATCAAATGGTAAGAGCAGCAAAACGCCGCTATATTCATGATAATGTAAAAAATTGCTCTTCGGCAGATGTTTGGAAGTTCCTAAAATCTATAGGTTTCTCAAAATCCCCTTTAAATATGGCTTCTTTGAATTTTTCCATTAATGATCTTAATCATCATTTCGCTAAAGTGTTGCCTTTCGATCATAACATCAAGCTTGATACTCTTAATTACTTAACTTCCATGCCAAATTTTACTGATAGTATTTTTTCTTTTTCCTTTGTGACTAATGACGAGGTTCTCAAAATTTTTATGTCGCTGAAATCAAAAGCAGTTGGTTGTGATGGAGTAGGTAGAACTATGTTACTACCTTTAATTGATATTATTCTTCCTGTATTGACCCACATAATTAACTATTCGTTGGAATCTGGGACCTTTCCTGTTATTTGGCGCAAAGCGTTTGTTATCCCTCTTCCAAAAAAGCCTAATCCCAGCTCTTTCAACCATTTTAGACCGATTTCAATTTTACCTTTCCTTTCAAAAATTTTGGAAGTCGTAGTTCATTCACAATTTAGCAAATACGTTCACAAAAATAACCTTCTGTCTCCTTTTCAATCCGGATTCAGATCTAGCCATAGCACAGCCACTGCTCTGCTCAAAGTTGTTGAGGATGTCAGATCCGGAATGGAAAATTCTGGTCTCACAGTGTTAGTCCTTATCGACTTCTCGAACGCCTTTAACACTGTGGACTACGACTTGCTACTTAAAATTTTTTCGAAAATTGGAACCTCGCCATTAGTCCAGAACTGGTTTTCCTCTTACCTTCGTGGTCGTCTGCAGGCGGTTCGAATCGATCGTGATTTCTCCGATTGGTGTGAATTGTCCTCTGGCGTACCTCAAGGCGGCATTCTTTCACCTTTATTTTTTTCACTTTTTATTAATACTGTCACGAACATTCTTAAATGCTCTTACCATTTGTACGCGGATGATCTTCAGATGTATGTTCAGGCTGATTTTGATAATATTGATAGCGCTATTGCGTTACTAAATGATGACCTCAGTACCTTATCAACTTGGTCTCAAAATTTTGGTATTTCAGTTAATATTAGTAAATGCCAGGCTTGCATTTTAGGCAGCCCTTATTTCATAAATAAATTGGATTATAATAACTTATCTCCTCTACTTTATAATAACAACCCAATTCCAGTAACTCGCGATGTAAAAGATCTGGGCTTATATGTTGACGCAACTTTAAATTGGAATTCTCAGATTACAAATGTATGTAAGGTCACCACTGCCACGCTGCGTTCTCTTTATAGGTTTAAGAATTTTTTACCTTCTAAAACTAAATTGCTCCTGGTACAATCACTTATTTTTCCCATCATTGATTACGCTGATGTTTGTTATTCCGATATTTCTCAAGAACTTCTCAATAAGCTGGATCGTATACTCAATAACTGCATCAGATTTATCTTCGGCCTCCGTAAGTTTGACCACATTTCCTCCTACCGTTCCAAGCTTAAATGGCTTTCTATCCGTCACAGAAGATGGATTAGAACTCTTTGTTTACTTTTCTCTATCCTCTACGATCCACAATCTCCTGCTTATCTTAAATGTAAATTTAAACCCCTTGGTGGCTCCCACTCACTCAACCTGCGCTCGTCGGCAAATCTTATTCTTGAAATCCCTTCTCACCGTACTGGTTTCATCTCGAACTCCTTCGCTGTTACAGCGATTAAACTCTGGAATATGCTACCTATTGACATCAAAAAAGCTCCGAGTAAATTTGCTTTTAAACGTAAGCTTCGTAACTTCTTTCTGAATTCTTCTGACCTTCCATATTGCTTATAGCATGAATATGACGCGTTGGTATTAATTATGACACTTAAACAGCTGATTAATGAAATACTTGTACTTCATATTTATTTATCAATATATTTTTATAATATTGTATGTTTATATTTGTGTAATATGTATGTATATTACATTTATTTATCTATGATGTATGTATGTCTATATAGTATATTATTTACATTGTATACAATTTTTCATAAGTATCTATTTCAAATTCTCGTATTATTTATAGCATTCTCACCTGTCAGCACTAGTTAAATTTTCTACACTACCCAAAGGTTGACTGGTCGATAATGCCTTGTAGTAGCATTAAGTCCGCCTTATGTACCTTTTCTATGTGCATAGAAGTTAAATAAATAAATAAATAAATAAATGTGCATGTCTGGGCAGGGGTACTCGACGCAGGTGGGCGAGCGCGGCCTCAAGCTGTCGGGCGGCGAGAAGCAGCGCGTGGCCATCGCGCGCGCCATCCTCAAGGACGCGCCGCTCGTCGTCTTCGACGAGGCCACCTCCAGCCTCGACTCGCTCACCGAGCACGTGAGTCTAGCGCCCCTGAGGCACACACAGAAGCGGCGCGTGGCCATCGCGCGCGCCATCCTCAAGGACGCGCCGCTCGTCGTCTTCGACGAGGCCACCTCCAGCCTCGACTCGCTCACCGAGCACGTGAGTCTAGCGCCCCTGAGGCACACACAGAAGCGGCGCGTGGCCATCGCGCGCGCCATCCTCAAGGACGCGCCGCTCGTCGTCTTCGACGAGGCCACCTCCAGCCTCGACTCGCTCACCGAGCACGTGAGTCTAGCGCCCCTGAGGCACACACAGAAGCGGCGCGTGGCCATCGCGCGCGCCATCCTCAAGGACGCGCCGCTCGTCGTCTTCGACGAGGCCACCTCCAGCCTCGACTCGCTCACCGAGCACGTGAGTCTAGCGCCCCTGAGGCACACACAGAAGCGGCGCGTGGCCATCGCGCGCGCCATCCTCAAGGACGCGCCGCTCGTCGTCTTCGACGAGGCCACCTCCAGCCTCGACTCGCTCACCGAGCACGTGAGTCTAGCGCCCCTGAGGCACACACAGAAGCGGCGCGTGGCCATCGCGCGCGCCATCCTCAAGGACGCGCCGCTCGTCGTCTTCGACGAGGCCACCTCCAGCCTCGACTCGCTCACCGAGCACGTGAGTCTAGCGCCCCTGAGGCACACACAGAAGCGGCGCGTGGCCATCGCGCGCGCCATCCTCAAGGACGCGCCGCTCGTCGTCTTCGACGAGGCCACCTCCAGCCTCGACTCGCTCACCGAGCACGTGAGTCTAGCGCCCCTGAGGCACACACAGAAGCGGCGCGTGGCCATCGCGCGCGCCATCCTCAAGGACGCGCCGCTCGTCGTCTTCGACGAGGCCACCTCCAGCCTCGACTCGCTCACCGAGCACGTGAGTCTAGCGCCCCTGAGGCACACACAGAAGCGGCGCGTGGCCATCGCGCGCGCCATCCTCAAGGACGCGCCGCTCGTCGTCTTCGACGAGGCCACCTCCAGCCTCGACTCGCTCACCGAGCACGTGAGTCTAGCGCCCCTGAGGCACACACAGAAGCGGCGCGTGGCCATCGCGCGCGCCATCCTCAAGGACGCGCCGCTCGTCGTCTTCGACGAGGCCACCTCCAGCCTCGACTCGCTCACCGAGCACGTGAGTCTAGCGCCCCTGAGGCACACACAGAAGCGGCGCGTGGCCATCGCGCGCGCCATCCTCAAGGACGCGCCGCTCGTCGTCTTCGACGAGGCCACCTCCAGCCTCGACTCGCTCACCGAGCACGTGAGTCTAGCGCCCCTGAGGCACACACAGAAGCGGCGCGTGGCCATCGCGCGCGCCATCCTCAAGGACGCGCCGCTCGTCGTCTTCGACGAGGCCACCTCCAGCCTCGACTCGCTCACCGAGCACGTGAGTCTAGCGCCCCTGAGGCACACACAGAAGCGGCGCGTGGCCATCGCGCGCGCCATCCTCAAGGACGCGCCGCTCGTCGTCTTCGACGAGGCCACCTCCAGCCTCGACTCGCTCACCGAGCACGTGAGTCTAGCGCCCCTGAGGCACACACAGAAGCGGCGCGTGGCCATCGCGCGCGCCATCCTCAAGGACGCGCCGCTCGTCGTCTTCGACGAGGCCACCTCCAGCCTCGACTCGCTCACCGAGCACGTGAGTCTAGCGCCCCTGAGGCACACACAGAAGCGGCGCGTGGCCATCGCGCGCGCCATCCTCAAGGACGCGCCGCTCGTCGTCTTCGACGAGGCCACCTCCAGCCTCGACTCGCTCACCGAGCACGTGAGTCTAGCGCCCCTGAGGCACACACAGAAGCGGCGCGTGGCCATCGCGCGCGCCATCCTCAAGGACGCGCCGCTCGTCGTCTTCGACGAGGCCACCTCCAGCCTCGACTCGCTCACCGAGCACGTGAGTCTAGCGCCCCTGAGGCACACACAGAAGCGGCGCGTGGCCATCGCGCGCGCCATCCTCAAGGACGCGCCGCTCGTCGTCTTCGACGAGGCCACCTCCAGCCTCGACTCGCTCACCGAGCACGTGAGTCTAGCGCCCCTGAGGCACACACAGAAGCGGCGCGTGGCCATCGCGCGCGCCATCCTCAAGGACGCGCCGCTCGTCGTCTTCGACGAGGCCACCTCCAGCCTCGACTCGCTCACCGAGCACGTGAGTCTAGCGCCCCTGAGGCACACACAGAAGCGGCGCGTGGCCATCGCGCGCGCCATCCTCAAGGACGCGCCGCTCGTCGTCTTCGACGAGGCCACCTCCAGCCTCGACTCGCTCACCGAGCACGTGAGTCTAGCGCCCCTGAGGCACACACAGAAGCGGCGCGTGGCCATCGCGCGCGCCATCCTCAAGGACGCGCCGCTCGTCGTCTTCGACGAGGCCACCTCCAGCCTCGACTCGCTCACCGAGCACGTGAGTCTAGCGCCCCTGAGGCACACACAGAAGCGGCGCGTGGCCATCGCGCGCGCCATCCTCAAGGACGCGCCGCTCGTCGTCTTCGACGAGGCCACCTCCAGCCTCGACTCGCTCACCGAGCACGTGAGTCTAGCGCCCCTGAGGCACACACAGAAGCGGCGCGTGGCCATCGCGCGCGCCATCCTCAAGGACGCGCCGCTCGTCGTCTTCGACGAGGCCACCTCCAGCCTCGACTCGCTCACCGAGCACGTGAGTCTAGCGCCCCTGAGGCACACACAGAAGCGGCGCGTGGCCATCGCGCGCGCCATCCTCAAGGACGCGCCGCTCGTCGTCTTCGACGAGGCCACCTCCAGCCTCGACTCGCTCACCGAGCACGTGAGTCTAGCGCCCCTGAGGCACACACAGAAGCGGCGCGTGGCCATCGCGCGCGCCATCCTCAAGGACGCGCCGCTCGTCGTCTTCGACGAGGCCACCTCCAGCCTCGACTCGCTCACCGAGCACGTGAGTCTAGCGCCCCTGAGGCACACACAGAAGCGGCGCGTGGCCATCGCGCGCGCCATCCTCAAGGACGCGCCGCTCGTCGTCTTCGACGAGGCCACCTCCAGCCTCGACTCGCTCACCGAGCACGTGAGTCTAGCGCCCCTGAGGCACACACAGAAGCGGCGCGTGGCCATCGCGCGCGCCATCCTCAAGGACGCGCCGCTCGTCGTCTTCGACGAGGCCACCTCCAGCCTCGACTCGCTCACCGAGCACGTGAGTCTAGCGCCCCTGAGGCACACATAGAGCAACACGGGGAGTAGCCGTAGCGTTTATTACCGATGCAAAACAGTCTGTCATTTTTTGCGGGGGGAAATTTCGTGCGACACACGCACACTACAAAAATCGTCTATTACTACGAAACTCACACCTTGACTTTAACAAAATACAGAAACAATTTCACGCACACATTTAAACATCTAAGCGACAGGTATAGGCCTATTTGGGCTTATACTTTGACAGAGGGGAAAGCCTATATAAAGCTACTCCCCTCTGGTGTTGCTCTATGGAGGCCTACCGTGCGTCCCGACTGACACGCTCAAGCTGAGCATACAGACGACCACACACCACGCACGGTATTCGTCACTTGAAAAAATGGCTCCGCCGAGGCGAGACGTGCAGATTGCAGCTGCTAACATAACGTCCGTCCACACGAAGCGCACGGCTCGCACCACAGAGTACTATAATCTATATTATAAAAATAAGTCGGCTTTTCCTTCCTGACGCTATAACTCCAGAACGCACGTACCGATTTCCACGGTTTTGCATTCGTTGGAAATGTCTCGGGCTCCGTGAGGCTTATAGTAAAGAAAATTGAGGAAAATTTTCAAGAGAAGCTGACTTGGAGAAAAAACATAGGCTACTTAGTTATATATAGAACGACATCCACGCGAGCAAAACCGCGAGCAACAGCTAGCACATACTAAAATAGACACCAATTTTCAATATCAAAGAAAGCGACGGCTCACTTACGCCGTCTGGCGACTCGTTTTGGAACTAATAAAACTAATAAATAATTTGATATCATTCCAGGCGATTCTCCAAGCGTTAAAAGCGGCGACCGTCGGCCGCACTTCCATCTGTATCGCCCACCGTCTCTCCACGGTCGCGGACGCCGACGAAATACTCGTCCTAGAAAACGGGTCCATCTCCGAGAGGGGGCGCCACAGTGACCTCATCACCAACCCCAAGTCCCTGTACTACAGGCTTTGGGAGAAACAGAATAAAGACGCAGTGCCTAAATGATGGTTGTAGCTCAATTTTTGTATGGAACTTTGTTTGGTTCGTAGATGTAGAGAGGATTGCCAAGTGTAATTTTTGAGAGATGAAGCAATAGTTTGTTTGATAACATGAATTTTTTTTTTAATGATTTAGTCCGAAAGTTGCATAGAAATGAAAAGTATAAACATGAAAAATATTAAAATCGGTGCATTATTGTAGAAGAGTTATAATAATAAAAAGTGTAAAAATCGATTAAGTTTTAAAATAATAAAAGGTATTTATTTGTACAATTCCCGTTAACGTTTATTATGCAAACTATATACAAAAACGCAATATTAGCGAAGGTATTTTAAGATTTCTTGAATTCTTCATTAAACTCGTAGGTGTACAAGCATATGACGTCACAAGCCTGTACAATTTTGTATGACCAGTTTGAGTCTCAAAAACTATTAGTTATAGACTAGTGGTTCCAATGACGATATTTACTAACATTTATTATACTTTTTGAAATCACAATAAAAAAAATATTAGTCAAATACCCTATTGCATGGTTAGTTTTTTTTATGTCATGAAGTGGCAAACAAGGATACAGTTCACATTAATGGTAAGTAATACATTAGTAAACATTTAAATAAAACCAGAGATTTCAATGTAGATGTTCTGCCACTCCTGAGGCCTAAGGTGTTATGCCTATGTGCCTGAATTAAAAGTGCCGTACATTACCACCTGACTGGAACAAGTTAGTGCTGGGCGCTACCATTTGGCGGCAGATAGAGTAGGTAATGCGGTGATGCCTACGCCCTCGAGTCTCTACACTCGAACTCTTCTACCAGTATTTTAGTTATGTAAAATAACATTTTTACATTTTATAAAACGTAACTTCACGCCTTTAATCCCCGAAGGGGTAGGCAGAGGTAAATGCATGCATTCAAACATACATGCAAACACCCACGATTCGCCGGTTACGTTTTGGCCCATGTAACAGGTGGCGAGCCTGTTGACATCACCGGGCACATTATCAAACTTCGAGGTACTGGGAAATTTCCAGAAAATGGAAAAATCCCAATTGAACCAGAGACAAAGGACTTTACACCATTATCTCTGATAACCCCCTACCCGGGAATCGAACCCAGGACCTCAGCGTAGTAGTAGTGGCCTGCTACCACTAGGCTACCGAGGCAGTTGGCATTTTTACATTTTATGTATGATCTTAAATTATTATGTCCTCCTATGATTCCCCAGTCACCTAGTATATTCGTAGCCTGTGTCGCACCAAGATATTTGTTAAAGTTAAAGTTATTGTAACATTTCACATCCTTCTCTAACTTAAAGAAATCTGTTAAAGTTAGAGAAGGATTGTTTTTTTTTATATTTATAACAGATGCTAGTGAAAGATATTTTTTTAAAGAAAATGGAAAGAAAAAATTGACTTCAGGCGAGACTCGAACTCGCGGCCACTGGGAATCTAGTCCAGCCGCTCTTCCAACTGAGCTCTTCTACTGTCAAATCTTTCTTTAGAGATGGATGTGATTATGTTACAATAATTTTAGCAAATATCTTGCTGCAACCCAGGCTTAATATCTCCGACTTGTATATTGCTCAGTCCATTCTCTACATCTATGTATTCAATGGTATAAATCTGAATGTTTGTATGTTAGTTAAATACGAATTAAATGGACCTGATATGATAATCAGGGTGAAGTTATTTGTAATGGTGTTGTTAATATTGTCACCAGTGAAATATATTTTTCCTAAGCTACCAAATACTAAAAATATAGTACTCAGCAATTAATATTGCACATCGAGCCTGCGAAAAAGACGATCAGCTCGTTTCGACTTTGTAGAGCGTTATCTCTGTTGCGCACTGCCTACGTCAGCACAAACAGTCCGGTACTGGTCAAAACTTGATCAAAATGGTCGACATCAAATAGGTACGGTGCGAAAGAGATAACGCTCTACAGATCCGAAATAAGCCGAAGTCTCCTTCCTAGGGTCGATGTGCATTATTTATTGTTGAGCACTGTACTTACTTTTTTAGAAAGTGTAAATCTAATGTGTTAATTATATTTTAGATGAACAATTTGTCACAATATTGTATAAATTTTGTGAGGGCTGTGTCTGGACTGGAACTATTGACTTTGTGATTGTTTGATGTCCCTTTACCCTACTACGTTTTAAATCATCAAAATTGAGTGCAGTTTGTTCTCGAAAAAAATATTTGGTGATAAGCCTTTGGTCTTTCAGCAAGCAATAGATATTTCACGAGTCTTAAGTAACTACATTGTGTAAACGCCCAAATGTGTTTATAAACAGCCTTTGGTCTTTAAACAACCAAAATATATGTCACGAGTCTAAATAACTACATTGTGTAAATGCCCAAATGTTTTTATAAACAGCCTTTGGTCTTAAAGCAAGCAAAACATATATCTCGCAAAACGTAAACGCCCAAAATTTTTTATAACACCTGTTATTTTTCTACGATTTGAATTAGTTTCATATATTGATTTAATATTACTATTGGCAAGCTAGGCAAAAGATTCTTAGTAGCGCAGTTGTTGGATTTTTGGATAAAGATATCAAAATATCGGGACCTATCCCGCAAGGGATATTTGCGTGAAAATATACAGGGTAAATTGAAATTAGCGCATCACCTCTTGCAGGCTGCCTCTCAACATCAATCTTAATAACATTGATTTATTATACGACTTTTTACAAATCTTGATAGATAACCCAAAAAATGTTTTCAATACATCGCGTAGGCGATGTAGGCAAAATAGGCAAAATATTGCCCCGCTGCACGCGGCGATATTTTGCCTACGCGAGGTGCGTGGCATGCCTATGCTCAGAGTAACTAAATGCCAGTTCAGAGGCAAAAAATAAATGTTGAAAATTTTAAATACTACATATTCATTTTAGAAAGTCGGTGTGGAAAATTATTGGGATTGGTGTAGAGAGGCTGCCTGCATGAGATGATGCGCTAATTTCAATCAACCTTGTATACATATTTTAAAATATGTTGAATCTCTTTTGCCAAATACGAATGACGTAAAACGTTAAGGTCGTTAAACCACTGGATTTTGAGTACCTAAAAATTTGTGTATTACAAAATTATGTAATTTATTGCAGAAGTGTTATGTGTATGTAAATAATGAACAGATGTTGGTACTGTGTACATTGTATTGTTGAATAAGTATATTATTTTGTTTAAATATTTGTTTCAATTATTCTCCACAACAGTTAATGCTTCCATTTTTGGATTCCAAGCCTATGACACAAAGATTCATGACAAAAATAAAAAAAAAAACGTATTTTAAAATTATTTAGTTTTGAAATATTACCACAGTCTAAAGACAACGAACATGTTAATTACCTACAGTCATCCAACGAACGTGTAATGTCAGAGCAATCGTGCGGGGCGTGCGACGCGAGGGACGGAGGGGGCGGTACCAAGTAGCCCATATAAAAACTGTCAACTACTCGGGACTGAGCGATAAGGGGTGCGACATTTAAATATTTCTTTGACTTAGTTTTTGGAAACAAGATAATATATTATCTTGTTTCATAGTATATATATAATGTCTGTTTTATTTTTTACTTTATGTATTTACATAGTAGTTATTAGCACTGTACCTAGTGTCTTGTTTATAAATCTATACTTATATAGGCACTGAATAGATTTCTGAGAGAAGTCGTATTTCTAGTTGTTCTCTGCAGATATTTTACTTCATTGTTTTTTTTTTATTTTTTTTATTCTCCATTTAAAGAGCTTGGTCAAAGACCATGACGCTCTATACGTTCACATGAATTACATTCTTCATAAAAAAAAAATAATTAAACAACATTAACTCATTGACAATTGATATAGTTGCAACAGTATTCTGGCGTCATCCGTAGTAGGATCTGCCAGGACACTGTTGCAATGTCCTATTTCTAATGAAGCCCTGCGATGAGCCTCACCTCGAACACATTCAACCAAAATATGGTATACGTCTTCCACTTTACCACATATTTCTTTGTTATTCGGATGAACGTTGGAACTCATGAACGGCAGATAATACGGTGGTGCCTATGTTCTCGACTCCCTTCACTGGGACTCTACCACCAGTAAAAAGCTTTTTTTTTGTGATGGCGGTAGCAAACGAGCAATGTAGTTCACATGAAAGTGCACACTGCAGTCTATAGACATTTAGACTTAAAAACCGGAGGTCAAGATGCAGATGCGTTGCCACCCTTGAGGCGTATTTTGTTTTCCCTCTGTAATAGTTATTGCGGGTTTTTTTCTTGTTTCTTTTTACCTATTTCGATAACCTACATCATAAACTGGCGTAAAACCTGATCGTAATTCACTAAATACTAAATGTGGCAACCCTGAAGCATTTGGTTATATGTGGTTTTGGCGGGAACGCGGAAAAGAGCTGTGTCGCTGCGTGATATTATTTTCGAAATTTGTGTAAAGTCGCGTTTTTATGTGTAAAAATGGTGGGATTTTTATTATAAAGCATTCGATAATGTTCACGAGTGTAAGAAAGTGATATTATAAAGTGAAAAGTGATTTTTCGTATTGCCTCCAAATCTTCGTAAAAACTAGTAAAGTCCCCATCGCTTTACTGGAGCCATCCCATCATCTCATCATATTCCTCATGGAAGCATTTAATCATCGTCACCTTCCTTAAGGATATTCATTAATTTAAAGAAATGTGAAATTCAATATGTATACGACTGAAAGACTTTGTATCTATGGTCATGAATAAACAAATTAAAAAAAAAAGGTAATATGTGAAGGAACGCGGCATTTTGCAAAACTTCAAAGGCGATAAACTACTGTATGTACTTTATACTGTGATATTACTTTGACAATCCATTTAAAAAACATTTTGCAACGTTCATAATATTTTCACCTCTTGGGAATTAAAAGTTTGAATTAAAAATCTAAATCTTTTGTTTCCGGCGAGTTAAGTTCTATGCCACAGTATGATACGGCATAGAGCAACACCGGAGGGGAGTAGCCGGCTTTCCCCTCTGTCAAAGTACAAGCCCAAATGGGCCTATACCTGTCGCCTAGATGTTAAATGTGTGCGTGAAATTGTTTATGTATTTTGATAAAGTCAAGGTGTGAGGTTCGTAGTAATAGACGATTTTTGTAGTGTGCGTGTGTGTCGCACGCATTTCCCCCTCCAAAAAAATTACAGACTGTTTTGCATCGGTAATAAACGCTATGGCTACTCCCCTCCAGTCGGCCGCGGCCGGTGGCCCGTGTTGCTCTATGTGATACGGTATGCTGAAGGCTGCCGTCTCGAATTATCCCTCGTCTATCTAACAGGAATTTAGTTATCACATAGGAGGGTAGTATCTCACATTTCCTTTAGTCTGAGCTCACATGTAAGTGCCTCTCTAGTTAATTCAGAAAGATTTCAGTAAAACTCGACGATACCACAATGAGATTAAATCGATAAAGTGCCAGAGCGAGCCGGTACTTTTCATGTAATCTGTTTATTTGGTACATGAAAACTACCGGTAGCCACAAACAGTGTATTTTTTATCTGATGGAAGTGGCAAAAAGTCCTGCAGTTCACATTGCTGTTAAGTGATGACTGCAGCCTATAGACACCCACACACAGACCAAGGTCAAAATGCAGATTCGTTACCACTCCTGAAGCCTAAGGTGTTATGCCTCTGTGCCGGAAATTACAGAGCCGTATATTACCACCTAACCGGAACACGATAGTGCTGAACACTACCATTTAGCGGCAAGTATTAGGTAATACGGTGGTGCCTTCGCCCGCGAGCTCCGTCACTGGAGCCCGTATTATGAGATAAAAGGCAATGTGGTACCTTTGCATTGACGATAGATATGTGTGGTCGATGGTGGTATGATTTCGAGTATAAGAGTTCAAGAAAACGACCATGAAGTATCACGTAAATAAATAGCATCTCTTTATTATCTATGGCACTAAAAAATTTCTCAAATCGAATCGATTGACGTATGGGTTGTTATAGCAACGCGATACACAACAAAATAATCAGCAGGACTTTGTCCGAATTGTTTTTTCTATTCGTAGAAAATGGATGCGTGTTTGTGAAATAATGTCAGTTTTGAGTTTGGTGCCCGAAGAAAAACGTAGAGAAAGGTTGGTACATGTAGATATTTTTTATTTGTGATCACCTATTGTGTCGCAACTTGGCATATTTGTAAATACTTGGTAGATACTAGACGCTGTCATAAAACTACTCATTATAAAATCTCTAGTTCACGAGTTGCTTATCGCGTTTTCAGTATAGATAATTATCATGGCGTATTGTGTAGATTTTTTTTATGTAATGGAAGTGGCAAACAAGCATGCAGTTCACATTGATGTTTAGTGATGACTGCAGTCTATAGACACTTACACGAAGACCAAGGTCAAAATGCAGATGCGTTACCACTCCTGATACCTAAGGTGATATGCCTCTGTACAGGAAATTACAGGGCCGTACCAATGTGGCAAATAAGCATGCAGTGTTAAGTGATGACTGCAGCGGCAGCCTATAGACATCTACACAAAAACCAGAGGTCAAAATGCAGACGCGTTGCCACACTTGCCACCTCTGAGACCTGTTGTTATGTGTCTGTCATAGGTAGTTATTACGGGGTCATACATAACCGTCTAATCGGAACACGATTAAACACTACCATTTGGGGGTAGTTAGATATGTAATGCGGTGGTGCCGTCGAGCTTCTACACTGGAAATCTACCACCAGTAACAGAACTCGATACCTATCTGCCATGCCACTTCTACTTTTATAACTCGTCACATATGCACGTCGAATTCAAAGACTTATGAACCCACTTTTTTTTTATGTAATGGGCGTGGCAAACAAGCATGCTGTTCACATTGATGTTAAGCGATGACTGCAGCCTATAGACACCCACATGAAGACCAAGGTCAAAATGCAGATGCGTTACCACTCCTGAGGCCTAAGATGTTATGCCTCTGTGCCGGAAATTACAGGGCCGTACATTACCACCTGACCGGAACACGATAGTGCTGAACACTACCATTTAGCGGCAAGTATATTAGGTAATGCGGTGGTGCCCACGCCCGCGAGCTCCGTCACTGAAGCTCTACCACCAGTATAGCGGCAAGTATATTAGGTAATAACTTTCAGACAAAGTGGGGTCACTCTTGAGATTCAACCTGTTCTGGTTTTACGTTGAATATACCATTTGGTGGCCAAATGGTAGTCTTCACCACTATCGTGTCCCGGTTTGATGGTAATGTATGGCCCGTAATAACTATCACAGCGACATAACAACAGGTTTTTACTGGTGGTAGAGCTCCAGTGACGGAGGGCGGGTTTGGTTACCACCGCATTAGGTACCTATTTAGCTTGGATACAAGGCAAGCTCATAGCAAATACTTGCCACTAAATGATAGTGTTCAGCATTATCATGTTCCGGTCAGGTGATAATGTACGGCTCTTTAATTTCCGGCACAGAGGCATAACACCTTAGGCCCCAGAAGTGGTAACGTATCTGCATTTTGACCTCTGGTCTTTGTGTGGGTGTCTATAAATAGGTGTCATCACTTTTGAACATCAATTTGAACTGCATGCCAGTTTGCCACCTTCATTAGATAAGAAAAAAATCTGTTTGAACTACTTTTGTGCCAACAAAACCCACCATACCAATGACAATTAATTACAGAAACTCCTTAGAATCAGTATACAGCAGCAACTCGCGGTTGACGTTGTTGAACAAGCGCAAGCGACTGAACCCGCTAACGCTGGACATGTCGAGCCAGTCGTTGAGAGCCGGTGACCGGTACGTGACACAGAGGGTGCTATCGGCGAAGACGCATCGGGTCAAACAACTACAGAACCAGCTGGCGGACGCACACTACCATTTGCAGGTGAGCTGGCGTGAAATTGTTTTCGGTATTGCATTTAAATCAGTCCGCTACTCACACTCAGTCTTAAAACTAAGGGAAAAAAAGTAAGTACAGTGCTCAAAATTAAATATTGCACATCGAGCCTAGGAACGAGACTTCGGCTTATTTCGGGTCCGTAGAGCGTTATCTCTTTCGCACCGTACCTATTCGACGTTTGTCGACCAATTTGATCCAAGTTTTGCCGGACTGTCAGTGCTAACGTAGGCAGTGTGCAACAGAGATAACGTTCTACGAAGTCGAAACGAGCCGATCGCCTCTTTTGCAGGGTCGATGTGCAATATTTACTGTTGAGTACTGTAAACTCATTTACCATAATAGCAGTTTGTAGTTTTCTTTTAATTAGAGCGTTCTCATTAGAGCGTACCTAAAATTAAATGAAATTTGAAAGGAAGGTTGTATGACACACTTTTATTTATGTTTTATTTTCAGGAGCTAAGTAATGAGAATCGTATTCTACGAGCTTTGCAAAAGAAACAAGAGATAGCATTACAGAGGTAAGAGTACTCGTATAAGTATATCGTATAGTATATAATGTTTAAGTATTTATTACTTTAGAGAATGTACACCCTACTGCTGCAATATGAACGATGATTCTGCTTCCACCGTAAGGTCAGGTTCAGCAAGAAGACCGCCTTATTGTATTGCCTTCTATTATTATTATAACATCTGTATTTCCTTAAATTCTGGTGTACAATAAAGAATATTCTATTCTATTCTATTCTATATCGTTTTCACTGATGGTAGAGCTCCAGTGACGGAGCTCGCGGGCGTAGGCACCACCGCATTACCTAATATACTTGCCGCTAAATAGTAGTGTTCAACACTACTTTAATGGTTAAACCACCATTGTTCGGTTGACTGACTGCATAAGTAGATCTAAATAGTAGTGTTCAACACTACTTTAATGGTTAAACCACCATTGTTCGGTTGACTGACTGCATAAGTAGATACTTTTGGCACCACTAATGGGCGACGGGGTGCAAAAATAAATGAAATGCGTATACCTCAGATACGAGAACTCCAACGCCGAGCTGCCCCAAGTGTTGCACGCCCACAACGAAGAGATGAGAGTTCAGCAGACGAAGTACAAGCAAATGAAACAGCAGTACAAAGAAGTGGCGCAGAAGTTAAAGGAGCGAGATATGCAGTTGCAGCAGTTGAGGGATGAACACCAACACTTGTTGGAGCTGAGCAAGGACAGGTAACAAGGGAAAATACTGCTATAGACTTGAGGAAGGATAAAAACCTAATGTCTATATCGCTTTCATTATTCTATCCAAGATTCGTTAAGATTGAATGATTGAATCGATGGTTAAAATGACTAACGCCTTCGGGGTTTTTATAAAAAAAGTTGTGACATAAATATTATCCAATTAGAGAACCCTAAATAATTTAAAATGTTACTGGTAATTAAAAAAAAAAACTAATATCACTGAAAAATTTTTTTTTTTTCAGTTAAAAATAGGATAAAATATAAGTCTTAGTTTTCTTCATCTTACACAATTTGAAATAATGCTGATCAAAAGTATTTTCATACAATTTTATCACATTGGTAAAAAGAAAACTAATTGCAGCCGATTTTTAAAATATTTTTTTGAAAATTGTCAATTACAATCGACGAGCAATAAAAAAGCGTCTTGTAATTTTTTTTGGAATCTCATTCGAAAACAAAACATGTAAGCTTACGCATTGTACTTTTTACACTCACGTTTCCGAAAAAGGTTTCAATACTTAAGAAATATCCGAGAATAATATCGACAATATTATCTTTCAGAAGTCTACCGGAACGCGAGAAACTCCAAAACCAAGTGATGGACCTTTCACTGAAAGTGCAACAACAGAACGAAACAATAAACATGTTGCAGCGCCGCATAGCGTTAGAGGCCAAGAACTTCAAGCATCAACTGCAGAACGAGATCAACAAACATAAAGACACGCGACACGATCTAGATCTAGCTATTACTAATGCTGATAAACTGTCTACTATTATTGAGGTAAGTTGTAATCAATGTATTTTATAAGGGAAACTTTTTAACCTTAACAGAAAACATAGAGTTTAGAGATCACACGAAAAAAACGTAATTAAATCTTAAGAAATCTTGACTATCAACTAAAATATGTGTTATCTTAACATAATAATGTGTACGGTTCTAGAAAGTTGAATTAAGTAATACCAAAGATCTTAAATGAACTACCAGAAGGGCTACAATATATGTTTACAAATCTAAACAATCATAGAAAATACTATAGCAAACTCAAGTATTATTAAATTAATAAGAAATGAGAATGTATCTACCATTATAATGTAAGGAAGATTAGACCGCACACACATACATAAACCTATAATGGTTTTGTGTGTCTCTGCATGTTATATCATAGTTTGTAAGAATGTTTGTAAAAATAAATTTAAAAAAAGGAGAAGAAAATATGGTTTTGACGCAGAACGTCACTTTCGCAGAAAGTCATTTTCGCAAAAGGTCATTTTCTCAGAAAGTCACTTTCGCATCTAGTCTTTCCACCGCGAAATTACATTAAAGTATTCAGTACTATCTGCTGCGATTAGATGATGTAATAATAATAACAATGGCGACCCTTGATACGTCCCACTGATGGGCACGAGTCTGTCCCCTTCTTGGGAAGAGGCCTGGAGCTTACTCCACCACGCTTCTCCAATGCGGGTTAGTGGCTAACCCGCTGTTGGATGTTTTCAAACCACCCATAAGACCTTCGACAAGGTTTAACAACTGCTATCCATCGATAGCAACCGGGACCGACGGCTTAATAATAATAGCGTGCTCTCTGAAGCACGGAAATCATTTTAATTTGCCACTAGCTGTCACTCATCAGACACCCGACCGCGCCCGTATCTCTTAACCGAGTAGATCGCTTCCGATCTACAACAGCCGCGGAGCCAAGCGCGCTTCAGATTGTGTTCATGTAATTTATGGAACTCCTGTTTGATCTGAAGGTTTAATCAATTAATAACCTGCCATGCTTGCAATTCGAGAACCTAAAAAAGGTTGTATTGAGTTGGATTTTGTAACAATGAGTTTTACTCCTGGAGAAGGTCAATATATGTTAATTGGCATTCATTACGATACATAGTTATTGTCAATAAGCTATTATACCGTCGTTAAAAAAACTTATCATTGGTAGCCTATCAGTAAATTACATGGGTGAAGTTACATTCACGTTGCTAAAGTTAATTCTAGTCGAAAAATTATTCACATTTGGCATTTATATGTTTATGTAAGTAGATGTAAAAGCTAATGCCTTCGTTAATAATATGTACTGTGTTCAATGAACCTGTGTGTGTATTAAATTCCACGAATGAAAAACTGGGTCATGTTCGATTCAAAGCTATTTCGCAATGTTCTAACAATAGATTCTATTTTATGTTACTTACTTAAATCGATAAGTACCACAACTGAAAAGCACAGATTGCTAAACCTTAGGTTTTATTATTAAACATTAGGATTTAGTAACATGAGCTGTAAAAGTAAATACCTGTAAAACATAAGACGGTTTATTTGACATTACTATAGAGTTTGGGATATTCTACGTTTTATCAATTACGATTGGCACATTGGTGTTGTAATTTTGCAATAATACTCACCCATTTTCTAAAAGTTTTGTCGTTGATTCTTACGTTAATAAATGTCTTGTCGACGAGTACTTTACACCTACGTTGAACCTGATCTCTGGATAGTTTCAACCTAACTCATTGTGTATGTTTGCATAATAATATATGCTTAAATGTACGCATTTACCCTTCGGGGATTAAAGGCGTGAAGTTACGAAAGTCGTGATGCTTAAGCTTTTTTGCTTTGGTGCCAGAAATTACGAAGCCATATCCGTACTGTTATCCCTTAATGAAACTCTTCTATCACTTTAGCGCTACAAATGAATCGCAGGTTTTATTAATTTCAAATCTATCTTTTTTATGTTCTAGATCAAAGAAAAAATGCTAAGCACAGCCGCCTGTCGCAACCTCAAGTCGCCCACCAAAGCGCTATCTACTACGAACATGATGCGACCGGTCAGTAAGGCCAAAGAGACCTTAAGTAGAGTTAATGATGAACGGACCAACGTACGTTGTGTTTTATAGATGATCATCATCACTGTCATCATCATCATTAAACGGGATCCAGCTATTGTTTATAAGTAAAATAGTTACAATGGGATGACTGTTTGTTTACCTTTGTATTATGTTCCAGTATTGAGTGCTGTAAATACATAATATGTTTGCTGCTATTGACCCGAATGAAATTATAATTCAACGGTTTTAGGGCTGTAGCCACTGCAACATAGTTGATCTCTCTCTCTGAGGGTTTGATTCCCGGTTACAGAATGAGATCCACATATTTTTTTGATTGTGAATTGATAGATAAGAGAAATTAGGTCACACAGACACTAGAGACTGCGAATATTTTATTTAAGTGGGTACGATAAAATTAAATATAGATTTTAATATATGGAATTTGGTGGTACTCAAAAATCGAGCCTGTGCTCACTCCATATCATCTTCCATAAATCATGCATCTATTAGAGTAAATTTAAATAAAATTTATTGATTATTTAATTAACAAAAGCTTGTTATTTATTTTCCAGCAACTTCCAGTAGACCAGAGTTTACTAGCAAAACTATGCGAGAACTCACGCAATATCAGTAGTGCGTTATCTCACGACGAAGACACAATCACAAGTTCCTCTACAGAACCTCGCTCGCGTTCTATGAGAAGCCGTACAACTTCCACTAGCACTAGGTCCACACCGAGTCAAATCAGAAAAACTTCAAAGGGATCAGACGAAATCATTGAACTAGCTAAAACAGTCCAAGAAGGTATGGCCGAACTAGCAATCGTAGATGACGACACAACCCACAGAAACTCAACACCGGATGACATGCAGAAGAGAATGGAGGCTATGAAAGCTGAATTGATGAACAAAATTAAAAATAACGAAGAACCACGCAAGAACAGTGCTCTGAGACGAACATCTACGGATTCAATTGAAGAGCAAGTAGAAATAGTAGAAGTAGAACGTCCAAAATCTAGGGGCCGTAGAGGTTCAAATGTTTCTTTCTTTAGCACTAATGAAAGTGGTTTTGCTTTAAATGATTACAGGTCTAGTGATGACACCGAAAAAGTTAAATTGAAACGGGAAAACACTGTCATAGAAAGGAAACAGTCAGCAAAATCAGTAGATAACTATTGTAAAGACATAATACAGGATATAGAAAAGAGTAGTAAAGTTATTGATGTACACATGAAACAATTCAGTCATTCTAGATTCGAGAGTGATAAATTAGTAGAACAGTTGCAGGCTGTGGACAAAATAAATGAACTTGTGAACGCTCAAGGCGATATTCCTGAAGCGGCTTTGACGGAATTGAATAATAACTTTAATATACTGACTGAACAGGTGTACAATGAGGTGCCTGTTGCTAAAAAGAGATCTGTATCTAGTAGAAGGAATTCTAGGATCGAATCTAGGAATGATTTACTGGGAGATTCGAATATGAGCAATCAGGATCTTTTAGATGATTTATTGGGAAAGAAATGATATACGGCCCTTTAGGGAAATTTCTCTCATTTCACTTTAATTATCGAGGATTGCAACGAATTAGGAATTTTGCTATCTCATTTATTAATCACGAATCATGAATTTACACTTCGACTTACAATGTCCAATAAAATAAATGAATAATATTATCTTAGTATTCCACTTGGATGCTTGTAACTCGAATACGGAAAACTGGCTAAACTAATTTGGATGAAATTTAGTACACAGGTAGTTTACTAACTGGATTATCACATGGAGTATTTTTTAATATTAGGAAATTATTTTTACTAAATAAATTAGTCTTTGCACATGACTTAACATGTGCAAATGTTCATTTATTAAATATTTCCCATTAACATTCCAGAAAAATTGGACACCCCGGGAATTGATCAATCAGATATTATTGAGATCAGCAGTTCTCAAACGTAGGATTCGAAAACACGATTACAATCATTTTTGGGCACTTTACTTTCAACATTATGTACGAATGTGATGATATCAAATTATAACTGACTCACAAAAGCTTTTGCAGACTAGGTAGAGTTTGAGAATCGTTGTTTTAAAAAATTATTATACCAAGTATTTATTTAGAGGTTGCACGTTCGAGTCTTTTTCGAAACAGAAATAATTATTCGTCTTCATATTTCTTTAAAACCATTTTGCGTTTGTTCTCATATCATACATTTATACTATTGACACGACAAATAATGTACTTAATAAGCTTTAGAATAATAATCATGTAAAAATATCACCCAAAATGTTCAAAAATAATTTTAATGTTCTAGTATTAGTACTTGTTTTACTTCCAAAATTTAGTAATTGTACATAAACTTAGTATCTTTTCAATTTAATATTATCTCTTTATATTATAATTTTGTCTAGACTCCATACTTTCGATAGGAATGAAACACGGAAGACGAATTTTCTTCCGTGAGTCGGGAAACAGCTTGATTTCATGATGATGAATGGAAGGCTATTTGTTTCATTCACAATTATTTAAGATTAGCTTTGAACAAAGGAAATCTTTGGATATTTCCTGGAAATTCATCATCTTGATGGACTATTTGAGTATATAATAATATTATAACCTGACGTGCCGTGATTGTAATTTTGTCTGTTATTAGAAAATTTTTCATGATTCGATATTTTGCAAAGTGAAAGGAATTTCAACATTCCGTTCAAATTACATTTGTTTAATTTCCTTACTTCCTACTTTAATTTAGCGCCATTGAATATTTATGTTAGGAATATCCGCGAGTTAGGGTTCATGCAGACGAGTGACACTTTGTTGATGGCTGCCGTCGAGTGGTGGTGACGTTTGCAGTTGAAACACGACGTGTTGACGGTTGACGGTTGCCATAGAGCAACACCGGAGGGGAGTAGCCATATGCGGGCTTTCCCCTCTGTCAAAGTACAAGCCCAAATGGGCCTATACCTGTCGCCTAGATGTTCAAATGTGTGCATGAAATTGTTTCTGTATTTTGTTAAAGTCAAGGTGTGAGTTTCGTAGTAATAGACGATTTTTGTAGTGTGCATGTGTGTCGCACGCATTTCCCCCTCCAAAAAATGACAGACTGTTTTGCATCGGTAACAAACGCTATGGCTACTCCCCTCCAGTCCGCCGCGGCCGGTGGTCCGTGTTGCTCTATGACGGTTGCCGTCAACCAAGTACCTCTCATCTTTATGAACAATTCATAACTACGATCACATAAATCTAACAAGATCGTAGAAGTGCCATGTTCGGGTGAACTAGTCGCTACAGATTGGTGTCGCTTCGGCAGTATTCGCCACCAATTCCAGTGATCTGACAAATCTTGTCAAACACAAAATGTCGGTAAGCGTAAAGTAATAGAATGCATTTTGAACTTTCACAAACACATTTACGGTTAAAAATTTTCTAATAATATTTTCATTACACGTGTTAACTTGAGTACGTAGGTACGTTATTATTATCCTGTATGTAGAAGTAAATATACTAACTGGCGATATGTTTTCACCGCCATTTTTAGCAACATGCCATTTCTATTGTCTTGTGATTTGTGATACTGCCCAGTATAATAATTTGTTGATTTCCTTGTTTGTTTCATATTTATTTATTGAAATCAATTGTACCTAATGGTATTTAATAAAGAATCGTGTGTATCGTGTGAAGTATTTTTCTATTATATTGATTGTTATTTGATGTTTGTATGAGATTAAAATATATTTTTGGATCTTGAGTTTTTATTGTGGAGATCTTGTTATATACAGATACCAGATACCAGATACCAGATACCAGATACCAGATACCAGATACCAGATACCTGCTCATGTTTGATTTCATTTTAATCCCTAATATGAAACTAATTGGAGTACCTACAGTGTAATTTTATGGAAATCAATAAATATAATTTGTGAGTAGAGCGTAACACGGATCTGAATTCCAAGTTATCGGTGTCTAGGGGATTGGTTCCTTTTATGTCGAGTTCCGTCCGTGGAGCCGAAATTGGCGAAAACTTTGTTTCGCTTCTATTTCCCCAAAGTCGGGTCTATGATTTCTGTCCCGTTCTTATTCCCTTAACGTTAGGTAAGTTTATTCCGCTTCTACTACCTTAACGAGTTTAATATTTTTTCATAATTGTATTTTGAAGTAGGTACAGAAAGGTTCATAAATGTTTCAAGTATAATTGAATTGAATTCAACTTTTTTTTATGTAATGAAAGTGGCAAACAAGCATTGTTCACATTGATGTTAAGTGATGACTGCAGCCTAAAGACACCCATACAAAGACCAAGATCAAAGTGCAGATGCGTTACCACTCCTGAGGCCTAAGGTGTTACGCCTCTGTACCGGAAATTATAGGGCCGTTCATTACCTGACCGGAACACGATAGTGCTGAACACTACTATTTAGCGACAAGTATATTAGGTAACGCGGTAGTGCCTACGCCCGCGAGCTCCGCCACAGGAGCTCTACCACCAGTAGAAATTACTATATTGAACTGCTCATAATGACATATCCTTTGTTGAATATAGGCAGGTCAGATGTCAGATCTCACTCCATAGACCTAGCCAGCTAGTCCCCCAGTTCAACCCCATAGCCCAAAGTTTGGCGAGCCGATTATCATTACAATAGTCCCGTGTATTCTGCGGGTCCTGTCTGTGTCTGTATTAACTATTGGAGCAGTCAGAGAGAGATCCCGCCGAATGCAACCCATTACAAAGAAGATCAAATTCTCGAAAGGGCCTCTGCGTTTTGGACCCGTGTCCCCGCGCAAACGTGTCAAAGTTTCGGGGTTCAAATTGGACCCTGTGCTAACAAGAGACATATCTCTCTAATATATAAAATTCTGTGCTTATAATAATACTCCTCCAAAAGGGCTTGATCCTCCAAGACTCCCTAGGTTCATATCTATCCCAATTACATTATATCTTGTTTTGTTTTATATTATTTCGCATTAACACATGCTTGTGAAATATATTTTATTTAATCGGGCAGGACTTCAGTAGCTCAATTGGAAGAGCGGCTGGACTAGATTCCCAGTAGGCCGCGAGTTCGAGTCTCGCCTGAAATCAAATTTTTCTTTCCATTTTTCTTTAAATAAAATATATTTCACAAGCATGTGTTGATGCGAAATAATATAAAACAATTATTAAGGGTAAAAGCGACTAATTTACGATATTCAATAAACTGCAAAGTCTATTATATCGGTTGCCTAACTAGCATAGTTGGCAATAGATGGCGCTGCTGCTACCTTAAAGCAATGCAATAAATGTGAAGGAAAGATTTGACAAATCGGGCAGGACTTCAGTAGCTCAATTGGAAGAGCGGCTGGGCTAGATTCCCAGTAGGCCGCGAGTTCGAGTCTCGCCTGAAATCAAATTTTTCTTTCCATTTTTCTTTAAATAAAATATATCTTGTTTTGTTTACATTAGGTAAATCTTCCGAAAACTAATCTCAAACAACCCACGTAAACACGCTATTAGTCTCCGCGTGTAATGTTGGCTCCTTGACAGCAGCACATTCGGGTTGAATTGAGACATTGCTCCGTAAACAAAGCACCCGACACAGGGATTAAAATTATTAAAATGGATGACTGGTAGCTTCCGCTGTTATTCGCCGCGTTTGAAATATTGGCGGATTTTTTAGACACGCGGTGCGTTTAACTTTTGATTCAAACTAGGTTTAATATGTGTATTGAAAAGAATATCCTTATTTTTTCATCATGATTGAGTAAACTATTAGCTTCAACAATTAACAACTGCCTTTAGCCTAGTGGTAGCAGGCCACTTCTACTACGCTAGGGGTCCTGGGTTCGATTCCCGGGTCGGGGACTATCAGAGATAACGGTTTAAAGATCTCTGGTACTATTGGATTTTTTCCATTTTCTGGAAGTTTCGCAGTACCTCGGAGTTTGGTAATGTGCCCGGAGATGGCAGCAGGTTCGCCACCTGTTACATGGACCAAAACGTAACCGGTGAGTCGTAGGTGTTTCCATGTATGTTTGAATGCATGCATTTACCTCTGCCTACCCCTTCAGGGATTACAGGCGTGAAGTTACGTTTTAACAATTAACAATACGTAGTTAGGTACAGTATCTACCCTGATAGAAATATTGTGCATCGAGCCTACGAAAGAGACAATCGGCTAGTTTCGACTTTGTAGAGCGTTATCTCTGCTACAAACTGCCTATGTAAGCACTGATTGTCTAGTACCTATTGGTCAAAACTTGATCAAAATGATAAACAAACGTCAGACGTTAGAGGTGAGAAAGAGATAACAAAAGTTCCATCGCAATGCGAGCTCCATCACTGGTGGTGGAGTTCCACTGACGGAGCTCGCGGGCGTAGGCACCACCGCATTACTTAATATACTTGCCGCTAAATGGTAGTGTTCAGCACTATCGTGTTCCGGTCAGGTGGTAATGTATGGCCCTGTTATTTCCAGCACAGAGGCATAACACCTTAGGCTGTGGTAACACATCTGCATTTTGACCTTGGTCTTTCCATGGGTATCTATAGGCTGCAGTCATCACTTAACATCAATGTGAACTGCAAGCTTGTTTGCCACTTTCATTACATAAAAAAAGTATATCTCTATCAAGCTTTGAGTAGGTACAAACCTATTTAACTAGCATGACTTTTTAAGTTTTTTATTTTTCGAGCTGGTTCACCTCTCTCCGGGATTGTACTTTATCCCACGTCACACTATAAACTCTATGTAAGTGTGCCACATTTCATAGGTAAGTACCTACCTATTCCTATATCTGCGTAATTTTCTTAAAATGCTTACAAAGGTTTTGCTTCTCGTATTAATATTAAAACAAATTAACAACTTTAGGTTTGTAACCCCCGAAGGGGTACCAGTTACAACAGCTTCAAAATATTATTTTGATAACCTAGATATTTTAAATAAATAACAGTCATAACAATTTACCCATTTTTTTATGATAAACCTTTCATTTCATAACATAATACCTTGTTTTGCTCACATTCAATCTTTAGAAATATCACCCTCAGTAAACAACGGGCGCTATTAATCTTCGCGTATAATGTTGGTGTCTTGACAGCAGCAGATTCGGGTTAAATTGAGACATTACTCCCTAAACAAAACACTGGCGAAGGGATTCAAATTAATGATTGCTTGTTTCCTCTATGATATGCCGCGGTTGAAATTGGAAGATTCTTAGACGCACGGTAAGTATGTCTAGCTTTTTGGATTTTGAATAATTAGGTACTTATTTGTAGATTTTTTATCAACAAGGGAAAGAACCTTCGAAGGGAAACTTCGTGTGGACTATATTTATCATGACTATGACAATAGACCCGACAGTATGAAAAAATCAACACATAAATAAATATTATATTATGATAACGTACCAGGTAGGTATGCTTGCATGCATGCGTTTACCTCTGCGTACTCCTTTGGGGATTATAGACGTGAAGCTACAATAAGACCTTTTATTTACTTCACAGGAAATTTAATTAGATAAACAAAGTGTCCACGTGAGAAATTATGTTCTTAATTAATTAATTTACGTTAGGTACTAGGCTGTGCGCATTTTAGTCACTGATTTACAAATGTGAACCAAAAAAACCACGGAATAGAGCAAATCCTACTACTATTATAAAGGCGAAAGTTTGTAAGTATGGATGTATGGATGTTTGTTACTCTTTCACGTAAAAACTACTGAATGGATTTGAATGAAACTTTACCACAATATAGCTTATACATCAGAATAACACATAGGCTATAGCTTATACATCAGAATAACACATAGGCTACAATTTTTGAGGTTTTTAATGTGAGGTCGTAGAAAAAACACATTTTTTGCGCTTACATTGCAAACGCTGACTGAATCCTACAAGATAGATCAAAACAATTTACTACAGTATTGTACAACTTAAAAAGGTCTACAAAAAAGTCCGTGATGGTATATGTTTATCTCTTAGGAATAACCCACAATAACCATTTTTTATCCTTTACTTTGTACGAGAAATAATGGCTTATTTACGAAGCGATTTAAAGCAATACAGTATTAATCCTTATCCAATTAAGTATCTTAAATACATTGTGCATTTAATAAAGATCAATATGGCTTTTTACAGCATGTAAATTAAATAAATATTTTCGAAGATATCACAGATTTAAAATGCAGAGTCATAGCAATTTCGGCGATAAATACCGTTTCGGTGATAAATACCGGCAGCGGCGCCAGGCGAACGGGGCGTGGGCTGAGCGGGGTAGGTGCGGTGGGGAAGAAGTGGCTCATCGCTGAGAGTGCTTAGTTACCGTATTTCTTACTTATTACTAGACTAGACGGGACGAACCTGAAGTCCACGCGAACGAAGTCGCGGGCAAAAGCTAGTAACTCATACTTTCGAAGCAAATTGACTGTTACAGGCGGATAGACTGACAGAAATAATTTAATTTTTTATATAAAATTATTTATTGTATTTTAATTCTCATATTTTCTTCTCGACATAGGTACATACCTACGAATCTCGTACGAAAACGCTAAAAAATATTCGTATATCGTAATTTTGTAAATATATAAAAAAATGTGCCTAAGGCGCTTATCTCAAAAGGGCTATAATACCCGAATTCAAATTAAAATGTTCATAATAAAAAATATATAATATTACGTTATTAATTAAAAAAGGCAATTATTATCTGCGACTGTTACTCTCTTTCAAAATTGTATTAAACATTACGTTGCGAATATTTTCTAATTATTTGTCAATGGGGAGTAACACCGGAACCAGGACGAAATTATATTTAAATAATATAACACGAACCGGAGATTAAATTGTCAATTTATAATTAAAGTCTATTAATTACAAGGAAGTCATCTTCAATAAGTTAATTGGTTATTCCGGCTCAGTATTCCTTTTAATTGCTTATTACGCATTCACCATAACATGCTCATGCTTTCATTTTATTATTTTTAAATGATTTAATCTAGCAAATTATGTTTTAACTAGCTGTTGCCCGCGGCTTCGCGCACTTGGATTTCGTTTTATAAATAATTCAAATTTTACGATCCCGCGGAAATGTCCCAATCAAGTTACAATTGTTATCCAAAACCTTTAAGTATACCTAACTATTTTCATATAGTCTAAAAATGAGATAATTCTGTATAAACTTTTTTAACTTTATCTTGTTTTTTTAGTGATAGTCTGCATACCAATTTTTGGCAGTCCTTTATCTCTGGTTCTATTGGGATTTTTCCATTTTCTGGAGATTTCTCAGTACCTTGAAGTTTGGTAATGTGCCCGGAGATGTCCACCTGCTACATGGGCCCAAACGTAACCGGCAAATAGTCGGTGTTTGCAAGCATTTTGATTGCCTTTACTTCTGCCAACCCCTTCGGGATTACAGGCGTTAAGTTACGTTACATTTCAAAGAGTCAGTCTACCAAGTCTTAATTTTCTGCCTTGAAAATTGTGGAATGCTCCTACAAACCTCCACCCGCTATTTAAGGGAGGTAGACAAATATTATTAAAAAAAAATTAAGTAAATGCTGTTTCTTTTAGTAACAAAGAGTCCGCATACCAATTTTTGACTTTCCACCTTGAACACTGCGGAATACAATTTTCACTTTCTCTTATAAGGAGATGGGGGCAGATTTCTAAAAAAAGATGTACGTTTTGTTTGTTAGGCTCAAAGAGTTCGCGTACCAAGTTTAAACTTTGTACCTTGCAAATTATGGAATACTTCATTTAAACCTCCTATTTTACGGGGGTGGGGAAATATAAGAAGCCAAAAAGTTGCCTATGTCACTCTGCACCTTTTCAAGTATCTTTAAAAATAAAAATTACACCAATCCGTTGCTCCGTTTTGACGTGAAAAACGGACAAACAAACACACTTTCACATTTATAATCTTAGTATAGACAGTATGGATTTATTAAGGAAGGTAATATACAACTTCATATTCTGTGAAAATTTTAAGCCTCTACTTGCTATGTACCGTTGTTAATATCGAGCAGAAAATATACGAAAAAAAACACGTTTATTGTATGCCCCCTTGGACCCCTTAATACTTTCATTTTCTAATTTTAAGTATTTAATTTTGTCGTTAAAGTGGTAACACAGAAATAATTATTATATAATAATTTGTGAAAATTTTAGCTTAATTTTATTTTCTAGCTATCATTGTTTATGAGATAAAGCCTGGTGACAAACAGACGGACGGACGGACAGACAGACAGACAGCGGAGGATTAGAAATTGGGTCCGTTTTTATCTTTAAGGTACCGAGCCCCAAAAAAGATAGAAGATAGATGCAGAATAGTCTAAAAATATTCGATATGATTCTTTAAATTGATGTAACTTTTTTATTTCTGAACCGATTGACATAAAACAAACACTAAATGTTAAGTCAAACTTACCACAATATATTAGTGACCTCAAATTGGATAAGCCGTTTCTGAAATTACCGTGCACAAACACACAGTCAAACAGACATTTTTCCGGAATAAAAAGTACCCAGTGTTGTGCGCAAAAGATTAAAATATAACTATACCAAGTTTCATCGTAATCGGACCGGTAGATTTAGTGTGATGCTTGAACAAACAGACAGACAGACAAAAATTTTTCTAATCACATATTTGTGTTCGGTATCGATCTAGTAACATCCCCTGGTATTTATTTTTTCAATATTTTCAATGTACAGAATTTACACTTCTATAGTTTTATTAAATAATAATATAAGTATAGATTGTAATTCTTATTTCATAAGCTTTTCTTTTTATTATCATGAAAGCCATTAAAAAGTCGCTGCCTAGCAGACATCTACTTAATTCAAAATAATAAAATAATTTACTGGTGCTAGAGCTCCAGTGACTGAGCTAGCGGGCGTAGGCACCACCGCATTACCTAATATACTTGCCGCTAAATTACGACGATACCGCATTATCTAAATACCGCATTACCTAATATACTTGCCGCTAAATTAACACGATAGTGCTAAACACAGCCGTGTTTAGCACTATCGTGTTCCGGTCAGGTGTTAATGTACGGCTCTGTAAGTTTTGGCACAGAGGCATAACATCTTAAGCCTCAGGAGTGGTAACGCATCTGCATTTTGACCTTGGTCTTTGTGTAGGTGTCTATAGGCTGCAGTCATCACTTAACATCAATGTGAACTGCATGCTTGTTTGCCACTACGGGGGATTACAGGCGTGAAATTACTGGGATATGAATAGTGTACGTATAATTCGAGAGAAAATTGCACCGTCCCTAATCGCATATGTCCCCGCAACACCCTCGTCGCAACGCCGAGTCCTTCTAAGGCAGTTGTGTAAATTTACTTAGGCTGAGAGCCCTTTGCGTTCCTCGGTGAAGTAGACTAGTCTCTATTCTAGTTCCGTCTCAATTTGGCGGCACAAAAATTTGGAAAACTGTCGTCTACGGCAGCTTACGAAGTTGCACCAGTAAACACGCTAACTCTAACGCGAATACCGACAAATATTTCTGTGTATACTCTTATGTCCTTTCCTGCATACCCAGCTTTCGCTTCCATATGGTGAAAAAGCTCCAACTTTTATCAACGTTTTCTCTGCAACTCTTACTCTAAGAGTGGCCGTACATGGACTGCTCGAGCAGTTAACGGCTGAACGACGGACCGCTCGCGCGGTCTGCGTCAACTGCTCGAGCGATCGGTTGTTGACTGCTAGAGTTGTTGCAACCAACCGCTCGAGCAGTTGACTTTTTACCGCAGCCGAGTCATGAATTTTGACGAGAAAGCACTGCTTTTGCTGCTTCTGCTCAAGCGCAGACGACGACAGAAAATTTTGCGTTCATCTAATTTAAGAATTAAGAGAACAACATGGACATTTCCAGCATTTGTTTAGAACTTAGAAGTGAAGAAGAAACATTTTTCAACGATTTTAGGATTAAATAATACCTATACTATAGTCTAAAATTAAATGTGAAAACTAATTAGGAGGGGATTACAAGGGAAGGGGGAGAAGTCGGCTGCTCTAGCGCAGTTAACGGCTCGAGCAGTCGGTGTATGCCTCACGACCGCTCAAGAACGGTCGAAGGCACGACGGAATTTCGTCATGCAGTTAACGGCTTGAAGCGGTCGCGACTGCTCGAGCATTTATGAATACGACAGCAAATGAAAGATTATAGTTGACCGCGCGGTCGCGGATTTAAGGATCCCATATAACTGCGAATTCGCATTGCATCGCGAATATCTGCGAGCTCGCACGAATACATCGCCTGCGATGCGGCTTCGCGTCGCATCACATCGCATCGCGCGTGTAACCACCCTTAGGCTGTCGGTCTCAACTGCTTGAAGCAGTCCGTTACGGCTGGTCTAAATCTCTTTCATGCATAGTCAGCGCTCACTTTCATATAGTTAGGTATTGTAAAAAAAAGCCCCAACTTTAATCAACGCTTTCTCTACAAGCTCCGAAATATTTATACAGCCTCAAAATGTTTCCTCTCTTTCAATTCGACAGTCATCTCAAGCGAGACAAATCGTAATACTGACGTTTGTTTTCAAAACTGTTGTTTGTTGACCTGAAAATTTCTAATTTTCTCCTGCAACCTTCCATTTGCAGAATTCGCAGACTACAATTTTTCACACGAGATCGCTTTTGTTTTAATCGTAAATATCAAGCGGGCAAGTAATTTGTTGGGAAGGAAATTAAAACAAAAAAAAAACTGGTTGCCTGTAAAGTCGGTTTTACGGGCGAAGATTTTACGTAACAACGTCTTTTTCTCGGTAGAAAGGCATTCGCCGGTCCGGCAGGCCTCTCTCTCGTTCGGTGACTCATCGTTACGTTACCGGGCGTTACACTTTTTCATGAGTGACTCCGAGCCGCAACCTAATTTAAGACGTTGTCACGTCAAAAGTTTTGGGTATTCAGGGGCGTGCCATAATTGTAGTACCTAATTGAAGTAACTTAATTTGAAGTAAGAAGGCATTAGGACAATAATTTATTAAATATTTACCTAAAACGACCTACAGATACTTTTGGTAGAGCTTCAGTAGCAGAAATTTCTACTCACTAACGTAACTTCACGCCTGTGTTTCACGAAGAAGCCTACACCTACGATTCGCCGGTTACGTTTTAGCCCATATAACAGGACCCGCCTATAAAATTAAACTACGTTACACACACTAGTAGAATTAAAAGAAATAATGTTAACTAAAAATACATTGCCCATACTATTTTAGTTAATCCTAAAAACCAATTGAAAGACACGTGAAAAAGAGTATTTTAAGCAACGCCAGCGAGATAGCAAACAAAATGTCCCCATAAATTCACAGGCAGTCTGACTAGATTTATTAGCTGTGGACGGAATATTTATTTCGTCCATGTTTATGGATACGGTACTTCTAAACATACGACATACAACATAAAAGGCTGTTACACGACACGGTATTCAGGGTCCGGCAGAAAGGGTAGGCGTAGCCTTGCCGCTTGCCGCTTATTACACTATCCGGTCCACAAGGCCCTAACTCAGTCACAGTACTGTACAAATATGAACAGTATGGAAACTTCGTACAAAACGTTCAGAACGGCACACTCACATAAACATGCGCATGTTAGCATGTGTGTAGTTAGGGCGTTAGGCTGACCGGGCCGCTCCGGTCGCCCTAATTAGGGCCCTAACTCCCTAAATGTTATTACACTACCCTGACCCTTGCTATCGTACCCTGAATACCGTACCGTGTAATAAGTCCAATACGCTCGGTCTCGGTAGAGAGTAACGTATAGTATCCAACAATAAATATTGCACATCGACCTTAGTAAGGAGATTTCGGCTTATTTCGGGTCTGTAGAGTTATTTCTTTCGCACCTTACGTATGTGACATTGTCGACCATTTTGATCAAGTTTTGACCAATACCGGACTATCGGTGCTTACGTAGACAGTGTGCAGTACCTAGAGACAACGCTGTACGAAGTCGAAACTAGTCGATTGTCTACTTGAAGACTTCACAAAGGCACCACGTCTGATTACTGTTCCTGATCACGCACGTGTTATGGTGACGGTACTCCTTTCTTCTTGTTACTGGTGTCTTATCCGATCGTAACTTGAATTTCTACCAGCTTATTTTGGGGGTTCCGATAACTCCGGATTACGTAAACGAGCACAAAACATAATGTAAGCTTCACAGATTTGAATGTTAATAAATCGTGAATGTTACTTTTGTGAGGTACCTAAGAGAGCGATGTTGCGTCGACCAATTAAGAAAGAAAAGAAAGAAAGAAACCAAATTAGTGCTAGCAATACACATCAGCCATTAAGTACCTACTCAGTCCAGATGGAAAGTGTCAAAATTAAGAGGTTTCACAAAGCATTTTAATTATTATTTCCTGGCTGAACACTCGGATGTAAAATATTAACAGCCATTAAATATAAATAACATTTTGAATGAGTATAACTTCTCAAATTGAAATTATAATTAATTAGCCGTTGATAACATAACGTATCATAACCGGAACACCTACACACAAAAACAGGAACAAGCTTGATTGCAGTATATTGTTACAAATAGATCAGCATTATGTTGATTGACGACAACCAGTGTTCCTCTAATCTAATAATGAATTAATTTGCTTACGTCACATATGGACGAGCATTGGAGAAATAATGATATTAATCGAAAATCGATAAAAAAAAGAAATGTAAAAAAAAAGGAGATAGATCGTAGTCTGAAATAATTCACAGGCTATAAAGGTATTATATCCTGGTAAATACGGTTCACGTGGGGTAGATATGATGTTCGCTTTCTTGGATGAAGAGGTGGTATGATTTTTGGCATAAAAGTAGTTTATGGACTGGTGCATGGGCTACCTTTTATCCCAAAAAATGTTTGGTTCCCACGGGAGACATGATTTTGACTTTAAAGAGTTTGGATGAATATTCATTTAAACGTATTTTTTTTCTTATGTAGTAAAAGTGGCAAACAAGCGTGCAGTTCACATTGATGTAAAGTGATGACTGCAGCCTATAGACAATTACACAATGACCAAAATGGAGGAGGTCAAAATGCAGATGCGTTGCCACTCCTGAGGCCTAAGGTGTTACGCCTCTGTGCCGGAAATTACAGGGCCGTACATTACCACCTGACCAGAACACGATAGTGTTGAACACTACCATTTAGCGGCAAGTATATTAGGTAATGCGGTGGTGCCTACGCCTGCGAGCTCGTAAACTTAAGGTAAGTATAAATTAAGGTAGTAAAAGTTATAAAACTGAAAGACTGGTAATACTCATATTTAGTATGCAAAACTGCGGTAGGTTACTATAGACTTGCATGATTCACTTACTAGAAGTTGTTTTGCTTTTGTCACTAGAAATTAGTTAACGCCGAGTTTTTCTGACTGAACTAGAAATATTTTGCCCGTAGTCAAACTTAGAAATGACGCCTCCATCATTCGCACATCCAGGCCCACTTAATGACAGCTATAAAATCCATTTTGTGTTTGTGAGCAATAAACTTTTCCAAGTTTACGGTCCACATCGAAATACGTGATTCCAACTCGATCGCGAGTGATTTATACAAGTTTATAATCATGATAAAATAACAGTTATGTTAGTTTATCCTGCTATAGTAATTGTAATCAGTAATCAGTACTGGTAGAGTTCCAATTTAGCTGTTCAAGAGCGTAGGCACCAGCGCATAACCCAATTTATCTGCCGCCAAATGGTAGTTTGCTTTTTGTGTTATTTATCAACTGCCTCAGAAGCCTAGTGGTAGCAAGCCACTACCACTATGCTGGGGTCCTGGGTTCGATTTCCGGGTCTATCAGAGATAATGGTGTAAAGTCCTTTGTCTCTGGTTCTATTGGGATTTTTCCATTCTCTGGAAATTTCCCAGTACCTCGAAGTTTGGTAATATGCCCGGCGATGTCAACAGACTCGCCACCTGTTACATGGGCCAAAACGTAACCGGCGAATCGTGGGTGATTGCATGTATGCTTAATTTCATGCATTTACCTCTGCCCACCTGCCCAACAGGCATGAAGTTACGTTTTTTATTTATCAAAATTTGTAAAAAGTCATAGAACAAAAATGGTGTTGGAATTGTTCTTCAGAGAGGCCGCCTGCAAGAGGTGAAAAAATTCCATACAAACGCTTAATTTGGTTTTTGGTTGGTATTTTGTATGTGCGTAGCACGTACAAAATACCAACCGTCGCCCATAAGAGAGGAAGGGGTTGAGCGATGCGGGCAAATCGGGCGGGACGTCGCAGTGTCCATTCTATACGTAGTATTATAACATACTCTCTGATACTGCCTACGTGAGCACTGATACGTAGTATAATAAATCTACGACTGATACTGCGGTATTTTCCAAACCTTGATTAAAATGGTCGACAAATGTCATAAAAGTCAGGTGCGAAAGAGACAACGCTCTACAAACCTAAGCGGAAGTCTCCTTGCTGGGATCGATGTGCAATATTGCTTGTTGGATACTGTACTGCGCAAACAATTTAGCGTTGTCTCATAAACGTCATCATCACGTTAAACATTCGTCTTCGGTCGTACAATTAAGGTAATGGGTTCCTTGAACGCTCACAACCCTTCAGCTCTGCTGAATATTTCCGGCATCTGAAAAGGCGATTAAATTTAAATATGCTTGCATATCTAATGTATGTTCATAAACGTACATTAGATACTTGTTTTATATTATTTCGCATTAACACATGCTTGTGAAATATATTTTATTTAAAGAAAAATGGAAAGAAAAATTTGACTTCAGGCGAGACTCGAACTCGCGGCCTACTGGGAATCTAGTCCAGCCGCTCTTCCAATTGAGCTACTGAAGTCCTGCCCGATTTGTCAAATCTTTCCTTCACATTTATTGCATTGCTTTATTCTTGACTTCAGTAGCTCAATTGGAAGAGCGGCTGGACTAGATTCCCAGTAGGCCGCGAGTTCGAGTCTCGCCTGAAGTCAAATTTTTCTTTTCATTTTTCTTTAAATAAAATGTACATTAGATACGTTTTAGCTATAGAATGCTTTGTCTTTGTCAGTAGAAAAAGACAAAGGAGAGATTAGCAACACTTTAGCTACTACTGGTGGTAGAGCTCCAGTGAGCTCGCGGGCGTAGGCACCACCGCATTACCTAATATACTTGCCGTTAAATGGTATAGTTCAGCACTATCGTGTTCCGGTCAGGTGGTAAAGTATGGCCCTGTAATTTCCGGCACAGAGGCATAACACCTTAGGCCTCAAGAGTGGTAACGCATCTGCATTTTGACCTTGGTCTTTCTGTGGGTGTTTATAGGCTGCAGTCATCACTTAACATCAATGTGAACTGCAAGTTTGTTTGCCACTTCCATTGCATTAAAAAAAAAGGTTTTGAGGTCGTAGGCACTTCGCATAACGTTAGTTAAAGTAGCCTTTATTCTCCAAAGGGAACTAGGTAAATGCATACATTCAAGCAAATATGGCAGTTACGTTCAGTAACATAGCAATGGGGGAGTGGGGCGTTGTCTATGAGAATTGTTATTTGAACTAAATTGTTATAAATATATATTTTCTATCCTGGTTTAGAAGAAGCATAGGAGTTTTAAAGAGACAGAAATGTTTCTTATCCCCTACCTGCTTATCCCCTAAGTCCCATAGGCGACTTGGCGTGAAGATACATAATTTCTATTTTCAATACGTAGATAATAAATCGTTTCATGATTTAAATTTAAAGAAACAACCAATAAAATAAAAAAAACCAGTACAACAAAATTATGATGAAAGAAATATGTTTATAAATAAAGCCCTCACCCTCTCTCGACTGATGACCCGTGCCTCCTCCACCGAAGCCCTTGAATCTCAGGGCACCCAACGCCGACCTACATGGCAGGCCAGAAGAAGCCGCAGCAGAGGGGGCCTGCCCCGGTGCTGCTTCCGCGAAGGTGAGTCAACTGATGAGCCAATAAAATAAGTAATTTTCCAAATATATCATTTCCAAAATCACGTTCAGCGGATGAGAAAGGATTGCGATTACAAAAGATATTAGAAATGGGGCGCATTTTAATTGTAATTTACGACTACCCTTTTCTAGCGGGTTAGATAAACGTCATCACCGGTGATTGCGGGCTCTAGGCGGGGTTCACAGATCACACAACGACTTTACTTTGACTTGGGAATTCTTATTTTATTTCACATACGTGTCGTTTTTAAAATCCTAATAATATTAAACTGAACACCAACATGGCAAATATTTTTTTCACATTTTTCTAATGTGAAAAATAAAATATTTGTCCGTAGTACTTCCGTTTTCGGTTTAGCGTTGATTTCTGGGACACCCTGTATAATAAATATGTGCTTCCTATGTCTATGAAACGAAATAGGTGGAAGGGTTCGACTTAAAGGCCTTATACAGAAAGAAAGCAGCCTACGCCGATCTACCAGCGCTTATCGGAACCGGCCTGCGCGGGTAACCTCTTTATGTTTTAGTTGGTCGGGGTCACTTACTTTGATATCGAATGTCGATATATTTAGATATCGACAACTATGCATCAACGGGTATGGTACATCAACGGTACTCCACATCGACAGAGAATATGTAATAATACTACGTATAGAATAGACACTTCGACGTCCCGCCCGATTTCCCCGCCTCACCGAACCTCCTCCCCTCTTATGGGCGACGTTTTGTATTCTCTACGTGCTACGCACACAGGTGCACGTGTAAATACACGTCACTGATTGCTGTCTGTGTAAAAGAGACCAAATTAAGCGTTTGTATGGAATTTTGACGGAGTGTCCGCGGTGTGACGTCGATGAGTTCGTAATGAATGTCGATGTAAAATAATGCCTTGTCAGCAAGTAAATATTTAACACCGAACGGTGACGCACCTTTTGACCTAACTGGGCAATGTCGGAGGCGCTACGATGTCATGACACTGATATATAATGACCTATTGATGCCATGACTTTAAATATGCAGTACTGTAGATGTACCGACCCATTGATGCACAGTTGTCGATATCTAGACAATAGATATATCGATGTTCGATATCAAGTATGTAACCCAGTTTATTGAGTATCGGAATTGCCACTCTCGAAATGTATTGATGATTATCGAGAAGGCATGCTCGATGCCGTTTGGTCCTTGTAATACCTAATATTGGTAAACAAAAAGTTAAAAATAGGTAGAAAAGGGGACAGGAACGAGTTTCGATTATGAGACAGATTGAAATAGGAAGCATTTAAATAGCAATTTACGACTACCCTCTTCAACCGTTTTAGATCAACGCCATCAATGGAGATAGCTACCGTTATGTGACTTTAGGGTGTAAACATTGTGGGTGGATTACATTTGCATGCAAAATTTTAAAAAAACCCTTTTGTATATTTCTGGAAGGCTTTGTATTATTTATTTTTAGTAATATCAAATGACCGTGAATGCAATTAACCTTACTTCAAACACCTATGATTCGTCATTTAGCTTTTGTTCCATGTGATACGTGGCGAGCCTATTCAAATCTCCGGGCACATTGCCAGTGTGCAATGCCTCTGTGCCGGCAAGTACATGGCCGTACATTACCCACCTGACAGTTTTCTGTCTTCTACCCAACATTCTGCACACGATAGATCTTTTTTATGTAATGGAAGTGGCAAACAAGCTTGCTGTTCACATTGATGTTAAGTGATGACTGCAGCCTATAGACACCCACACAAAGACCAAGGTCAAGATGCAGATGCGTTACCACTCCTGAGGCCTAAGGTGTTATGCCTCTGTGCCGGAAATTACAGGGCCGTACATTCACGGGGGGGGGGGGGTAGGGCTGAACACTACCATTTAGTGACATAAATTAGGTAATGCGGTGGTGCCTACTCCCGCGAGCTCCGTCACTGAGGCTCCACCACCAGTAAAAGACTACACAATATTATGTATTTATCTTTGAGAGGCCCCGACAAGGGGACAGAACTCAGGACCCCAGCGTAGCTGTAGCGTCTTGCGGTAGCAGGTAACTAGTGGTGACTAGACTACTGGGAAAAACTCTTATTTAATCCTCAATCAGGAAATAAACCCGTGGCTTAAGGTCTCATAATCGCTTCGTTCTTAATCACCAATCTAAAAGGAAAATATTTTTCAGTAATAAGCATCAATAAAAGAGCCATTGGATATGGCACAAAACGCCCCTTGCCAACGTAATAATGAAGGTCCCCAGGCTCTCGACAACATGCTTCATTATGTATTCCAATCACACTCGGTATTATGCTGACGGTGGACACAAGGCGAGCGGATTTTTAAAATTATTCTGAACTTAATTTTGTAGATTTTGCTCTAAATTTATAGGTCACTAATGTGTTCATGTCATACTAAAGTAATATTTTGAAACGATTGTTTTTCTTCGTTTACTTATTATTTCGTTTTTCAAAATTTCTCTATCTGCCGTTTATATCCATATTCATTTAGATTATAATTGCGCAAATCTGAAGATTGCATAACTACACTACACCTCTTAAAGAATTTTAATTTTTTTATGTATGCCATGGCATACATAAAAAACTTAAAATTCTTAAAAATTAAAAATTCACTTCATGAAGTTGCAAAAAAAAAGGCAAAGTAATAGAGTTGTGCTCGCCAACCGCCCGGTAAAGTAGCCGACTACATAAGTTCATTAATAAAAATTCAGATTACATTGAGGTTAGTGATACAGTACATTATCACCTTTTTTATATAATGGAAGTGGAAAACAAGCATGCAGTTCATATTGATGTGAAGTGATGACTGGAGCCTATAGACACCCACACAAAGACCAAGGTCAAAATGCAGATGCGTTACCACTTCTGAGGCCTAAGGTGTTATGCCTTTGTGCCGGAAATTACAGGGCCGTACATTACCACCTGACCGGACACGATAGTGCTGAACACTACCATTTAGCGGCAAGAATATTAGGTAATGCGGTGGTGCCTACGCCCGCGAGCTCCGTCACTGGACCCCTACCGCCAGTACACAAGTCTTTTTCTATTCTTAAACAATCTTAATCAAATATCATTTCACGGCTTTTTACGATAGGCAGTCAATATAAGGTATTTTGTTTCGTACCTTGTTTACACCTCTGCTTATCTTGCGACGAAATACTAGTGTAAAGTTACGTAATATTTTTAAATCGGATCCGATTTTTGTTTGACATCCCTTCATTAACAATTACAGTTTCGCGAAATGATACACAAGTAATAAAGATTAACAAATTATTACACGGACCGTTTTAAAACATGTTTTGTTAACCTAACCAATACTCCGAGCAATTGAGTTGATATGAAATTAGCCAGACTACACAGTAATGATTTCAATGCGATTGATAATCAAGCTAAATAAAAGCTGGTCTAGTGTGACTCATACTCGCGTTTAAATTATTCCGTATAATTAAGAAATTGCCTGTGTTACCGTAAATATCATAATCTTTTTAAAGGTTTTCCTGCCATCTTTAGATAAATAATAGCTGACTGACCACCACCACATTACCACCTGACCGGAACACTGTCACCTCAGTCTGCCCGGGACCACGGAAGCTGAAAAGCGACCGAAACGTCGGGTTGATTTTAAAAATCATTTTAGTTTAATGTACGCGAGATAAATCCGTAAAATAGTTTTATTTAAATGAGTGTAACTCGTGAATCCTTAAGAACATATCAAGAAGGGTTTCTTTTGAAGTACGGAACCCTAAACGTCTAAAAACGGCTGTGTCTGTTTGTGGTAACGTCAACAATCCGACACTTCTCCGGTTTATGTTTATTGTATGTGGTACTACTTAAACTTTATTTAATCGTGAGGCGATTTCTTTCGTGTTCGAGAATGCATTTTTTTTGATGGCGGAAACATTTGATGATTTTATTATTAAAGTGGTTAAAAACATCAATGAGATAAATGTACCTACAGAGAAGACACCGCAAATAAATAGCCAGTGTCGTTCTTCAATTTATTTCTAAAGATTTTATGTCACACATTTCCACTTCATTTGTCATGCTACTATGCGAAAGTGTGGTAAATTGGGTTCACTAATGTTTCACCAACAAACGTTACGGAAATCTTCATTTCAAAACCAACGTTTTGTACACTATTCATTATACAAATATATAAAATAATAATTAATACTCTCAGCCAAAAAAACCTATCGCCGAACCCTTCGACCGAACCTGACTGTATCGTAAAATTTGAGAATATTTTTGTCAACTAAATTATTTACATAGTGATGAGTTATGAAATGAATAGTTTTGTAATAATCTGTTTGCAAAGTGAATTATTTATGTAGTGATGTAGTTGTGGAAAGTTGACATGTGAAATTAAATCGTTGCTTTTGTAATGAAGAGATTTGAAACGTTTGTCGGTAAAATGATATCATATAAATAAAAAGGAAGATAACAGAATAAACATATTTATTTATCAAAATGTCTCTATATAGCAGTTTTTTTATAGTGTTATGTTATGGTTCAATGCATAAAGGTAAAATGTCAACATTTGGATCAAAAGCTAGGCCAGCGTTATCGGATGTGAAAATGTCAATACCTACTCCGAGTGCCAAGTCTTGTCCATAAAACTTGGCACTCTGCCAATATTAAACAAGCTTTTCAACATAACACTAATTTTGATGATCACTTGGGATTTGTGAATGCCAAAACATATATTTACCATTTTCAACAGGTAATAAGATTTTTTAAAATATTTTTGAATTTTCATGTAATTAAATTTGAAATTTAATTACATGAAAAGCGAAGGGCAGGGTCACAAGTCTTAGGAATCGGCGTGCATGTATGAGGAGAATGATGAATGTGGAAGAAGCACGGGAGGTGTGTCAGGACCGGGATACCTGGAACTTGACATTCTCTGCCAACCCCGTACGGGACTTGGTGTGAAGATTTTTTTTTATGTATTGGAAGTAGCAAAGTAGCATGCAGTTCATATTGATGTTAAGTGATGACTGCAGCCTATAGACACTAACACAAAGACCAACGTCAAAATGCAGATGCGTTACCACTCGACTCCTGAGGCCAAAGGTGTTATGCCCCTGTGCCGGCAATTATAGGGCCGGGCATTACCACCTGACCGGAACACGATAGTGCTGAACACTACCATTTAGCGGCAAGTATATTAGGTAATGCGGTGTGTAACGCCTCTGCATTTTGATCTTGGTCTTCGTGTAAGTGGCTGCAGTCATCACTTAACATCAATGTGAACTGCATGCTTGTTTGCCACTTCCATTACATAAAAAATAGGATTTCAACAGTAAGGATCTTTTAATAGAAACGATGATGAAGTCTACTTGAATTTATAGTCACCAACTTCTTTAGGAAATTGCAGTTACAATTCATTTGACGACTCGGTTAGTCCAGCGGTGTGAGATGACCGTTTGATTCGGGGGTTCGATCCCCGCACCGGGACAAATATTTGTATGGCCTACAGATACTTGTTCCGGGTCGGGGTGTTTGTGTTGTATGTGTACAACGGCACCCACGACACAGGTTTATACCTAATATAGGGCTGTAAGCGTAAGCCTATTTTATTTTTTTTATTCATATGTATTAAAACCGGCAAAGCTCAATTCCGTTCCGAAAGCAACAAGTGTGTACGCAGGGTAATTACCATCGCCAGTTTTCTTACCATCAACGTTATTAAGCGCAATTGTGTCGTGTAAACATGTGTGTTGATCGACACGAGGATTGAATGCTAACAAAGGTGTGAAGGGCGAGAGACAAAAAGATCGGAACAACTCTTTGTATATTATATATCAAGCATGATAGTATTTGTTTTATATCTTACTGGTGGTAGAGCTCCAGTGACGGAGCTCGCGGGCGTAGGCACCACCGCATTACCTAATATACTTGCCGCTAAATGGTAGTGTTCAACACTATCGTGTTCCGGTCAGGTGGTAATGTTAGGCCTCAGGAGTGGTAACGCATCTGCATTTTGACCTTGGTCTTTGTGTGGGTGTCTATAGGCTGCAGTCATCACTTAACATCAATGTGAACTGCATGCTTGTTTACCACTTCCACTACATAAAAAAAAAAATTTCGCATTAACACATGCTTGTGAAATATATTTTATTTACGAGTCTCGCCTGAAGTTAAATTTTTCTTTCCATTTTTCTTTAAAAATAAAACATGATAGTATTACTTATTACTTGTCAAATTGGGTCTCATTTAGGAAATTAGTTAAAATTATGAGTATTACATTTTGTCGACTCTTACTCGCAAACTTGTAAAGCCAACTTAGGTGTAATGGTTTTCCTATTAATTTCGTTATATGTAGCTACTATTGTCGTAGCATTTGAATTTCTAACAACAACCGTTTAGTTGGCAGTGGGGGAGAGAGACACTTGACTCTAACCAAAATTGGCACTTTAAAGCTTATTAAGTCACGAATAGTTAACTAAATCTAGAAATTATGTTAGCACACCCCTCACATTTTTGAAAGACCTATCCAATGACATCGCACACTATATGGAAAACGGAAAAAAAAATTCTGGGCGTTCCATGTAGGGGAATGCACTCTAAATATTTTTTTGTTTTCATATTTTTATTCTACCACTTTGTCGGCGTAATTAAGATGTATACTTGTGGCAAATTTCAAGTCTCTAATACCAATAGTATTTGCGCTACGCCGCGGACGGGCAGACAGACAGACAGACAGACGGACGGACATCGTGAAACTATAAGGGTTCCTTGTTTACTACGGAACCCTAAAAAGGGGAAGATAATTACTAAGTATTTGATAAGTTATTATAATTTTCATGTGAATATTTGTGTATTGGGTATGACGGCAGCACGTTTGTTCCATGATCCGCTGAAACGCTATAATAATATAGATTATAAATATATATTTATAATTTACTGAATATATATAGGTAGGCTATCAAAATTTGGCCGCAACAATTTTTATTTAAATTATTAAACGATTTCATTTGGCACTCGTATATAATAAGAAAAAAAAATACTAAGAAAAATGTAAATGTACGTTATGGCCGTAAAAAGTTATCGGGGCGGAACGAAAATATGTAGGGGTGGCCAAATGTGCAACGGCAGCCGAGTCTTTATACACCTTTCCGTGAATTGGAGGATATTTTATTGAAAAAAACAAGAAAAAAAGTCTTTCTAAGAAGAAAAATATAAAAAAAATACTTGCGGTCATTTTTTGATAGGCAACCTAGTGGATATATATTCTATATATTATAATTATGCGTAGGTTTGCAGCATATCTGGATGAACGAAATGATTCTGCAGTGGGCTCCTAACCTATCATTGAATCTGGCAAAGTTCAATTCCCTAACAAAAGCAACACGACAAGTGTGTACGGTGGATAATTACCGCCGGCTGTTTTCTTGCTATTAACGTTATTAAGCCCAATTGTGTCGTGTGAACATGTGTGTAGATCGACACGAGAATTGAATGCTAATATAGTTATTGATGTGAAGGGTGAGAACAACCCTTTAATATCGTAAATGAGTCTCAAAACAATTGAGACTCATTTACGAAGTTAGTATCACGATATGCGCAGAGACATTGGGAGTCTGTGCGTGTTGTACCGTCTCTACAATGGTGAGTGCACTGCTGAACTGTTTGACATGGTGCCACCGTCTCTTTTCCTACACCGTACTACCCGCCAAAAAGAGAAGTTCCACCCACACCGACTGGACACCTGGCAGTGCTCAACGGTGCGGTTTTCACGTTCGTTCCTGCCCAGAACGTGTAAATTGTGGAACGAACTTCCCTCTGAGGTGTTCCCCAGGTGCTACAATATGGGGTTCTTCAAAAATGGCGTCAAAAGAGTCCTTCAGGGCTGGCAGCGCGTTGGCAACTCCCCTGGTGTTGCAAATGTTCATAGGCGACGGTGACCACTTTCCATCAGGTGGCCCGTTTGCTGTCAATCGTCAGACATAAAAAAAAAAAATTCACACAAATTATGCGAGATTGCAATTAGCCGGTTTTTGGCACATTTTACAAACATCTGTATAACAAAGGCATGGAGTCTTCTAGGTCAGCGTTTCCTATTTGCAGGGTCGCGACCCGGTACCGGACCGTCAAAATGAAAAACCGGGTCGCAACATTCCCGCCTTGTTTTGAAAACTTTCTTCCTATCTACCGCAACTTAATTAGCCTTTTGTTTTTATGCATTTGAAGCTGGGTTCAAAACATTCTTTATTTATTAAAGATAAATGAAGAATCTGACTTGCAGTTGAACCAGAGCTTAGGATAAAACTTTTGTCATTTTCTTCAAACTCAGATTCTTTAGTTCAAAAAAAGCAGCCGCTCTTCAATTCGTACTATTAAAATATTTTTACTATTAATCAATGTGTATTATTTAACTTAATGGACTAGGGTCCAGGGAGTAGGCTCCTGCTGCAGACGACCCACTATTCTCAATTTTTTATATGTTTGCTTCCATTCCTATATATGTAAAAAAGTAGTTTGAAAAAATATATAAAATAATAATAATGAAAAAAAAAAAGAATATGCAAAGACAATAAAAAAAATATTATTTAACTACTAAAAAGTTCAGCAGCAATGTTGAAGGTTCTTTTCAAAGATAGCGCGGGTTCATTTCCAGCTAGGAGGCGGATTTTATTTTTTCAAATGTATTTATAGTCTGTGTAAAAATACAATAAATAATAAATATAAAAAAACTAGCTGTTGCTTGCGGCTCCGCCCGCGTGTAGGTCGCTTTTTGCATAACCTGTGGAAACTCATCAAATCATCCCATGGCATCCCACAGGATGCACAACATTTTTTCGGGATAAAAAATCATATGTGTTAATCCAAGTTACCTGTTAGCGACGCGCACATATAGTTATAATATTTTTTAATTTTTAATAATTGCGGGCAACACTGTGTCTCAGACTTCCGCCTTCGTGGCACATGGCCCCTCGCGCGTCTGCACCAGCAGTCTTCCGATGATCGTACTCGTTGAGACACCGCGTCGCTCGCGCTAACAAATTGTTAATTACCAGATAAGCTCATTGACTACCAGTGTTTTCAAAGTGCCAATAAACTCCTGTGCTTCTAAATACGGCGTATTTTCTTACAAATACCTTACCAGACCAAACAAGAACACTTACATTTGGTCATTCGGCCGGATCAATTTTCTATGTATCATACGCCGCCGTCAAAAATGCCACTCACGCGTAAAAGTAGTAAAAAACTAGTAAGTGTGTGTGCCAAAGAAAGTGTTAAATCAGAGCCTGCAAAATTGTTAGTAGCATCCGCTCAAGAGCCGCCATCTTGTAAAACGCAACAAGATCGGAACGGACCGTCGCAAGCATCACGAGTATCGACGTCATCATCTGCAAAAATTAAGCGGAAAAGGTTGGAACTCGAGGCAGCAGAAGAAAAAGCTAGAATACAAATGGCATTAATTGACAAAAAGCTAGAAGCAGATCTAGCCGACCTAGAAGAGGAATACAGTCCACGGAAAGATGATCGCGAGAGTATCAATACTCGCACAGATGTCTACAAATGGTTGGAGCACAGCCAGCATGAGATGGAGAAGGAACGGCAACGCCCACAAAATGGCAATACTCAGGACGAGCTGATTCTACATAATGGACCCATCGAGACGTTGACGCACGCAATCGAGCGCCTGGCTACCGCTTCTGCTAATAACCAACTAAACACAAAGATGCTGAGTCGTATAAGTGTTCCTAAGGACTTACCAGAATTTTCCGGAGACCCCCTGGAGTGGCTTTCATTCAAACAAGCCTACAATGAGTCAACACAGATATGCGGTTTCAGCGACAAGGAGAACATATGGAGGTTACGGAAATGTCTCCGCAGACCTGCAAAAGAAACCGTTGCAGCTCTGTTAATTTGTGCGACGTCACCCGATCAGCTGATGTCTACGCTGCAACTGAGATTCGGTAACCCAGAAATAATTTTATCTAAAATTACGCATGACCTAAACAGAGTGCAACCGTTACCAACAGACTACCAAAGTGAGATCATTCCCTTTTCAATCAAAATTCAGAACTACGTAACAGCAGTACGAGCTGTGGGCCGAGATGAATACCTACGCGGTATGCACCTATCGAATATAATTTTAGCTAAGCTGCCCACCGTGCTGCTTTCCAAATGGGCTGATTACAGTTACCCGAGGTTGCAAGAAGGAACTAATAAGTCAAGAATAGACATGATAGCCGAATTTCTTTATGATGAAGCAATCAAGGCACAAGCTACAAGCAATATAATAGCAACCCGCAATTACAATCAAAATAAATTTAAAATGCACGACGCAAAGTATTCGCACACAGTTTTGATGCAGTATCCTAAAAATGAGTGTGAAAATATAAACACAAAATGCAAATATTGCAATGTCAACAAACATGAACTGATAAATTGCAAACGTTTCTTAAAAGCATTACGCAATGATCGCTGGCGTCACGTGAAGCGGTATGGTTTATGTTTTAAATGCCTACAGTCCCGGCACAGCCGAGACTCCTGTTCCGCGCCCGCCTGCGACAAGGACAACTGCGGCGGAGCGCACCACCGCCTGCTCCACCACCCCCCGCGCCGAGACGATCGCGCGGCATCGCCTGCGGAGGCCGAGTCCGCGCCGGCGAGCACGCCAACGGAGACCATCGCGCATATAAGTGTAACGGACAAAAAGGTACTGTTAAAAGTAGTTCCGGTTAATGTTCATGGACCTAATGGTGTTATAAATGCGAGTGCGTTGTTGGATGACGGATCGACCGTATCGTTGATCAGCGGCTCGCTGGCGGCGCGTGCGGGGCTCCGCGGGCGGCCCGAGCGCCTTCGGGTGCGCGGCGCGTGGGGCGACGATGCGCTCGTGAGCGCCTCCGCCGCCATCACTCTGGACTTGTCTAGTGAGGAAAGTTTTCATAATAATCAGTTGTTTACAATTAACGTACGAAGTGTAAATGAATTAAATTTGCCTATCCAAGATGTTTGTTTATCTAAACTCAAAGAATATGGTCATTTAAAAAATATAAATATAAGTAGTAATAATTTGTGTAAACCGGAAATACTACTCGGTCAGGATAATTATCACCTAATTATGCCTTTAGAGATTTGTGTTGGTAAAAATAATAATGAGCCGTCCGCTACTCGCACACCCTTGGGCTGGTGCTTGCACGGAGTAATGCACGTGCCGCGCGCCGCCCCTGCTCCCCCGCATGCCATGTTGCTCCTCGCGGCCGCGGCGCCCGATGCGTCGCATGCGTTCTCGCGGGACCGCGCTCTGCGCGACCTTGACGAGGCGGTGCGTCGCTCCTTTGCAATCGACGCATTGGGAGTATCAGGTAATTCCCGACAGAACAAAGAAGAAACACGCGCGGTTGCCATGCTCGAGAGCAGCGCCCAGCTTGTGGACGGCAGCTGGCACGTCGGCCTGCCCTGGAAGGACCCAAACTGTAAGTTACCCGATAGTTACCTTAATGCTTTTTCTCGTTTACGTAGCGCTGAAAGGAAAATGTCTGCTAGCCTGGAATACGCGAACCAATACAAAGAACGTGTTAATCATTTACTTGAAAATGACTTTGCCAACGAGTTGAAGAGTACCGAACGGTCTCCAAGGACGTGGTATTTACCCCACTTCGGGGTAAATAATCCTAACAAAAAGAAGTTGCGTTTAGTGTTTGACGCGGCCGCTAAAGTATATGGGCAATCATTGAACGATTATTTGCTCACAGGACCCGACTTACTTAATTCGTTGTTTGGTATAATGCTTCGATTTAGAATACATAAAGTCGGAGTAACAGGAGATATTAAGGACATGTTTCTTAAAATTAAAATTAAACCTGAAGACCAACATGCCTTGAGGTTCTTATGGCGAGATCAACCTTCAGATGACGTAAAGACGTATGCAATGACGTCACTAATATTTGGTGCCAACTGCTCCCCTTTTATCGCACAGTTTATAAAAAATAAAAATGCGCAGACGCATGAGTCATCACGGCCGAGCGCTGTAGCTGCAATAACCGAGCAACACTATATGGATGACTATATAGATAGTCTACCGGACGACGCCACAGCTATAGGTATGGTGAGAGATATCATGGATATCCACAAAATGGGTGGTTTCGTAATCCGTAACTGGACTAGTAACAGTCTAGCAGTGTTAGACAGCGTGCCAAAAGAGTCATTGGGGGAGGCAGCCGTAAGGTTCAAAGTTGATCAGCAATTCCAAGGGGAACGAACACTCGGTATGATATGGTACCCCGCTCAAGACGAGCTAGGTTTTGACGTTTCGTTAAAACGTATTCCTGATGGTATAGTGAATGGTAAACAAAGACCGACAAAACGTTTGATGTTAGCGGTTGTAATGTCGATCTTTGACATATTTGGGTTCCTGACACCGTTCACCATCCAAGGTAAAATAATGCTACAGGACACTTGGAAACATAACATTGGCTGGGATGAAACCATTCCCGATGAGGTTTATCGAAAATGGCGCAGCTGGATTGATTTATTTAAAGAAATACATAACTTACGCATGCCACGTTATTATGTTTGTGCAGCGAAAGAAACGGAGATCGCGTCGCCTGTGAGAGAGAAAGAGACAGGTAGTCCACTGCTACAAGATTCCATAGCAGTGCTACGCGACCCGCCACCGACGCCTACGAAACGACAAGGCGTCACTGAATGTGCTACGACGTTTAGATCTGCTACGATCTCTGCTACGGTCACTAAGATATATATGAACCTACAATTGCATTTGTATAGTGATGCATCATTTAAAGCGATGTGTGCTGTAGGTTACTGGCGGTGGGAAGAGGACGGCGCTATACGTGTCGCATTTATAGCCAGTAAAGGACGTGTCGCGCCTTTAAAAACCACAACAATACCTAGATTGGAACTGCAAGCTGGCTTATTAGCGGCTCGACTGGCAGATACTATAGGCCGAGAACATCGATTAGAGATCACCAAGAGGTATTTTTGGTGCGACTCGACCACAGTGCTACAGTGGATTAATAATGATGCGCGAAATTATAAGATGTTCATAGCTAACCGGTTGGGGGAAATAGATGAACTGACGCGCGCCAGTGAATGGAGATACGTACCTACAAAGTTGAACATCGCCGACATCGGCACCAGGGAGACTTATGACGTCACGGTGTTCAGAAACGATTGGTTTACGGGACCTTCGTTCTTATATCAGGACGAGCCTACTTGGCCGCGTCATGTTGTCAGTACCGCGCTTGATGAAGACCTAGAAGTGGTAAATTTAATAAAACATGATACTGGTTACTTACCTGTCCCTGACGCGAATAAATTCTCCTCGTGGCTAAGATTACTCCGAGTGACAGCTACAGTCTTGCGCTTCATAAATAAATGTAGGAAAAATACATCGACGAGCACCCTGATGGAAATGGAACAAGCTGAACGCCTCTTAATAAGACAGGCACAGATGGACAGCTTCGGAACAGAGATAGGTGAAATAAGAAAAGGAAAAGGTATTGAACGCACTAGCCGTCTACTTACCTTATCTCCGGTGCTCGACCAGGATGACATCCTGCGCTGTTGCGGCCGCATCGATGCCGCAGCCGGGGTCTCATCTGAAACTAAACATCCTGTAATTCTAGATGGGCAAAATCACCTCGCGCGCCTGTTAGTGAAACACTATCACGAGAAGGCCGCACACGGGAACCAGGAGTTAGTTGTGAACAACCTGAAACAAAAATACTGGATAATAAAATTAAGACCTACAGTTAAATACATAGCATCGCGATGTATGCTGTGTAGAATAAAACGAGCCAAACCAGAGGTACCCAGAATGGGAGACTTACCTAGCGCGCGTATGGCGCATCATCAGCGGCCGTTCACTCATTGTGGAATTGATTTGTTTGGGCCTATGATTGTGACAGTCGGTCGCCGTCACGAAAAAAGATATGGGGTAATTTTTACTTGCCTGACTGTGCGCGCTGTGCACTTGGAAATAGTCCAGTCAGTTTCCACCGATTCAATGATTATGGCACTTCGACGCATGGCGGCGCGACGAGGCTGGCCGCGCCATCTGATGTCAGACAATGGAACTAACCTGCGTGGGGCTGACACCGAACTGAAGCAATCGGTCAAAGAACTCGATGAATGCGCACTGAAGGTAGAAGCTGCTAGCAACGGTACTGAATGGACGTTCATACCCCCTGCAAGTCCACACTGGGGTGGGGCATGGGAGCGGCTAATAAGGAGCATCAAGACTTCTCTTAAAATCATCCTCAAGGAGCGTGCACCAAGGGATGAACTATTGAACACGCTCCTTGCAGAGGTGGAGAATATAGTAAACAGCCGTCCACTGTCTCATGTTTCTGTGGACCCAGGGAGTGAGGAAACCCTAACACCTAATCATTTTCTTTTAGGTACATCCTCTAATCTGCCTATACCTGGACATTTTACCGACGTGGACCTCCAACTGAGAAAACAATGGCGAAAATCTCAAAGACTGGCAGACATGTTCTGGAAACGTTGGGTAAACGAGATTCTGCCAGACCTAGTACCAAGACGCAAGTGGAATCAGGAGCAGCGCCCGCTAAAGGTAGGTGATTTTGTGCTAATAGTAGACCCTAGAGCTCCACGTAATGTATGGCCGAAGGCGGTAATCCAGCAGGTTTTCCCGGGTGCAGATGGTCGGGTAAGAGTTGTCGAGGTCAAAACTGAAACAGGTACCCTGAGGAGGTCGGCGGCGCGCGTCGCGAGAATTCCATTAGTTGATGAGTGCTGACTCAGCACTGGGGTGGGGCGTGTTAGCGACGCGCACATATAGTTATAATATTTTTTAATTTTTAATAATTGCGGGCAACACTGTGTCTCAGGCTTCCGCCTTCGTGGCACATGGCCCCTCGCGCGTCTGCACCAGCAGTCTTCCGATGATCGTACTCGTTGAGACACCGCGTCGCTCGCGCTAACAAATTGTTAATTACCAGATAAGCTCATTGACTACCAGTGTTTTCAAAGTGCCAATAAACTCCTGTGCTTCTAAATACGGCGTATTTTCTTACAAATACCTTACCAGACCAAACAAGAACACTTACATTACCCTCCAAGTTACCAAGTGTGCCAAAGTTCATGAAAATCGGTTTAGTAGTTTTTGCGCCAAGGAGTAACAAACAAACAAACAAATATACAAACTTTCGCACTTATAATATTAGTAGGATACAATAAACATACAAATAAAACTTTGTATTAATGTATGTGACCCTTGTTCACTCTAATGTCGTAGACCTCTACGAATGCTACATCGTAGCAAAAAGCTACGTAACGTAGTCGATCATTCTGGCTAAAATGATTTCATAGAAGTCAACATGTATGTACCTCATTGGTATTTTTTTTGTATACTCTCCGAAAAATACGATTAAGGTTTTTTTTTTATGTTTTAAAAGTGGCAAACAAGCATACAGTTCACATTGATGTTAAGTGATGACTGCAGCCTATAGACACTTACACAATGACCAGAGGTAAAAATGCAGATGCGTTACCACTCCTGAGGCCTAAGGTGTTATGTCTCTGTGCCGGAAATTACAGGGCCGTACATTACCACCTGACCGGAACACGATAGTGCTGAACACTACCATTTAGAGGCAAGTAAACTAAGTAATGCGGCCTACGCCCGCGAGCTCCGTCACTGGAGCTCTACCACCAGTAAAAAGGTAAGGTGTCATTCGATTCGGAATAATGTGTAGAAAGTTTAAGGAAAAGTCCCGAAAGGGGCCGATAAAAATTGCAAAGTTATAAACCTTTCAAATGACATAAGAAATTAATTATAAAATCAGTGATGGAGTAATCGGTGAATACGCATTATAAAAAAAGCGAGTTGCACTCCAGGAGTGCCGGCAACAGCGATTAAACTTGAATATTTACGTAGTGCATTTTATTGTTTTGATGCACCACCACCACAACCACCAACTCCACCAACACCATTAACGCCACCAACGCCACCAATGCCCCCACAAACACTACCACCAACACCACTAACGCCATCATTGCCACCAACGCCACCAACGCCATCACCACCACCAACGCCACCACCACCACCATTGCCACAATTGACAACATTTCATATTTTTAACCTATATGTTTTATTACATTATTCAAAAGTTAATCCAAAACTAGGGGACCCGTGTTTAACCATTTTCCGAAATTTTGTACTTTTCATTCATAATTTCTACTTTGAAAGTAAGTGTATTCCAAAAAGACGTATCTAGTTTTATTATATCTACTTAGCTATATTTCTATTAAATAATTAATTTATTATTTACTTAACCCTATGCACATTATTTATTAATTTTATTATTTAAACTAACAGTTCTCAGGGGGGGGGGGTTCTATAAGGCAATCACGATTACACCTAGGTTACCAGAACGTCTTCACTCTCCTCATTAAAGGTATGCGGTCAGCGTGCACAAGCGCAGCGGTTCACTTGGGGGTAGGTACTGCACAGCGGTAGCTGGTAGGACCGGAACACCTCAGCATGTGCACCACGATGACTCTCAAGGTGTACTGATAGCCGGAAATTAGATCCCTGGAACCCATGTTCAGGACTTTTTAATAATGTCCGAAAGTTCACCTTGACAGCAACATACCAGCGTAGACGTTTTACCGCCCAAGCTTGCTACTGGCAAAGCGTGTGGTAAATGTAGCAATTTTATTTTTAAAGATAAATGGAAAGAAAAAATTGACTTCAGGCGAGACTCGAACTCGCGACCTACTGGGAATCTAGTCCAGCCGCTCTTCCAATTAAGCTACTGAAGCTCTGCCCGATTTGTCAAATCTTTCCTTCACATCTATTGAATTGCTTTATGGTAGCAGCAGCATCTATTACCAACTATGCTAGTTCAGTAGCTTAATTGGAAGAGCGGCTGGACTAGATTCCCAGTAGGTCGCGAGTTCGAGTCTCGCCTGAAGTCAATTTTTTCTTTCCATTTATCTTTAAAAATAAAATATATTTCATGCGAAATAATATAAAAACAAATGTAGCAATTAGCGATCCATGCTGAAGTCAAGATTTACGGAAACACTAAGCAGAAGGACTGAAGAATAATTTTTACACTAGACTAAATTGCTAATAACAGTTAATCACACAATACGTTTCTACACTAGGAGGTTAAATATAAGATTCACAACTTACCCAATTACGGGGATCACAACACTTTATATATAATATGATAGTTGGATGTTTAATAGTTAGGAGTTAAAAGTTTACTAATTAATAGCTAGTAACGTGTTTCAGTAACACGATACAAAATGTCGCCTGCAATGACTCGCCACAGCTCTCAACGCGTCACCCCGGCACTCACCTGCACCGTAGCTATCGCGCGGTGAGTCTCTGAGTTACCCACATGACAACGTTATATTTTAGACGCGACATAAATCGAAACGAGTTTTGGCGGGAACCTTGAAAGAGGCGTATGGTGCTCTTATTTTATTTCATTTTCTTGGTGTATTTTTAAGTTATATTGAATTAAGTTGGTGGCATTTTGTTTGATATAGGTTTATTACAGTGCCCGTGTATAGTGAAATAGAATAACAGTGCGAAAACACGACCTTTCAGGTTGCCTCCAAAACTTCATTGTAAATGTTCTGGTAAAGTAGCCATCGCTTTACTGGACTTAACTTGACTGTAACTCACTTGACTGACATATTATACTTGATAACTTATATACTTGATAATTACATATTATACTAACTTTGACGCTGCTTAAATAAATACGAAATATCGTTTTACTTGACACTGGCAATATGCGTAATAGCGATGCCATAATAAATAATAATTAATTAATTAATAAATCGAAACCATTTTTATAAATTATGTATCTTCACGCCAAGTCGGTTACGGGGTAGTTATTATATATGCAACGTAACAAAGTAGATCAGCATAAAAGCCCCTCTTTTGTCGAGAAGAAACGTCGGTGTATTTTTTAAAGAAATATGGATGCTTCTCAACAAATATACATAACTCTTTAATGTACATAGACGATAAAGGTAGGATGTTATAGGATTTGAAAAGAGGCCGACAGCTATCTTTGTACCAGGATCTATTTATAACTCTGAGGCATCGCTTTTGTAATCTAAAAACTCTACCAATGTCAACACAGTTACCCCACATCAGAAGCCCATAATTTAGCAGGGAAGAAACCAAACCGTGGTATGCTATGAATGCAGCTTCTTTAGAAACAGTGAGCCTTATCTTTTTAAACAAAAATATAAAACGTTCAAGCCTTCTGCATAAATTATCAATATGCATCTTCCAATTAAGATGCTTGTCCAAATTTAAACCTAAAAAACTACAACTGTCAACTAGTTCCACTATTATAAGCAATGGTAACTACTTCATTCCACCATATAAGTGACGTCATCACATGTTTTTCCGTTTTATTTTTTTTTCACAGAAATTAAGAAATAAAAAATACAAAAAATATATATTTGAACTCAGAAAAGAAAAACAATGAAACGGTATTTTTCTTTTAGGGTCGTGTCAAATTTGAAATGTTGTCAATTGCCACCATTACCACCATTACCACCACCACCATCACCTCCACCACCACATGAAAACAAGCTAAAGAAGTTAACAATTCAAACAAACATAGGTACATACATAGTCGTACATAGAATCGTAAAATTTTTCGTTTTCGGTTTGAAAAATAATAAACGTTTTGGAATTTCTCACTACCCTATTGCGGAACCCAATATAACAGAGTGGATAATGTTTGTTACCAATGTTTGTCGTCCGAAAACATATCTGTTAGCAGTTGGTGATTGCGCATATGCAATTCAATATAGAACTTATTGTTTACATAATTCAGTTCATATTTCCCTAATTAATTTCCCTTTTATTTTTGGCAGTTTTTTCCATTTATTTACTTTTGATGTGTGTTCCGATATCCATTATATATCTATCATAATATATAACTACGATAAGGCCACTATTGGCTCTACAGGTACCGAAAGTAATTGGTTTTCTAGTTGTAGCTGGCAGTGGTGTGGTCATGGATTTATGAATTCTAAGGGTGCTTTTCCACTAGTGCTATGGTACGTTGCTATTGATGCGTTTGATATTCACCAATGATATTCATTGGTGGACATAGCTTAGCACTGGTGGAAACGGATTCAGCTAAGATATGTTTTTATATGAAAGGATGTGTGTTATAGATGCGAGCTATGGATGCGTGCTATGGGCCGTCGCGAGAGGTGTGTGCAGAGCAGAGTACGGCGGCGGCGGCTCATCTTCATAGTGCATCTTCCTTGTACAACTACATAGCTTAGTATTGGTGGACCACCTGACCGGAACATGATAGTGCTGAACACTACAATTTAGCGGCAAGTATATTAGGTAATGCGGTGGTGCCTACGCCCGCGAGGCACTGCAGCTCTACCACCAGTAAAAAATACTGAAGGCCAGCGGCTTTAGAGATTTGCTATAATGTAACATCTCACAATGTTTAACCGATTATTTTTTGCTGACCCCAAATACACGATTTCTTAGCCAAGCCTTTCTGACGTCAGACATGAAAAAGGGGCTTACAGGTTTTTGCAGAATCATCCCATAATTTCATTATGAGCAAGAACGGTGACAAATATAACGTCTCATAAAAACGGTGTGAGTGCGTAGGTTGTTAATCAGATGAAAATAATGATAGGAAGGCGTCAGATTTAGGAGTTAGCAACTCCTTTAATTTTGTAAGCTGAAAATAAATATTAGGTTCTCATTTGTGTATTCCTGTGTGTAACTTTAAATAAACGTAACTTCACGCCTGTAATCCCTGAAGGGGTAGACGGAGAAACGTGCTAGAGCTCCAGTTACGGAGCTCGCGGGCGTGGGCACCAAAGCATTACCTAATATACTTGCCGCTAAATGGTAGTGTTCAGCACTAACACCGTCGCTTTCCATGACTAAACTATCTATCAAATAAGAACTGTCTCCACTCATAATACCTCGGCAAGGACCTTGTAATTGTATACACTACAATTTGATAGCAGATAGATTAGTCGGCAAAATGTGGTGATAAATTTTTCCTTTAACGAAATACCAAACAAAAACTACTTGCGAATGCGATAATATAATGTGAGCACGTAATGTAATAGGGCAATCGATGACGAAAGGTCAATGTAGCACAACATTATGCGGTAATTGTCCCGCCTGGTGTTTGCGAGTCAATCACGTCGCCTATGAAGCGTCCATGTTGACACGGTGTCACACGGCTTTAGCGTTCGTTCAATGTAAAATAAAATGAATCCCTACAAAGGTTACTAGAATGAGATTACAAATATTTTATATGTAACGAATTTGGAAAAAAATTACCTGTAGTTTATTTTAACATTAATGATAAGTGAATGCTGCCGCTTATAAGCGGCCCAACAAAAATTAAAAGTTTTAATCTATATATTACTTTGAAAATTTTAAGATAAATAGATATGGGGAAGCCTACAACCCCGCATTCTTTAAGAAAAATCTCACAAACATCGTCACTATCGGCAAATAGATTAGGAGATTGAGGGGAAGTCTACACCTCCACTTTTTTATAAGTCTTACGAATACCGTCGCTATCCATGGATAAACAAACTATCTCTCATAAAAATTGCCTCTACTCATAATATACATCTTCTTGTGCAAAGACCTTATAATTGTGGCCAACACTACAATTTGTTGATTAACCAGCAAAATTTGTGGTGATAAAATGAAGCCTACATCCTCGTTTCCCTTAAAGGTAATATAATACAAAAATTATATGCGAAGGCGTTATATTAATGTGCTCACGTGATGTAATAGGGCAATCGATGACGAAAGGTCAATGTAGCACAACACTATGCGGTTATTGTCCCGCCTAGTGTTTGCGAGTCAATCACGTCGCCTATGAAGCGGCCATGTTGATACGGTGTCACACGGCCTTATCGTTCGTTCAATGTAAAATAAAATAAATCCCCATAAAGGTTACTTATTACTTATATGCTCTCAAGAGGTTGATATGACATAACACCAACACGCGATTATTGTCACATAGTTCCACTTTTATTTCATAAATACAGTATCTAGCGAGAAATACTGCACACCAAGCCTACGAAAGAGACAATCGGCTAGTTTTGAGTTCGTAGAGCGTTATCTCTGCTGCACACTGACTACGTAAGCACTGGTAGTCCGATTATTGGTCAAAACTTGATCAAAATTGTCGACAAACATCATTTGTAGGCTGCGAAAGAGATAACGCTCTGTAGGCCCTTTTTTTTCTTTTTTTCTTATTTCATACCTACCCTTGGGGAGAGGCTCCATTCGGGCGACGGACTTCCCTAGTCCGTCGCCCGAAGGTCCTTGCCCCGACCACTCACAACACCAGGCGCCCGGGTGGAGCGGTCCAGAGGCACACAGTTCGGCCCTGGGGGATTGTCGAAGGCATTCTAGTTCCCTCGTTCGCCCCCCCGCGGCCCCACCACGTCCATATTAGACGGCGGGATCACCGTTAGGCGGGGATAGGGTGCAGGGCCAACGAAATACCCGTACACCTCCTCCCCAGCCATCTTCTCTCCACAGCAGCGAGTGGCGGGCAGAGTCACGACAAACGCCGCTCCCTCTCTCGGCTCCTCTTGGCTTTGCCGGTGTGGGGACAAGGCGGAAACCCTCGGGGGGGGGGAACGCACTGTAGACCCGAACTTAGCCGAAGTTTCGTTCCTAAGGTCGATATGCAATATTTATTGTTGGATACTGTAAATAAACTGGTGGTAGAGCTCCAGTGACGGAGATCGCGGGCGTAGGCATCACCGCATTACCTAATTTACTTGCCGCTTAAATGTTAGTGTTCAGCACTATCGTGTTCCGGTCAAGTGGTAATGTACGGTCCTGTAATTTTACGGCACAAAGGCATAACACCTTAGGCCTCAGGAGTGGTAACGCATCTGCATTTTGACCTTGGTATTCGTGTGGGTGTCTATAGGCTGCAGTCATCACTTAACATCAATGTGAACTGCATGCTTGTTTACCACTTCCATTAAATAAAAAAAAAACTTGTCTATGAATTTGCTTTTTATTGATCAATGAATTCCGTGTAAATGGTTAACAAACACCATTACTTTTGGGGATATATCTGTAGGCGTTACATTATTTAAGATCATTGACAAAGATGTAAACAAAGCATCGAATGACAGATTAACAGATATGGAATATCTCGATTATATCTCAACACAAGCTCAAATAGCATAAGTTTGGAGATATCAAGTCTCAAAGACTACATGTCGATGTAAGTTATGATAATTCCTGATATTGCCTTGTTCTTGTTGTTGTGAGAGGATTATATGTTAGTAAGTGTCTGTGATGCACGATCAAAGCAGATATGAAATGAGTATACATTTGCAAAGACAGTTCAAATAAATATTTAATTTTATGCTTCGGTAGCTTAGTGTCAAAGCGGCTGGGCTAGTTACCCAGTCATATTTCTTTATTCTTTATCCATTTGCACGTGTTATTCTGAAAAAAAAAATTATACGTAACTTCCGCCGGTAATCTCCGAAGGGGTAGGCAGAGGTAAATGCATGCATTCAAGCATACATGCAAACACCCACGATTCGCCGGTTACGTTTTTGGCCCATGTAACAGGTGGCGAGCCTGTTGACATCTCCGGACACATTACCAAACTCCAAGGTACTGGGAAATTTCCAGAAAATTGAAATTTCCGAATAGAACCAGAGATAAAGGACTTTACACCATTATCTCTGATAATCCCCTACCCGGGAATCGAAACCAGGACCTCAGCGTAGTAGTAGTGGCCTGCTACCACTAGGCTACCAACGCAGTTACAATTAATTTTTTTTATAAAAAGTTTTATCGTCCAAGTTCCCATACAGTCCGTTAAAATGTTATTTTTTATAGCTGTCGTCTTGAAAAAAAGGGTGCACAGGGTATTTGCTATATCTTGTAAACAAGCTACCCTAAAGAAAAATAACGTAAAACATTATTTTGTAGCAAATTAAATTGTCTACAACTTTATTTCAATTATTTTGTGTCGTAAAATGGAAAATAAAAAAGTAATCAATTTCCCGATGAATCGATCTTAGATCGCCATCCCTATTTAGCAGTGTAATGCGGTGTACCTACGCCCTGAAGTACCTCAACTAGAATATCTAAAACATTTTAAAACAACAAATGTTTGTTAGCATGATAATTCGTATCTGTCATAAACAGTGATGTGCTTGGATTTTGTGAAACGTGACTAGAAAGAGAAGACAAAATATGCCGCGGGATAAATTGTTATAGGGGTTCCCTTAAGGTACAAGAAAAATAGTTTACTATCAATTTCATGAAACAAATAAAACAAGCAAACATACGGCTTATCCCGCTTAAATACGATGCCAAAATATATTGCTCTTAAGTGCTTAAATTTTGCCTGTGGCAGAGTTCTAAATCTACTTACTACTGATAGTCAGCGCTATCGTGTTCTGGTTAGATGGTATAGTATGGTCATAACTGGGACTTCAGGGGTGGCAAAGCATCTGCATATAACCTAAGATTTTTGTGTGTAAGGGTGACATATTGGTATTTAATTGTCGTGCCAGAGCGATTTGCCTGCGTAACAATATAGGAACATAAAAGTTTAAATGAAAAAAAAAAGTTACTGAAACTAAACTGCCTCGGGAGCCTAGTGATAGCAGGCCACTACTACTACACTGGGGTCTTGGGTTCGATTCCCAGGTCGGGGGCTATTAGAGATAAGCGTGTGGAAGTCTTTATCTCTGGTTCTAATGGGGTTTTTCTATTTTCTGTAGTTTCCTAGTACCTCTGAGTTTGATAAATGTGGCCGGAGATGTGTTGACTTCGGCTCGCCACCTGTTACATGGGCTAAAAACGTAACCGACGAATCGTGGGTGTTTGCATGTATGCTTGAATGCATGCATTTACCTCTGCCTACCCCTTCGGGGATTACGGGCGTGAAGTTACGTTTCCTTCAAATATTCGGAGGCTTCAAATTATTTTTTTAAAATTAAATTTTGCTCCAAACACGGCAATATACATGGGGAACGAGAAGATTCTCAAGCCTCGAACCATCACCTCGTGGTGATGAACAGTCCAGCTCAGTTAGTAAAAGCCCTTCCCATAACGTAACTTCACGGATGTAATCCCCGAAGGGGTAGGCAGAGGTAAATGCATGCATTCGAGTATACATGCAAACACCCACGTAACAGGTGGCGAGCCTGTTGACATCTCAGGGCATATTACCAAACTTCGAGCAACTGGGAAATTTCCAGAGAATGGAAAAACCCAATAAAATAAACAAATAAATAATAATAAAAACAAACTTTATTTTTCTCCACAAACATTAGGTTTACATAAGGGTTAATTATAATGTTCATGAGGTACAATAATAGTTTGCGAAGAACTGGCGCCTGTACTAGGTGTCAAATGAACCTGAAAAACACCAAAAAACCATAGTTATAGGACTTTACACCATTATCTCTGATAACCCTCTACCCGGAAATCGAACCCAGGACCTAAGCGTTGTAGTAGTGGGCTGCTACCACTAGGCTACCGATGCAGCCCTCCCCATCTTAATGGTGTAAGAATTTAAGAACTTCAAAGATTTTTCCTTTTTAGGAGCTTCCCGGTGACACCCTCGATTCTTGGTACTGTGTTCGGAGATGTCAATCAGATATTAAAGGCGACAAAACCATATCTGGCGAGATTGATTAAATTTCATATGATAATAAGTATGTTTTTACACTACTTCTGTCAGTCTCTTTTTTAATTGTTTGATATTATTTCGCATTAACACATGCTTGTGAAATATATTTTATTTTTAAAGAAAAATGGAAAGAAAAATTTGACTTCAGGCGAGGCTCGAACTCGCGACCTACTGGGAATCTAGTCCAGCCGCTCTTCTAATTGAGCTACTGAAGCCCTGCCCGATTTGTCAAATCTTTCCTTCACATCTATTGCATTGCTTTATGGTAGCAGTAGCGCCATCTATTACCAGCTATGCTAGTTAGGCAACCGATATAATAGACTTTTCAGTTTATTGAATATCGTAAAGAAGTCGCTTTTACCCTTAATAATTGTTTGATATTATTTCGCATTAACACATGCTTGTGAAATATATTTTATTTTTAAAGAAAAATGGAAAGAAAAATTTGACTTCAGGCGAGGCTCGTACTCGCGACCTACTGGGAATCTAGTCCAGCCGCTCTTCCAATTGAGCTACTGAAGCCCTGCCCGATTTGTCAAATCTTTCCTTCACATCTATTGCATTGCTTTATGGTAGCAGTAGCGCCATCTATTACCAACTATGCTAGTTAGGCAACCGATATAATAGACTTTTCAGTTTATTGAATATCGTAAAGAAGTCGCTTTTACCCTTAATAATTGTTTGATATTATTTCGCATTAACACATGCTTGTGAAATATATTTTATTTTTAAAGAAAAATGGAAAGAAAAATTTGACTTCAGGCGAGGCTCGTACTCGCGACCTACTGGGAATCTAGTCCAGCCGCTCTTCCAATTGAGCTACTGAAGTCCTGCCCGATTTGTCAAATCTTTCCTTCACATCTATTGCATTGCTTTATGGTAGCAGTAGCGCCATCTATTACCAACTATGCTAGTTAGGCAACCAATATAATAGACTTTTCAGTTTATTGAATATCGTAAAGAAGTCGCTTTTACCCTTAATAATTGTTTGATATTATTTCGCATTAACACATGCTTGTGAAATATATTTTATTCTAGTCTCTTTTTTGTTAAAAGTATTTCCATTATACAGAACCCCGAATGATAAGAGCGCAAGGTGACGTCACGGCGTCGAATTCCACAAGTTTGGGGTTTAGGGATGACGTACAACAAGCCATTAATGTTGGGTTACTGCAATCTAGGGAACGAAGGGTCCAGTTACGTGGGATTACATTTGACATGTATGGTATAGTTTTTAACTTGAAAAGGAACTTGGTTCCGAACTTGAAAAGGAAAAACAGCACTCTTATAAAATCACTCGTGCATCAGTCTTTTTGTCCGTTTGTCAGAGCCAATTTTCTCCCGAAAGTACCGGGTTGATTGAGTTAAAATTGGGTATTTGGGCACACATATTTGTTAATCAGTGACTCAAACATATATGTGTAACGATTGTAAGTGAATTTTAACTACTTTGGGGATACATTAGAAAATTAAAAGTTATTTTTGAAAAAAATACTGCGGTGTTACCTACGCTTCCGAGTTCCAGGCACTTTTTCACCAGGAATTAAAAGATTACAGCACCTTATCACGCGTCACACTGTATACAGGGTTTATTGAAATTAGCGCATCACCGCTTGCAGGCAGCCTTAATACATCAATCACAACAACATTTAAATGAGTTCTGCAACTTTTTAAAATTAATAGTTTTATAAAATATAATCAAGATTTTTACTGGTGGTAGAGTTCCAGTGACGGAGCTCGCGGGCGTAGGCACTACCACATTACCTAACATACTTGCCGCTAAATGCATTTAATAATTCATATTGTGTTCCGGTCAGGTGGTAATGTATGGCCCTGTAATTTCCAGAACAGAGGCATAACACCTTAGGCCTCAGGAGTGGTAACGCATCTGCATTTTGACCTTGGTCTTTGTATGGGTGTCCATAGGCTGCAGTCACTTAACATCAATGTGAACTGAATGCTTGTTTGCCATTTCCAACACAAAAAAACGTAACTTCACGCCTGTAATCACCGAAAAGGTAGGCAGAGGTAAATTCATGCATTCAAGCATACATGCAAACACCCAAAGTGGCGAACATTACCAAACTCCGAGGTACTGGGAAACTTCCAGAAAATGGAAAAAATCAAATAGAACCAGAGATAAAGGATTTTAAACCGTTATCTATGATAGTCCCCGACCCGGGAATCGAACCCAGGACCCCCAGCATAGTAGTAGTGGCCTGCTACCACTACGCTACTGAGGCAGTTAACAGTAACAAAAAAAATGTAAAAAGTCTAAAAACAAATGTTGTCGTATTTGTGTAGAGAGGCTGCCTGCAAGAGGTGATGCGCTAATTTATATTAACCCTGAATATACCTATATCAAAAGAGAAAGGTGGAATTGCCTAAATGGTAGTGTTCAGCACTATCGTGTTCCAGTCAGGTGGTAATGTACGGCCCTGTAATTAGCCCCAGGAGTGGTAACGCATCTGAATTTTGACCTTGGTCTTAGTGTGGGTGTCTATAGGCTGCAGTCATCATTTAACATCAATGTGAACTGAATGCTTGTTTGCCACTTCCATTACATAAAAAAAAATTGAGAAAAAATCTCTTTCGTACCCCGTAACCTAAACTACCGAATTATACAGGTGTTTATTATCAATGAAACAAACTGACAGACAGTTGAAATACAATTCCATTGAAACAACATAAATAGCGCAGCTTACACTATGCCAGTGTAAACATTCGCCGAATCATTCACTACTTGTTAACGTTAAATGCCTAGAGATATGATTTGAAATTTATAACTGTTTTGGAGTTTTTTCTTATTTATATTAAAATATTTATTTTTTATGTGATGAAAGTGGCAAACAAGCATGCAGTTCACATTGATGTTAAGTGATAAGTGCAGCCTACAGACAGACCAGAGGTTAAAATGCAGATTCGTTACCACTTCTGAGGCTTATGGTACATATGGTATTATGCCTCTTAGGTGGTAATGTATGGCTCTGTAATTTTCGGCGCTGAGGCATAATACCTTAGACCTCAGGAGTGCCAAGTAGATGTTTATAGGCCACAGTATTACATACCATCAATGCTTCTATGCATGCATTTACCTCTACCCCTTCGGGGATTTCAGGCGTGAAATTACGTTAACGTTACGTTGTTTGCCACTTAAAAACATAAAAAAATAATTACTAAACAAACTAAAGATGAGACCATTGAGATAAAAAATCGTTAGAATTTGATTGAAGTACAACATTAATAGCGCAGTTTACACTTTACAAAATTAAATGTAAACATTCATCGGATTATAAACTACTTAGTAACAGTTATCTTGTCTGATTTTATGGTTTGATCATTTCAGCTGAAAGACGTCCACTGGTGTACAAAGCTTTCCCCAAAGACGCTCATAACAGCATTGTGGTAGAGCACATTCACTGGTGGTAGAGTTCCAGTGACGGAAGTCGCGGGTGTAGGCACCACCGCATTACCTTATATACTTGCCGCTAAATGGTAGTGTTAAACACTATCGTGTTCCGGTCAGGTGGTAATGTACGAACCCTGTAATTTCCGGCACAGAGACATAACATCATAGGCCACAGAAGTGGTAACGCATCTGCGTTTTGACCTTGGTCTTTGTGTGGTGTCTATAGACTGCAGTCTTCACTTAATATCAATGTGACCTGCAGGCTTCTATGCCACATCCATTACATAAAAAAAAAATTGCATCAATAGGGGAAAATATACCATTATCGCCACGGATTGGCGATTGCAGTGGCTTTAGTTCTATGGCGGGACGCTGCTGCCCATTCCGCGTTGTTATTTTTACTACCGCCCCACATATTGGAATGGTTTGGCCGCCATTGTTCGGTGACTGACTGCACTAGTGTAAGGATTCTCTTTCAGTAGAAGAAAATAAAATAAAACGCTTATAAAAAAATATGTGTATACCTCGCAATAACACATGCGAGTAAACTTTAGAAATTCAAGAAAAAACGGAAAGAAAAATTTGACTTCGGGCAGGAATCGAACCTGCGACCTCAGGATAACCAGTCCAGCCGCTTTAAGCTATCAAAAAACCGGAAAGCAAAATTTGATGCATCGGTGTGGGACTTCGGTAGCTTAGTGGTAAAGCGGCTGGACTGGTTATCCTGAGGTCCCAGGTTCAATTCTTGCCCGAAGTCAATTTTTTTTCGGTTTTTTCTTTAATTTCTCGAAAAACTCTCAATGTACACTCGCCTTGTACAAACACTAAGCAAAGCTCAAGGTTCAGTTCGAATTAAAACACTTACATATAAAAGACATGATTATACCTTCACATGCATATATGAATATGAAAAACTTGCATAGACCACTGAAAAATTTCAGCAATACGGTCCATTCTTCAGTTGACGTACAGCGTATCCCTCGGTCTGACGTACCGCGCGTGGAACGGACTGTGAACAACTTGCCGAGTTCAGTGCGAAGTGAGACGAAGTGATTTTCGGAATGATCATTATTTTTTTTAATGTTCAGATTATTCTTGCATGATAGAGGACTGTGTTTTTTGTGGTTCTGAAAATACGTTTTTGTGAATTTGCATATTACTATAATTAAAAACATAATGTTATGGAATTCATTAAATTTAGGTGTTAATGATATGAGTTATAAGAAATCAAGTATTCATGATAAGAGTTAATATATATTTTTTCAATAAATAAAAAAAAAATAGGTACGTTTGATGACTATATAGTTTATAATGAGTAGAAAGTACGAAAATATTTTTTATTCAAGTGAAAATATTTTTTAGATATATTTGATGTGTATACAAAAAAGCGGCCCGGTGCGAGTCGGATTCGCGTTCGAAGGGTTCCGTACCATCATCTTTAAAAGAAAATCACGTTTGTTATATTCATGTTTCTACCTTTAATATTAACATAGAGTATAAAATTAGGTTTGTTGTATGGGAGCTCCCCTTTAATATTCACTTTGTATTTTATTTTACAACAAAATATTCTGTGAAAAAACAAGCACTATTTATTATTTTTTATAATCTAAATTTATTTCGAGGATTTTGCTTACTATCCTCCAGTGCAGATTAAGCTTTAAGATTTACATAATGTGATTTTTTTTAAATGTTATGGTAGTGGCAAACAAGCATGCAGTTCACATTGATGTTGTTAAGTGATGACTGCAGCCTATAGACACTTACACAAAGACCAAGGCCAAAATGCAGATGCGTTACCACTCTTGAGGCCTAAGGTGTTATGCCTCTGTGCCGGAAATTACAGGGTCATACATTATTACCTGACCGGAACATGATAGTGCTGAACACTACCATTTAGCGGCAAGTATATTAGGTATTGCGGTGGTGCCTACGCCGGCGAGCTCCGTCACTGGAGCTCTACCACCAGTAAATGAAATGAATGCATGAATTTAAATAAAATATTGATAAAGAACATCCACGGCATGTAAACCTATATATATATATATATATATATATATATATATATATATATATGTCATGCAAATATGAGAAAGGTTTGATCAACGTAGCTGATTTTTTACCGTGTTAATATTAAAAGCAGGTTTGTTTCAAGGAAATGTTACGGGAAATTCGTAGCGAAACTCGAAAATTTGCTTAACAGAAATTCGTTCGAAATGCCAGCTCGGGTTGCAAATTTAATCACAAACCCCATCGAACTGTAATTGATTTAAAAACAATTTAATTAATCTTCAAAAAATGTCGAGTTGTTTTTCAAGCTTAAATTTAATATCTTAAGGTTGTGGAATTTGATTTGGAGTAAAATGTCTAAGCCTTGTTGCTATGTTTTGTAAGAATCTAGGCATCACCATACATAAAATTCTCGTGTTACAGTGTTTGTAACTAAACTCTTTCGAAACGGCTGAACTGATCATTATGAAATTCTACTGGTGGTAGAGCACCAGTGACGGAGCTCGCGGGCGTAGGCACCACCGCATTACCTAATATACTTGCCGCTAAATGGTAGTGTTCAGCACTATCGTGTTCCGGTCAGGTGGTAATGTACGGCCCTGTAATTTTCGGCACAGAGCCATAACACCTTAGGCCTCAGGAGTGGTAACGCATCTGCATTTTGACCTCGGTCTTTGTGTGGGTGTCTAAGGCTGCAGTCATTACTTAACATCAATGTGAACTGCATGCTTGTTTGCCACTTCCATAACAAAAAAAAAAAAAAAAATCCGTGTATATTTGGTAAGTATGAGTATCGATTATAGTGTATTATTTATATCCCCAAATGGTAAGAATGATTCCTCTCAAATATTTTTTAAAAATTTTGACATATATATATTTTTTGTAACTCTAAGGCGATACGAAGTTCGGCGGGGCAGCTAGTTACCTATATCTTTATAATATTGTATGAAAATATGAGTACCTAAGCTTTACGTAACTTCACGCCTGTAATCCCCGAAGGGGTAGGCAGAGGTAAATGCATGCATTCAAGTATACATGCAAACACTCACGATTCGCCGGTTACGTTTTGGCACTTTGAAAATGGAAAAAGCCTAATAAAACCAAAGATAATGGTGTAAAGTCCTTTGACTTTACGCCATTATCTCTGATAACCCCCTACCCGGGAATCAAACCTAGGACCTCAGCGTAGTAGAAGTGACCTGCTACCACTAGGCTACCGAGGCAGTTACCTAAGTTTTATTATCAGAAACGAAATGAATATACATCTTATCTGCAAAAAATCTAAAGAGTAAAACAAAATGATTTTAAATGAATATTATGATTAGCGGATACTATAAAATATAGCTGTAAAATACTTTAATCGAACTTTTAATGTAACTTTAGCTTTTAGTTTTATTCTTCTTTAAAAGCGTTATTTGAGTTTATATTTCTCCAAAGTATTAATTACTGAACTTTTTAGCTTAAATTTAATGCAAGAAGGTTTCAAATTGCTCAGTTGGTATCTAAAACTTTTAAGTTATATCACTCTATAAGTTTTTGAATTATAACGTTGCTGGGGTTTGAGTTTGTTATAGAATATTTTTAGAAATAAAATCTAAACTGTTGATTGGTCGGATAAAAGTTTTAGGCGAATGTTACATGTGGACTTTGAGAAAAATGTGACATGTATTTCATGAAGGTGTCACTCGCACGACAAAAATTCGCAAGATGGGGCGACTTGGCACTTTTTTGAATTTACCTAATATTTCTGTATATTTCTCATACAAAGTACAGCCAGGTAAATAAATATGAAATAAATAGCTACTGTTGTTTTATATCTGAAACAGACTTATATATAAAACCTAAAAAAATAAATTCTATCGTACACTGTATTGACAATTATTAACTGACTTCGAAAAAAGGAGGAGGTTCTCAATTCGTCCGGATCTTTTTTTTTATGTATGTTCCCCGATAATTCGAAAACGCCAGTACCGATTTCAATAATTTTGTTTCGTTTGAAAGGGTGTGCCTCCCAGTTGGTTCCATTGTAACCATGTCAATATCTGATGATGGGATCCTGGAGCAATCGAGGGAACTCTTCAAATTTCATAGTACACTTGAAAGATTTTCGATTTTTTTTATAATAATAATGTTCCGTGCCTTGTGGCCGTATACCTCACAGGTGGGCCCATTGTCACCATGACAAGATGTGATGATGGGATCCTGGAGAAATCTAAGGAACTCTTCAAATTTCATAGCACACTTGAAAGATTTCGATATTTTTTTATATAATAACATTGTTCCGTTTGCTTTCGGAAGGCACGATTTGATGAAGTGGAACTGAAGATGAAGACTATATATGGTACCTTCTTAGTATAATAAAGTGAAATACCTACTTTTACTGTAATATTCCAGAAAAGCCGCTATAATACACCTCTAGAACTGATGATAAAGACTATAGATAGTACTTTCGTAGTTGAAATACCTACCTACTTTTACTGTAATACTTAATATTAATAATAGTTACACCACTGAAATTTTGGTGAATTGGTTTGAAGTCGGTGCCAAGCCAATAGTGCGGCCCGCGCGTTAGGACTAATGTTGTGGTGTTGCAGTACCTACTATGTTAAGTTATCAAATACGGCTATTTGAAGCGCATTATTGCCTTGGCATCGACTTCAAACCAATGAGTAGGTAGGTACGTAGCCCATATTAAAGTAATTGAGTTAATAGAATTTAAAAGACCTACTCGACTTATAAGCAACTCCTGCATTGACCATTTTTTACATAACATTAAAGTTTGTAAGAGTGAAATTCTAAAGCTAGCGCTTTCAGATCATACTGCCCAGTTGTCATGTCCTGGTAAAATTCTGGTATGTGGACAAACGCGACTATTCAACGGAAAATAAACGTAAATTTGTTTCGTATTTAAAACAATTAAAGTTCAATGATGTTTATAGTACTACAGACCCTAATCTAACATTTAGCCGATTTTATGATTGGTATATGTTGTAATACGATCTTTGCTTTCCTCACAAAAAAATTAAAGTAAATAGCGATGTAAAACCTAAGTGGATTTCACGCGGAATAAAAAATTGCAGTAAAAGAAACAGGGAATTATTATGGAAATACCGAAAAAACCCTAGTCACAGAAATAAAAGTAAATGTAAAGATTACAATAGGCGATACAAATGAATTATTAAACTAACTCAAAAATCACAAAATATTTACTAAATTAACAGTTCTACAAATCGAGCATAGGCAACTTGGGCAATAATTAACAAATCAAAGCAAAAAGTACCTTCTAATACCACACCATCGTTAAATATTAATGGAGTGACCATCAGTGATCCGAGAGAAATTGCAACATTATTTAATGATTATTTTATTGACTTACCAACAACCCAAACTAGTGTCAAAGATGTTAATCATTTTAAATCAATTTTTCTTTCTCCTACTATATATATCTCTTGACATTTATAAAATAATTAAATCTCTAAAAAATTCAGAAAGTTCGGGCTATGACGGTTTGGTTACTAAAATTATAAAAGACTCTTCAGAAACTATTTCCCCGATCATTTCATATGTTATAAATCTGTGCATGGAACATGAATTCTATCCACATCCGTTAAAGAAGGCTGTCATAAAACCACTGCATAAAAAGAAAGATAAATCTATAATCGACAATTATAGACCAATTATAGAACTAATGCTTAGTTCCAATATTTTCAAAGGTCTTTGAAAAAGTTATTTTTAACGCTTTTTACTCTTTTTTGGACTCTAACAATATTTTCGCTGCAGAACAGTATGGTTTCAGAAAAAATAAATCAATGAATATGGCAATTTATAATCTGCTTTCTGCGATAATGCCCAAAATTGATAACAGAACTCCAGTCGCAGCTTTGTATCTCGATCTTACTAAAGTTTTCGACCACGTGGATCACGATATACTTTTACAAAAACTAAATAATTATGGTATTAGAGGTAATGCTTAAAAGGTAATTAAATGTTATTTATCAGACAGAGAGCAATATACTGTAGTTTCAAAATTGTCTTTAGTAGATAAAAGTATTGTCCATTATGAATCTAAGTGTAGGAAAATAATAACAGGAGTGCCCCAAGGCAGCGTCTTAGGCCCTCTACTTTTCAACATATATGTTAATGACCTTCCCAAAGTAATTGATAGTCATATTACGATGTTTGCAGATGATACGACTATTTTATTTACAAATAAAAATCTAGTTGACCTAAAAAGTGACATCATTTCCACACTGCCGTCTTTGATTGAGTGGTTTAAATTGAACAACCTACAATTAAATTTAAATAAAACAAAAATAATGACATTTAGGCAAAGAAAACGTGACAGTCCAAATATTAATATCAATTACGAAGACGGTACCATCTATGAAACAGACATCACCAAATTTTTTGGACTATATTTCGATCAGGAAATGAAGTGGAAATCCCATGATGACTACATTTGCAAAAAATTAAGTAAACTTAATTACGCGATCCGTATGATTAGAAGGGTGGTCGATCAGAAAGCTTTACTTACTGCATATCACGGTTGTGTCTCCTCGACTCTTCGATATGGTGTAATTTTTTGGGGCAACTCTATTAACCGAGAATCTGCTTTCAAAGCACAAAAGCGGTGCTTGCGATCAATTTGCAATATCACACAAAGAGAGTCGTGCAAACCATATTTTAAAAAACTTAAAAAAAATTAAAAATTTATTTCCCAATAAAAGTATAAAAAAATACTTGCGGCCATTTTTTGATAGGCAACCTAGTGGATATATATTTTCTAGATTATAATTACATGTAGTTTAAGCAGCATAATAATACCTGGATGAACGAAATGATTTTGCAGTGAGATCTTAACCTATAAAAATTGTGAAGTGTGGAAAAGAAGATGTGATTTCAACGCTGCTCACGTATATCTAAATTACCTAGCTGTTCTAGTTGCCGCTGAACTCTTAATTTTGACTGCCTGGGATTTTATTAGATTATTCAGTTTGAAGTTTTCGAGATTCATGAGAAGGATTTAGGTTATAAAGTTTAATAAAGATTGCCTTGCTTTATGGCATCCTGTAAATATATACTGGTAAACATGGTAATCAAAAAGGTCGTGGAGTTTCAGTATGAGTTTCTCGAGGGCGTAGGCACTAAATGATAGTGTTCAGTACTACCGTGTTCCAATTAAACGAATGTGCGGCCCCGTAATAATTATCGCAGAGATATAACGACTAATAGTAGGAGAGCCGAGGATGCTATTCTTGTGTTTACTCTAGCGCGTTCTATGTTAATAATAAGATAATGTTGTCTCTTTGACAGTTATAACAGGGTCATACATTACCTACCACCTAACCGGAACACGATAGTGTAGAACACTAACATTTGGTGGCACTTAGGTAATGCAGTGTTGCCTACGCTCTGGAGTTCTCCTACATTTGGAACTCTACCAGTAAAAATGCATGCATTAATTTGCCAACCTTTTCAGAAAAAAAGAGACGTGAAATTACATTAAAAGAAACAATTTTTGTAAATTTTAAAATAGAATCTTATTTTTAAAAAATCTTGTAAACTGGGTAAAGAAAAATTCATTTTTCAGCCCCAAAAATATATTCAAACGGATCGGAAACGAAATAATGATATAATTTTATTCAAATGAGTGCACAAACGGTCTAATTAAATCCGATGGTACGCTGGCGCCATTTGTTTTGCCGTTTTAATATTTCTAGGATTCCGTAAACAAAAAAAAGTGAACAAACAAAAACGCTAGTGATTCTCAAAGGCTCCTGATACTTTTAAGATCTGTCCGTCTGTCATAGCCAATTTGGTTTAAAAGAAAGAATAAAAAACATATTTGGATAGCACAGAGACACAAAAAAGCGAAATTATTAGAAGATTACAAACAATTGATTGGACAAGAAAAAAAAACATTAAAAGTTAACCAAAAAGAGATTAAGTCTCACGGCTGGTTCAAATGGGAGCAGCTTCATGTCAGGCCGATAACATCAATCGACCTGACGCTGATTTTTATCTGGTTTTTTTCTGATGATTTTAACATTCTGTGCAGATTGAGTTGAGGAACTGGGCGCTTAACTACACGGGCACCGAATGCGTTGGTAATAAAAGCTATATTTGATTGATTTTTGCTGGCGATAGAGCTCTGGTGACAGAGCTCGCGGGCGTAGGCACCAACGCATTACTTCTATCCAATCATTTTTCCACTGGTTTTTGTGTACAGGTCTATAGGCTGCAGTCATTGTTTAACATCAATGTGAACTGCATGATTGGTTGCCACTTTCATAACATAAAACATAGAAATTCCAATTATACGGAACCTTGTAACACGAATCCCATTCGCATTATACCTACTGGTTTGTCGAGAAAAATGGCCTAAATACTTCATCATTTGTCTTTTGAATTATTCCTGATTGACTACTTTGTCTTTGTTCGGAAACTTTTCGGTCTCAAATGTTATTCTATAAAATGCTTTCTTAAATAATAATGCTCGTGTTCCTACGTACCGTTAAAAAGTTTCCGGTGATCTTGAACCATTGAAAATTAAACTTTATGCCTACACAAATAAGGCATCGACTTGATCTATATGACACTTAGTCGACTTTTTTATGTGACAACGAAGCATGCAGTTTATATGGATGTCTACACAAAATCCAAGGTCAAAGTTCAGATGTGTTGCCACCCCTGAGACCTTAGTGGACTGGTTATCCTGAGGTCGCGTTCGGTCAGTTCGATTTCTGCTCGATGTCAAATTTTTCTTCCCGTTTTTTCTTTAATTTCTAAAGTTCACTCGCATGTGTTATTGAGAAAAATAAATATTACTACGATTTTATTATATGTTATATGCTTACAATATAAAAATATGAATACAAATTGTGAAAGTTTAAAACAATTACTACGACAGTGCTGAATACCAATTCGCGGTAGATAGATTAGGTTTTTTTTATGTAATTATAATAATAATAATAATGGCAACCCATTATACGTCCCACTGCTGGGCACGAGTCTCTCCCCTTTTTGGGGGGAGGCCTGGAGCTTACTCCACCACGCTGCTCCAATGCGGATTGGTGGAGGTGGGTGGGTTAGTGGCCAACCCGCTGTCGGATGTTTTCAAACCGCCCATAAGGCCTCCGACAAGGTTTAACGACTGCTATCTATCGATAGCAACCGGAACCGACTGCTTAACGTGCCCTCCGAAGCACGGAAACGCGCGTTTAATTTGCCACTAGCGGTCACCCATCACACTCCCCGACCGCGCCCGTAGTGCTTAACCGAGCAGATCGCTTACGATCTACACCAGCCGCTGGGCCATGCGCGCTTCTGTATAAAAGTGGCAAACTAGCATGTAGTTCACATTGATGTAAAGTGCTGATTGCAGCCTAGGACACTTACACAAAGACCAAAAATCAAAATGCAGATGCGTTACCACTCCTGGGGCCTAAGGTGTTATGCTTCTGTGCCGGAAATTACAAGCCCGTGATTTATTACATTTCAAGCCCCATCTAAAAATTGTCAATTTGTTTCGATCCGCCATTTATTGAATTCATTTGTTACAAAAAAATGTGATAAATGAAGGACCGCTCTACCGATTTTGTGCAAACTTCACATAAAGCATCTACTAAATTACTAAATAGTCCAAACAAAGCCTAAACATTTGGTTAAGATAGGTGAGCCCGTTCTTAAGTTATAAAATAACAACGAAAAGTGGCATTGATTTTTATATATACGAAGTATATAGATAGTAATAGGTAATCCCACCGCTGACTCATTTCTTTCATCCAGATATGCTGCAAACTTATTTTTTATGCATATTTATAATCTAGAGAATATGTTATTATATCCACTAGGCTGCCAATAAACATTTGGCCGCAAGTTTTTACTGGTGGTAGAGCTCCAGTGACGGAGCTCGCGGGCGTAGGCACCATCGCATTACCTAATATACTTGCCGCTAAATGGTAGTGTTCAGCACTATCGTGTTCCGGTCAGGTGGTAATGTACGGCCCTGTAATTTCCGGCACAGAGGCATAACACCTAATGCCTCAGGAGTGGCAGCGCATCTGCATTTTGACCTCTGGTCATTGTGTGGGTGTCTATAGGCTGCAGTCTTCACTTAACATGAATGTGAACTGCATGCTTGTTTGCCACTTTTATAACATAAAAAAAAAAGTATTTTAAATAATTCTTTTTTATCTTTAACAGCCAGCAACTCTTATTTGCAGCCGATTTAATTTGGCCCCCGTATATCAAGTAATAATGAAGAAATAAAATAGCTTTAATTTGATATATAAATAATACATGTACGTCATGGACGTAAAAGGTTATCGGGGCGGAACGAAAATATGTAGGGACGGCCAAGTGCGCAACGGCAGCCGTGATTTTTCAGAGTCTTTATACATATTGCCGTGAGATAATCTATATTTTATTAAAACAACAAGTAGAAAAAAATCTTGCTCAAAAAAAAAATACTTGCGGCCATATTTTGATTGGCAACATAGTGGATATAATATATTCTCTAGGATATAAATAAGCGTACAAATTGAGTTTGCAGCATATCTGGATGAACGAAATCATTCAGCAGTGGGGTCCTAACATATATTTTTTACTGGTGGTAGAGCTTCAGTGACGGAGCTCGCGGGCGTAGGCATCACCGCATTACCTAATATACTTGCCGCTAAATGGTAGTGTTCAGCACTATCGTGTTCCGGTCAGGTGGTAATGTACGGCCCTGTAATTTCCGGCACAGAGGCATAACACCTTAGGCCACAGGAGTGGTAACGCATCTGCATTTTGACCTTGGTCTTCATGTGGGTGTCTATAGGCTGCAGTCATCACTTAACATCAATGTGAACTGCATGCTTGTTTGCCAAGCCCATTACATAAAAAAATATATAACCTTATAATAGAAGTACAAATACTTATAGACATAGGTCGATTCCGCTCGTAGCGGACGTAGGTTCAGATAATTACGGCTCGTGACCGGATCCCACGATAAGGGGTGACGGTAATGAAGGCTTTTAACCTTAATCTGATTACATCAATTAAACAGAACCTTTACCTTTAGCGTATCGTAGTAACATGCTCGTAATAAAATTTGGCTCCATAATAACTATCATAGAGACAATAATTAGTCTTAGGGGTGGCAATGCGATGACGACCCGGTTAGTCCAGCGCTGTGAGATAACCGTTTGATTCGAAGGGTGGCGGGTTCGATCTCCGTACCGGGACAAATATTTGTATGGCCTACAGATATTTGTTTCGGGTCTCTGTGTTTGTGTATGTGTTGTATGTGTACAACGGCACTCATGATACAGGTTTATACCTAATTTATCAGTCATATTACAAACCTACTCTTCGAGTGTTACCTTAATATTTTCATCACATCGATCATTATCGTTACGGCGAAGACATCAAAGCCAATACTGTTTTTAAAATTAAAAGACTTCGAATAGCCTTTATTAATTGTGCAATTAAAAATGAAATACTAAGGGCGTAGTCATACAAGAGGATTGCGAGCGTTTTTAAAGCGGAACGGACGCGCGACATATACGTCATGGGCGCGCAACGAACACGCCGCGCATGCGTAGCGGATTCGTTGTGAGCACGCAATATAGACGCTATTTTGCACTGTCACGCACAAACGCCAGCCCATCTGCTCCTCCTAATAATCTCAAATGAGTGTGTTCAGGTCTTAAGTCAGTTTGAATCAGATGCAATAACTCATAAAATGTAGCAAAACGTAACCGGCGTATCGTGGGTGTTTGCATGTATACTTGAATGCATGCATATATATCTGCCTACCCCTGCGGGGACAACAGGCAGGTTTTTTTAATTATTAAAAAAAACCTAACTTCACGTCTGTTATCTGTTGTTTTCAAACAACACATAGTTGTCTCTTCCAAACCAACAGCAATGTTTCTCGACGGAACCCATTTTTGTTACTGAGTGTATTGAACGTTGTTAATTCGCTACAAATACGCAGCGAAAACGTTGCATATTAATCACGCGTTCGCAACTAAAAGTCACACACACGCGGCGTGTTCGTTACGCGCGCGTGCTTTAAGAACGCTCGCAATCCGCTAGTATGATAAGGCCCTAATTTTCGGCGTGTTTGAATGTTAGCGTATTAAAATTAAGTATCGTAGCTTACGTATTTTTGTATTTTTATTAATTAAAAACGCTGTAAAGATGAATAGCATCGCGTTTTATGTTTCGACATTTTTTTCCAACACAACCAAAGTTTAATAATAAACCTCTTCTTAAAATTTTAATTAACACAACTTTTCAGATATCTTCTACGTTTTACAGCATTATTATAGCACTTGTTTTAGCCCGAGACTTCGTAATAAAAACTGGCCAATTATGAGTCGAACTCGTGTATACAGAGTTCCGTAGAATTAAGAAATATACTAACAGGGGCCTAATTAAAAATCATTCGCCTCTTACGTAATTTGTAATAATTGTAAATTGATCGCGATTGAATTGCTTCGTTGTCTTGCTTGGTTAAAGCAAGACAACGCAGCTATTCAATTCGATTCCGTGGTGATAACGACTAATAACGATATGATTAGAAAATTACTCAATTATTTTTTTTTATTTTATGTTATTTTCGACCCTTTAGTTTCGTAGATAGAGGGAGGATAAAAAAACATCGAAATCTTCCAAGTGTGCTATGAAATTTGAAGAGTTCCCTCGATTGCTCCAGGATCCCATCATCACATATTGACATGGTTACAATGGGACCAGCTGGGAGGTACACCCTTTCAAACAAAACCAAAATTATCCAAATCGGTACGGGCGTTTTCGAATTATCGGGTAACATTCGTAAAAAAAAAGATTAGGACGAATTGAGAACCTCCTCCTTTTTTCGAAGTCGGTTAAAAAGGACATTTTTTACCATTATACTTATTTTTTTTTTATGGAAGTGGCAAACAAGCATGCAGTTCAAATTGATGTTAAGTGATGACTGCAAACTATAGACACAAAGACCAAGCTCAAAATGCAGATGCGTTACCAATCGCCAATCCACCTGCCAAACGTGGCGATAGCATGTTCTCTGACTGACTGAACTACTCGAAGAAACGTCCACGAGTGGGCTATTGGGTAGTCGCGTCTAGATGCCTTAATATAGTGAAGTGAATCTTGGATAGAAATAATACACTTCTTGATCGATTTTTTAGGGTTCCGTAGTAAACAAGGAACCCTTATAGTTTCACCATGTCCCTCTGCCTGTCTGTCTGTCTGTCTGTCTGTCTGTCCGTCCGAGTACTAGGGACTTGAAATTTTGAACAAGTATACACCTTAATTACGTCGACAAAGTGGTAGAATAAACACATTTGTACGGCCCTGTAATTTCCGGCACAGAGGCATAACACCTTAGGCCTCAGGAGTGGCAACGCATCTGCATTTTGACCTTGGTCTTTGTGTCGGCGTCTATAGGCTGCAGTCATCACTTAACATCAATGTGAACTGTATGCTTGTTTGCCACTTCCATAACATTAAAAAAAAAACATGAAAAAAAAAATTTTTTTTATTAATCTGCCCGTTATATGTAGGGCACCTCCCCCTACATGTAACGGGCAGATAATTTTTTATTTTTCGTTTTCTGTATAGCGGTATCGGTGGATAGGTCTTTCAAAAATATTATATCAGGGATGTGCAAATATCATTTTTCGATTTAGTTAACTGTTCAAGACTTAATAAGCGCCAATTTTTGTTAGAGTCAAGCGTCCCCCACCTCTACCAAGTAAACGGTTATAGTTATAAATTCAAACGTTACCACAATAGTTGCCACCTATAACGAAATTAAAAGAAAAACTATCACACTCAAGTTGGCTTTACAAGTTTGCGTGTAATAGTCGACCAAATGTATTTTACTCGACATTTTTGAACAACTCCATAGATATATATATTTTTTTATTACATTAATCAAACCTAAAAATTACGAAACCCTACACTGCGCGTGGCCCGACACGCACATGACCGGTTTTAATGTTTGCCGTGATTAAAGTACTCGTATTTGTGACTGACATAATTTATTAATGAGAAAGTTTTCAATTATGAACGGGATTATATTTTATAGTTCAGACGGTTTTCTCAACTTCATTAAAATGTAGTGCGCCTTAAAAAAATATGAATAACACAACTTTTCAAATAACTCTATATACAATATACTATATATATATATATAAAACCGCAAATATATATATATATTGGCGGTATACATTTTTATTACACTAGAGATTGCAAGTAGGTTTACTTTTATATTATACTAGCGACCTGCCACGACTTTGCACAGGTGTAATGTTAGTATCAACATCAGTATCAATATGGTTACATTTCGAAACCATAAAAAAAATATATTACATTTGTTAGTCTCACTAAAACTAGAGAATAGTTGGACCGATTTGGTTAATTTTAGTTTAGAAATATTAGTTGAAGGCGTACGTGGAGTGGCAAAAAAATTGACATAAAAAAAAATAATAACAATAAAAAAAAAACAATAATACAAAAAAAAAATAAAAAAGGGAGAAAAAAAATACAATTAAAGTAATTAAAAAAAAAAAAAACAAATATGTATAAAGCCCCCACCCTCTCTCGACTGACGATGCGTTCCTCCTCCACCGAAGCCCTTGAATCCCAGGGCACCAAACGCCGACCTACATGGCAGGCCAGAAGAAGCCGCAGCAAAGGGGCCAGCCCCGGTGCTGCTTCCGCGCCGCGCGCTTCGCGCCCGTGACGGTCAACTGATGATGTTGAAGGCCAAGGAAGGTTTGATAGAGGAGAAAATATGGAGAAATCGTATAGAAACTTCTTGTCTTTCTTTCTTTTCGTGGCTCATTGTTTTATAATCTCTTTAAAAATGATAAATTCTGCTTATGATGGAGCTTCTACTGCAAATTTAAAAACGCGCCTCCAAACTTTGCCTTCTAGGTGATGGGGAAGGGGGTCGAAAATAGTTTATAATGGCATAGAAATGTTAAAGACAACTGAAGAAACTAAAACTAAAGAAGAACAACAACTGAACAAAGTACTGAAAAAAGTTGTATCTTCTAAAAAGAAACTTGTTACAAGATTTTTCTATATTGTTGTTTATAACTTTTTTGTTGGTCACTTTAAGATAAAAAGTTATAGATATAAAATTTTAGAAAATTTTATTCCTTAAATTTTATGTCTTGTCAAATTTTCTATAGGATTGCTAGTTTACGAGATATAGCGCCAAAATCGTTTGCACATCTTTTTCCAATATAGCAGCTGGGGGACAAGGGTGGCGAACGGACAAACTTGAACTTAAGCTTCTACTGACCTCCTCTATACATAAAAAGAATGTGTTCTGTGTAAAACGCAAGCTAAGGCCTATTAAATGTAACATTGCAATGAACTATTTAATAATACAATAATTTAATCAATAATCTACCAGCCTTTGTCGATATAAAATTGACAAAATATGATATAATTTTTCCTCACAACTAACAACTCAAACCCGCACTCGATTTAGTCTTTTATGTTGCAGGTGTTACGTTGTTTGATCTTTTTTCTTTTGATAAACCTTTTACCGCGCATATTGTTTACCGATTGAGTGAACTTCCATTGTTTGATAAATAATAAGATCCGGTCTGAGTTTTAGGATTCTTCATCTCAAAAATGTTTCATTGTACATCTTGGTTTGTTACTTTTTACGGGTCTAAATAAAGGGTAGATATAGTAACAAAGTTCAAGGACGTAGGCACCATTTAATTTTCTGTGAAGTGAAGTGAATACTATTTTAAGGAAAAAGGAACAGTACAAAGAGACATTTAACTGGTGGTAGAGCTCCAGTGTCGGAGCCCGCGGGCGTAAGCCAAATGGTAGTGTTCAGCACTATCGTTTTCCGGTTATATGGTAATGTATGGCCCCGTTAAAATATTATCACAGAGACAACAATTATAGGTCTTAGGGGTGGCAATGCATCTGCATTTTGACCTCTGGTCTTTATGTGGGTGTTTATAGGCTGCAGTCATCAACTAACATCAATCACCAATGTGAACTGCATACTTGTTTGCTTTACTACATAAAAAAACGTTCATAATCACCACTCACTCTGCTTTTCCGATAATAATATATAGTCGATCAACATGAGTAGACACGACTAAAATTCCTTTTGCTACACAAGCACCTATTCAATAAAAGTTGAAAGGTTCCGAAGATAAGACTCTTACGTCGATTATAACCATTCTTCAATCCATTTTGTTGCCATAGCGATATGATTTTTGACGATTCATTCATCCCCCTCAATTTTGTATTGAGGAAAACGTTGAAAGTAATTGCGCACTTATTGTTGTGATGTTGAAATTTGAGTTGACGGGAATTTCTTCGAAATGTCACTCTTCGTGATAATACTAACCGAAAATTCTGGTTTTATAGCATACCATACCGCTACTTTTCTTGTTGGTAGAGCTCCAGTGATGGAGCTCGAGGGCGTAGGTACCACTTCAAGTTTGACGACCCGGTTAGTCCAGCGGTGTGATGACCGTTTCATTCGAAGAGTCGATCTCCGCACTGGGACAAATATTTGTATGGCCTACAGATATTTGTTTCGGGTCTGGGTGTTTGTGTATGTGTTGTATTGCCGCCAAATGGTAGTGTTCAGCACTATCGTGTTCCGGTTAGATAGTAATGTATGACCCCGTAATAATTATAACAGAGGCAAAAGATCTAAGTCCTCAGGGGTCGCAACGCATCTGCACTTTGACCTCTGGTTATTGGTTAGGCTGCAGTCGTCACTTAACGTCCATGTGAACTGCATGCTTGTTTGCCACCACCATCACCAAAAAAAAACATAAAATGGGCTAAGTGCGTATCCCTTTCATTTTGACATCTGACGATACCTAAGTATTGTTAAACGTCAAATCGAGTGTTATCGATGACACTTGTCATTGTTAGTAATTTATTGGGTATGTTTGGTCAGGCCAGTGCGATTGTTTACTCTGTTTTCGACATATTTTAAAAATTGCACTGCTTTCCACTCACTCCGACCATAGTACGACTCACGTGGTCGTTTGTCGGGTATCACCAACCGATGACCAGAGCGAAAGTTGCACCGCCCCTAATCGCATATGTCTTATGTGTCCCTCTGCAACGTCCTTAGCCAAGGTTCGGACCCACAGGGATCTCCCTCAGGTCAGGAGTTGCTCTAACTTCTTGGCCTTAGGCTGGAGCGCCTTCTGCGCTTGCCGATTGCCGGTGAGACTAGTAGACTAGCGCCGTCTTGAGAAGTAGTACCACATACATATAAAAATAATCTACTTATTTAACTGCTTCAGCAGCCTAGTGGTAGCAGGCCACTACTACTAAGCTCCTGGAATCGATTCCCGGATAGGGGGCTATTATGATTGAGATTATGGTATAAAGTCCTTTTTCACTGGTTCTATTGGGATTTTTTCATTTTCTGGAAATTTTCTAGTGTCTCGAAGTTTGGTAATATGACCGGAGATGTCATGAGGCTCGCCACCTGTTACATGGGCCAAAACGTAACCGGCGCATCGTGGGTGTTTGCATGTATGCTTGAATGCATGCATTTAGCTCTGCCTACGCCTTCGGGGATTAAGTTACGTTAAAGTTACGTTGCGTTAATTTGTAGAGCTATGAGCTGCTTGTGCTACTTAAAAATATATCGTCACAAGGAATATTGCATTAAGAAACTGTAGGAACGAGTAAAACGGAACGAACCATTTTCTGAAGCGAATGCAAATAAGCCAAAGATATCAGATAAGATACTCTATGTTTATGTGTTTAGCCGTTATTTATAGATAGCCTAGGTCTCAGTAGAACACTAGCAGCATTTACTGCAATTTTGTGTCGTAGTAAATACTACGCCATATTATCAACTATTGACTTATATTCGAGCAAAGTATTTGGTAAGTATACCGGTAAAGTATAGGTTAGGTAACACGTTGTAAGTGCGAGCATTGCAGAGAAATTGTTTTTAAAAACATTGATTTTCAAAATATAAATAACTTAATAAAATATACCGACTTCAAACAAAACCGATGATGATCGAATCACTGAAAAGTGAAAAGTAATAGAATACAGATTTAGTCCCAAAAAGTAATACACATCATACTTTTTAGAATATGAATAAGTAACCGTCAATAACGATAACTAAAGATCTGTGGCCTGACTTCTAAATATTCCAAAAGTATATAACCAGTATCAAATTTTAACTACATGTTTGTGTTTCTGCATTCTTATAAATAAATAAATAGGTGTGAAGTTATTTGTGTGTGTAAGTAGCTAGTAAAGGAGGAAGTCAACTTTGTTGACATACAAAATGACACAAAATATGCTCTCGCCGTATCGCAAAACCGCAGATTTGAGGTTTTTATTGCTTCATAAACGAAATGATTTTTTACTGTCGCGGAACAAGCTTCCGTCCTTATTTTGTATATTCTTTTATGACGTCATGATTATCTTTTGAATGGTCTTTACCTACATTTTATTAGACGTTCATATTTGATTAAATATAAGATTTTATTTAAGTATAAAAAAATAGCCTTTAAATTAAATAAGTTGGAGCATTTACTTACCATCAATATGAACTGCATAGGTATTTGTTTGCTGTTTCATTAATATAAAATTAATTGCCTGACCCACTAAAACTTCCGTGTCAGGATGTAGGTACTTGGTACCTATTTAAGTAAAAAAAAGTTTTTTTTTTTATATAATCGCAGTGGCAAACAAGCTTGCAGCTCACATTGATGTTAAGTGATGACTGCAGCCTATAGACACCCACACAAAGACCAAGGTCAAAATGCAGATGCGTTACCACTCCTGAGGCTTAGGGTGTTATGCCTCTGTGCCTGAAATTAGAGGGCCGTACATAACCACCTGACCGGAACACGATAGTTCTGAACACTACCATTTAGCGGCAAGTATATTAGGTAATGCGGTGGTGCCTACGCCCGCGAGCTCCGTCACTGGAGCTCTACCACCAGTAAAAGTTTCCACTGAACTTAGAACTGAACTTACATGAAACTACTTCTGATCAAGAGGTTCACTCTTCATCAAAAGTAGAAGAATCGAGTAGAAGAATTGAAGAAATCTCTCAGTGGCACCCTTTTGTAAAATGTGCTTGATGAGTTAGTACATACCCAATGAAGCGGGAAATCAAGTCTTTTTGAACAAAATGTACGCTTGCCATATCACAACACCGCATATTTGATGTTTTTATTGCGTCATAAACGAAATGAATTTTTATCGTCGCGGAACAAGCTTTTGTCCATTTTTTAATGTTCTTTCACAACCTTGTGATTCCCTTTTGAATGGTGTTTATCTTATAAGGCGATATTATACGGCTTACCGTCTTTTAAATTTCGTCTTTTTTTTAAATCATTAAATAGAGAACATAATGTAGGTTCCATTTTCAAAGTACGTTTTATAAGTAGATCGACTATTCGTCGTAAATTTGAGTCTACTAATATGTGATAGTTTTTGCTTAGGTAATGCGGTGCTGCCTACAGCCTCATACTCCCACACTAGAGCTCTCCCGCCAGTGAAACGTTGCTAATGTTGTGGAATTGTATCTGAATATCATGTCACGTTCGGGTATGTTCGATCCCGTTGTACTAGAATAATTCTCAATGCATTGTACAAAAACTTAATTATTTATCATTTTCTGCAAATCGATCTGTACTGCGTTGTTTCCAAACTTTATATAATTGAAGGTAACAAATTCTATAAATACAGAATAGGTCTCAACTCGTAAATAAAAAAAAAATGTAAGTGGCAGTGAAATATTTATGAAGGTTAAAATGTAATTGCTTTGATTGCTGACTGGTTTACTAACGCCAAACCTGAAGTCAAGGCCTTAGCTCGGGAATTTATTGGTTTTTTCAAATGTATTAAGCAGTGATAAAATAGTTTTAAGATTATTAAAAATAAAACGAAAAATTGCCATTCCCACCTTATTTCCGAAGTGATTAGGTTTACAAACACAGAGCGCTAAGATTTAGAAAATAATCAAAATATATTCCTTTACGTAAAAACGTATGACAAGTCTATGACATTAACTCTTTGAGCGTTTTTGAACATTATAAGTTTATAACCGTTGCGTTTTTGAACATAAAATATGTAGGTTGGAAATAATTGAATACTAATAGCCCGAGGCCCCACAAGATGAATCGACGACCTGATCAAGGTTGCGGGGAGCCTTTGGATGTAGACCGCCCAGAATATATCAGTGTTGAAGTCTTCGGGAGAGGCCTATGTTCAGCTGTGGATGTCTACGGGCTGATGATGATTTTAAAAGTTATGGTTCTTGTAAATTAAATCTGCCCTTACAACGTCTGGGTCTTATAATTTATTTATAGCTTTTAAAACATATTGAATAGCATTAAAATTGATAGCCAGTAAAGAAAAAAATAACTGTACGGAACTATGTGAACGCAAGTATCTTACTTGGCCGGTTTTTTTTCATACGCGCTGTCATTTAAACACATGGATCAAAATTTTGGCAGCTTCAACAAAACGTCATTATACAGGCCCAGGGTTTCGATCCCAGGATTCTCAGAGGAAATTGTTTTTGTGATAATATTATTATATTCCTAGATTTTCGCTAAATTTTAATGAATAATTTATTAATTTAAATAAGGCTAAAACCGTGATATGTATTTAAATGCAACTACTTCTGATCAACAGATTCACTAAGTTCAGTGGAAACTACTCTTGTGTATAATTCTTTTAAATTTAACTGTATTAAACATTTCTCAGTCACTAATTGTAAAGATATTGCATTAAAATCAAACTGGTGAACGTTAATTGCAATTTAAGTACAAGTATTAATATAAATATTATCAAATGCCACATGATTTAAACAGCATTTTACACAACACTCGTTGCTAATAAATTCGCCGCGCAGAAAAATTTAATTGCCCCTAAAGTTTACATTACGCTTTACGATCCAATCCGCTTTGAACTTCCTCGCATCAGAGCTGGGACGGTTTTCATAGATACTGCAGATTTTATTTAAGCAAATTTAGATTTTATTCAAATATCCCCTAATGATATTATCGCATGCCCAGTTTCATACACAGTTTCATTGCTGCAGCTATAACTTCCGTGAATATGTTTAGAAATGTCAGTGCTAATGTTCAAATAAATATGTACGGCTTATTTTGATGATTTATCAAAAAATGTGTTCTGGACATCTTAATGAAAATTTATGAGTTAGCAATTATAACATGCAGATTGAAGTATTACAGAACAAGTGTATTTTTTCGGTGTTCATGCACTATTCACCACATACAGGTTAGGGAAATAGAGAACGTTGCCATACAAGATGATCTAATTTTGCAATTTATAACTCCCTCCTTCCTTGGCGACCACTTGTAGTACCTATTTGATAACATAGATTTTATAGAGATACTAAATGGAATACGTGACGAAAACCTAAGACCAACCTTCTCCCATTTAACGTATTTTCAGTCTCACAACACGCAATTTATAAACTGAATCAAACATACAGTGATTAATCTAGTCAACAAACTAGATATACAACACGCTTATTATCAGATAGTAACGATCTAAAAGCCAATGTTAACCTGAATATGACTGCATTTTATAGAATTAAATCTACTGTGTTACGGATCGAAATGTGAAAAAAAGTGTTCAGTGGAGTGTTTACTGATTTGCGAAAAGTAATAGTAAAAGTTTTCTGAATCAGTGAGTTTTAGATGACGTAATAATGCCTCTTAGAACATTCAACACGTCCTTCCAAGACGTCGGGTGGAACGATTCGGAGTTATGGGGAGTTACTCCGTTTGACTTGGACGTGTTTTATAGGCCAGACCTGGTGATCATAGTGCTGTATGTGGCTGTGCTGACAGCGTCGCTATCTGCCAATACTTTGCTGATCTTCGTTGTCGTCAAATTCCAGTATATGAGGAGGTGAGTTTAGTTTTAGCTTATTTGAAACGCGGTGTTTTTGCTTTCTGTATTTTTTTAATCGTCAACTTTGATTAAAATTTGCTCGTATTGTTGTTAATTATATTATTGCAAACAAGTATATAAAATAAAAATTTAACTGCGATAAAAGAAATATTTTTTTTGGTATTAGGCATTTAACTCAATAACAACAAATCCACGAACCGTGTGTTGATAAGACATGGTTACGAATAAACAACGTTTATATTAAGAATTTGTACTCATCTGCATTCAGTGAAATTCAGGGACATTGCATCGCAAAATAAATAGAAAATGTTGGATAGTACAATGAAAAACTAAATCAAGGAAAATCCTCGATGTATTCGGCGTCTGTGTTTGGCCGACTAAAAAATCGAACTAAAGGAAGGAAATAAATTTAATTGAAAACCGACTGTTATAGGACATCGTAGATTTCTCTGGTAGAGCGCTGGGAACTGCAAAGTGTGAAAAAAACTAACCACCCACTGCATTTCATTTTTATTATGTATGTATTTGCATGAGAATATCATTATTCATCATCATCATCATCATTACATTACCTTGGGGTGGCAGTAGCGACATATCATATGCAGTATCTATTTGGCGACCCGGTTAGTCCAGCGGTGTGAGATGACCGTTTGAATCGAAGGGTCGCGGGTTCGATCCCCGAACCGGAACAAATATTTGTATGGCCTACAGGTATTTGTTTCGGGTCTGGGTGTTTGTGTATGTGTTGTATGTGTACAACGGCACCCACGATACAGGTTTATACCTACTGTGGGGCGTGTAAGCGTATTTTTTTTATTGCTAACAATGCTAGTTAGGCATTATGAATATGATACTCATGCAATTGCTCAATTATGAAATAAAAGTTTTTTTTCTTTTGTCTATTTTATTCTCTTACCTTACAAGAATAATTACGTCTAAAGAGTAATTAAATAATCGTTTCTATTCAGTCAAAATACATTTAATGTATCTTCGAATATTCATTCAGACAGTCATTGAAAATATATAAAATTCTTTACTGGTGGTAGAGCTTCAGTGACGGAGCTCGCGGGCGTAGGCACCACCGCGTTACCTAACATACTTGCCGCTAAATGGTAGTGTTCAGCACTATCGTGTTCCGGTCAGGTGATAATGTACGGCCCTGTAATTTTCGGCACAGAGGCACAAAACTTTAGGCCTCAGGAGTGGTAACGCATCTTGGCCTTGGTCTTCGTGTGGGTGTCTATAGGCTGCAGTCATCACTTAACATCAATGTGAACTGCATGCTTGTTTGCCAATTCCATTACATAAAAAAAAAAATATATATATATATATATATATATATATAATAGATCATGCCAAGGAAACTATAAAATTAATGTCAACAATAAACAATGCTGAAATAATTCAAGAATTAGAATATGATTTAACTACCCCCGTCAATATTTTCGATAAGACTGAACCCGTTTACCATTTTGCTTTAAAAAATTTGAATGTGTAGTCAACCAGAAAATTCTAATCCGATACATTTTCAAGCGTCAATATGACTCTATTAGTTGGTAAGATACTATGGATTTTGTAGTTAAAAAGACTATTACGGAGTTTCTATTTTCCGATTTATTATTGAAAAATGAAATAGTTATACTGTGCAAATAGGAATCTGGTTAGTTTATTGTAGAAAAATTTGCATCGTTAAAATATTATGGGTATGGTTGTTGTATGTTTAATTGCAACTGAAATTGAAAATAAGAATGACTAAATTAATTATTATTTCATTACTAATTATTGTCCTTTATGGTTTTTAATAAATAATAAAATAAATAAAAAGCCTTATATTTTTCTTCTTTACAGTATTAAAAAATATTAAATTAAAAAAAATATTAAGTTTTTAGAGAACCCCTGAGGTGAAGGCCTCCTCCAAAGAATGCCAACATGCCACAATGCAATTTATGGTTTTTAAACTATACTAATTAAATTTTGGCTTGTTAGACCGAATGAATGAAAAAACAAGCTATTTACGTTACGTCAAACCTTTAACGCTCATTATCTATACAAATAAATAAAATTGGAGTGTCTGTTTGTAATATAAAAATAACCGCTTTTTACTAAATGCATATGTACGCATACACGGTACATATATCAAAACAACATTTTTTTTTAATTTTTGTCTGTTTATCTGTCTGTCTTTTTGGCGGGGCTAATCTTGGGAACGGCTGGACCGATTTTGACGGGACTTTCACAGGCAGATAGCTGATGTAATAAGCAGTAACTAAGGCTACTTTTATACTAGCTGCGCTCACGACTTTGTCCGCGTCAATACTGAACAATCATAAATTCTCACGCGGGCGCAGCTAGTGCTATATAATGTTACACGGTTATTTTAACGTTATGTTGCACGTTGTTCGGCCCCCTCATGGAATTTACAATAAACAAAAAATACAATCAATGTTATATAAATCCACATGTCATCCCTATCGAACCTTTGGAAATAAAGTAGGTAGTGTGCATAGAGCAACACCGGAGGGGAGTAGCCATATGCAGGCTTTCCCCTCTGTCAAAGTACAAGCCAAAATGGGCCCATACCTGTCGCCTAGCCCCCTTATTCATAAACGTATTTTATCTAAAGTGTTGCTAATCTCTCCTTTGTCTTTTTCTATCCTGCATATTTGACAATGCAACTGACAAAGACAAAGCATTCTATAGCTAAAACGTATCTAATGTACGTTTATGAATAAGGGGTGTTGTTAAATGTTTAAATGTGTGCGTGAAATTGTTTCTGTATTTTGTTAAAGTCAAGGTGTGAGTTTCGTAGTAATAGACGATTTTTGTAGTGTGCGTGTGTGTCGCACGCATTTCCCCCCGCAAAAAATGACAGGCTGTTTTGCATCAGTAATACACGCTATGGCTACTCCCACCCCACTCCCCTCCGGTCCGCCGCGACCGGTGGGCCGCGTTGCTCTGTGGTAGTGTGTATTGGAACTGTGTATCAAAATCCCAATAGACAGCGTTTTCATATAATTGACAGCATTCTAGCCTATTACGTGACTTTATCGAATGGCAAAAGCGGTATTTTTACGTGTTACGGAAGATAAATCAGTATTTTGTTCGCGTAACATAATACTCAATTAAGTATCGATATTGTAACATTTTTTATATACATACTTCATTTGTTGTAGCGTTCGTGACATGACTGGAATATAGGTCTTATTTTTCGGGTACGTTTTATCGGTTAATATTTTTTGTTGAATATCTACGAGTATTTTGACGCTAGATAATAGTTTGACTATTATTTAAATCAAAGCCCTTTATGTCTGTAAAATATATAACAGTGTCCCTGGTTTAAAAGGCTAAAGAATCTTGTATATTTATGTTACTAATGCATTACATTTTAAGTTTCAAGTAACGCTGTGCCGACGTCCGTATCAATTCTTTCAATGCTAGCACAATAGGCTTTCAATTTAAGCTAATGAACGGTGATCAATAACTTGTCGAACAATATCAACCTCAACTTAATAGATATATTCTGTTCAATGTCAATACAATGTTCTTTCCTGTTTTAATTTCACGATTAAGTTTGTTTCATATCGTTTGATTAACAAGCAAATAACTTTTGATAAGCCTGTTCGTCCAGCGGTGAGTGACGAACATTTCAACCAAGACTCACTGGTTTGGTCTCCGCACCGAGACAAATATTTGTATGTCCTACAGATATTTGTTTTGGACCTGGGTGTTTTTGTATGTGTTGTGTGTGTACAATGGCACTGAAGACACTAGTTTAAACGTTATGTTATAATGTGAAGGCGCTGTTCATGAGCATGTATATGTATGTATCTTCACGCTAAGTCCCTTGCGGGGCGGACAGATAGTGTGAAAAAAAAAATTCATGTGTCTTTTTTTTCAATGTACTACTTATTTATTGGAAGTTTTTGTTATAAATCCGTTACTGATTAACATTTAAGACGAATGGAAGTACCTTGACAAACCTATTCAAGGTTTTATGGTGCTTTTTGTTTTATACTGTATGTGCTCCTTATATTTAAATAAATAAATACAAATACAATACAAACGTACTGTGGGGAGTGAGTGTAAGCATACCTTAATAGGAATAAACCTTATAGGATATTTATCTTTATTGGACTTCAAAACTCTCTTTATCAAGTGTGTGTGAAGTATCCAATTGGCATTAATTTCAAATATTCAAGTCAACTAGGAGCAGCATTTTTATTTAATGTCATATTGTACTGTCCACCCAGTAAACGAGAAATTGATTCTTTCGCTCACGAGCAATTGTTACTAGTTGAAGATTGCCCAATCCATTTCAAGCGACACTGTGTCGATGTTCCAATCAATTCTTTCAGCGCTACAATGGGCTTTCAATTTGAGCTAATGAATGGTAATTAATGACTTGACACAACCTCAACTAAAGTAAATAGCTATATTAAGCTATAAAGCCTAGTTCAATGTCAATAAAATGTTCTTTATTACCTTATTAATATAATCATTACACAATATGAAAGGAGATGTTGCAAAAATGTATGGAGCTCCGGCCATGTATTGTACACAGTATCATTAAACAGGCAAAATCAATATAAAAACGTTTTTTACTGCATATTTTCACTTATTTAGCTTTGTTTGCAGTTACAAAACATTATTTGCAGTTAGAATTGCAACTCAAAACCAACATGGCGAATATGGTGGGCGATGTCATCTTGACATTTTCATTTTTTAAATTGTATTTTGATTATAAATTACTTGGAGAAAAAAGTAATATTTTCTAAATACTATCAAAATCGATAAAATCGATCGATCCCAAGTGTCGGCTGTATCGCTGCCATGTTTAACATAGTTGAAAATGATAAAATCGTTTGAATTAAATGTGGTTGTAACTCTAAAATAAATTCTTAAATAAATTAATTGTATTTTTTTCGGATTCTTCTTTAATTTACCCATTTTTTGAGATCGTGTACGAACCAGAGCCGAACTCGCAACATCTCCTATGGTAATTTTATGTCGTTCGTTACATTCGCCTTTAGATCTCTATAAATAGTGAAAGAAACATTTGATACCAAAACAACTCTTACAGGATCACTTTGTAGGCCGTCTGTCTGTCTGTCAAGAATCATTCCCTCAGGAACGTTTTTTTTTATGTAACTGAAGTGGCAAACAAGCGTGCAGTTCACATTGATGTTAAGTGATGACTGCTGCCTATAGGCACTGACACAAAGATCTTGGTCAAAATGCAGATGCGTTACCACTCCTGAGGCCTAAGGTGTTATGCAGTCAGGTAATGTCAGGTAATGCAGTCGTGCCTACGCCCGCGAGCTTCGTCACTGGAGCTCTACTACCAGTAGAATCTACTAATTGGTGATGTTCAGCACTATCCTGTTGCTACAATATTGTCTATATTGTAATACTTGTACTTGCCTTCCCCACAGACGCTCACAACAGTATTGTAGACAACTACAATACTGTTGTGAGCGTCTGTGGGGAAGGCTTTGACCAGCAATAGATATAATATCCTTTGGGTGGAGTGATGATAACCTCCACACATCCTTGTACAGCCCTGCAATTTCCGGCACAGAGGCATAACACCTTAGGCCTCAGGAGTGGTAACGCATCAGCATTTTGACCTTGGTCTTTGTGTGGGTGTCTTTAGGCTGCAGTCATCACTTAACATCAATGTGATGCGTAAATCAAGCATGCAGATGTTTGCCACTACCATCAATAAAAAAGAAATTGGCGGAAAGTAGAGATATTCCTACCAAATTTAGTTTTTCTTTTATCGTAGTTATTATGAGAAATTTTCCTATTTCTAAATCAAGATGTTTTCGATAAAAATTGGATGAAATATTTGGGATCGAGTAAGGCAGTACTTTATTAACGGTTTCCATGGTGAACGTTCTGCCCGTAATGGAATGTTTCTTTTACTATTCTTTTCTTTTTATCGTTGTTCTTATTATCATGAATGCTCCTTTTTTGAACCGAGCTGGTGTATTTAACGAGGTTAACTATTATAAACATCAAAAAGGTACTTTAATTATCTTTCTGATGGGAGAGTTCTAGTGAAAGTAGCTTGAAGGCGTAGGCACCACCGCATTACCTAATCTATCTACCGCCAAATGGTAGCGTTCAGCACTATCGTGTTCCGGTTAGATTCGTTTGACGACTCGGTTAGTCCAGCGGTGTGAGTCGACAGTTTGATTCGAAAGGTCGCGGGATCGATCCCCGTACCGGGACAAATATTTGTATGGCCTCTAGATATTTGTTTCTGGTTTGGGTGTTTGTGTATGTGTTGTATGTTTACAGCGGCATCCACGATACAGGTTTATTCCTGGTGAGGGTCTGTGAGTGTAAGTATTGATTTATTTTATTACTAGCTATGCCCGCGACTTTGTCTACGTGAGAAAAAATATGATTGTTCAGTATCTACCCGGACGAAGTCGTGGGCGCAGCTAGTATAAAAGTAGTGTAAGTCACTCCTTATTACATCAGCTATCTGCCAGTGAAAGTCCCGTCAAAATCGGAGACACTCAAATTCTATGCATTTGTATGTAGTTATATATGTATGTATGGTTGTATGGAGATAAAAGTAGCCCAAGTTACTCCTTATGACATCAGCTATCTGCTAGTGAAAGACCCGTCAAAGTCGGATACACTCCAATTCTACTTATTTGTATATAGGTATGTATGTGTGTATGGATGTATGGAGATAAAAGTAGCGTAAGTTACTCCTTACCACATCAGCTATCTGCCAGTGAAAGTCCCGTCAAAATCGGTCAAGCCGTTCCCAAGATTAGCCCCGCCAAACAGGCAGACAGACAGACAAAAATTGTAAATAATGTTGTTTTGGTATATGTACCGTGTATACATACATATGCGTTTAGTAAAAAGCGTTTATTTTAATATTACAAACAGACACACCAATTTTATTTATTTGTATGTATATATATTTATTATGGAGGCTATACAACATAAGACTTTATTTTAAGCGTCTATATTATAGCGGTAACAGAAATACATAATTTGTGAAAATGTTACCTTTCTAGCTATCACTATTTATGAGATACAGCCTGGTGACAGACAGATGGACGGACGGACAGACAGACAGGCAGCGGAGGATTAGTACTCCGTGGGGTTCGTTTTTACCTATTAGGTACGAAACTCCCTAAAAGATAGAACTAAGATACAGAATAGCTTAAAAATATTCGATACGATTCTTTAAATTGACATAACTTTTTTATTTCTGAACTGATTCACTTGAAACAAACACTAAATCTTAAGTGAAACTTACCACAATATATTAGTGATACACCGCAAATCGAATAGCCGTTTCTAATATAAGCGTGCACAAATACACAGACAAACAGACATTTTTCCGGGATAAAAAGTATTCAGTGTTGTGCGCCAAAGGTTAAAGTATAATCATACCAAGTTTCATTGTAATCGGATGGGTAGTTTTTATATGATGCTTGAACAAACAAACAGATAGACAGACAGACAGACAGACAAAAAATTTTCTAATCACATATTTGTGTTCGGTATCGATCTAATAACATCCCCTGGTATTTATTTTTTCAATATTTTTAATGTACAGAATTTACACTTCTACAGATTTATTATAAGTATAGATTTGGATGGTATTGTACGGCCTCGTAATAACTATCTCATTGGGGCCGGAGCTTACTCCACCACGCTGCTCCAATGCAGGTTGGTGGAGATACGGGTTGGTGGGCAATCCGCTGTCGGATGTTTTCCGAACCTTAATATAAGGCCTTCGACAAGGTCGACTGCTATCTATCGATAGCAACCGGGACCGACGGCTTAACGTGCCATCCAAAGCACGGAAACGCGCATTTTTTTTAAATCTGCCACTAGCGGTCACACACGCGAGTAGATCGCTTGCGATTTACACCAGCCGCGAGGCTATGCGCGCTTCGTTGCTAAAGTAACTTGATACAATTCAGCCCTAGGCTTCGTTTTCTTCTTTTTATGTTATATTAATTGATGTTACTCTTATCTGAGATCTATAATTACCACTATTTCTCGATGGTGTTCTTATCCCTATTTATTTACCGCGCCTGTTTACTTCCAGCTTTTATTTACATTAATCTGCTCGTAAGGAATTATTCTATTTGGTATCAGATTTCTTTTCGATGTTTTCGATACTCATTTTATATGAATCGAGTTTACTTTGACTAGAATTATGAGTAAAAAATATTTCGGAATATATTCAGTTATTTCTTATTTCATCGGGGATATGAAATCAATTGCTGCGAATTACGCGGAATATTTCTTTCATCTATTTAATATATTGAACACCAAAATAGTGCGCTAAGTGATAATGATCCCTTTAATAGAATATGTCTGGGGTTGCAAATCGTACTGTATGAAAAAGCATTATGCTATTTTTCGCTAATGAATACCTACTGCTAACTGTTCATCAAAAATATCTTATATGGCGCTATAACATGAAAGTCAAAAATGGAGTTAAAAGAGTCCTTTAGGGCTGAAAACTGTCAACTTTTTGAATTAAAAAATAATCCGAAATGGGTACTGTTTCTTTTGTGGACAAAATATGAAACGTATCGGACAGCAAAAGTAATTATAAAAATTGTCGTAAAAAGTACCTATTTTATTTATTGTAAATGTAAAAAATATCCTTACTTGCATTTTTTTTGTAATATGTTCAGCAATATGGCATTATTCGGGCAGGAGAGGTGTATCGGTGGCTTACCAGATTCTGTCCCAAATTTTTGAGATGAGTGACTATGAAATAGAAATAAGGTTGTAGTGGGTTCCATCGCATATAGGTTTGAAAGGCAATGAGAAGGCTGACATACTAGCGTAAAGAGCAATAGTGAATGGGACAGAGTACAGTAGGTATCCTACCTAATTATTCGGAGATCTAACCAAAATGCAGACGAATTTGCCATGATATTTGGAGAGAATACTATAATCAAAGATCTTTAGAAAAAGGTATTTGGTATAAGACAATACAAAGCGAACCTCCTCATATACCTTGGTTTGGTCAATCCAATCTCTCGCGCAGACTTATTATTATAGCACACAGAATAAGAACGGGCCATTTCCCATTAAAAAAAATTGCTTATTTGATGGGAAAGGGTGACTCGTCAAATTGTGATTCGTGCGGAGTTGTTGAGGACGTACATCACCTGCTGGTGGAGTGCGTCCGATTTCAGCGTGAGAGGCAGTTCCTTGTACGGACTTACAATCTGAATACAATAGATGTGGGTGTTTTTAATAAGAGTTTGGTTGAACCACTATCTGAGGCTGCAAAGGCATTATTCAGACTTGTGAGTCAGTACAAGTGACTTAATAGCTTAAAGTTGGTTATTGGTTATTCTTATTTCAGAATTATTTGTTATGAATATGTAAGGAAAGAACTTGTCACAATGATGAGACTTCGCTCCGGACATGTGCCATTTAATAAGTTTAAATTCTTAATGAGTCAATCTGATACCCCTAATTGTAGTTTATGTGGTAAAGTGGAAGACGTATACCATATTTTGGTTGAATGTGTTCGAGGTGAGGCTCATCGCAGGGCTTCATTAGAAATAGGACATTGCAACAGTGTCCTGGCAGATCCTACTACGGATGACGCCAGAATACTGTTGCAACTATATCAATTGTCAATGAGCTAATGTTGTTTAATTATTATTTTTTAAATGAAGAATGTAATTCATGTGAACGTATAGAGCGTCATGGTCTTTGACCAAGCTCTTTAAATGGAGACTAAAAAAAAAATAAAATATGTAAGTATCTAGATAGTCTTAATATTATATAAATAGCATATATAATAGGTCTAACATGTAATTAATTATAAAGGACCTGATATTAATAAAGATTAAAAAAAATATATGGCATTGTAAAAAAATGGAAGCACCGGAGAAGAATACGTTTTTTAACTTTGTTAAAAGGGTATGATTTTAAAAAAAAACAAAATGAGAATAAAATGCTCAATTCATGAATGAGCATTAAGCTAATAGAATCGGTTTTCATTGAGGCGTGAAATAAGAAATGAAATATTTTCCTTTGGAACATTTTAGCTTTTGTCGGACAATGAGTCGCTGGTCGTAGTTCTGTAATATTGAATATTGTTTGATTTGTGAACTGTATGATCAAGTTAATTTTACAAATAAATGAAATCACTATGGAATTAATGATGCAGGGAGACGGACAGACTGATAGACGGACAGACGGACAGACGGACAGACGGACAGACGGACAGACGGACAGACGGACAGACGGACAGACGGACAGACGGACAGACGGACAGACGGACAGACGGACAGACGGACAGACGGACAGACGGACAGACGGACAGACGGACAGACGGACAGACGGACAGACGGACAGACGGACAGACGGACAGACGGACAGACGGACAGACGGACAGACGGACAGACGGATAGATAGATAGCCGATAAACGAATACGGGCAGACGGATAGTGGACAGATGCTTGAGTGATTTCAAAAGAAATAAAACTAATGTATCTTGAGGTCTTACAGACTGTAAGACCTCAAGTACAATTAGTAACTTTTGTGTTAATCCTGAACGCTACGCAAGACGTTTGCGAAATAGATGGAGGTAGCTGCACATAATAATTTTTCAAACTGCTGTCAGACAAATACCACCTCAGTCTGCCCGAGACCACGGAAGCTGAATCGACCGAAACGTCGGATTCGATTTTAAATAATCATTTTAGTTTAGCATACGCGAGATAAATCCGAAAACTAGTTTTATTTCAATGAGTGTAGCTCGCGATAACCTAAGAATATATTATGATTTCAAAAGAATTTTCTGTTTTTCCTTTTAACGAAACTACGAAAACTTTTACAGTAAAATATTTTACAAATTGACATAGGAAATTAATATATTTTTCAACTTTTAAGAGATATGATTACCAAGTAACCAAAATCATAATATGAAATCAATTTGTTCATTATTTATGCAAATTCGATGATTCATTAAGTAAATAGGATCAGTTTTCATTGAGGCGTGAAACAGGAAATGAAATGAAAGAACCTTTGAAATATTTGTTTAGCTTTTGACGGACAATAAGTCGCTGGTTCTGTTTACAAGAATATTGTTTGATTTAGAACTGTGCAATCAAGTTAACAATAGGAATCAATATCGAATTAATGATGCGTCATGTTACAAAGTAAACCGGGGGAGAGGTAAAGTGGCCGAACTCGGGGGTTAAGGCATCCTGTTACGGGAGGATTTATCTGCTTTTCAATTTCTTTTAAGAAAAAGTTCTGTTCATGTTTCGATTGGTGGTGGTGGTCAAAACTTTAATATTCAAGTTTTCACTTGTGGCGGCACTCCCGGAGTATAACCCGATGTTTTTTTTAATGTGCCATTATGATTGTATTCCTGGAAGGGGTAGGCAGAGTTAAATGTTATGTATACAAGCGTATAAAACATTATTGTTTCCAGAATGGTGGTAGAGCTGTTCCTTACTGGTGGTAGAGCTTTAGTGACGGAGCTCGCGGGCGTAGGCACCACCGCATTACCTAATATACTTGCCGCTAAATGGTAGTGTTCAGCACTATCGTGTTCCGGTCGAGTGGTAATCTACGGCCCTGTAATTTCCGGCACAAAGGCATAACACCTTAGGCCTCAGGAGTGGTAACGCATCTGAATTTTGACCTTGGTCTTTGTGTAGGTGTCTATATATTAGGCTGCATGCTAAATTAAGTGAAGTGAATGAAAATGAGTACGCGACGCGGCGGTGATATGCGAACTGTCGATTTGGTAGTATGAATTATAGGCGATCGGTGCAAATTGCTGAATTATACTAAATTATAATAAAATGAGGTGCAAAGGTAATAATTGGACGAAACATAGCTCGTACACATCACTTAACATCAATGTGAACTGTAAGCTTGCTTACCACTTCCTTTACATAAAAAAAAGAATCATAAGTAGTTTTTTTTTCGGAAGTGATCTCTTTACACCCTGTATATAACTATAACCATACATTTATACTTCCCACCGTTTCGGGGAATAAATGTATCGTTGCGTTTAAATTATTGCGATCTTCAATACTACTCTGATCCGTGTGGGAAAGTATATCGGATATTCGTAGACATTAAACCTTGAAATCGGGCAACAGTTACCGCAAACTGCACATCATTGCCGAAGCTATTTCCTGCAATACCTTACACCACTTCAGTAGATGAGCGCACAGGAAATTCGGGGTTGATATAAATTCCTGCTTTTAGTACTGACACCGAACAGTTTGGCGAACGGATACAGCGGTTAAGCAACAGCCGGCTTGAATTTAAAGTAAAATAATGGTTTGTAGATATTTTGGTATTTCAAATGAGGTTTGAGATGTAAATTAATGATTTATTTTATAAAACGCTTGTTTTTACATGTGTACGATTGCGCAATGAATAAATATTATATATTACCTCATGAATCCAGGACTTACTGACAGACTCTAACATCTAAACTTGCGCAGAGAGATTGGAAGTATGTGCGTGTTATACCGTCTCTGCAATGGTGAGTGCTCTGCTGAACTGTTCGACATGTGCCACCGTATCTTTTCCTTAACCGTACTACCCGTTGAAGAGAGAAGTTCGACCCTCACCGACTGGACACCTGGCAGTGCTCAACGGTGCGATTTTCACGTTCGTTCCTGCCCAGAACGTGTAAATGGTGGAACTTCCCTCTAAGATATTCCCTCGATGCTACAATATGTTCTAAAATGGCGTCAAAAGAGTCCTTCAGGGCTGGCAGCGCGTTGGCAACTCCCCTGGTGTTGCAAATGTTCATAGGCGACGGTGACCACTTTCCATCAGGTGGCTCGTTTGCTTGTCTGTCAACCTTCAGACATAAAAAATAAGATAGTACTTTTATACTGATAAAGCAATTCGTGTAAAATTATTCCCTAACCATTCCAAATTATCAAAAATGTACAACTTCTCTCATTAGATCGTTTTCAATAAAAAAATCTTGCATGCGCTATGCGCGTAAAACATTTTTATTCTTATTTGGCAGCAGATAGATTAGGACATGCGCTGGTGCCATAGAGCAACAAGCGCCACCGGCCGCGGCGGACCGGAGGGGAGTAGCCATATGCAGGCTTTCCCCTCTGTCAAAGTACAACCACAAGTGTTCTTATGTCTGTCGCCTAGATGTTTAAATGTGTGCGTAAAATTGTTAATGTATTTTGTTAAATTCAAGGTGTGAGTTTCATAGTAATAGAAGATTTTTGTAGTCTGTGTGTGTGTCACACGTATTTCCTGCCGCAAAAAATGACAGACTATTTTGCATCGGTAATAAACGCTATGGCTACTTCCCCCGGTCTGCCGCGGCCGGTGGCCCGTGTTGCTGTTGCTTACGCCCGAAATTCTACTAGTAAGGAGTCCCTAGGCAGAGCGGTGTACCATCGACAGAGCGCTGCGCATGGTGCCCACCGTGGATAACGCGGTGCGCCAGGCGGCGGCTGCTCGAGCGATGCTACGTCCGGTACTGCAGTCGAGGCTGCCGTTGAGCACCAAGCTGCGGATCTACAACACCTACATTCGAACTAGGTTGACGTACGCTGCACCAGCGTGGTACGCCTTGTGCTCCACTACGCAGCGACGTCGCCTACAGGTACAGCAAAACGTGTGTCTACGCTTGATAACCAACGCGGGGAGGTACGTCAGAAATGACGTCATCTCACGGGACCTGTGTGTAGAATCCGTTCAGGAGTTCGTGGTCCATCTCGCGCGCGGTATGTACTATCGGGAAAACGGACCTCACGGACATCTCCACGGATTTGCTCCACTACATAGCAGGCCGCCTGACGGGAGGGCACTCCCGCGCGAAATCCTCTCCGTGGTATCAACCCGGACACCCCGGGACGCCGACGTATGTCCGAGCCCCGATCCCGAATCGTGATCCGATACGTTAGTGAGCCAAGCTCGGCCGGGCTCGCCATTAGATGCAGAGCTCTGTGACGATGTCACGTAACGTGCCCGACCCGGGTTCGATTCCCGGACGTGGGGGCTTTCATCGGGGATGCGGTCGCGGGTCCGACTACGGTCCGGGCTACGACCGCGCAATATCTGCGGGCGTTGCCACTGGAGTGGTGGATGCTTGCCCCTGTTGGCTTCCCAAAACTCGACGCTGGGCGACGAAAGCCGCCGCAGCGACGCCACTTCGCGCCGTGACGACACCCCCGCCGCCGCAATACCAACCGCCGCGGCACCGCTGTCATCACGGCACCACCACACTTGGGAGGCGCCTACTCCGTCGATGCGCCCTAATCGGCGACGCGGCGCTTACCACTGCGCCACCCAGACAAGACGCCGCTCCTATTACTATGGGAGCAGAAGATGCCGAGGAAAAGGGGCACGTGCCTCGAATCCTATACCGCGCCGCGCGCTAGCGCGCGCGACGAATCACGACAAGGCAGTAGGAATCTTCTTATAACTCAGGGCCCCAGATGAAAATCAGCGTCAAGTAGATAGGTAATATCTGCTTGGCATAAGCTGATCTGGGTACCCTTTGGATCGACCATGAGACATACCTCTCTGTTTAACTACCTGTCTGTAATATCTAATTGTTTATTTAGAATATATTGTCATTTCGTGTGTAATTTTTGTTTAATATTATACTTTGTGTCTCTGAGTTGTCCGAATAAAGAAATTCTATTCTATTCTATTCTATTCTTATGGATAAGCCGGTATTAATTGAAACATTGTTCCGCTCTCACGATCGCTCTTCAAGAACACGGTTTGATATTTGCAAATCGTGTTAAGGTGCATCTTAAGCGCATTTAAAGCGTTTCAGCTCTACGTGATATTGACAGGATGTAAAGCTCTTAGTCCTCTCACAAATTCAATTATTTATATAAAAGGGAATTCGAGATGTATCTTATATGTAGGTATATAAAATTCTCGTGTCACAATATTCGTTCTCGTACTCCTCCGAAACGACTGGACCGATTCTCATGAAATTTTGTGTGCCTAATAGGTAGGTCTAAGAAGGTGACAAAGGGCGGCCTTATCGCTAGAAGAGCAATTTCTTCCAGGCAACCCAAAAGGCGGGGTGTGCGACACTATATTACAGTTTCTGAAATAGGTACACAATTACGTTTATAGACAGCGATAGATATATATACAATATTTACAAACTGAAAACAAATCCACAGTGAACAGGGAAAAGAAGGATATTTAAAAAATGTATAATAATAATAAAAGAAAAGCAATCAGTTACCCACACATATGATTCAAAGAAGGGAAGAGAGATAGTAAGCCCTAACTTGACGTTTAAAAGATTCAATTGTATCAATTTGTCCAAAGGTGGCAAGGAGTTCCACAAACGTACGGCTTGGACAGAAAATGATTAAAAATAAAAATTACTGCAATGTTAAGGAGTATTTAGACGTAAGGTTACAGAGGAACGAAGTGAGCGAGAATACATACATACATACATGGCATGGCATGGCTAAAGAGTTTTGACTATGAAGGAATAGAAAATAAATGGGTAATAAAGTTTGTTGGGTAGCGGAGTTCTTCTCAGTAGTGACTGCACTTGGAACTCTGCTAAGTGAATAACATTGATCTTGACGAATAAGTTTTTCTTTTTCTTCATTTATTATCATTGAAGGAATTGAAAAATTTTATGATTATTATGTTTTAACCAAATAGTTTAAATTTTAATTTTTAATTTACTATTAATATATGATTTTGCTTTTACTATATGTAATGGTTATTCGCTCTAGGTAGTTTATGATTTATTGACGTTTTGAAAGTATCTGTAAAGATCTATTCGAAATAAAAATATTTTCTATTTCTATTTCTAAATAAAATCATAAAATGAAAATTTCAGTCTAATTTAACTATAATTGAAAAAGATGATTCATAATGAATATAACACGTATACACCTCCGCCCCCCCCCCACACACTCTCTCTCACACACACACACACACACACGCACACACACACACACACACACACACAAACTCACACACACACACGCACACATAACTTACCCTTTTTGTTTTTTTTTTATAACTTTGTAAAAAAATATATATATTATTAGGTATGTCTTTATGTAAGGTCCAAAAATTTATACCTCAGAACATAGATACCTAGTTACTTAATTACATTTAATGAAATTATACGACAACATTGTAATATGATATCATCTGGAGAAGCCACTGATTCCCGAAACACAGTGAATACTAGTTCGGGAATCTATGGAATCAATATTTAAAACGATGTATGTTTTTTTTTTGTCAATAAATACATTTTTGTTTTATATTATTTCGCATTAACACATGCTTGTGAAATATATTTTATTTTTAAAGAAAAATGGAAAGAAAAATTTGACTTGGGCTTCAGTAGCTCAATTAGAAGAGCGGCTGGACTAGATTCCTAGTAGGTCGCGAGTTCGAGTCTCGCCTGAAGTCAAATTTTTCTTTCCATTTTTCTTTAAAAAAAAAAATATATATATTTCACAAGCATGTGTTAATGCGAAATAATATAAAACAATTATTAAGGGTAAGAGCGACTTCTTTACGATATTCAATAAACTGAAAAGTCTATTATATCGGTTGCCTAACTAGCATAGTTGGTAATAGATGGCGCTACTGCTACCATAAAGCAATGCAATAGATGTGAAGGAAAGATTTAACAAATCGGGCAGGGCTTCAGTAGCTCAATTGGAAGAGCGGCTGGACTAGATTCCCAGTAGATCGCGAGTTCGAGTCTCGCCTGAAGTCAAATTTTTCTTTCCATTTTTCTTTAAAAATACATGTTTATTTTTTTATTTTAACATACATAAATCCTGCACAGGAACCGGAAGTAAAAATGCACATGACTTCCACTTGAGGCCAGAGTTGTTATGCCTCTGTGGTATTTAAAACGGGACTATTAATTACCTTCTAACCAGAACAGAATTTTACCATTTGGCGTCAAGTCTAATAGATAATGCGACGGGTGAAGTTATATGACTAACTGGAAACTCTATACACTTTTAACCTTTAACTAAAAGACTAAAAATATATCCAAGCATTAAAAACGTGTTACTTGTGAGAATCAGTTTAGCATAAATGGCCAATAAACTTTCACGGTACCTGTAACGGTGATCTAATTTGTTTTTATGATGAAAAAAACGTTGCTAGCTTAACTAGCTTTATACTGGTGGTAGAGCTTCAGTGACGGAGCTCGCGGGCGTAGGCACCATCGCATTACCTAATATACTTGCCGCTAAATGGTAGTGTTCAGCACTATCGTGTTCCGGTCAGGTGGTAATGTACGGCTCTGTAATTTCCGGCACAGAGGCATAACACCTAAGGCCTCAGGAGTGGTAACGCATCCGCATTTTGACCTTTGTCTTCGTGTGGGTGGCTGCAGTCATCACTTAACATCAATGTGAACTGTACGCTTGTTTACTACTTCCATTACATTAAAAAAAAAAAACTTTTACCGAGGTTGCTTTAACGAAGTAGGTATATCTATAAAATTATTTACCCTTACTACCTGTTGAATTTTAATTTTACTCTATTCTAGATGACTTATAGCTTCTGATAATCGGGGATCTCGGAGTTTAGTAATGTGCCCGGTGATGTCAACAGGCTTGCCACCTGTTACGTGGGACAAAACGTAACCGGTGAATCGTCGGTGTTATGCATTAACCTCTGTCTATACCTTCGGGGATAACAGGCATGGAGATACGTGAAGTTACATAAGAATGCGTTTTTTCGGTTTCTGTACTCTTTTTAATCGGTTTCTGTCAGTTTTTCGGAAAAACATTTAATGTTGACACCCGATTTTTACTGTCTTATTATATGTATCTACCTATAGGATAGGAATAATTAAATTTAAATAAATAATTAAATACGCTTACACTCACAGCCCCACAGTAGGTATAAACCTGTGTCGTGGGTGCCGTTGTACACATACAATACATACACAAACACCCAGACCCGAAACAAATATCTGTAGGCCATACAAATATTTGTTCCGGTGCGGGGATCGAACCCGCGACCCTTCGAATCAAACGGTGGTTTCGCACCGCTGGACTAACCGGGTCGTCTATAGGAAATTTCACAATTGTACGGAACCCGCCTAGCATGAGTCCGACTCGCACTTGGCCGGTTTTACAACTCCCCATTTGCTATGAATGTATTTTTCACGTAAATAGCGGAGGAGCCACTACTTGAATCACAAAAATATGCAGATCCCAAATTTCATCCTTATTAAGTTAACGAGGTAATAATGGTGCCCATTTCATTGAACCCTAACCTTGTGAACCCCTTATGAAAGCGTTTGTAGCTAAGTACAGCCTTAATAAAGGCGATTAGGGTTGTATTCTAGCCTTATCTGACATTTAGTGGTTATTTTCCCGAATGTCTCCGTTTTTTCTAGATATAGATTATCGTCTGTTGTGATCATCGCTTAGTAGAGTATAATGTATATTTATACTCTCAAGGTCATTATGGTTGGGATTTTAGATTGTAGCCTACAAGAATTTCTTATAATTTCGAAAAGGTCACACAACAGTGTTGTATGTCATAAGGGGAGAATAATATGCCCTCAGAGTCATGCTTTTTTTTCATGTAATGGAAGTGGCAAGCAAGCATGCAGTTCAGAATCAGAATCAGAATCAGAAACTCATTTATTCATTTAGGGTGACAGGCACCTCTTATGACACGTCAAAAACAAACAAAATAAATTAAAGCGAATAACAATTGATATACATGTCAAACAAGATAAAAAATATATGTAAAGTCAAGAATATCACTAAGATAAAACTAAATGTCATAAACTAATGTAAAAAGTATATCAGTAGAATGTCTCTTTTCCCCTTTACAAACTGATAACAAAGAGTAAAAAGAAAAGAAAAAGAGTCATTCTTTGTCATTCACCGGCAAAGTTCCAAAGGCCAATATGATCTGAGAAAAACTTGCCGGAAAAAACTCAGTCGGCTCTTTTAAAAATATCTCTTAGGCATATTTTTACAATTTTCCATAATTTAAACAAGTTTAAAATTAACAATATAATATCAACATTACACTTTGATTATTACATTTAACATCTTTGTGGAGCTAGATCAGCATTTAGCCAAACATTTCTATCCTTGAGATAGTCCTCGAGTTTATAGTAAGCCTTTTTACATAGAGTGCGTTTAATTAATGCTTTGAATTTACCATCGGTGAGTTCAGCAATCCCGGCTGGGATCTTGTTATAAAATTCTACACTATATTTTAGGAAAGATGTATTAGTTTTCGTCAGTCGAAAACTTGGCAGAGACAACTTGTTCTTATTCCTCGTATTATAACTATGCCTATCGGAGATTTTATCAAACAGATGTAGATTTTTCCTCGCGAAAAGTATATTTTCATAGATGTAATGGCAAGGGACTGTCATTATATTTATTTCTTTAAATAGTTCTTTCAAAGAATCACGACTACGTAAGTTATACATCGCTCTAATGGCCCTCTTTTGTAATACAAAAATTGATTGTATGTCAGCCGCTCGACCCCACAATAAAATACCATAGGACATGACACTGTGAAAATAGCTAAAATAAACAAGTCTTGCAGTGTCTATATCAGTTAATTGCCTAATTTTTCGAACAGCATAAGCTGCGGCACTCAGACGTTTCGCTAACTGCCTAATATGTGGTCCCCATTGTAACTTCACACTTGTAAGTTCACATTGATGTTAAGTGATGACTGTAGCTTAAAGACACACAAAGACCGAGGTCAAAATGTAGATGCGTTACCACTCCAGAGGCCTAAAGTGTTATGCCTCTGTGCCGGAAATTACAGGGCCGTACATTACCACCTGACCGGAACACGATAGTGCTTAACACTACCATTTTTACTGGTGGTAGAGTTTCAGTGACGGAAATCGCAGGCGTAGGCACCACCGCATTACCTAATATACTTGCCGCTCAATAGTAGTGTTCAGCACTATCGTGTTCCGGTCAGGTGGTTATGTACGGCCCTGTAATTTCGGGCACAGAGGCATAACACCTTAGGCCTCAGGAGTGGTAACGCATCCGCATTTTGACCTTTGTCTTTGTGTGGGTGTCTATAGGCTGCAGTTATCACTTAACATCAATGTAAACTGCACGCTTGTTTATAATTTCCATTTCAAAAAAAAAAAAAAAAAATTAGCGGCAAGTATATTAGGTAATGCGGTGGTGCCTACGCCCGCGAGCTCCATCACTGGAGCTCTACCACCAGTGAAACCTAACGCGAGTGCCCTATGGGCGGCTTCTTTTTTGAATATTTTGTGCGGCGGTGTCAAACGACGGTAAGTTAATAGTTATTGTAGCAGGGGGGGGGGGGGGGGGGGGTAGGGGCGGTCAGGCCTAAGTGGCACCAGGGTTTCATTGCACACGGGCGTTACACAAGCTAGAGCCGCTATTTAATGTACAGGGTTACTTGTAACTAGCGCATAATTCTTAAAGGGAGGCTTTGGCTCATCAAAACTAACACTTTTGTAATTCAACTCTTTTTAATTCAATATTTTTTTTTACCATACAAAAAATAATAAATAGCATTTGCAGTTCTAATATTTCTTAACTTCACGTTACGTAAACAGCTGACATCTGTACCTATGCAAAAATATACCTATGAAACGTAGTGCTAACAATTCATAGAAGTCCCATTTGAAACGATTTTATTTCTTATCATGTGATGTACAGCGTTTTGGCAAAAGTCATAGAACAAAAGTTGTTGGTCTTAACGTACCTAACTCACCTTTGACGATTTATGCGTCGGATATATTTAACCTACTAGTAGGTACACATAAAATAATTAAGCGTCGTACACGATTGGTACAATATAGTAAGGTAATTTAACATTAATGGAATTGAGGTTATGGATTTCGTGTCCCATAGGACAATAGAAGGGGAACAATTTAATTATATTATTCAGGATGGATAATAATTCAAGATCGAAGTTTACAGTGTAATATTGATAATCAAGTTAGGGGTCATATTACTTCAATTTACGGATTCCTGTTTGACGTACTTTTAGGGTTCCGTAGGGTTCAGTACGGGCCTGTAATTTCCAGCACAGAGGCGTAACACCTTAGGTCTCAGGAGTGGTAAGGCATCTGCACTTTGACCCTACTGAGTTTTGTTTTGGCAGGTTTTTTCTCAGTAATGACGGCTTTGGAACTCTGCCAGTGAATGACAAAGAATGTCCCATATTTTTTTGTTTAGTCTTATCTTGCCGTTTGTAAAAGAGAGTATGGAACATTCTGTTGATACCTATTTTTATTATTAAGTATTTTTGGACTATTATTAATTTATTTACTTTGACATATTAATCGACGTATCAGTTGTTATTCGCTTTAATTTTATATTTGTAATTTGACCTATCACAAGCAAATTCTATTATTTCCAAGTGATTAAATGAATTTTTGAGTTTGAGTTTGAGTTTGACCTTGGTCCTTGTGTCATAAGAGGTGCCTGTCACCCTAAATGAATAAATGAGTTTCTGATTCTGATCCTGTGTGGGTGTCTGTCTTTAGGCTGCAGTCATCACTTAACACGAATGTGAACTGCATGCTTGTTTGCCACAATCATTACATAAAAAAATGGGAACGGAACCCTTATACAACGGGTAAAATAATTAAGAAATAATATCTGAGCGTATCAACATACATCGTATCCACTATCAAATGGCAAACTATCGAAATCCACAGCGCTACTATTAATTGTACAACCCTAAACAAAGACGGACTTGTGCGAACTCATACACCGGCGATGTCGCTTCGGCGCGGCGTGAAGTAGAAATCAGTGACGTCAAAACAGGGCTGTTACTTAAAACTTTTGGGCATATCGATTTTCTCCTAAACTATAACCTTATCAATTGCTTAATTAGCACTACTATAAACAACACAATGAAAGTAAATAATAATAATAAATACGCTTATACTCACAGAGCCCCACACTGGGTATAAACCTGCATCGTGGGTGCCGTGGTGCCGTTGAACACATACAACACATTCACAACACACCCAGACCATATTTGCGGCCAAATTTTGATAGGCAACCTAGTGGATATATTTTTTCTAGATCGTAAATATGCGTAAAAATTAGGTTTGCATCATAACCTATTACTATTCTATTACTAGGCCAGTGAATGTTTGGGTCATTGGTATTACATAATCGTATGTTTATTTTTTTAACAAGTACAGTAATAATACAGTAATTATAATAATTAAATATATACTTACTTACCTGTAGTTCTATCGTTTTCCCTTTGGATATAACCTTTATTCACCGAGGTAGTTTGTGAGTCTCGCTTTTGCATAATTAAGTTTTGTGGGTCAACTGGTCAAACCTGCAGTTTTCACCTTATTCCATATTCTGAAACTGAATAATTTGTTAAATAAAAACAGTCCGAGCGTGAATCGGACTTGCCTTCACAGGGTTGTATTTTTTTTCTTGTAAACTGGTAATTAAATATTTCTTATTTTTCCAAACTTTCAGGCTATGGGGATAAAAGGTATATGGTCAAATTTCGCCTATTTTTCTACATAACGTAATAACTTTTTATATTGTAAACGGGACTTAATCGGGTAAACCGTGGTCACGAGTAGACTCATGTCGGCCGTTGCATTACGGCCGAAACGTCGAGTGTCGAGGTAAATACTTCGATTAAAATAGTACGCGATTAAGTCCCGTTTACAATATAAAAATATTAATACAAATCGTGAAAGTTTAAAACAATTAAACGTTATAACTGTTTGATGTCTATGGGTCTGTTGGGTGTCTGCTGCAGTCATCACTTAACATCAAAGTGAACTGCATGCTTGTTTGCCACTTCCACTACATAAAAAAAAAACTTAATATCTGTCAAATCAATTTAAAAATGGAATCGACTGTTTGTTCCCGGTGTTAACTCTATAATATTAACCTCATTGTGAAAAACTAAAAATAGTAAAAAGTATGGTACTGGGAAATTTAAAAAAAATGGAAAAGTACCAATAGAAGCAGAGAAGGATTTTGCTTCGTTATTTCTGATAGTCCTCGACCCGGGAATCGAACCCAGGATCCCAGCGTATTAGTAGTCGCCTGCTATCACAGATTCCGTTGTCTTCTAGCGCAAGAAATACATTGTTTTAAAATCCATTTAATCTGATTGCGATGATCAAAATAATGGATCACAAAGCGAGAACAGTTGAAATCTTTTATATATTTCAATATTCTCAAAGGTTGTTATTTCTTGAATAAACCGGTATCGTGAGATCCAAGTCTAGGTTTGCTCTAAATCATTTGAAATACATTCGAGCTTAAGAATAGGTATCGATTTCTTTTGACTAAGGCTCGACGGAGTCACGCATTTGAGACAACGGCTGGCAATTTGGCAATGTGATCTTTTTTGTGCTAAGGGCGCTCACATAAAACTGTGGTGCGATGCTATGCGACACCCCATCGCAGGTGCTTGTGATGCGAATTGCTGCGATACGATTATAATTGTTCGGATATTCTTGTGATGCATTTGAGCGAGCTCTCAGACATTTGCGATGCGTTGCAAATTCGCAGTTATGTGTGGGCATAGAGCAACACGGGTCACCGGCCGCCACCGGCCGCGGCGGACTGGAGGGGAGTATCCATGCCGTTTATTACCGATGCAAAACAGCGTTCCTCATTTTTTGCGGGAGGAAATGCGTGCGACACATACTGAAAGCCTAGGAGTTACCCGGCTAGCAGAATATTTCTATCTATTACTGAAACCCCGTTGACTTTTGAATAAATAAAACTACTGAGTTTGGCACACTGACATTTATTGTTGAATGAAACCTTTTATTTGAATTATTCTACTTATCATACTTGTAACAATATTTTATGATATGGTACCAAACCCCATGATACAGGGTCGTGTTTCTGACTTTGGGGTTCGAGTGGTGAAGATTACTGCTCCTTTAGTAATTAATATTAAATAACTTTATTAACCTGATTACTTAAAAAACTGTAGCTGTTTTATGATGGCAATGCCTAAAGGGGCTACACGATGACCTCGTACCTGATCACACCGCTTACGGTGAGTGGGGTGTAGGGTCTCCTCAATCTTCCTCAACCATCATCCGGGTATCAGGTCCTACTGTGCATCGTCATCATTCAAGCTCCATAAGTCCAGCAGGTCTTCAGAAAGTTGTAAGTTTACTCAAAGAAAAAATAAACTACCAAGACATTATGTTCAATGAAATGTTCCATAGTACCAATAAAAAATTGGGAAATGAAACAAAAACATGGAAATTAAATTAAAATTAAAATTAAAATTAAAATTAAAACCCGCATCTGAAACGAAATACAGACACTTATTAATATTACATATCCAGTTTGCTCCATGTTGAGTCCAGGACAAACTCAACATAAATCCAACTATAGAAAGTGATGAAAAAACTACTCACGAGGACTTTTAGCTAAATATTATCTAGAAATAAAAGCCTCAGCATCCCAGCTCCTCCCGATTTTAGGGAAACTTGCTGTAACAAAAAACCAACCATGTTTTTTATCACGCCATTTGACAATCGATTATCGAATCCGAAAAATATTAACACCAATTACGAGAAACTCACCTCAATTTAACATTTTTAATCTATTTTAAAACTTTTTGGCCATGATGGCCTAGAAAATTAAGGCTTTCTTTTTCACCAACGCACTGTCTCTTGGCACCGTCTCATGACCATTGACAAACTCTCTCCTAGTCGTCCTTCGTTCTCGAAGGTTCCTTTGCACGACCATAAACACCCGATTCTATACCACTATAATGTTCAGAATGAACTTTACTAAATAGTGTTATTATTTATTATTTTAAACTTTATCATATTTCTTTAAATATTTATAGTAGGTGTATGTATTAATTTTTATTATTTTTTATATTAAACTAATTACATTTCCTATTGACTATGTCAACGAAGTACCGCAGCAAACTACTAGATGGCGTGCCTGTCTACTCTTCATCTGATCGACCTGAGTAGCCTTCGACATAGTTGGGTGAAATAACACTAGGTGTCGCTATTCTTCCTATGTGAAAGGAAATAGAAAAATGCAACGTTACAATACGCACACTACAAAAATCGTCTATTACTTACAAATCTCACACCTTGATTTTAGCAAAATGCCGAAACAATTTCACGCACGCATTTAAACATCTAGGCGAGAGGTATAGGCCCATTTGGGCTTGTACTTTGACAGAGGGGAAAGCCTGCATATGGCTACTCCCCTCCGGGGTTGTTCTATGTGTGTGAGAGACCTTAATGAGGTGAAAATGTTCGCACATTATTTTTTATGTAATGGAAGTGACAATCAAGCATGCAGTTCACATTGAGTGAAGTGATGACTGCAGCCTATAGACACCCACACAGGGACCAAGATCAAAATGCAGATGCGTTACCACTCCTGAGGCCTAAGGTGTTATGGCTTTGTGTCGAAAATTACAGGGCCGTACATTTATTAACGGCAAGTATATAAAAGTGGCACCCGAGCCCCATCATTGGAGTTCTACTAGTAAAAGCCACTGTTACCAATAAGCTACCGATTCAGTCTTATTAAGATTGCAAAAGAACAAAAATTAAAATGGTTAACACGAAATCAGTATTGTGATGGACGATGTTCGGGAAAATCTTTTAACGTCCGATGTTACTACGCTCGTAAACCTGGTTATTGTGCACATTCTTGGTGGCTTTACTATTATTCTCCCTACAATATCCCGTACTAAAATAAGATCATGACACTATATTACGTAAGAAATTCGGATGGATTCCGATGTATGTAATAGACACATCCACTCATTAATCTGTAATTTAACTTAATACTAGCTGTGCCCGCGACTTCGTCTGCGTGAGAATTTATGATTGCTCAGTCTCTACCCGGACGAAGTCGTGGGCGCAGCTAGTTTAATAGTAGCTTACTCCTTATTACATAAGCTATCTGCCAGTGAAAGTCCCGTCGAAATCCGTGCAGCCATTCCCGAGATTAGCCCCAACAAAGAGACAGACGCGTTCGAGCGTCTTCTGCTGCGGAGGCTGAGGCCACACCTTCCATGTAGGGAGGAGCAGTTTGGCTTCCGCGCGGGACACTCCACGACGCTCCAGCTGGTGAGGGTACTACACTATCTCGCCAATGAGTTCAACAATCGTCAGTACTCGGTCGGAGTATTTCTCGATATCGAGAAAGCCTTCGACCGGGTGTGGCATGTTGGACTCTTGGCGAAATTAGATACACTGCATCCCGCCTTACACAGGGTGGTGGCTAGCTTCCTGGAGGGCAGGCGGTTCTACGTCTCGATTGATGGGGAGGAATCGCCACACCATCCGATCCGTGCAGGAGTACCACAGGGCAGCTGTTTGTCGCCGTCGCTATATGCGGCGTATACAGACGACATCCCCACCTTGCGCGAACATCTGCGCGAAGGAGAAAGGGATGTAATGCTGTCCCTGTTTGCCGACGACAGCGCTTACTTTACGTCGGCGCCCCGGTTGCATTTTGCATACGAGCAAATGCAACGTTTGCTGAATAGATTGCCGGAGTGGTTCGATAAGTGGCGGATGGCCGTCAATGTGGGTAAGACGGCCGCTTTCGCAACGCGAACACTCCGCTACCGACTACCACCACTACGGCTCCGCGGCCAAGATGTTCTATGGCAGCCGTCGGTCAAGTACCTCGGGTGTACCATCGACAGAGCGCTGCGCATGGTGCCCACCGTGGATAACGCGGTGCGCCAGGCGGCGGCTGCTCGAGCGATGCTACGTCCGGTACTGCAGTCGAGGCTGCCGTTGAGCACCAAGCTGCGGATCTACAACACCTACATTCGAACTAGGTTGACGTACGCTGCACCAGCGTGGTACGCCTTGTGCTCCACTACGCAGCGACGTCGCCTACAGGTACAGCAAAACGTGTGTCTACGCTTGATAACCAACGCGGGGAGGTACGTCAGAAATGACGTCATCTCACGGGACCTGCGTGTAGAATCCGTTCAGGAGTTCGTGGTCCGTCTCGCGCGCGGTGTGTACTATCGTGCGGAAAACGGACCTCACGGACACCTCCACGGATTTGCCCCACTACATAGCAGGCCGCCTGACGGGAGGGCACTCCCGCGCGAAATCCTCTCCGTGGTATCAACCCGGACACCCCGGGACGCCGACGTATGTCCGAGCCCCGATCCCGAATCGTGATCCGATACGTTAGTGAGCCAAGCTCGGCTGGGCTCGCCATTAGATGCAGAGCCCTGTGACGATGTCACGCAACCTGCCCGACCCGGGTTCGATTCCCGGACGTGGGGGCTTCCATCGGGGATGCGGTCGCGGGTCCGACTACGGTCCGGGCTACGACCGCGCAATATCTGCGGGCGTTGCCACTGGAGTGGTGGATGCTCGCCCCTGTTGGCTTCCCAAAACTCGACGCTGGGCGACGGAAGCCGCCGCAGCGACGCCACTTCGCGCCGTGACGACACCCCCGCCGCCGCAATACCAACCGCCGCGGCACCGCTGTCATCACGCGACCACCACACTTGGGAGGCGCCTACTCCGTCGCTGCGCCCTAATCGGCGACGCGGCGCTTACCACTGCGCCACCCAGACAAGACGCCGCTCCCATTACTATGGGAGCAGAAGATGCCGAGGAAAAGGGGCACGTGCCTCGAAACCTATACCGCGCCGCGCGCTAGCGCGCGCGACGAATCACGACGAAAGAGACAGACAGACAAAAATTGTAAAAAATGTTTTTTTGGTTTATGTACATACATATGCATTTAGTAAAAAGCGGTTATTGTTATATTACAAACAGACACTCCAATTTTATTTATTAGTATAGACAGATGTAGTTCTTTTAGTATGTAGATACCTAGTGTTAGAAATTTACAAGCGTTTTGTGATAACTTATTATAATGTGATTTAAACGTTGTAGGTTTAATAGGTTATTCCCGCGGGAATTTGAGGCTACAGTTTCTAGTTTGAAGTTACGTAACAGTACCTCCCAATGGTCGGGGACTGATGAATGGATAATACGTGCAGTTAGTAATTGTTTTCTCAGATTTAAAAAGCTATTACACTACACGTTATTCCGGATCCGGCAGAATGGGTGGGCGTGGCCTCGCGCCGGGTTACCGCTTATTACACTATCCGGTCGACAGGTCCCTCACTCAGTCACAGTACAAATATGAACAGTATGGAAACTACGTACAAAACGTTGAAACGGCGCAATCACACAAACATGCGCATCAACGCGGCCCCTAAGCGGTTCTCGTTACGTTTTATGTCTGTTTTATGTGTCTCGCTGTGTATCAAATAATTGTTTCTTATTCTTATATTCTTACTAGCTGACCCGGCCACGCGTTGCTGTGGCTAAAGTTTTTGTTATATGACATTATAGTAAACAATTTAAGAATAACAATAAGAGAACATCAGTCACGGAGTCCACTATGCTTTTTCACACAGATGGTATTTGTAAAAAAATTTGGTGATCTCCTCATTTGACTTTCTACTACTATAACCCTTTAGTACAATGAAATTATTTACGAACAAAGACGAAAATGTTGATGTTGGTATACAAATTCACTGGATTGAGATTTGAAGGGGAAGTACGTTGAACACAATTAATTAAAATGTTCTTACACTTGATATTAAGCAGAAATCAATAGGTACAAAATAAAAATTTAAAGCGTCAACAACATGTGGTAATTATGCTGTTTAAATGTAGCTTAAATGACATGTTTGTAGATTTACCATAGCAGCGCCATCTATTGATTACTTACTCAACCCAGTCGAAAGGTATCGACATCTGTTAGAATCATTTGGAGTTAACAGATAATTGTGACTGTCAAATAATAACAGACAAATAATTAGCAATAAATTAAAATTGCGACTATAATTTGAGATTTAAACTATCCTATCTCTCAAGTTGGATCGAACTGCACATGGTGTGCGAATTTTATTATAATCGGTTAAGTGGTTTAGGAGTCCATTGAGGACAAACATTGTGACACGAGATTTATATATATTAAGATTATTATTATAGTGCTACAGCTCCAAGTCACTCGCCACTCGAGCGTCGATGCGCATGTTTGTGTGAGTGTGCCGTTTTGGACGTTTTGTACGTAGTTTCTATTCATATTTGTACTGTGTGTGGTTAGGGCATTAGACTGGCCGGGCTGCTCCGTTCTTCCGGTTATTAGGGCCCTAACTCCCTAAAGCGCGCATGGCCCGGCGGCTGGTGTAGATCGTAAACGATCTACTCGGTTAAGCACTACGGGCGCGGTCGGGTAGTGTGATGGGTGACCGCTAGTGGCAAATTAAATGCGCTTCCGTGCTTCGGAGGGCACGTTAAGCCGTCGGTCCCGGTTGCTATCGATAGATAGCAGTCGTTAAACCTTGTCGGAGGCCTTATGGGCGGTATGAAAACATCCGACAGCAGGTTGGCCACTAACCCCAACACCTCCACCAATCCTCATTGAAGCAGCGTGGTGGAGTAAGCTCCAGGCCTCCCCCCAAAAAAAAAACGGGAGAGACTCGTGCCCAGCAGTGGGACGTATAATGGGTTGCCATTATTATTATATTATTATTAACTCCCTAAATGTTATTACACTACCCTGACCCTTGCTATCGTACCCTGAATACCGTGCCGTGTAATAGGTTCATTAGGCTCGAACAACGATTAACCTTGGCGTTGACGATGAATTGTTGATCGTACGAAAGCTATGTATAATCTTGTCCTTATCTTTTTTTATTGTGTTTAGGTTGACAGACAAGCAGACGGGCCACCTGATGGAAAGTGGTCACCGTCGCCTATGAACATTTGCTACACCAGGGGAGTTGCCAACGCCCTTCCAGCCCTGAGGACTCTTTTGATGCCATATTTGAAGAGCCGAATAGGTATTTTAGCACCGAGGGAACACAAAGGAGAAAACGAACGTGAGAACCGCATCGTTGAGCACAGCCACGTGTCCAGTCGGTGAGAGTTGAACTTCTCTCTTCTGCGGGTAGTATGGTGTAGGAAATGAGATGGTGGCACATACGGTGGGGGTGACGGTTGTCTTAACACATCATACAATGTAATAGATATGTCTTCGTAAGTGATGTTTTTCTTTACGTAACTAAGATGGTTATAAGCAAGCATGCATTTCACATGGATGTTAAGTGATGACTGCAGCCTATAAACATCTAAACAAAACCATACGTCTAAATGAAGATGCGTTGCCACCCCTGAGACCTTAATTGTTCTGTTTCTGTGATAGTTATTACGAAGCCATACATTACCATCTTACTGGAACACGATTGCGCTGAACACTACCATTTGGCGGCAGATAGATACGGTAATGCGGTGGTGAGTAGACCTTCGAGTCATTGCACTCGAACCAGTAGAAAGCAGTATAATGCATCTATATTGAAATCGTTTTTATGTAGATTTTATAAGCTACAGCGTTCGAGTCTTATCCGGCTCGAAGGACCATATGTTGAGGCGTAGTCTCTAACTAACCTAGCTTGGGGTGACTACTCCGGCATTAAACGATATAAGTGGACTGTAACAGGTATATAATTAAATGTCAAGATACAAAGAGAGATGACGTGCGGGTGCGTTGGGGACGTTGAGATGACTGGATGGCGGTGCTCCGCCAAGTGAGCTCCCCATTCACTAGCCTGATGGTGAAGGCAGCGGGGCTCGTCACCCGCCCTCTGCGTCGCGCCCCGCACCGCGCTGATGCGCGGGAGTATCGTGGGCGAACAACCATAATAGTGTGCTTGTTTACCACTAGATGACATAAAAAGCTTTTCTCGAATGATGAATTATTTGGGAAATTATAATCTTAGTTCTCTATTACACATTTAAATATAATCGTAACGTAAAACGTAACTTCACTGTAATCCCCGAAGGAGTGGGCAGATTTAGAATGCATTCAATCATATATGCAAACACCCACGATTCGCCGGTTATGTTTTGGCCCATGTAACAAACAGGTGGCCCCTATTGACATCTTCGGGCACATTACCAAGCTTAGAGGTACTGGGAAAATTCCAGAAAATGGAAAAAGCCCAATAGAACCAGAGATAAAGGATTTCACACCGTGATCTCTAATATTCCTCGACTTGGGAATCGAACTCAGGAGCCCAGCGTAGTAGTAGTGGCCTGCTACCACTAGGCTACTGAGGCAGACATTTAAATATGGGCCATAATATATTATTTTGTTTTGAAGACGATATCGCGATGTCTTGTTAGCCTGATTTATAACCCTTAATACATATCAAAAAGTTTCATACGAATCCGTTTAGTAGTTTTCCGTGAATGATTTATAAACGTTCCATCCATCTTCATAAACTTTTACATTTATAACATTAATAAGATTATCTTCTTCATGTCGTAAATTCAACTTACTTTTTATACACGTTTGCATTGATATAAATGTGTTCTACAGATGAAAGACTGCCACATAAAACTACAGTTCCGAAAGTAAATGCGTTTTCAGGTTGTCACTCTTGAAAATTTCGCTTCAGTAATTTTGGGGCGTACATTACCGTTTGGGGCGTACTTTATTGGCGTCGGGAGGTGACAACCCCACCGACCACTAGCGGGAGATTTTTTTTCTACCGGAAGAGAATTCTTTCGCTAGTGTAGTCAGTCAACCGAACAATGGCGGTCAAACCATTTCAATAGGGTGGTAGTATAACGACACGGGATGGGCAGCAGCGTCCCGCGATGAAGCTGCGATGACCAATCCGCCTGCCGTGCGTGCAGGCATATTCTCCCATAATGACGCACAACACAGTTGTATGCGTCTTTGTGAAAGGCTTTGTCCAGCAGTAGATGTCATTCGGCTGGAGTGATGATTACCGTTAACCGATTACCGTTTAACTGAAACATGCTGTCATTTAGATTAGGTTATGCGGTGATCCTCCCTGAAGAAGAACCCAGCGAGGGAGCGGCGTTTGGCGAGGCTTTGCCCGCCATTGGCTGCTATGGTGAGGGGACGGCTGGGAAAGAGTTGTAAGGGTGTGTTGTTGGCCCTGTAACCTATCATTAGCTGGCTTACGGTGATCCCGCTGTTAGATATAAAGGGGGTGGTTGAGGGTCGGACTCCCTCCACCAGGTCGGTGTGGTATGTGGCGATCGTTGACGATTCAAATGGCACGTTTTTGAATGGAGTCAAAAAAAGCAAGCTCCTATTACTGACGGCAGCTTTGAACGCTACCATTTGGCGACACGATGATTAGAAATCTCTTCTTTCATTTGGTTTCTGACGGTGTTTGGCTATTTTACCAGTTTAGTATTAGCGCGACGATACTGCAACAGAATGCTCGTATAAACCCATAAAAACTTAACGGAATCTTGCAGGGTATCATAACGGTATATGGCTGTGTGTACGTGCTGTAATATTGTGCTTATTTCCTTACGATCCTATCGATACATGTAAGCATATCCCTCATCAAATGATGTGGAGCATACGCTCGTCTCGTGCAACTAATAACTCACGATGACGACACTTACGGAATATGTGTAGGCTTATCTTGCGCTCCATATAGAAATAACCCGTGTTAAATTGGTTTTTGTGAGCGGCTCCGATTTAATATTGTTTGGGATGTTATCAAATTTATGTAGAAGAAACTCTTATTTCGTGGTATGTTGGTTGTGATGAGATAAATTGGAGGCAGATTGACTGCTTTGATTTTATTATCGTTGTAGCAATGTTGTCCTGCTTTTTTGTAGCGATATCTTTGCCAATGTACATACTTTGTAATAAAATAAAAAATAAAGAGTCCTAAGATCTTTTCTGACTGTAAATTATTAAAAAAATAAAAAAGCCCCTCTTTCAACTGGCGATGCGTGTCTCCTCTACCAAAGCCCTGAACCAACCTGAGGGTACCCAACATCGGCCTGCATTGCAGGCCAGCAGAAGCCGCAGCAGAGAGGGCCAGCCCCGGTGTTACGATCTACTGACTGACTCAGTGTTCCATATAATAGGCTCACTTGGTCGGTCCCGGAATACGGCAACTGATAGCAGTTCCAGTGTTGGAACTCGAGGGTGTAGGAAGGAACCGCATTTCCTAAACTATCTGGCGCCAAATGGCAGTGTTCAGCACTATCGTGTGGCAATTATATGGACTGTATTAAAAATTGTGAGCGGCTTGAAATTAATATTGTTTGTGATATTATTAAATGTGAAAAATACATGTCTCTACGAGGACCAGAGTGAGTCCGTCTTCCCTAAGAAAAGTCTTCGGTCTTCCAAGTTCAAGTCTTCCTTCAGGGCTGGCAGCGCGTTGGCAATTCCTCTGGTGTTGCAATTGTTTATAGGCGACAGTGACCACTTTTCATCAGGTGGCCCGTCAGCTTGTCTGTCAATCCTTTGACATAAAAAAGACACTACAAGCCGTGCACTAAATTGGATACATACGAGTTTTTAAAAACTTCAGAAACTGACTTTGAGAGTCTTCGAAACAGTTCAAAACTAAATAATGAAATATAAATGAAAGTAGCATACCAGGACAGTAAACTAAAATTGACAATTATTTTTATTGTCTCCAAATTAAACCGCATGCCATAAGTTTAAGTTTCTTATAAAATCTTGACCGTGAAGTCGTTAAGGTTTACTGCGAGCTGAGTCAGCGTTAGCTTTAGTATTATTTACCTGGAGCGCAGCCAAGTCCCAGCCGGTTGTGACGGGCATACCAAGTAACAGGATTAAGCAGAAGATATGATAGCCTGACGTGAATTTTTGGATCTTAGTTTAGTGTTTTTGTTCGTGGAAATTTCTTGGAAACCTTAAGGAAAAGTGTTTTAAGATAAGCGCAATTCACACAGGAAGCGGGTGCGTGTCGAATTCGCTCATTTTGACGAACCGATTAGTGCAGTGGCCAGCGATGTATAAAGACCGTTTGGTTCGAAACCCGCACCACTACAATATTCGTTTCAGGTCTGAGTGTTTATGTATAAATGTTGTGTATGTACAACGTCACCCACGATACAGATTTTTTAACTAATTTAAGGCTGTGACAATAACCGAGCTGTAAGAGTATTTAATTATAATTCATAAAATTTTATAAGACATCAGTTGTTACACTTTGAAAGAAAAAAGTTTTCATTAATCTGTAGGAGGAAACAATTTTTTTCCTTGTAATAAAACCTTCATTTAATTCAACTTCCTGACAACCGTATTGAGGTCTCGGAATAGCGGATTTAACAAAAAAGTGTCGGGATAACATATCGCCAGAGATTGGGTAATGCGGTGGTGCTTAAAAAAGAGTGGAAACTATAAACTGAATTGTACAATCTATGTTCAGCATAACAGTTTAAAAATCTAGTTCATTTAGAACAGTAATAACTCGACTTACGCTGTCCCGTTTTAAGCGAATACACATTTTTTTGTCTTAAGTACCACGCGCATCGGCTTCCACTCCGCTCGGTCAGTGTTCGGTTTACGAGAAGTTCGGGTATACATTATTCATGTACTACCTTTAATTATGTCATCCAAAAAATCTAAAAATGAATCATTTGAACCTCGTATTTATATGCAAAAGGTGAACTCCGACTTACGCGAATTCGACTTACCTACACTACTATCGTTTGGTCCCACTGTACTCGCTATATTTACTTTACCAAATAATAGACAACAGTGTAAAAAATTCTTGCCTACAATGCATCAGAACGCGATTCGCAGTTACCGCAGGTTGTAAACCCACCTTTACTTAGGGGAGAGTTGGATATATTGTACCAGTTTTCAGATTTTGCAAAATATCTTTTTTGATATTAATTTAAATAAGTTCTTTATCTTGATTCACATAGTTTAGAATCTCATTTAACATGTGCCGCAACGTCAACACCATACTCTTATCGGATTTCACACAATATGCGTTTCCCTGAAGGCTTTCCTTCGGTACAATTTACCCAACTAGTCGGATTAATTGTACCACAGGTTAGGTGAATCGTACCAGCAAGACTTAAGAGACTTATTAACATGATAATAAATGAAATTAAAGAGGTTTAATGCATGGGCAAAATAAATTGATTATATTTTAATTATTAATGAAAAAATGCTGACAAAAATTTCAAATTTCTTCAATGTTAACTGTCATAATGTGACAAAAGAACAAATGTATTATAGACTAAAAAAAACATTTATCAAACTTAAATACATTATTCTGCATAAATTAAATAATGTATGAAAATAGAATAAAACCCTTTAGAATATTATTTCCGTTAGTCAACAATTATTTATTTATCTGCTTATGTACTGAGATCAAACTCTTTATTTTCTTTTACCATATTATAATAACATAAAGAATTTCATAAATATCTTAATTCAATGTACAGGTTTCGTGAACCCATTTACAACAACGAACGTACTTTGTCGTGTCAATATTTGACCCTCAACTTATTTCGCATTCTGGCATGACGTTAAATTGTTGGTTTTGAAAGTAAATTCGTTTCAGATATGTGGTTCAAGCTCATCTCCTTATTTTCAAGAGCCAACAATATCTTTCCAAAACCTCCTTCTTCCGTTTTATAGTACTATTTATGGTCCTCATTCATCTAAAAAAATACAAAATAGTAAATATAGCAACAAATTGGGTAAATTGTACCAGTACAAATAAAACACTGGTGGTACAATTTACCAAACTAAGAGATTTCAAAAATAAATATTTCTCACAAAATAACCGCTGAACATAATACGTTCGCAACGCTATGTTTGAAGCGGTGATTATAGATCTAATCAATAAAAAATATAACAAAATTGTAACTTACATTTTCTCTTTGTAATCTCCTTAGCTACACACGTCAAAATTTGTATGAAGGACTCTCAAAACACATTTTTTTTTCTAAAAGCGAATGTACTTTCCGGAGGCCGTTACGAAAAGATAAGTAGTTGAGGCCGCTGTCAGCGCTCAGTTTCGTGTTGCCAGAAAAGAAAATAAGTTACAGTAAGTGTAAAATTTTGAGGTGGTACAATTTATCAGGCAGTTCAATATACCAGACTCTCCCCTATTTAACTTTGTGGCGCGAAGTTGGCCAGTTGGCTTCCATTAAAGTTACACGCCAATCCTGATGGGAGGTTATTATAGTAGTCTAAGATCCGCGTGGAAGAATCGCTACATAAAAGTTCATGAACATATTTTTTAATGCATTGCATAATCAAAACTAATATTATAATTAACTAACTATGACCGTTGAGAATTGTGATGAAATTGTACATAGGGACCATTAAAATGCTGAGAAAGATCATAGGCTACTTTTTCTGCAATGCATTGGCATTGCATCATCGTCACATCTCCACAAGATTAGCCGCATTGTCATTTAATTATTTTGAATGTGATTTTATTTGCAGATTTTTGCTTAAAATAATAAAGAACATTAGTTTGACTTATGGATAAGATTTAATAAAATACACTAGGCACATACTAGGAAGGACCCTTTTATATAGCAGTCTAAACAGTATGCAGTGTGTGTGATCAATGATTAGTTTTAGAGAACAATATTGTATTAGTATATGATTGTATTTTTATTAACCGAGTTCAAAAAACGAGAAGGTTCTCAATTTGGCCGGTATATATATTTTTTTATGTATGTACGCCAATTTCGCCGATATTTCTGGACCGATTTACGTAATTTTTTTTTTGTTTGATGCGGAATAGTTTCGAATTGGTCCCATAAAAATTTGATTCAGATATACCCCGCAGTTTTTATTTTATGATCATTTTCAGGGTTCCGTACCTTAAAAGGAAATAAGGAACCCTTATAGGATCACTCGTGCGTCTGTCTGTCTGTCCGTCTGTCACAGCCGATTTGCTCCAAAACCACTCGACCGATTAAGTTGAAATTTGATGAATATATGTAAATTGGTGACCCAAAGATGAACACGTCAAGTAAAATAATAAATTTTAAACAGGGGGCCACTGTCGGGGGTAAATCAGAAAATTAAAATAAAAACAAAACGTTTCGTAAACTGTGTCGTGTAACATATCTAATGAAAGAGGTTGTTGTCAGCATTTCAGATATATTTTTTTTATAATTTTTGCATAAACAAATTTGAAGTTATTTAAGAAAAACGACGAAAATTGACCATTCCCCTCCTCCCTATCTCCGAAACTACTGAACTGAAAATTTTGAAAAAAATGTGGAAAATAGTTCTTTGCCTATAGATTACTGGAAAACCTATAAGAAGTTTGAGTATTCAAATGAAATAGAAAATTCTTAATAATATAACCCACCGTAACCGCTATGTCCCTGCTTTTTAAATCTGTAATATTTTCGAAAATATTTATTTAAATTACGGAACCCTCACCACGCGAGTCGAACTCGCACTTGTCCGGTTTTTTACTTACTATCACTACTCTCACTACCTCAGACTAAAGGAATAAGAATAGACGGCGAGTTGTCATACAGTGCGTTGAATTCACTGACGTCCTAGATGGACAGTCCTAATGCGCATGACAACAAGATGACAATGACACATTTACTCATCGACGACACAACACAGCTTATTTACTCCTTCCTAAAAAAAATTTTTTTTCATTGATTTCGTATAGTCGTGTAATAATTTTGTATCGACACACCTAAACAATTTAAATTAGGTAGGTATCTAATTGTCACGAAGCTAAAAGAGTCAGATTTTACAAATTTAACAGTTGTGAACATAAATCTAATTGGCAATGCAGCAATAAACTAAAAACTATTAAATAAATATAACTACGTTAAGAAAAACCGACTTCAAAACTGAAAAGTAAAAAATAATAAAGATTTAATTGTAATTATATACTACCTATAATTTATATGCGCTATATACTAATAGGTTTGAAGTCGGTGCCAAGCCAAAATCACTAAAGTAGGCATTTCATTGTATTAAAACGTAACTTTACGCCTGTAATCCCCGAAGGGGTAGGCATGAATTCAAGCATAAATGCAAACACCCACGCTTCACCGGTTACGTTTTGTTCAGTGTATTAATTTGCTCGTATTCATATTTAAGTGATTAAAATATAATTATTTGTTTAAGGCTTGGCACCGACTTCAAACCTATTAGTAAATAGCACATATAAATAATAGGTAGTATGTAATTACAATCAAATCTTTATTATTTTTAACTTTTCAGTTTTGAAGTCGGTTTTTCTTAACGTAGTTATATTTATATTTTATGTGTTTATTGTATTTGATATGGGCTCTAATAGTGGTGAAATAAATGATCATTAAAAAATAAATAAATAAACAATAATAAGGCGTTAGACAGTTAGGTGTACTGAGCTTACCACCTAGTCTCGGACTATATTTGAGGAACTGGCTGTCAAATTTTATTACGTTTCAGTAGCTTCTATTGAGTTTAGGAAATATTAAAACATATTGAGAGGTTCTATTTTGAGATCTGTTTTTGTTTAAAAAATACTTCTGTAGTCGTATTAATTACTGTTCCGTGTCTATTTGCGCATATTCTACCTACTTGGTTGTTTTAAAGAGTGTATTGTAACGTGAATCGGTGATGAGATGTAACAAAACAATGTATGGTGGAATATTTCCTCTTTGGTAGATCTACAAAAAAAGTCTGCGATGGTATACTATGTCTATCTCTTATGGATAGCTAACTATATCCATTAAGAAATTAAAGAAAAAACGGAAAGAAAAATTTGACTTCGGGCAGGAATCGAACTTGCGACCTCAGGATAACCAGTCCAGCCGCTTTACCACTAAGCTTGGGACTTCGGTAGCTTAGTGATAAAGCGGCTGGACTGGTTATCCCTTAATTTCTTAAGTTCACTCGCATGTGTTATTGCGAAATGGAAACTGTCAATATAATAAATTATTTATAATTATTTAGTAGGTATATAATAATAACTAATTATGTGACTGAGTATCTGAATAAAAACAAATTTATATTGTAATATTTATATTTATTGTATAATAAAATTTATTATAAAACATGCGAGTGAATTTTATGAATTAAAGAAAAAGAGATATTTTTTTTTCCTTTTTTCTACTTCACAAAAAAAACATTTTCATTATTTTATTTAATAAAAATACATACTGTTTGAATAAAGCGTAATGAATTGTAATGAAGCGCGCATGGCCCCGCGGCTGGTGTATATCGTAAGCGATCTACTCGGTTAAGCGAGGGCGCGGTCGGGTAGTGTGATGGGTGACCGCTAGTGACAAATTAAATGCGCGTTTCCGTGCTTCGGAGGGCACGTTAAGCCATCGGTCTCGGTTGCTATCGATAGATAGCAACCGAGACCGATGGCTCGTTAAAATGATCGTTAAAACCTTGTCGGAGGCCTTGTCGGGGGTTTGAAAACATCCAACTACGGGTTGGCCACTAACCTATCCTCCACCAATCCGCATTGGAGCAGCGTGGCGGAGTAAGCTCCAGGCCTCCTCCCAAAAAGGGGAGAGACTCGTGCCCAGCAGTGGGACGTATAATGGGTTGCCATTATAATTATTATTATTACATACTGTTTTGGTGAGCCTTGTAGAATAAGTATAGGAAACTATACATTGTTTTTGACGAGCATAGAAACTTGTCTTTTCATATGCTCGTTATATCAACCAAATCGATTGAAAACATTATTACGAAGTTGATTTCTCAGTTGAGAAACAAACTAATGAAATGTTGTTTTAACTTGTCCAATTTGTTCATCCGGATATTATTGTTTATTTCCATGAAGTAATTGTTTCCGGCAATATTTTCCAAAAACAGAATATGATAACAGAATAAAGACTCGCAACTATGATCTTTTCTATAATTTACACACTCGCCAGCCTGACAGACAAGCTAGGAAACCTTCACCGATGGAAGAGATTTCGACAAAAGAAAAAAGGGTTAAATTAAGCGTTTATATCTAAATTTAGGTTGTTTTATTACTTGTGCCACTATTTATAATGTTTTAAATAATTGACAATTACTATTAATTATTTTACTGGTGGTAGAGCTCCAGTGACGGAGCTTGCGTGCGTAGGCACCATCGCATTACCTAATATACTTGCCGCTAAATGGTAGTGTTCAGCACTATCGTGTTCCGGTAATGTACGGCCCTGTAATTTCCGGCACAGAGGCATAACACATTAGGCCTCAGGAGTGGTAACGCATCTGCATTTTGATCTTCGTGTGGGTATCTATAGGCTGCAGTCATCACTTAACATCAATGTGAACTGCATGCTTGATTGCCACTTCCGTAACATAAAAAAAAAGAAAAAAATACTGTTTTGATCTTGACATGATTTACCCAATGTATGTATGTATCTTCACGCCAGGTCCCTAACAGGGTAGGCAGAGAGTGTGGAGCGCCAGACATCCCGGTACAGACACACCTCCCTTGCCTTATCTACCTTCATCATTCTCTTCATACATGCACGCCGATTCCTAAGACTTTTGACCGCACCATCAGACCGCACTCGACCTATTTGATCATATCACCCAATGTACCTAAATATAATATAAAATAAAATAAATATTCTATTGCACATCTTTAAAGATTCTATGATATCTCGGACTTTATACAACATATGAGTATAATTTTAATACTCAATATTTGTATACATATATATAAAAACATAAAAGTCAAAGCACTTAAAGTTGTTTTGCGGAATTTTCATCATCTTATTAAATCACGTGATAAATTAGTCTTTAAAATTTTATACTTGCCACGAACTACTATCAAAGTATTGAACAAAACCACCTTGAACAAGAAACTTGGCGTCTTTTACACATTCATGTTCTCCTAAGACAAACAACAACAAACAGCTAGATAATAATATATTTAAACAACGATTACCATAAAATTATAACTCCCCAACCGTCTTGTACTGGGAATGTTAACCATTAATCGAGATCATTCTCTGAATAGTCTGAATAGGCCGATTGTATTTACATAACTATTATTTGAGCACAACTCGTGCGTACACGATGACAAAAAAAATACGATGCTCTGTAAACTATTGTGTTTGGAATGTTAAGTTGTTTGTAAGTCAATCACGCAAAAACTGATGAAAGGATTAAGATGAGATTGAGTACATAGAGAGCTTATGACCTGGATTTACGTAATGTATTTATACTAAAAGTAGTTTACAACCTATCAGACTTACCGAATGTACATAAACCCTCCCCACATACTTACCTATACGAGTATATCTTAATCTTTCAATTTTAGGAGATGGTTAAATCTTATAAAAATAATATCGTCTGGGTAAAGGTATAGACACAGTAAATAGATACAATCTATTTACTGTGGTATAGATGTCTATACATCTACACAAAACCAAAGATGAGAAAGCAGATGCGGTGCCATCCCTGGGACCTTACTTGTTATATTTTTATGAGTATTACGGGGCCATACATTACCATTTAACCGTGGTATAAGGCAATGATATTAGCTTATCCTATCGCGTCAAGGCGTCAGGCGACTCGACCGTCCACTAGGGGTGGAGATGATTTGGAGGAGAATTCTACCACTAGTTACTATGAAGGGGGCAAGGGGAAAAGGATACCTTTATCTCTTTTAGCCCCCGGCCCGGGGATGAACTCCCGTACCACAGCAGTGAAAGCCTGCTATAACTAGACTGCTGTGGCAGTTTACAGACAAAATAATACACGTCTTAAGAAACACACACACCTTAGGAAATGGGCGTGAATATATGAAGAGAATGATAAATGTTAGAAGAAGCAAGGAGGTGTGTCAGGACCGGGTTATCTGGCGTCCCACACTCTCTGTCTACCCTGTGAGGGACCTGGCGTAAAGATACATACATACAGACATTAAACACTTCCATCTACGACTGTAAAATATAAAAGTAACGTGACGACGTTATGATAAATGCTACTTTGTAACCATCTTATATTTAAAACACTAGTCTTAAAAGAGAATCTATAAAAATAGATCCAAGTTAAAAGTGCATGTCAATGCCCCATTTCAGCAAAAACTAACAGACGCCTTATCTAGTCCTGGAGATAACAGACAGAACGTTTATAATTAAATAGACTGTGCCCGCGACTTCGTCCACGTGAGAAAAGATATGATTGTTCAGTATCTACACGGATGAAGTCGTTGGCGCAGCTAGTATAGAAGTAGCTTAAGTTACTCCTTATCACATCAGCTATCTGCCAGTGAAAGTCCCGTCAAAATCGGTCCAGCCGTTCCCAAGATTCGCCCAAGATTAGCCCCGCCAAACAGACAGACAGACAAAAATTGTAAAAAATGTTGTTTTGGTATATGTACCGTGTATACATACATATGCATTTAGTAAAAAGCGGTTATTTTAATATTACAAACAGACACTCCAATTTTATTTATTTGTATAGATATAGATTTTCACAGCCACTTAGGACACGGGGGAATCATTACGCTGCGCATTTTACATTTTGATAGGGCCTCTGTCACAAATTATGAGAAAGGTGAAACTAACGCAGGCACACGTTGAGATAATATTGGTTTTTCAGCAAAAATAATTGGATTTTGGTAGAGTTTCAGTGTTGAAGCTCGAGAGCGTAAGCACCACTTCATTACTTAATCTATCTGATTAATATTTGATTTAACATATTCAGGGTCAGTGAACGACATCCAGATATCTAATTGATAGCTATACAACCGGTGACAAAGCATCTAAATTTCGAACTCCGATTTTTGTGTGGTTGTATAAGCTGAATTTACTTACCAATGCCTCAAGCCGCAATGGACCCGATTGGGTCGGAGAACAATAAGAAACAAATTGTCATATTTTTCTCGTGGCCTGATAGATGTGAGCTGCATGCTTGTTTACAACCATTATAAGATAAAAAATCTTACTAAGAATACTAAAGTATGTTGTTTATTTACTTTATCGTAAGACCTTATAATTTCTAACACTGACGTACGTAACGTAGATTTTTAAAAAACAAATATTAAGAAACTATATCACAATTTCAAGAAGTATTGCACATCTTAGGTAAGAGACAATCGGCTAATTTCGAGTTCGTAGAGCGTTATCTCTGCTGTACAATGCCTACGTAAGCACTGATAGTCCGGTATTGGTCAAAACATGATCAAAATGTTCGACAAACGTCACATAGGTTGTGTGCAAAAGAGGTAACGCTCTTCGGAGCCGAAATTTTCCGAAGACCCTTTCCTATGGTCGATGTGCAATATATATTTTTTTTATGTCTGAAGGTTGACAGACAAGCAGACGGGCCACCTGATGGAAAGTGGTCACCGTCGTCTATGAACATTTGCAACACCAGGGGAGTTTCCAACGCGCTGCCAGCCCTGAAGGACTCTTTTGACGCCATTTTTGAAGAACCCCATATTGAAGCACCTAGGGAACACCTCAGAGGGAAGTTCGTTCCACAATTTACACGTTCTGGGCAGGAACGAACGTGAAAACCGCACCGTTGAGCACTGCTAGGTGTCCAGTCGGTGAGGGTGGAACTTCTCTCTTCGGCGGGTAGTACGGTGTAGGATAAGAGCCGGTGGCACCATGTCAAACAGTTCAACAGAGCACTCACCATTGTAGAGACGGTACAACACGCACAGACTCCCAATGTCTCTGCGCAGGCTCTGACTGGGATCTTGCTGTGTAGGTACTGTATTTACATTTTTTTACATGTGAATGTCCATGTAACTTATTTCACTTGAAGATACAATCGTGGTACCAATATGCGTTGAAATAATTTCGCTTAGCACACAAAAAATATTATTGTTCGGCACCCCATCGAGCATTATTTTGTTTGGCAGCGTTTGCGACAGGCGCTCGCTAGTAATATCTTTTCCAATATTGAAGTTTTAACTTTGGATTATGAGTTGAAATTGGATATCGGATCGTTGCGCCTTCGTGATCGATGCGGTTATTTCTGAATGGTGAAATGTCTTTTCGCGGCAAGATGGATACGAAGTGGCAATTTTATAGAGTGTTTCGAAACGTTTTAGCTCACTGAAAATATTTAATTTTTGCAGTATCAAATGTTTAAACGATATATTTATGAACTCCCTCAGTAGCCTAGTGGTAGCAGGCCACTACTTCTACACTGTGGTCTTGGGTTCGAATCCTGGGTTGGGGGCTATCAGAGATAAAGGTGTAAAAAACTTTATCTGTGGTTCGTTTGGGATTTTTCCATTTTCTGGAAGTTTCTCAGTTTACTAATGTGCCCGGAGATGTTAACAGGCTCATCACCTGTTACATGGATAAAAAACGTGACCGGCGAAACGTAAGTGTTTGCATGATTTCTTGAATACATGCATTTACCTCTGCTTATCCCTTCTGGCATTATGGGCGTGTAGTTGCGTTTTTTTCTTGTTCACAAGTATTTTCAGAACTTACAATAATTTATCTTAAAATTTTTGTATATTTTAATCATGTCGTTGCGATTGACTTCTCATTATTGTTTTCTTATAATGTTAATTTAAAAGAAATGTCTGTGATAAATTAAACATAAGATTTTAACAAGCACGCAGAATATATAATTGTTCCACAACCAGCCGAGCATCATCTTGTTTGGCAGCGTTCACGACTCACGACAAGCGAGCAGCTTGCTTGCAATATTTCAACCAATATTGAAATTGAAACTTCTTTGGATTATGAGTTAAATTTGAATATCGGATCGTTGCGTTTTCGTGATTGATGCGGTTATTTCTGAACGCTTAAATGCCTTTTCGCATTAAAATGGATCCTCCTCCTTGCGTCGTGTGTCCTCAATGCTAAGGGTCGTGACCTCGACGAAAAACTCTCGATTGGACAATATTACGCCATGTCGTCCTATCCTCGGCGATGTGGATGGCTGGGCAAACTGTGGCTTCTAACGTGGAGCGAAGTTGGTCCGTAGTGGGCTTCTGCCCCTGGGTCTTTTCCCCGGTTCCCAAAATGGATACGAAGTGACAATTTTCTTAAGTGCTTCAAAACGTCGGCACGTACTTCACTTCTGAATTTTTCAGTCGTAGACGGAGGTTTAACATGTATTTGTTAGTAAGCTGCCTCATTAGTCTAGTTGTCACCATCATTATTTCAGCCAAAAGACGTCCACTGCTGCACAAAGGCCTCCCCCAAAGATTGCTACAACGAATGGTCCTGAGCCGCCCACATCAACTTTCACCAGGTCGTCGGACCACCTCATGGGGGGCCTGTCTACGCTTCGTTCCGGTACGCTGTCGCCACTTGAGAACTCTCTCTATTTTTATTATTAAATACTTAATAATGAAAATAGGCAGGTATCAACAGAATATTCCATACTCCCTTTTACAAACGGCAAGACAAGACTAAACAAAAAAATATGGGGCATTCTTTGTCATTTACAATTATAAAAATATTGTGTTTCATTCTAACCCTGCGTAGACGAACTCACGGGCAGGATGAGCTAGTATAAAATATTCTCAACTTACCAATTTGTCTAATATTAGATTAAGGTTTCAGCGTCAAGCTTGAGAAAAATGTTGGGCAGTTGGTGGAAAAAATTCTCCACCCAATCCTTATGAAATATCTATCCTTATCCTTATAATAACCTACACGTAGCTCAAATTTGGAACAATCTTCTTCCTGCGGTCCTATCCTATCGGTCACGTCAGTCTGATGTCGTTGTCTTATTTGTTGGAAAATAAACTTTTTCGATGAAACACTCTGTATTAATATCAGTCACGTCGTATTACGTAATGAAAATACTTTTTGTCGTCTATATTTATATAAAAATCAATTGCTGTTCGTTAGTCTCGCTAAAACTCGAGAACGGCTATACCGATTTGGCTAATTTTGGTTGTGAATGATTTTTGGAAGTCCAGGGAATGTTTAAAAGGTAAGAAAATATGAAGGAATTGAACGGAAATAGTAAAAATCACAATTTTTTTTTCCCATACTAATAGTCCGTATATCAAACTTTTGACACATTATTTAATTCTCAGGCAATACGAAGTTTGTCGGGGCAGCGAGTCTCAGGAACTACTGGTCTGAATTGTAATTTTTTTTATTTTTTTATTTTTTTATGTAATGGAAGTGGTAAACAAGCATGCAGTTCACATTGATGTTAAGTGATGACTGCAGCCTATAGACACCCACACAAAGACCAAGGTCAAAATGCAGATGCGTTACCACTCCTGAGGCCTAAGGTCTTATGCCTCTGTGCCGGAAATTACAGGGCCGTACATTACCACCTGACCGGAACACGATAGTGTTGAACACTACCATTTAGCGGCAAGTATATTAGGTAATGCGGTGGTGCCTACGCCTGCGAGCTCCGTCACTGGAGCTCTACCACCAGAAAAATAAAAAAAAAATAAAAGAAATCTTTCAGTGTTAGATAGCCCATTTATCGAGGAAGGCTTTAGGCTATTTAACATCACGCTAAGATGAATAGGAGAGGGTAGCTAACATTGCACCCGCGCGAAGCCGGGGCGGGCCGCTAGTACTTCATAAAATACTCAGAGTAATAGCACATTTCTACTATTGAAGCATTTTACTGGTGGTAAAGTTCTAGTGTAGGAGTTCGAGGGCGTAAGCACCAACACATTACCTGTATCTGTTACCTCGTGACAATGTTCAAGACTATCTTGTTCTGGTTAGATCTTAATGTATGATCCTAATGTACCCCGCTATAGCTAGCACAGCGACATAATAATTTAGGTTTCAGGGGTAGCAACATTGGAACAACAAAAGCAAAGTGGCAACACATCTGCATTTTGAGCTCTGGTTTTTGCGTGCATGTATATAGTGTTGTTGCAATAGTAGTAGTCTATCGATAGTATTGTGATTTATCGTGACCTCTACAAAACAGTCACACTATTGATAGGACTATCGAAAATATCGACATGCTGCAATACTATCGATACTATCGATTGTTACAAATAAGTAATACTATATAATAGTATCGATAGTATTGTTATAAACACTACCGATACTATCGATACTATCGATAGTATGCGTGTCAATACTCTTGATCTTTGGCAATAGTATTGCTTATTTTTAACAATCGATGCTATCGATAGTATCGTCAAAGGTCGATAGTTTCGATAGTACTATCGCGCTATCGATTGTTTTTCGAGGTCAACTATGATGTTGTATGTGTGATGATTTAGCAACACTAGTATAAAATATAGGCTCCAGTCATCACTACTTAACATGCTTGTGAACTGCAGGTTTATCACCTTCATTAATAAAAAAGGTAGACGAGGCACGAGAGGTTTGTCAGAACCGGGATATCTGGCGCTCTACACTCTCTGCCTACCCCGTTAGGGACCTGGCGTGAAGATACAACTTTACCACTTTACCCTACCACTATTGAAAAACTGGCGCTGTTTTGTTAGGGAGCAATTTTGTTTTTTTTTTTATTAATTTTGTTGACATTAATAAAAAAAAAACAAAATTGCTCCCTGTGAAAAAAAAAACAAAATTGCTCCCCCTCAAAAATGTTGTTGACATTAATAAAAAAAAAAAACAAAATTGCTCCCTAACAAAACAGCGCCAGTTTTTCAATAGTGGTAGGGTAAAGTAAATATGAGGTTACGATCGTGTCGAAAGAAGTAGTAAAATAGGTTAAAGAATATGTTCTAGCCAAATCGACCACGCAAGATTCTTTAAAAAGAGGTCACCAAATATTTAGCGATATTGTTTTCGTTTAATGTAAGATGCTTTATGTGACCGCTTGCGAGTCAAACGGGGTCTTTTACAACCCGATCCTTAAGTGTGCCCGGAGGTCAAGTTTATTTTTTGTTGAGAAATGCCTTTCGGTACCTTTTAAAGATTCAAGGGAGTGCACAAATGGGACTCCGTTGTGATATACTACGTTTTGTTTTTGCATAAGGGCCCACACAAAACTGCGATGTGGTGCGATGCGACCCCGCATCGCAGAAACTTGCGATGCGTATTATTACGATGCGATTTCGTCCAACACGTTGAAAGTATGGCCACCTGAATTGCATCGCAGCAATTCGCATCGCAAGTTTTTTTTTTTATGTAATGTAAGTGGCAAACAAGCATGCAGTTCACATGTTAAGTGATGACTACAGCCTATAGACACCGACACAATGACCAGAGGTCAAAATGCAGATGCGTTGCCACTCCTGAGGCCTAAGGTGTTATGCCTCTGTGCCTGTAATTACAGGGCCGTACATTACCACCTGACCGAAACACGATAGTGCTGAACACTACCATTTAGCGGCAAGTATATTAAAATGGTAATGCGGTGGTGCCTACGCCCGCGAGCTCTGTCACTGGAGCTGTACCACCAGTGAAAAAAACTGCGATGCGACGCCACATCGCATCGCAGATTTGTGTTGGCATCCATAACATGTTTATCGACTGTTGGGTATTTATGTAATTTCATATTAAATTTACGATAAATTCCTAACGAGTTGGGCAGGGAGTAACAATAATAATAAAGGCAACCCATTCTACGTCCCACTGCTAGGCATGAGTCTCTCCCCTTTTTTTGGGGGAGCCTGGAGCTTACTCCACCACGTTGCTCCAATGCGGATTGGTGGAGTTGGGTGGATTAGTGGCCAACCCACTGTCGGATGTTTTCAAACCGCCTATAAGGCCTCCGACAAGGTTTAACGACTGCTATCTATCGATACCAACCGGGACCGACGGCTTAACGTGCCCTCCGAAGCACGGCAACGCGCATTTAATTTGCCACTAGCGGTCACCCATCATACCCGACCACGCCCGTAGTGCTTAACCGAGTAGATCGCCTACGATCTACACCAGCCGCCGGGCCATGCGCGCTTGAGCAGGGAATGCGGAGCCACAATCATCACTTCAATTATGTACGGGGATTCCGAAAAATAGTGTCCCTACCTTCGAGAGTACAGGACCTTTTTGTTCTACCTCGACCAGACTTGTTCTTCATGTGCCCCTAGACATCTACTCAAAAACTTGAGGTCAAAATGCAAATGCGTTGCCACCTCTGAGACCTGGTTTGTTATGTCTCTGTGTTTGTTATTACAGGGCCATACATTACCATGTAACCGGAACACGATGGCGGCGGATCATAGAGCAACACCAGAGGGGAGTAGCCATATGCAGGCTTTGCCTCTGTCAAAGTACAAGCAAAAATGGGCCTATACATGTCGCCTAGATGTTTAAATATATGCGTGAAATTGTTTCTTTATTTTGTTAAAGTCAAGGTGTGAGTTTCGTAGTAATAGACGGTTTTTGTAGTGTGCGTGTGTGTCGCACGCATTTCCCCCCGCAAAAAATGACAGAGTGTTTTGCATCGGTAATGAACGCTATGGCTACTCCCCTCCAGTCTGCCGCGGCCGATGGCCCGTGTTGCTCTACGCGGCAGATAGATTAGAGAGGATCAATCAAGTGCAAAGAAAATCAATCATGCAAGAGTTTTTAAAGAAAGGTCATGTTATATTACAGGATATATTGTTTTCATTAGAAGTCACTTGTTTTATGTGATCACTTGGGAGTCAAACGGAGTCTTTTATGACTCGAGCCTTGAGTTATCCCGGAGGAGAAGTTTTATGGTTGCGACGCCTTTCCGGCAATTCTTCATTTCAGGCAATGTACAAGTGGGACTCTACTATGTCCTTCATTTTGTTTTTGCATAAGCTTGTCAAATGCTAGCTTTTCCAAAAAGGACAAAACTTGCCGTGCATTCGTGTACTTGTTTCATATAGGGCAGGGGAGACTATACAACGTGTAACAGGATTGATTGTACAACCCGAAACTAGTTAGTTTAGAATCGATAACCGAATCGATCTCAGGCATTTTTGATATCGGTAATATTTTGTCCCAAAATTAAGGACAGTTCCGGAAATTATGCCTTCGGCGTCGTTGTGTGACGGGTTACTCACTTCCCTTCAAAATGGTCGAGGAGAGCAATGGCTGCCACATGCGTCATTCTCGTGAACGGGTGCTGATTGTGGGGACTGGTCTGTTATGATTTGCGGGTGTTATTTTCTATCACGATATTAAGCTGTTGATGGGTACTTGCGTATGTGTTTTTATGCAAATATTTATATGCCATGGACGTTCACATTATCTTTATTCTATTTCAATTCTATTTAAAAATATTAGTATTAAAAATCTAAGGTTTTGACAAAACAGCAAAATGCTGAGTTTGTTGGGTAGCGGAGTTCTTCTCAGTAGTGTCTGCACTTGGAACTCTGCTAAGTGAATGACTATGATTATGACGAACACATTTTTCTATTTTTTTCTATGAAGTAATTGAAAAATTTGATGATTTTGGTTAAATATTATTATTAAATTGGTATTTATGAATACCTATTGGATTATTATTAAAAGTCATTCTCTCTAGGTAGCTTATAAACCGACAATGCAAAAGTGTCCTAGTAGACCAATTTGAAATAAATGATTTGAAATTTTTTTTTAACTTTTGAATTGAATTTTATGGTTTCCCATTTGGCGAACAGTCAATACAAACGAAAAAGAGACTGATGTTTATCCAAAATAGAATGCAAGTCTCAACAAATTTATTAGAACTCGTTGAGACGTGCTTTTTATTAAATCAGTTATAATCTATACTTATAATAAAACTGTAGAAGTGTAAATTCTGTACATTGAAAATATTGGAAAAATAAATACCAGGGGATGTTACTAGATCGATACCGAACACAAATATGTGCTTAGAAATTTTTTTGTCTGTCGGTCTGTCTGTCTGTCTGTCTGTCTGTCTGTTTGTTCAAGCATCACACAAAATCTACCGGTCCGATTACAATGAAACTTGGTATACTTATACTTTAACCATTGGCGCACAACAAAAATGTCGGGTCTGTTTGTCTGTGTGTTTGTGCACGCTAATATCAGAAACGGCTTATTCGATTTGCAGTTTTCACTAATATATTGTGGTAAGTTTCACTTAACATTTAATGTTAGTTTCATATCAATCGGTTCATAAAAAAAAGTTACGACAGTTAAAAAAATATATATGGAATATTTTTAAATTATTCTGATCTACATTTTAAATTTTTTAGGGTTCCGTATCTAAAAGGTAAGAACGGACCCTATTACTAATCCTCCACTGTCTGCCTGCCTGTCCATACATCCGTCTGTCTGCCACCAGGCTGTATCTCATAAACAGAGATAGCTGGAAAGCTAAAGTTTTCACAAATTATGGTATTTCTGTTAGCACTGTAACGACAAAATTAAATACTAAAAATAAGTTAATGAAAATATCAAGGGGTCCAAGGGGGCATACAATAAACGTGTTTTTTTTCGTATATTTTTTGCTCGACAATAATAACGGTACCAAGTAGACGCTTGAAATTTTCACAGAATTATTAGATCTTAGGTATATTGTATATTACCTTAGTATTAGTATTAGTTAAAGTATTAGTATTTGAAAGAGATGAACAGAGAACAAATGCAAGGGTAGTAGTAGATGATGCAGTGTTAGAACAGGTTGATGAAATTGTATATCTTGGATGTGCTTTTAGCAAGGATGGTAGGTACACCACTGACATAGAAAGAAGAGTGCTTGCTGGGAATTGCGTGAATGGAGCGTTGGGTAAGCTGCTAGAATCTAAACATCTCAGCCAGTGGGCTCGACTAGCCGTACATAATGCTGTACTTACTCCAACGCTTTTATATGGAAGCGAGAGCTGGGTATGCAGGAAAGAGCATGAAAGTAAGTTGAACGCTGTCGAGATGAGATCTTTGCGCAAGATCTGCGGTGTATCACTCACCGATCGCGTTCGTAATGAAGATGTAAGAAAGAGACTTTGTGTGAATGATAGTATCGGTGTAAAAATGAAAAAAGGCATGCTCCGATGGTTCGGGCATATAGAAAGAATGTCGAATGAGCGAATGACTAAACAGATATACAATGCGAATGTGGATGGTTGCAGAGGCCCAGGAAGACCAAGGCTGACCTACCATGACCAAATAGGTCGAGTTCTGTCTGATGGTGGGATTAAAAGTCTTAGGAATCGGCGTGCATGTATGAAGAGAATGATGAAGGTAGACGAGGCACGAGAGGTTTGTCAGAACCGGGATGTCTGGCGCTCTTCACTCTCTGCTGACCTGGCGTGAAGATACATACATACATACATACCTTACAACAAAAGTAATTTTATGCCATTTTTTACGGAAACCTTTGTGCACGAGTTTGACTCGCACTTGGTCGGTTTTTTCTCTGTTAGTAACAATAAGCATACCGCACCGCAGCGTCTCGGCATAAAACAATCGCCGCTATGATCACCATTCAGGATGCCAAGCGTGGCAATTGTGGCGTATTCTTTCCTTATGACGACAACACTTTTAGGAGCATCTTCGGGAAGGACTTTGTCCAGCGGAGATGGATGAACGTCTTCCGGATGTAATTATGATGATGGTGGTGGTGGTGGCGTTAGTAGTGTTGGTGACATTGGTGGTGTTAGTAGTGGTGGTGGTGGTGGTGGTAGCGTTGGTGTCGTTGGTGGCATAGGTGTTGATCGCCAATCCGCATGCCAAGCTTTGCGATTGTGACATATTTCCCTTATGGGAAGGCTTTGGTTTTTGGGCTGAAATTAAGATGATGGTGTGTGTGTGTGTAATTGTTTGTGTTGTATGAGTGTGTGTGAATGTCTGTGAGTGTGCATTGGCACCCAGGAAACTGGTAAAACTTGTGAGTGTAAGCGTATTTTTTATTTATCCACAGATAACATCTGCTCAAGAAGAAAATCTCGTCAAATATGCTATTGATGAAGAACCGCAATCATTCACGACAGTTCTCAGAATACAATTGGAAATGTACCCGAAAATCTCGTAATATTCTGATCGAATTAGTCCCAAGACATTGAGGTATTGTGATTCAATTACGTTGCTCTGATGCCTTTGTATTGGATATAGATGACTGATATAACAAACAAACAGTCCCCAACACGTATTATCCCGTCTTGATTGAATACCTGAATAGTACAAACTTTTTTGTTTGAAATTAGTACACCTTCGAGTGTGATTATCAAAATGACTCTCTTTAAAATCATGACGTCTCAATGCAGTTGAAATTCAATGTCTGAGGCTCGTAATAAATATCGCAGGGACATGAACTACTAAGGTCTCAGAGGTGGTAACACATCTGCTTTTTTCCTCTGGTTTTTGTGTCTATATGCTGCAGTCATCATTAAACATCAATGTAAACTGCATTTTTTTAATGTAATGGAAGTGGCAAACAAGCATGCAGTTCACATTGATGTTAAGTGATGACTGCAGCCTATAAACACTCACACAAAGACCAAGGTCAAAATGCAGATGCGTTACCACTCCTGAGGCCTATGCTATTATGCCTCTGTGCCGGAAATTACAGGGCCGTACCACCTGACCGGAACACGATAGTGCCACACAACCACAACACAACACACACAACCATTTAGCGGCAAGTATATTAGGTAATGCTGTGGTGCCTACGCCCGCGAGCTCCGTCGCTGGACCTCTACCAATGCATGCTCGTTTGTCACCTTCATTTCATAAAAATAAGCCTTAAGACAGCCTTCTTTATCCGCTCCCACAGCGTACTACGGTGTGGGAGCGCCAAGAAAGTATTAGGAGAAAATGATATCATCGAACAATAGTAGGAACTAGGTAGTAACACACAGGAAAACTTCGTAACATCACATATACGAAGACATCAAGCCAATAATATCTCCATTTTACCTTCGTTGCTATGACAAAAGTTGGAAGGTCAATAGGAAATTATTTGTAAACAATGCTCCTATACCATCGGATTGGAGAAAACCAATGTACTGTGACGTAGGAAATCCTGGCCGATGGAAAAACAACTTGACGTCTATTTTTCTTGCCTTAACATATTTTTTTATTCAGATTACGAACTAAAGTTAAAATGGATGGCGGAAATGATTTGTTTTCATTATAGTTGTTTTTGTTTTTTATACGGATTAGATTGATTAGAAATGCCTCAAAAGTGGCAAACAAGCATGCAGTTTACATTGATGTTAAGTGATGACTGCAGCCTGTACACACTTACTCAATGATCAGAGGTCAAAATGCAGATGCGCTGCCACTCCTGAGGCATTAGGTGTTATGGCTCTTTGACGGAAATTACAGGGCCGTACATTACCACCTGACCGGAACACGATAGTGCTGAACACTACCATTTAGCGGCAAGTATATTAGGTAATGCGATGATGCCTAAAGTATTTTTTTTATGTAAGTAAGATGGCAAACAAGTATGCAGCTCACATTGATGATAAGTGATGACTGCAGCCTATATACATCTACCCAAAAACCAGAAGTCAAAATGCACATGCGTTGCCACCCCTAAAACCTAAGTTGTTATGTCTCTGTTTTAGTTACTACGGGGCCATACATAACCATCTAACTGGAACACGATAGTGGTGAACACTACCGTTTGGCGGCAGATAGATTAGGTAATGCGGTGGTGCCTACGCCCTCGAGCTCCTTTGCTGGAACTCTACCGCCAATAAGAATGGGTATATCCGGAGCACGAACCTAAAGGATCCGATGTTTTTTTCACACTAGGTAATCAGAGAGTATCTGACTGTACATTCGGAACCTAGGCCCAACCGTAATGCTAATGGGTTAGGAGCACACTACAGAATCATTTCATTCATCCAGATATACTGCAAACCAAATTTTTACGCATATTTATAATAAAGAGAATATAATATATCCACTAGGTCCATCAAGGCCCATCAAAATATGGCGGCAAGTATTTTAATTAAATTATTTTATTTTTAACAGCCAATAACTCTTATTTGCGGACGATTTACTTTGGCTATATCATAATAATGAAAAAAAAAATAGCTTTAGTTTGATATATATAATACATGTATAGTACAGTATAGTACGTTATGGACGTCAAAAGTTATCAGGGCGAAATGAAAATATGTTCGGGCGGCCAAGTGCGCAACCGCGTTTTCAGAGTCTTTATACATATTTCCATGAAGTGGATGATACTTTATTGAAAAAACAAGTGAAAAAAAAAATTCCCTAAAAAATATAAAAAAATACTTGCAACCATTTTTTGATAGGCAACCTAGTACATATATATTATCTATATTATATATATATATGCGTAAAAATTAGGTTTGCAGCATATCTGGATGAAGGAAATTATTCTGCAGTGGGATCCTAACCTATAATAGATATCAAATGTTTAGAACATACATTTTATTAACATATTAATCAGCTAATGTACCGGTTTACGATGTTTTTATTCCTCGTATCGTGATTTAGAGCGCATTTTGTTTTCAGATTCGCGATAAAAATAAACAAACTGGACACTAATTGAGTAGAAAGCGATAAATCTACATCGAGACTAATTAATTGACTGTTCAGTTCAAGGCTCTTTTTTGTTTGGTTTTCTATTATTTGAAATACTTTATTTGACAATTCGATTACTTCTGAATGAGACTACGTAATAATTTACATAAAAATATAACTACGTTAAGAAAAACTGACTTCAAAACTGAAAAGAAAAAAAATAATAAAAATTTAATTGTAATTTTAAACTACTTATTATTTATATGTGCTATTTACTAATAGGTTTGAAGTCGGTGTACCGCGTTTAATTTTAACTATTTTCACACGGGCGGGCTTTTGTTGCGGCAATTCCTATTCCTACTATGACATTAACTTAAATTTTAATTATTATGGTGTATTAAAAATATCATAAGGTTGAAAATAAATATTTAAAAAGGCTAAGATTGGGGTAGAGTGTAAACTCCATCTCAGGCAATCAATTTTCTGCTATTTGACGCAATATAAAAGACGAGAGAAATTATCCTCGTCTACCCTACACGAGAATAATTTTATATCCCCGAGACAAGGGTTTCGGAATAAACAATGCGACTGATTTGAATGTCAAAACAGATTTTGTGAAAAGATGGCGTTGGGCTGAACGATTGCAGTTTTAAAAAGTTATAGAAATGAAAACGTATAATTACAATTAAAGGACGAGTATTGCTTGAAGTATTTACATTATGGTAAAGTCAATGACAGCTAAGTCCTCAGGCTCACAACAAAGAAGAGTTATTTAGGGTATGCCAAATGACTTAGATTATTTTAAATATACCTACCTTAATATTTGAGCAAGTTTCTGAATTATATTGTAACTTTTCGGAATGGACGGAACCGGACATAGCATTAGGGTCATAGTTCCACTCGGATAATAGAGCCACCCGGCACCCGACCAGCGCCCGACCGCCTCGAGCGGTCTGCGCTCATTACATCAACTCTGCTTCGTATCGCCTCGGCCGAAAGCTGTCAACGGCGGCGCGCGGTCCACGCGCGGATTGCGAGTGGTCCACTCGGTGACCACTAGCTTGTCTTGCGTTGACTTTGCAATGCCAACTCGCTGTTTCCAAGTGAACCGCGCGCAGTCCGCGAGTAGTTCTCGATTAAAATTGCGTCGTTCACCCGTGGGCCACCCATCGACAATGAGTGGATGCCGTAAAACGAGGCGGTCAGCACCGCCAGCCAGACCAGCGTCTGGAGCCGGGTGGCTGTAGTGAGCTATGACCCTTATTCTGTTTCGTCAACATAACTCCTTAAAAAAATTACGTTTTTCATTTGTTTTTTTCCGACAGTTCAAACCGCAAGCCCTGTTAAAGAATTTTGAAAAAGGTTAGGGTTTATAACATACCAGTAGCAATGTAGGTGCGGGTCTTGAAAAGAACCTGGCTGTAATATCACTAAAGTAAGGCTCATCAAAGTTGAAAATTCTATGAACTTGACATAGATGTTAAACACGATAATAAATTTTAATGGATTCCGATCATCAAACTGTGTCACTAGCAAATTGATATCCACTTCAGAGTATATCGCGATAATAAGTTTAAAAGCGTCAAACTATAAACAGATAAGGATCGTGAACTACTGAGATGCGATTAATAAGCTAATTATGCTAAATAATTCAGATATTACTGTTATTTTTCGATTGGCCAAAAATAATTCTTATTAATACGAGTTTAGGATTTGCGGCAAAGTTTTGGTCCAGCTGTAAGCTAAGCGCAAGGCAAAAAAAATTAATACGAAAGACTTAGCCATCGCGTCTGTGGAAAAATCATCCTATTAGTGGAAAAAAAAATCAATCAAGCATCCCACATTTTGTTATGAAAGCTATAAACACATTGCTGTGGAAATCACACCTTATATATCTAATTTTCTTCGATACGTTGTCAACAACACACATCACGTTGCTCTTGCAAATTTCTTCTGTCTGAACTAAATCCTGTTTATTATTGCTTTAGATATTGTACTACAAATTTTAATGTAATTTCGATTATACTGCAATAGTGTGTTGTTGTAAGTAATATTTAATTTTAATATTATTTTCTTTCCTTTTTTTTTATACATATTCTTCGATTACAAATTCGGTTATTTTATCGTTTATTTGTAACCGTACGTTTTTTTTTTTTTTTTTAATGTAATGTAAGTGGCAAACAAGCGTGCAGTTCACGTTGGTGTTAAGTGATAACTGCAGCCTATAAACACCCACACAAAGACCAAGGTCAAAATGCAGATGCGTTACCACTCCTGAGGCCTAAGATGTTATGCCTCTGTGCCGGAAATTACAGGGCCATACATTACCACCTGACCGGAACACGATAGTGCTGAACACTACCATTTAGCGGCAAGTATATTAGATAATGCGGTGGTGCCTACGCCCGCGAGCTCCGTCACTGGAGCTCTACCACCAGTTAAACGTGTAACCGGTTCAAATATCTTAGTACATCTGATCCTATCTGTGGTAACTTGGTAACTCATAATTGGCCTTCATTTCTGTAACTCCCGGTTACATGTACCTACATGTACCTGAAGGTCAAAAACGTAACCGGCGAATCTTGGGTATTTGCATGTTTGCTTGAATGCATGCATTTACCTTTGCCTACCCCTTCGGGGATTATAGGCGTGAAGTTACGTTTTACCACCAATCACCTATTTTTATTACTTATTTAATGAAGGAGGCAAGTAAACATGAAGCGTATTAAGTTTGAAATGGGGAAATGGAGGAATTTGTAAATAATTGATGCTTTCCATATTATACAAAATTGTTCAGTGTCTATTTAATTTATTATGTGTTTTTGATTATTATTAGTGGTTATTCACTTTAGGTTAGTTTATAAAAAAAATGACGATATAAAAGTGCTCTCCAGGAGCCTAATTATATGAAATAAATGAATAAACTGAATAAACTAAGTGATGACTGCAGAAAACAGGAAATTTCTCAATTATACAGAATCATGTGCACGCGAATTCGACTCGCACTTAACCACTCACCTCCATACAACATACAGCCCCGGTAATGACGAGACGTAACGAGGTTACCATTAATGAGTGTTTTTAAACTTTGCGCGCATTTTTCATTTCGTCCCAAATAAGCTTTGGTTCAACTTTATAACTTACGTCACTGAGCTCTTTTTAGTTGTAATTTATGAATGTTTTTCCATCATTTTAATGAATTATATTATGTTTGCAACTGTAAATGAAATTATAGGCTAAAGAAATGAAACCAAAACATTAAGGGTAGTGCTCCATCTGCGGAGTAGTTGGAGGTACCACCAATTGTCTATTTTTTATGTTCATCATATCAGTCATAGGACGTCAACTGCTAAACATAGGCCTCCCCCAATGACCTCCATGCCGACCGTTCGGAAGCGACGTGCATCCAACGGGTACCTGCAGCCTTCACTAGGTCGTCGGTCCATCTTGCAGGTGGACGTCCTATGCTGCGCTTGCCGATACGCGGTCTCCACTCGAGAACATTTCTGCCCCAGCGGCTATCGGTTCTCCGAGCTATGGCCCTGCCTATTGCCAATTCAGCTTGGAGATCTGCTTGGCTATGTCAGCGACTTTCGTTCGCCTACGGATTTCTCCATTCGATCCAGTAGGGAAACGCCGAGAATAGCCCGCGGAGAAACTTTTATATGTTATAATCGCATTATCGTGGTAATAAAAAATGTTATGTTCACCGACCCTAAGTCGGTTAAAATCAGAAAGGGAAAAAAAATCAATTGTAAGGAGGAGAGCAGCTGGACTGGTTATCCTAATATCGTAAGATCAAGTCTTTTCTTTCATTTTTTCTTTAATTAATAAACTATCTCGCATGTGCTATTGTGAAAAATAAAAATATTACAATTATTGAGGGTAGAGCGACATCTGAACGATATTGTATAAACTGCAAAGTCTATCAGTTCGGACGTAAAGCTACTAATTAGTTATCAAGAGATATCGTTTACCGACCCCAAATCGGTTAAATAAGAAAGGGAAAGAAAAATTCGATGCTCAGGACTTTGGCAGCTTAGTAGTAAAGCGGGTGGACTGGTTATCCTGAGGTCGCAGGTTTGATTCCTGCCCGAAGTCAAATTTTCTTTCCATTTTTATTACTTCTAAAATTCACTAGCATGTGTTGCAAAATGTTACAACCATAAAATTGCCTACTTCGCAGCGACTTGTAATTAACTTAACGGATACATTTCAATTTATTTGATTGATTGATTTATACTAGTGGTAGAGCTTCAGTGATGGAGCTCGCGGGCGTCGGCACCACTGCATTACCTAATATACTTACCGCTAAATGGTAGTGTTCAGCACTATCGTGTTCCGGTCAGGTGGTAATGTAAGGCCCTGTAATTTCCGGCACAGAGGCATAACACCTTTGCCCTCAGGAGTGGTAACGGATCTGCATTTTGACCTTGGTCTTCATGTGGGTGTCTATAGACTGCAGTCATCACTTAACATCAATGTGAACTGCATGCTTGTTTGCAACGACCATTACATAAAAAAAATAAAAAAACTGGTTGCCTGTAAAGTCGGTTTTACGGGCGAAGATTTTACGTGACAACGTCTTTTTCTCGGTAGAAAGGCATTCGCCGGTCCGGCAGGCCTCTCTCTCGTTCGGTGACTCATCGTTACGTTACCGGGCGTTACACTTTTTCATGAGTGACTCCGAGCCGCAACCTAATTTAAGACGTTGTCATGTCAAAAATAAAAATTAGTACGCGTACTCTACCAAATGATACCGTACAAATGCTACGTACCACGTAAACACAAACACACGGCAACAGGTTGTAACCGTGAACCGCTTGAACTGTATTAACAACGATATAACACGAGCCGCGGACGGGCGCAGCGTTGACTGCGCGTAAACAATATTGACATGAAACACACGGATTTGTTTTCGTGACATGCCATAGTGTTATGAATTTAAAAAGTGTGAAAAAATATTGGAATCCTACGACGAACGAGCGATAGAGCTGTGTTGGGTTTTTCTTCGGCAGATATGAGGTAATGTATAGGTATAGTAACAAATCTATGCTAGTATTGCCACTGAAACATAACAATTACAAAATTGTAGTTTTAAATATGAATAAAATGTTTTACTGGTGGTAGAGCTCCAGTGACGGAGCTCGCGGGCGTAGGCACCACCGCATTACCTAATATACTTGCCGCTAAATGGTAATGTTCAGCACTATCGTGTTCCGGTCAGGTGGTAATGTAGGGCTCTGTAATTTCCGGCACAGAGGCATAACACCTAATGCCTCAGGAGTGGCAGCGCATCTGCATTTTGACCTCTGGTCATTGTGTAAGTGTCTATAAGCTGCAGACATCACTTAACATCAATGTGAACTGCTACGCCCGCGAGCTCCGTCACTGGAGCTCTACCACCAGTAAGTTAGTGGTCTATTCATCGTCTTTATACAGATTATGAGTAGAAATCACGAAAACAAGTTTTTTTATAATGAATACGTAACATTGTACCGTGTGTTCTCATCAAGCACGTTAACTTTCACTACCCACGTGAGTATTAATGTTGGGTAGTAAATAACATTACTTAGGTTTAATGCTACCTGCTGTAATACTGCCTGTAATGGGCAGATTATTTTGTAGTCCACTTAATTACTCCTCAGTAGCGTAGTGGTAGCAGGCCACTACTATTACGCTGGAGGTCCTGGGTTCGATTCAAGGCTCGGGGACTATCAGAGATAGCGGTTTAAAATCCTTTATCTCTGCTTCTATTGGGTTTTTTCCATTTTCTGGAAGTTTCCCATTACCCCGGAGTTTGGTAATGTGCCCGGAGATGGCAACAGGCTCGCCACCTTTGGCCGTTACATGGGCCAAAACGTAACCGGCGAGTCGTGGGTGTTTGCATGTATGATTGAATGCATGCATTTACCTCTGCCTACCCCTTCGGGGATTACAGGCGTGAAGTTACGTTTTACGTTAATTATTTAAGTAATGGCTGACTGGTGATAATAATAGACACTTTACTGGTGGCACAGTTCCAGTGTTAGGACTCGTGGGCGTAGGTACCTCCGCATTACCTAACCTATCTGCCACGAAATGGTAGTGTGCAGCACTATCGTGTTCTAGTCAGGTAATGTACGGCCCTGTGATTTCCGGCACAGAGGAATAACACCTGAGGCCTCAGGAGTAGTAACGCATCCGCATTTTGACCTTGGTCTTTGTGTGGGTGTCTCTAGGCTGCTGTCATCACTCAACATAAATGTGAATTGTATGCTTGTTTACCACTTCCATTTCATAAAAAAGCATGTGATCTGTGTGCTTGTTATGTTTTTTTACTTGAATGCTTGCTTGTTACAGTCATTGCATGAACGGGAAAATAGGTTATACCTACAGTATGTACGTATCTATGTATCATCACGATAAAGTCCCTTACTCAAACTCAAACTCAAAAATTCATTTAATCACTTGGAAATAATAGAATTTGCTTGTGATAGGTCAAATTACAAATATAAAATTAAAGCGAATAACAACTGATACGTTGATTAATATGTCAAAGTAAATAAATTAATAATAGTCCAAAAATACTTAATAATAAAAATAGGTATCAACAGAATGTTCCATACTCTCTTTTACAAACGGCAAGATAAGACTAAACAAAAAAATATGGGACATTCTTTGTCATTCACTGGCAGAGTTCCAAAGCCCACATTACTGAGAAAAAACCTGCCAAAACAAAACTCAGTAGGGTCTTTTCAAAATATGTTCCTTAAAACTATTTTCACAATATGACACTTATAACTATGTTTTACAATATCAAGTACAATGCACATTCATTTCACAAAATTATTGTTTAGTCTTGTGGAGCTAGACCAGCATTTGTCCAGGCATCTCTATCCTTTAGATAGTCATCGAGTCTATAGTACGCATTTTTACATAGTGTGCGTTTAATACATGACTTAAATTTATTATCTGTAAGTTCAAGAATGTTGGACGGAATTTTGTTATAAAACTGTATACAACATGTTAAGAAACATTTATGTGTTTTCGATAGGCGAAAACTTGGAAATACTAATTTATTTTTATTTCTGGTATTATAAGTATGAATATCATTAATTTTCTTAAATAAGTGCAAGTTTTTCCTAGCATACAATATATTTTCATAAATATATTGGCAAGGGACCGTCATTATATTTATTCGCTTGAATAATTCTTTCAAGGAGTCACGACTATTTAAGTTATATATCGCTCTAATAGCTCTCTTTTGTAATATAAATATTGAATCAATTTCAGCTGCCCGACCCCACAACAAAATACCGTAGGACATGACACTGTGAAAGTAGCTGAAATAAACGAGTCTCGCAGTGTCGACATCCGTTAACTGTCTAATCTTCCTGACGGCATAAGCAGCAGAACTTAGACGTTTTCCTAACAGTTTAATATGAGGACCCCATTGCAATTTTGAATCAAGCGTTATACCCAAGAAGACAGCTTCACTAACAAATTGTGTTTTATCATTGTTGAAGAATATTTCCCCTTCTTTACTTTTGACATTTGGAAGAGTAAAACGAATACATTTAGTTTTTTTACTATTTAATGCAAGATTATTTACTGTAAACCAATTATGTACTTCTTGTATGGCTTTATTAATAGTATCATAATTTGGTTCTTTTCTATTCACTTTAAAGACCAGCGAGGTATCATCGGCAAATAAAATTGTTTTAGGCTCACTGATGGGCATCAAATGGAGCAAATCATTTATATATACTAAAAACAGAAATGGACCTAATATCGAGCCCTGTGGTACACCCATTTCTACTCTAGAGCCTGGTGATTTTACTCCGTTAACTTGTATTTTCTGTTCCCGGTTTTCTAGATATGATTTAATAAGTTGAAGGGCTTTACATCCAAGGCCATAGTGCTCAAGTTTGCACATTAACGTATTATGGTCCACGCAGTCAAATGCTTTTGAAAGGTCGCAAAAGATTCCTATAGCATCCTGCGAATCTTCCCAAGCTTCATAAATATGTTTAAGTAAAGCAACACCGGCATCAATTGTATTACAACCTTTTGTGAAACCAAATTGTTGGTGGTGTAAGATCTTATTTTTATTAAAGTGCTGCAGCAATTGATTATGTATCACTTTCTCGAAAACTTTACTAATAACGGGAAGAACAGATACCGGCCTATAATTATTCGGGTCTTTACTATCCCCTGATTTTAATAATGGTACGACTTTGCTCAGTTTTAACAAATCCGGAAAGATTCCCTGCTCAATACATAAATTAAAAATTGAAGATAAATAAGGCGCTACAGTACTAATAATCGATTTACACACTTTAACAGACATACCATAAATATCTTCAGTAGCTTTGTTTTTGAGCTGATTAAATGTGGATATGATTGTTTGTGGACTAATATGACTAAAAGTTAGTTTAATATGACAAGGCTCTACGTTCCTTTTAAGAATGTCAATCGATATTCCAGTAGAAGAATTTAAAGGTGCCGTAATTTTGAATGGAATATTAGCAAAGTAATCTTCAAAGTGTGTAGCAATGTCTAAATCTGAGCCTAAAATACCCTGTGGTGTCTCCAAAAGGACACGAGTTTCAGACCGCTTGTTTTTGCCCGTTTCACTATTTATTATTTTCCAGGTCGCCTTCATTTTATCGTCTGCATTTTTAATTTTATTGCTTATATAAATTGACTTTGCGTTTTTACATAACCTTTTAAAAATTTTTGAATATGTAGCGACATACTTGTTAAAATTTGGATTTTGCATATAAGTTTTAAGACCATAAAGTTCAAATAATCGTTCCCTACTTCTTCGAATGCCATCAGTTGCCCAGTCACAAAAACTAAATTTACACTTTGCGGTTCTTGTTCTAATTTTAAAGATATTATTAAAATGTGTATTAATAGTATCAAAAAATTGTGCATAAAAATCATTTGCACTACTTATGTCAAAATTTTGAAAATATAATTTTTCTTTTAAAATATTATTGAAGTTATTCAATCTAACAGATGTTACTGGTCTATGTGTTTTTTCAATTTTGCTGGAAGGTTTATCTACGTCAAAAGTAATTGTCTGGCCGCTATGATCAGATGGCAAATAGTTAACAATATTTGTAGATATATATTTACATTCACAAAAGATATTATCTATACAAGTTGCCGAGGTTGGGCTCACTCGGGTGGGTTCCAAAAAAACATTGCGTAAGTTGAATGATTTAAATAGATTCAGTAACCTATTGCTGTTTGAATTATTTTCTAAAATATTAATGTTAAAATCACCACATACAATTACAGACTTTCTACCTGAACATAGTTTTTTTAACAAATCTTCCATAGTGGACTCAAACACATTCAAATTCTGATAATTTGGTGGTCTATAAACGCACACTATTATATGCTTATCCAGCTCAACACAAGAAACTTCTACAATATGTTCAATCGATAACTCAACTATGTCTTTACGTTCCCTGGATTTAATTGAGTTTTTTATCAAAATTAAAGTGCCACCATGTTGCATAACTTTTCTATTGTAACAACTAACAACAGAATAATTCTTATAATTAATCATGATTTGGTTTTCTTTTAACCAATGTTCAGTTAAACAAACAATGTCATACTGGAATTTCTCCAGAACTAGTTCTAATTCCAATAACTTGGAATGCAACCCTTGAATATTTTGGTGTAATACTACCAAACTGTTGACTTTATTAAAAGTGCAAATGCCAGAAGATACCGGTTTATTAGTATGTTCAATATTGGTAACTTCTTCTGTCTTAAAATCTAGTTTAAATAATTGAGAGTGCAACCCAAGACGCCTCCGCCAACACCAGTCAGCGAGGATGTACAGTTTGTATTTCCCCCCTGAGCCAGAGAATACTCAGAGTCCCTGGTGTTGGCAGATGTCATCAGGGGTTGGATGCTATTACACTCTACGTCATTCATAAAATTATTGGTAACACTTATGTTACTCTCTAAACTACTAATAGCATTTGCTATATTACATATAACATTGTTAATATTATAAGCTATCAGCGTAGCCAGTAATTTCCTATATTTTTTGGGAAGATACATAGTTTCCCGAGTCAATTTAAATCCACTAATAAACTTATTAGTGTCAAAATAAAATAATTTGTCACTATGACGACAAGTCAATGTATGAATTACATTGTTCAAATAATAAATACAATTATTTTCCCTTTGTGTCAATGATTCTGAGTAGGGAAATGCACAAACCATTATATTTTTAACATTCAGATTCAATAAGGTATCAACACCATCAACAATGTCCTTTTTTTTGAGACCTAAGCTATTTCCCAACATTATTATTAAAGTTGAATCACTGTCAATTTTTGTATTCTTAATTTTATTAATTATTTGCTTATATGATTGGTCAGGGTAGCAATGATTAATTATATTGCTTGTCAAATGATCCTTTAATAAGGATCCAAAACCTGATCCCAATCTATCTGAAAATAGCAATGTTTTATATGTGCCATCAATCTGAGTATTTGCAGATGTGTTCGGAGTAATGATTGTAGGCACAGAAGCTTTTGGACAGTGAGAACAAGTAATTAAATTGTTCTTAGTCAATGATTCATATCTCTCTGCATTGTATGTGACTAAGTCAACAAGTTCACTAGCCTCTTGTAAACGTTGAGATAGTTGAACTTGTGATGCTTTATATTTATTAAAGATTGCCTTAATTTCTTGATCTTTTTGGAGTAATTGTCGTGTAAAGTCTCGTGAGTCAGTATCATGTGAGTGCCTGGAAAGCTCTAATTCAACACAGAAAGCATCTAACTGTTTTATTAAATTTGATCGCTGTTCCCTTAGTTTATTTTTTGATTTAACAGCACATTTTAATGAATTTAATGATTTTAGTTTCCTTTTAATATTTTTATTCAGGCGTCTATACTTTTTGAATTTATTCCTACTACTCAAAATTGGACACTGCTTAATGGTATCATCACCAGTCAAGTCTATTGTTAACAATTTCTTGTTATGTATTTCACTGAGATTCGAAGTGGTACCGACCAACTCATTGTACAAACTATGGGTATAAAACGATTGTTCATTAATTTTAGCTTCTTCCATATTTGCAATTGTCTTATGAGCATCACAAACTTCACTTTCCAGTTCTGAAATACGTTGCAAGGCTTGTTCATATGTTTCACCACACTGTTGAAAGGTTGAAATGACCATTTGAAATTGTTGAACTTGGTCGAGTAAGTCTACATATTTAATATGATTTTCTGCCAACTCATTTTTCAGTGAAGTATTTTTGTCTATTAATTGTTTCAATTCCACTTCACTATCTTCCCGTTCCTGTAGTAGTTGTTTGCAGAGTAATTTTGTTGACTCAAGTTCTTTCAGCGTAGTTCTCAGTTTGTCCTCCATTTCACGGGTGGTCGCTCTACGTGTCATCATATTCTAGACAGGTTATTTTGTGTAATAACACCTGAAATATTATTTACAGAAGCTTAATAAAAGGTTTCAAGAGACAAAAGGGATACAATAGGGATATAGTAAGTAAATGACTAATAATACTAGAAAAAAGACAAAGTATGTTAGAATACAGATGGAAACTCATACAAAAAAGAAAAAGAACATAGCAAGAAAGTAGTGTTATATTTTATATTAAATATGTTAACTTTTAAACAAAAATGAGACAGAAAAGAACACAGCAAGAAGTGTTATATTTAATAATTAATTTTACATTATAACCTATCTTTAACTTATCAATCTGTATATTGATTAATGCTCAAACTTAATTACACAGGACAACAAATCGGGTAATAGTATTTTTATGATTTGTTTAGTACATAAGTTGTGTATAAATGTAGTGGGATGAGTGTCTGTGGCTAATGTTTCTCATCTATTTCACTTCCACTACATAGTCAAGTGAAAAGAGAATCAACTGTGCCTGTATGTAGGTATTTGACGAAGCTCACAAAATGAGCAGTATAAATAGCAAGTAGAACAATGTATAGTGTAACAAAATACTTAATAAACTAAAATTATTGAAGAGTTTTATTGTCTGCGGCTATTGTTAGTTCATCAATTTTACTTCCACATATTGTCAAGTAAAATGAGTATTAAACAGAGCCTATGAGTACTGGACGAAGCTCACTAAGTGAGCAGTGTAATGAATACTGTTATATATAGGGATTTACTACAAAAATACATGAATTAAAGGCAATACTCCCCAGGTTTTACAGCGATTTTTCAAATCTGACCGTTGGGTCGACGTCAGCTATTTCGAAGTCGTCTTTCTTAATGATTTAGCCGCAGATCACCTCGCCAACATTTGTCCGTTTAAATTGTATATAATTATTGAATATTACACTATTAATACTAATAACAATCACTAAAACTAATTTTTATACAATAATTAAATACGAGCTACAATTTTGACATCTGACAACCAGTGTTGCTTACAGGGTAGGCAGAGGGTGTGGGGCGCCAGATATCCCAATCCTGTCACACCTTTCGTGCTTCTTCTACAGTACAATGTTTTACAATAAGTGACAAAAAATCAGTTTTAAAGGAGATGTTCCGAGCTCGGCTCTGGTTCGTACACGTCCTCAAAAAATGGGTAAAGTGAAGAAGAATCCGAAATACATTTAATTTATTCAAGAATATATTTTAGAGTTACAACCACATTTAATTCAAACGATTGAATCATTTTCAACCATGTTCAATATGGCGGCGATACAGCCCACGCTTGGGATAGTACCTATGTATATAAAACAAAACTAATGATATGTACTGGTGGTAGAGCTCCAGTGACGGAGCTCGCGGGCGTAGGCACCACCGCATTACCTAATATACTTGCCGCTAAATGGTAGTGTTCAACACTATCGTGTTCCGGTCAGGTGGTAATGTACGGCCCTGTAATTTCCGGCACAGAGGCATAAGACCTTAGGCCTCAGGAGTGGTAACGCATCTGCATTTTAACCTTGGTCTTTGTGTTAGTGTCTATAGGCTGCAGTTATCACTTAACATCAATGTGAACTGCATGCTTGTTTACCACTTCCATTACATAAAAAAAAAAATCTGTATCTTACTAGTGCATCACATATTATAAAAAAACGATGTATCGAATCGATCAATTTAAAGAAGTTCCGATGAATTTCTTTAAATTGGAAATCGATTAGTATTAAGTTCTTAGTATTAACACATGAAATCGATTTCGATAGTATTTAGAAAATATTACTTTTCAATCAAAAATATGAAAATGTCAAAATGACATCGCCCTCCGTATTCGCCATGTTGATTTTGAGTAGCAATTATAACTGCAAATAATGTTTTGTAACTGCAAACCAAGCTAAATAAGTGAAAGTATGCAGTAAAAACGTTTTTAATAATGATTTAGCCTGTTAATGATATTGTGTACAATACGTGGCTGGAGGTCCATACATTTTTGCAACATCTCCTTTAACTTAAGTAAATAACCCGTTAGAGCTAGTTAATGTCATGAGTTGAGAAGGCAGATTCCCAACTTAAACCATTACTTTTCCAAGTTCCAATTCTTTCGTATTGAAAAATATTTTACAAGTAGGAATTGGAAAGTAATACAAACTTCACTCGCTTACAATCGCATCAGAAAGTTTTGAAGTTGTTTCGAAGAATGAACTTTGGATTCCAACTGTATGGAAAACATACATTTGGGTTAAGGTGCCTTATTTATAGTCCAGTGGGAGCAACATTTTAGTATTTTTTTGTTTTTAGGGTTCCGTACCTTAAAAGGAAAAAAGGAACCCGGGTTTATAGGATCACTCGTGAGTCTGTCTGTCTGTCCGTCAGTCAGTTTTTTTATAATTTTTGCATAAACAAATTTGATGTTATTTAAGAATAACGACGAAAATTGATCATTCCCCCTCGTATCTCCGAAACTACTGAACTTAAAATTTTGAAAAAATGTGGAAAATAGTTATTTGCCTATAGATTACTGGAAAACCTATAAGAAGTTTGAGTATTCAAATTAAATCGAGAATTCTTAATAATATAACCCCCCCCCTGCCGGTACCACCGTAACCGCTATGTCCCTGCATTTTAAATCTGTAATATTTTCGAAAATATTTATTTAAATTACGGAACCCTCACCACGCGAGTCGAACTCGCACTAGTCCGGTTTTTATTTTTTTAATTCTATAATAGTGGTAAATAAGCACGCAGTGGGCATTCATGGTAAGTGAAACGTCACTTCCCGCACTGTAATCCTCGAAAGGATAGCAAGAGGTAAATAAAAGAAAGCAAGGAAAAATATTAATTTTTCTGATAAAAAAACACAACACACATACATATTATGAGAAATGATAGACAGCGAAATTAAAATTAAGTATAGTTATGTGAAGCGCGCATGGCGCAACGGCTGGTGTAGATCGTAAGCGATCTACTCGGTTTATTTATTTATTGCCTTTGGTACACAAAACAGATTACAATCATTTACACATACAATAACATAATAATTACTAAAAACTAGATTGCAATCCAAAATATGCGTACACATCATGGTAAACAGATAGGTATATAATCTGATTTACATCTATAATTTAGAAGGAAAAAAAAAGTTTAAGTAGTTATACAAAATATTGTAGGATCAATTATTAGAAGAGCGCTATTTGATGACGTTCGTAACTACGTAGCGTTTGAAGGTGTTGAATTTGTAATTAAAAATATTTATACTAACATCATTCATGGATATTTCGTTATACGTACGACACATGCGCACGACTGGATTATAATAAGAAGTATTATTTTTAAAAACTTGAAGTGAAAATGTTTTTGGTTTACGAGTTACGCGATTTATATTAATATGAATAGTACTTAATAACAATGATGAATCAATACTGGAGTGTAAGACTTTATGTAGCGTAAGCAGATCATACGCTTTCGCCTGATGTATAGCGGTGTAATTTTAAATTTATTCAATCGATCAGAATAACATGATAACTTTCGGCCATAACCCAATCTATACGATAATATCCTTATAAATTTCTTTTGTACTGCTTCTACAGCCTCAGAATGAATTTTGTAATACGGGGACCATATGCACGACCCATATTTTAAATTCGTTCGAACTAGAGTGTTAAAAAGACTATAGAAACTAGATTGATTTTTGAGAGGTTTCGTAGCTCTCGTGATAAATCCTAGTAACTGATAAGCTTTGCTGGTAATGGAATCAATGTGATCTCGGAATGACAGTTTTTCATCGAAATGTATCCCTAGATCTTTAACAGTACTTTTCCTTTCTAATGTGTGACCTAGTATATTATAATCATAGTTGGTCTTGAAATGTTTATTCGTAAAAGTGATTACAAAGCATTTTTTTATGTTAAGTGTCATCTTGTTATTGCTGCACCACTTTGACATGGCATCGATATCCCTCTGAAGAGCTAGGCAATCGAATTTATTATTTACTGAGGTAAAAATTTTGAGGTCATCAGCGTATAACAATGTTTCACAAGTAAGATTATTGACTAAGTCATTTATAAATACGATGAAAAAAAGACCTAAATGAGATCCCTGAGGCACGCCGGATGTTATTGGCACAGGAGGAGATTTGTATCCCTTGATAGCTACTAGCTGACGCCTATTATTTAAATACGAATTGACCCATCGAAGCAAGTTACCATGAATACCGGACAATGCTAGTTTTTGACACAAGAGTAAATGATCGACTTTATCAAAAGCCTTCGAGAAATCAGTGTAAATTACGTCTACCTGGCCATTTTTAGCAAAAACTCTGCATAGGTAATCCTTGTACTCTAAGAGGTTACTAATAGTAGAGCGCTGTTTCATAAATCCGTGCTGCTTGGAACTTATTAATGGTTTTACTTGATTGAAAAAATAGTCATAAACAACTGATTCAAACAATTTTGCCATACTAGAGAGAATGCTTACCGGTCTATAGTTTTTGCAATCACTGATGTCACCTGATTTGTGGATAGGTATTACATACGAAACCTTCTATTCTGTGGGAAAATTACCTGATTGTAAGGACTTATTAAATAATAAGGTTAATGGAGTAGAGAGTTCCAAAGAACAGGTTTTTAAAAATTTGTTCGGTATACCGTCGGGGCCCGCACCCTTCCTTGAATCAAGGTCTTTAAGTTTCTCAAGGACCAAACCTTCGTTTAAAGTAATGTTAGATAAAGTTGTGGTGTGATTATTATCAGAGTTAATAATTAAGCTATTACTCCAAGAAAGTTTTTTTTTAAGACACTGAACTGAAGTATTCTCCAAACAGTGCACAGACTTCTTGACCTTCAGTAGCACTTTGATTATTCAACCTCATAACTTGTGGTATCCCCTTCCTACATTTTTTACTGTTGATAAACCTCCAAAAAGGTTTGATATTGTCAGTCAGAGAGTATTCAGTGCTAGAAACAGGTGTTAAGAAGTCCTTTTCTATTAGCTCTTTAGTGATTGTTCTTAATTTTGCAAATTTATTATAGTCCTTAGGGTTTGAATATATTTTGTAACGAGTGTGATTTTTTTTTTCTCTTCTAGACGTCTACACAGCCGCGGGGAAAACCAGAAAGGGTAGGCTCCTGTATTGCATTTTTCATTTAGCAAATTATTTAGTACGGTATATAAAAACTTTACAGATTCGTCAACACTTAAGTTACTCATTGTATCGGTCCAGGATATTTTCGAAAGATCTTCTTTAAGACTCACATAGTCACATTGTTCAAAATTGAAGCCAGTTTTAATGTTTTTTTAGTTCTGTTACTGATGGTGTATTTTTTATTACTATTGAAAGTGGAGGGTGATGTGGGTCGATAGTTAATAGTGGGTCCGAGTTATCAATATCAATATAGTCTATATTAGATAAAACCAAGTCAAGTAAAAGTCGACTGTTTTGGTTCTTTATTTTGTTAAATTGAGACAAATTACACAACTATATCATTTCGGTTAAAAGATTTGCTTTAAGATCAGAAGACATACAGGGAATGAGATCTTCTTTTTGGCCAGGTTTCCAAATAAGGTTGGGAGTACTAAAATCACCCAAAATAATGAATTTGTCATTACTATTGGCGCTGCAGTTAAGCATAATTTTTTGGACACCTTCATAAAATAGTTTATATTCGTTAACTGGAATCCATGGTGGCAAATAACAAAGACAAATGTTCAGAACCGAGGTAGCACTATGTTCTATTGAAATCCAAACGTCCTCAAATGCGCTCTCCCAATCCATACGTCTGAAAGATTTGTACATATTTTTTATCGCAATTAAAACACCTTCACCTTTTTAACGCTGTTGGTGGTGAAGCGGTCTCTACGGTACACGTCATAACGGGAATCAAATGCTTCAGAATCGTTCACACTAGAATTAAAGTTAGTTTCAGTAAGACATATTAAATCAAAGTCACTTTTCAGAACATTCAACTGAAGCTCGGTGGTTTTAGAGCGCATTTTGTTTACATTTTGATAGTAAATGTGCATATTCATAAAAAAAAAACAAAAGTTTGATAAACTATAAGCGTTAGAGATTATTAAAACTAAAGCTAGAAGAGTGTATCAAGTGCTACATTGTCTTTTATATAGATTGCAGAAGAGTCGTCGCTTTTCCTTACATAAACTCTGCCATATTTCGTCCAAACATATTTGTAGCCCAACTCTTTTGCTTTCTTTCTAGTAGCAACATGTAAGTCTTTAATTTCTGGTGCAAGATGTTCCGCCACATAAATATTGCACTTTTCACCTGGAATACCAATGTCAACTGTGTTTAACGGAGTATTTGTTTCTTTGTTATATTTTTTAAAGCCCATTAGGATAGTATTCCGATGTCGTTCGGTGGGCAGCGTTACTAGAATGTTTCGGGGGCGGTTCGAAGCTTGGTCAGAAATAGAAATAGAAATAGAAAATATTTTTATTTCGAATAGATCTTTACAGATACTTCCAAAACGTCAATAAATCATAAACTACCTAGAGCGAATAACCATTACATATAGTAAAAGCAAAATCATATATTAATAGTAAATTAAAAATTAGAATTTAAACTACTTGGTTAAAACATAATAATCATAAAATTTTTCAATTCCTTCAATTATAATAAATGAAGAAAAAGAAAAACTTATTCGTCAAGATCAATGTTATTCACTTAGCAGAGTTCCAAGTGCAGTCACTACTGAGAAGAACTCCGCTACCCAACAAACTCAGTAAGAGCTCTTTTAAATGAGAGCTTAAATCTAGTACAGATTATCGTGAAAAATCAAATAATGTGAACGTTCATAGCATAGATGCAAATAAACTGCTATCTACTAAATGTGATGTAGCCCCTGCAAACCAGAACAGACCAGTCCCCACCAACAGCACCCGTTCACGAGTATGACGCATGTGACAGCCATTGCCCTCCTCGACCATTTTAGAGGGAAGTGAGCAACCCGCCACACGACGCCGCCAAAGGCAAAGACATTTAAGCGTACATGACTGTTCCGGATATGCATACGGCAAAATAAAAGATGGAATTCAATTCAGATGGAGTCAATCTTTGCAATACGGCGCACGGAACAAATTTCAAAGTCTTGAATAGGAACGCTGATTGTTGCGCAGAGGTTTTTTAATATAGCGACTAAATTTTCGTTACGCTTTTCCGGTATTAGCTGAATTTCTAAGTTCTTGCATCGTGATATTTTCTCCAAAGTTATCATGCGGTTTTTAAGACGTGACGTTTCTGACAAAAGTTTATTTTTGTTCTCTTCAAGATCTTCTATATTTTTATTCGCGGTGTGTAGTGCACTCTTGATGTCGCTTTGTTCGCGCGCTAAAAAATCTGTTATTTCGGTGAACTCAGCTCTAAGCTTCGTGATAGCCTCTTGAATATCAACTTTAATAGCAGAACGCAAAGTCATTAATTTTGAATCCAGCAAGCGACTAATTTGTTCAAGAGTAACAGGGCTAGCTGATCGACATTGGCTCTTTGATGAAATTAGTTGCGTCGGAGAGGTACATTGTTCGTTGCATGAAATGACCCCGAGCGTTGTATCGTCACATGAAATAATTGCGATATCTTTCGGGTCCGCATGAAATTGTTTCCGAGTGGGCGTATTATCATCGCGATCGCGTCGACGCGGTATTTGATTGCAGGAATGGCATTTCCAAGACCGCTTTAATTCTGCATTATTGTCTTTATAATAAGCTAAGGTCATGTTTAAGCACTTATAGTGGTACAGCCCTTTGCACGCAGAACAGCGTAAAAAGTTATCATTAAGCGTCGACTTATTGCACGCCAAGCAAATCATTATATTGTTTTATGGTATGAATACGGCGGTATACAAATAGTAGTGCACCGGCAAACAACTAGTGGCAGGGCCCGGTGCAAGTGGCAAGCGAGCGCTGAGTCATAGATGCAAGGCGTTTGCGAGTTGTCGTAGGTCAGGTACGGTATGCAGTTGATCGTTTGCACGACAAATTGAGTAAATGTTTTTAATGATTACTCACTGATTTCAATGTTTAATCCAAATTATAGATGCACCATTGGAAATAACACTTTATGTTGAACACTTTTACAATAAATTTTACTAAGATAAATCACTTTAAACTACAATTTATGAAATATTTAACGGAGCGATGTAATATAGATGTTGCCTATCGACTGGCGGCGGACGAAACTATCTATCTATCTCTAACTACTATCGGTTAAGCACTACGGGCGCGGTCGGGTAGTGTGATGGGTGACCGCTAGTGGCAAATTAATAGCGCGTTTCCGTGCTTCGGAGGGCACGTTAAGGCGTCGGTCCCGGTTGCTATCGATGGATAGCAGTCGTTAAACCTTGTCGGAGTCCTTATGGGTGGTTTGAAAACATCCGACAGCGGGTTGGCCACTAACCCACCCACCTCCACCAATCCGCATTGGAGCAGCGTGGTGGAGTAAGCTCCAGGCCTCTCCCCAAAAAGGGGAGAGACTCGTGCACAGCAGTGGGACGTAAAATGGGTTGCCATTATTATGTAAAGCCCGTACCCGTTACGTTTACCTACAAAAGTTTCAAAACTCTTGAATACAAAACCAACGTTTCGCAACGATTCCGTTTCACATCTCAACTTTCCACAACTACATCACTACATAAATAATTCACTTGGCAAACAGATTATTACAAAACGGAACATCGTGATACACACGTACATACCATTTTACCTCGTTTGGTTGGGACCCCCGATTTAGCCAGGATAGATTCGGTGTTTCTGATGCGTATGCATTCAAGCATATGTACATGCAAACACCGACAATCCGACGGTTACGTTTTGGCGTATGTAACAGCAGAGAATATGTAATAATACTACGTATAGAATGAACACTTCGACGTCCCGCCCGATTTCCCCGCCTCACCCAACCACCTCCTCTCTTATGGGCGACGGTTGGTATTTTCTACGTGCTACGCACACAGGTGCACGTGTTAATACACATCACCGATTGATGTATGTGTGATAGAGACCAAATTAAGCGTTTGTATGGAATTTTGTTGGAGTGTCCGCGGTGTGATATTACCAAACTCCGAGTTACTGGGCAACTTTAAAAAAATGGAAAAATCTAAATAGAACCAGAGATTCTACACTTTTATTGCTACACTCTTCACTCACTATGGAGATTCTACACTCTTATAGCTACCACCCAGGTTTGTTTTTGTCCCTTTTACTTATCATAATTATGCCTCTCTTTTTTTTCCAAATAAATAGAAGTTATTCCTTGCGAACAGTTTATTTCCGTAAATACATTGGCAAGGGAACGTTTTTTATTTTTTTCCTTAAAAAATAATTATTTCAAGGAATCACGACTACGTAAAACAAATTGGTTTAATGGCCCTCTGTTGTTATACAATGTGTCCCAGGGATAAGTGACCGCCCGATGTTTTTCGAATATTTGTATAAAATTAAGGGTAACTACTCATGTATATGTGAGTCTTATCGGATTTGGTTTTTCTATAATTTTTTTTTGCAAATACGCGCGTTGTGCTGCAGTTTTTTTACGCATTTTCCTAAGTTTTTACATCTTTCTTTATTCACAGTAGCGTAGTGGTAGCAGGCCACTACTATTACGCTGGAGGTCCTGGGTTCGATTCCCGGGTCGGGGACTATCAGAGATAACGGTTTAAAATCCTTTATCTCTGGTTCTATTGGGATTTTTCCATTTTCTGGAAGTGTCCCAGTACCCCGGAGTTTGGTAATGTGCCCGGAGATGGCAACAGGTTCGCCACCTGTTACATGGGCCAAAACGTAACCGGCGAGTCGTGGGTGCTTGCATGTATGATTGAATGCATGCATTTACCTCTGCCTACCCCTTCGGGGATTACAGGCGTGAAGTTACGTTTCTTTATTCACTTTTTTTATTGACTAGCCGAAATCATAGGTTATCAATTAAAATTATCAAACGTCACTAAAATGTAATATGTGAGTAAGAAACAAGCTTGAAGTTTACATTGATGTAAGGTGATGACTGCAGCCTATAGGCACCCATAGAATGACCAGAGGTCAAAATGCAGATACGTTGCCACCACTGAGACCTTACATGTTATGACTCTGTGATAGTTATTACGGGGCCATACATTACTATCTAAACGAAACACGACAGTGCTGAACACTACCATTGAGCGGTAAATACGTTAGGTTTTTTTTTTTGTAATATAAGTGGCAAACAAGCATGCAGTTCACATTGATGTTAAGTTATGACTGCAGCCTATAGACACCCACACAATGACCAGAGTTCAAAATGCAGATGCGCTGCCACTCCTGAGGCATTAGGCGATATGCCTCTGTGCCTGAAATTACAGGGCCGTACATTTCCACCTGACCGGAACACGATAGTGCTGAACACTACCATTTAGCGGCAAGTATATTAGATAATGCGGTGGTGCCTACGCCCGCGAGCTCCGTCACTGGAACTCTACCACCAGTAAAATATACAGTACAGTATATAATTCAATTTTGCTACATTACAAGCCTACATTATAATGTCGGCCATAACACGAAAACGAGTAAATATGGGGTAATGAGGACATTACTTTTATATCGCAGTTAATTCTTTACGACTCGGTCCGTAGGTAAATATGTTGAGCTCTCGTCTAAGGCCTACGTGATTCTGTATTGGTGAAAAATAATGTACTACATACTATCATCCGCAGATATAGATCAGATCCGCATGAGAACCAAAGTACCATAGCCCACCGAATAGCGAGACTCAAGTGGCAGTGGGCATACATAGCTCGAAGAACTGACGGTCGTTGGGGTAGAACAGTTCTGGAGTGGCGACCGCGTACCGGAGAACGAAGTGTAGGCAGGCCCCCCACAAGATGGACCGACGACCTGGTGAAGGACTTGGGCAGTCGCTGGATGAGGGCGGCCCAGGACCGTTCGTTGTGGGATTCTTTGGGGAAGTTCTTTGTTCAGTAGTGGACGTCTTTGGCCGAAATGATGATGATGAAGAGCTTTCAAATATAACATATAATATTATGTTATGTTATATCAATCTAATAATATCACTGTTCTACAAATATTATACGAATTTCATTTACAAAGGTCACCGGTTTTCTTTTACGAATCAAATACGGTTAAACATTCCAAAGACTTTTTTTCTCTGAATAGTTCTTTAGAAATCGTTTAATTTAAGGTATATTCAAAAAAGTCAAGAGCAATCCACTTATTATAATAATATGTTACGCGTATGAAGCACTAGAAATACATAAAATACATTCGCTTTGATGGCTAGAACTTCATCACTCCAGCTGAAAGGCGTTCAAACCTGGACAAAAGATCTTTACCAAGGACGCCCACAATAGTGTTGTGTACTATTAGGGGAGAATAAGCCATAATCGCCACGCTTGTGGCGATTGTAGTGGCGGTAGTTTTATCTTGCGATCCCGCGTTGTTATTTCTATTACCCTATTGGAATGGTTTGACCGCCATTGTTCTGTTCACTGACTGCACTAGCGGAAGAATTCTGTTCCACTAGAAGGCGATGGGGTTGTCACGTCCCAATGCCTTCCCAAACTTAGAAAAGCAAAATTCATCATTCGTGGAACTTTCAGCAACCACTGCTACTGGCCTAAGGGGATTTGCCCAAACGGCCAAATGCCCATCTGAAGGAAAAAATTACGTCCAGGAACAGACGCATTTTAGAAAGGTTTCTAGGGGTCGATACGACCTTCAACAAGAACATCCTACGATTGAACAGAAAAGAAGATAAAGAAGAAAGTTTGCAATTAGTTGTGGGAGTTTTGCAGGGCACTTCGTCATGAGGCAACACCTGCAGCGGATGAACCTGGGTGAGGATTCACTGCCAATGTAAACTTGCGGTAAGCATGAGACGACAATGGAATATCTCTTACGCCAATATTGCCTTGTTGGTAAGCGTATGAAGATAATCAGGGACGTATACTATACCGGGAGATTATAAAGCACTGTTTTTTTTGTTATTTTTATTTTATTTTTTTATGTAATAAAAGTGACAAACAAGAATGCAGTTCACATTGATGTTAAGTGATGACTGCAGCCTATAGACACCCACACAATGACCAGAGGTCAAAATGCAGATGCGTTGCCACTCCTGAGGCCTAAGGTGTTGCTGATCCTGATGCCTCTGTGCCAGATATTACAGGGCCTTTCATTACCACCTGACTGGAACACGATAGTGCTGAACACTACCACTTAGCGGCAAGTATATTAGGTAATGCGGTGCTGCCTACGCCCGCGAGCTTCGTCACTGTAGCTCTACCACCAGTGAAACTGGTGCGTAGGTATACCGGTAAATACATAATAGATGTATTTAAAGGGACCATAGATAACAGTACAGGTCTTGGAGTTACACACAATAGATCTGTAGGAATCGAAGTGTCCCAGTGCAACAATCACTATATAAGATAAAATAAGACAAAGTAACGATGATCAATTAATCATTTATATCCGAATACGAACCTTACGCAAACGAAGGCACAAACAAAAGCTAGTCGGTTGTAAAAACGGCCTTAAAATCAGGTGTAGTAAAAGAGAGTGCTTAAGTGCCGGACATAAAAGCGATTCACGAGTGAAAATCAGTCTCAAGGTTACCAGTTATGTGTGAACAAAATGTGAGATTGTTCTCAACAAACCCCTTACAAATTAGGTCGGTTGGGGTCATTTAATTTGTCCTTTTCTACATGCTTGTACGTCACTGAAGGATTTATGTAAATAGTTTACTAGCTTACCCGTTGCAGGCTCAGAGTAATTTGATTATAATTTGTCTATACGCGTATTTAGGTAATGTACTCCTGAGTCGGAACGAGACGATTCCGTCCTCCATTAGTGGAAGAAAATTATTCTAATAGAGAATCCGAATCAGTCGTTTAGGGTGACAGGCACCTCTTATGACAGAAAAACAAACAAAATAAATTAAAGTGAATAACAATTGATATAATAGGTTGGGGAAAAAGTCTTTTCGCATTATAGTATGTATGAACTTGTAATAAAATCTCTTTGGCTGTAGTATTTGTATCTGGCTGGTTTTGGTATCATTGAAAGTTAAAATTTTAAAGAACATAATTCCAAATTCAAATTAGGCAAATGTGTGATTTTCATTTGTTTTTCGTACTGTCAAGATGAGTGAATCTAATGAAGAAATTCGATACATTTTAAAATTTTACTACAAAAAAGGTTAAAATGAAACGCAAGCCGCGAAAAAAAATTTGCGATGTTTATGGACCTAGTGCAGTGTCTGTGAGAGTAGCACAAATTTGGTTTAAGCGTTTTCAGTCCGGAAATTTTGATGTCAAGGATGCACCTCGCTCTGGTCGCCCTATTACGGATAAAATGGATGCCATTTTTGAAAAAGTGGAGCACGATCGACATATCAGTAGTTACGACGTAGCTGAAGAACTGAGAATTGATCACAAAACAGTTTTGGCGCATTTGAAAAAAGATGGGTACAAAAAAAAGCTCGATATTTGGGTACCTCACGAGCTCACTGAAAGAAACCTAATGAACCGTGTACTCATTTGTGATTCTTTATTACGACGTAATGAAACCGAATCATTTTTGAAGAAGCTGATAACTGGTGATGAAAAGTGGATCACGTACGACAAGAACGTGCGAAAAAGGTCGTGGTCAAAGGCCGGTCAGGCTTCACAGACTGTGGCGAAACCCGGGTTAACTCGCAATAAGGTGATGTTGTGTGTGTGGTGGGATTGGAAGGGCATTATTCATTATGAGCTATTACCACCAGGCAGGACTATCGATTCTGAACTCTACTGCGAACAACTGATGAGATTAAAGCAAGAAGTTGAGAGAAAGCGGCCGGAATTGATGAACAGAAGGGGTGTGGTGTTTCATCATGATGACCTCACACATCTATAGCCACTCAGCAAAAATTAAGAGAGTTTGGCTGGGAGGTGCTAATGCATTCGCCGTATAGTCCTGACCTTGCACCTTCAGATTTCCACCTGTTTCGGTCTCTTCAGAATTCTTTATGCAATGTTAGGTTAAGATCACGAGAGGACTGCCAAATCCACTTGTCGCGGTATTTTGATGAGAAGTCCCAAAATGTTTATAGCAATGGGATCATGTCCCTACCTACAAGATGCCAAAAGGTTATCGAACAAAATGGTACATACATATTTTAGTTAAATTTAAATTAACTATATTAAAAAATGTTTTGAATTATCTTAAAAAATGCGAAGAAACTTTTTCCCCAACCTAATACATGCCCAAATACAAGCTAAAAATATATAGAGTCAATAATATCACTAAGATAAAACTAAATATAATGTACTAATGTAAGTAAGTATATCAGTAGAATGTCTTATTAAAAATTACAATTTAGTTTGACTATTTTTTTATATAATGGATGTGGCAAACAAGCATGCAGTTCACATTGACGTTAAGTGATGACTGCAGAGAATAGACCCTTACAAAAAGACCAAGGTCAAAATGCAGATGCGTTACCACTCCTGAGGCCTAAGGTGTTATGCCCCTGTGCCAGAAATTACAGGGCCGTACATTACCACCTGACCTGACACGATAGTGTTGAACACTACGATTTAGCGGCAAGTACGTGCCTACGCCCGCGAGGAGCGGAGGAGCTTCACTGGAGCTCTACCACCAGGAAAAAAAAATTATTACAATGAGTCAACCGAATAATGGCGTACAAACCGTACCAATTAGTGCGCTAGTAAATACACTAACGTGGAATGAGCAGCATCGTGGTTCGGCAATTGTTCTCCTACGACCGATTTGCCGTTGGACTGTTCGTCGATAGGACGATTCATTTATTTCCTATTCCCCAGTGGAGTAATTTACTTACGGACTCTTCGCCGACAGCAGTAGTCTCACCTACTGTATGTTTCACCAACACGACGATGAACTATTAATTCTTTTAACTACAAGCTTTTTCATCTTTGAGTGTTGATTGGGCGAGATAAAAAAGTATTTTATTTAAAGAAAAATGGAAAGAAAAATTTGACTTCAGGCGATACTCGAACTTCACAAGCATGTCTTAATGCGAAATAATATAAAAACAACAGAGATAAAAAAGTGTTTTACCCATCATAAGGCCTCCGACAAGGTTTAAGGACTGCTATCCATCGATAGCAACCGGGACTGACTGCTTAACGTGCCCTCCGAAGCACGGAAACACGAATTTAATTTGCCACTAGCTGTCACCCATCACACTACCCGACCGCGCCCGTAATGCTAAACCGAGTAGATCGCTTACGATCTACACCAGCCGTTGAGCCATGCGCGCTTCAATTGTTTAGTAGCATTTTATATTTTAAAATGAAGGTAGTTTAGGAATATTATCAGCAAACAGTAATTTATCGATATCGCGACCGACAACACTGTTTCAAGTGCTTAATAGCACTCAGAATACTGATCTGGTACACACAAGTGATACTTAGTACCGTGATATGTACCTGCACAAACTCATTAAGATAGGTAATAAAATTAAACGATAACAGTGTTTGGTCTGATAACAATTAATCAAAGGTTTTATACAACATCAGTTGGTATATATTATTTGGAAGTGGTGTGTCATGAATGTCATGATTCTTCTTAATTTTCTAAATTATTATGTGCATGTATGTATCTTCACGTCAGGTCCCTAACGGGGTGGGCAGAGAGTGTAGAGCGCCAGATATCCCGGTTCTGACAAACCTCTCGTGCCTCGTCTACTTTCATCATTCTCAAATATTATGTGAATGCACAATAATAAGATATTTAAAGTTTTGTAGAGAAGCATAAAACAATCAGCGTTCAAAGACTGAGATTTGGGGTTCGGTAGCACCATTTTTTTTATTATATATGCGAGCCGCTTGGCGATTAAGGGTCATCAGCTCACTGGCACCACTCGGCACCCGACCAGCGCCCGACCGCCTCGAGCGGTCTGCACTCATTACATCAACTCCGCTCCATATCGACACCGGATCGCCTCGACCGTAAGCCGTCAACGCGCGGGCGGCGCGCGGTCCACGCGCGGACGTCGAGTGCAACACTCGGTGACCACAAGCTTGTCTTGCGTTGACAAGACAAGTGGTGGTTCACAAGTAACATCGCATCGTTCACCCGTGGACCACCCGTCAACAACGAGTGGACGCCGTAAAACGAGGCGGTGCTGGTCGGGTGCTGGGTGGCTGTAGTGATCTGTGACCCTTACAAGGCGGTATCACGTCAAACAGTTTATGAATGAAACATAAACTGGACTGATATTTTATGTCTCTTGACCAAATATCGACTATTTGACTCGTCAAAAATTAATCACTAAGTACACCTGGTACAAACATTTACGATACGGCCAAACAGTCGTAACTTGGACCAAGCCTACGTATCACGGTTCACTTCGAGTGGTTTCATAAAATATTGTTACTGGCTTTATAAATGCCCGGTCACGTCCCCAACTGAAGACCGATTACGGGTGTTCGTGAAATCTATAATTCTACCTTTCAGTTCCCTGTAGGATGAACCTTGTTGATTTTTGGGAATTGAGCCGAGTTTCGTCTAAGTTCATTATTTGTTTTCAGGTTTTTGTTAATCAAACATAGACAGGTACTGAAATAAAAGGTGTACCCCGCTCCTTCTAATTTAAAAAAATTGAGAGTAAATTATCAAAAAACAAGTATGCTGTACTTTCCGATTAAAATGTTCAACAAAATTTAGTTGGAAACAGATACCGTTAATAGTTTTTGATCAACACTCCAACCTCAACGTACAATGCTGGACAAAGCCTTAACCGTTGCGTTTTCCACTAAACCATTGTAAATTTAAGTGACTAGACCATGCTGTTCAGCGGTTCAATTAATATGGGATTTAGTTTAATAGCATTATTTTTGCCCTATGGCCTAAATGAATGGATCGAAAACACTCGTAAAACGCGTCAGTACTGAGCGACTCCGCTCGAACGGAAAGTCTCATTGTCGACCACCATTGCCCGACAAGGCCTGAATGGGAACATATGTTTTTTCTTGGCATTCAACTTTAAGGAGTAAACTTCAAAAAATAGATGACGGTAGCACCAATAAAATTAGTTAAAAAGTAGATGATGGTAGCACTAATGAAATTTGTTAAAAAGTTACGTTTTTTTTTTATCTATTCGAAGTGGAAAACAAGCATGCAGTTCAGTAAGTGATGACTACAGCCTATAGACACCCACACAAAGACCAAGGTCAAAATGCAGATGCGTTACCACTCCTGAGGCCTAAGGTGTTATGCCTCTGTGCCGGAAATTGCAGGGCCGTACATTACCACCTGACCGAAACACGATAGTGCTGAACACTATCGTGTTCCGGTCAGGTGGTAATGTTTTAGCGGCAAGTATATTAGGTAATGCGGTGGTGTCTACGCCCGCGAGCTCCGTCACTGGAGCTCTACCACCAGTTGAAAATGTTTTTTCTTGGCATTCAACTTTAAGGAGTAAACTCCAAAAAATAGATGATGGTAGCACCAATGAAATTTGTTAAAAAGTTATGTTTAAGTTCGTACACGTCCAAAGCCTGTAGTAATCAAACCGTGCTCCCGTTTTCCCCTTTTTTCATGTTAAGAACCATTCATAAAGTTTCAGTGTGCGAATAAAATCTAAATAAGAGCGCTGACAACTCTTTCAAGTCAAGACGAGCTAGTTTCATTCAGAGTTAGCATTCAAATGATCTGCTTTTACTTAATTGAGATGGAAATTAATTCTACTTCAATTGTAGTTTGTCTAAAGTTGTTTTGCATGAAATAACTGAGAGGAATGTAGCATTTATTTAGTGACTGACATAACTATATTGTTCTGGGAAACGCATGCGTACAAACTCAACCTCCCACACCTTACGGGATAGGCAGAGAGTGAAAAACTATTTTCATGTGTTTTTCTATGCCGATATTGATTAGCATTTACGATTAATGGAAGTACCTTGACAAACCTATTCAAGGTTTTTGGTGCTTTTTATTTTAGACTGTATATGTATTCCTTTTATTTAAATAAAGAAATACAAATACACATAGCCTCGATCACGTGAACTTGTCGTCACAAATTGGTGTCGCTTTGACAGAATTCGACACCAATTCCAGTGATCTGACAAATCTTGTCATACACACAAATGTCGGTAAGCGAAACGTCAATTGTATTTTAAAACTTCGCGAACGCATTTACTATTATTTTTTTTTTAATTTCATCACCTATCTTAGTTTGAGTAAGAAGTTATTATCAATGTATGTAATTACTTGCCGCTAATGGTAGTGTTCAGCACAATCGTGTTCCGGTCAGGTGGTAATGCACGGCCCTGTAATTTCCGGCACAGAGGGGTAACACCTTAGGCTTTAGGAGTGGTAACGCATCTGCATTTTGACCTTGGTCTTTGTGTGGGTGTCAATAGGCTGCAGTCATCACTTAACATCAATGTGAACTGCATGCTTGTTTGCCACTTCCATTACATTGACAGTCTAGACAGACAGTTTAGACAGACAGACGTACTTTGCTGTAGATAAATTCGCAGTGCGATCTGTGAATCTCACCTCTCACTTGTAATACAGGTCACCAGCCCCTCACTGCGCTTATTTGAACATATCTCTTAGACAGAGAAAAATATGACTTTATACTATACAATTTTATTAAGGACATTGCAATAACTATGTTCATATAAGAATACTTTAAAATGTATTTAATACGTAGACGTACGATAGACGTAGACGGTGTCGTACTATGTTTTTGTTCGTTTGTGATCAAAGTAGGTATCTAGGTGGCCATCAAATTATAACGCACTTTGCTGTGCTCCTAAAAGGATCTAAAAGCATTAAGTTACGCGAAAATAGCAATATACTACAAAGTGGCTATCGGAATGATGAAAACCGCCTTTACGGAAAAGAGTTATATTTGGCTTTTACCATTCGACAAGATTGTTAATGATTTCCGGGTGTTTCAGTATGATGTTCGTCTAATTTCAAGAAGCTAACTCACCATAAATCGTGTATGCATTAGTGTACCTTTTTCTTTTTCTTTCAAGGCCATACATGCGTGAAGATGTGTTCAATGAAGCACGTGTGCCTTTTTATAAGGAAAAGACTTTTACTCGACTGTGTTTTGGCAGATTTTGCTTTATTTTTTTATTTTCATGTATTTCTAGAATACCATAGTCGAATGGCATGAAATATTACCTTTGACCAAGAGATTTGTCATGTGTGTCTGTTTGTTTATATCTCCGTCCGTATGTCACAGCCATTTTATTCAAGGTTATCGCTCGAAAATAATTTTTTTTTAGATAAATAATAATAATAATGGCAACCCATTATACGTCCCACTGCTGGGCACGAGTCTCTCCCTTTTTTGGGGGGAGGCCTGGAGCTAACTCCACCACGCTGCTCCAATGCGGATTGGTCGAGGTGTTGGGGTAAGTGGCCAACCCGCTGTCGGATGTTTTCAAACCGCCCACAAGACCTCCGACAAGGTTTAACGACTGCTATCTATCGATAGCAACCGGGACCGACGGCTTAACGTACCCTCCGAAGCACGGAAACGCGCATTTAATTTGCCACTAGCGGTCACCCATCTCACTACCAGACCGCGCCCGTAGTGCTTAACCGAGTAGATCGCTTATGATCTACACCAGCCGCCGGGCCATGCGCGCTTCGTTCTTATTTTTTTAGATATACAGTTACAATTGATAGTAAATGGATTTAGATAAGTAAAACCAGATTTCTAAATGCGGATGCGTTGTCACCCCATGTCTTTAGACATAGCTCCAATAATCATATTTACTTCGCTTTTTTTCTATGTTATGGAAGTGGCAAGCAAGCATGCAGTTCACATTGATGTTAAGTGATGACTCCAGCCTATAGACACTCACAAAAAGACCAAGGTCAAAATGTAAATGCGTTACCACTCCTGAGGCTTAAGTTGTTATGCCTCTGTACGGAAATTACAGGGCCGTACAAGAGGCTTTAAGACTATTGTTTTAAAACTTGGCAAGTCTACATCATATTTCACTTTAATTGGTTTATTTTGTCTTCCATATTTCATAATTATCTACGTGCTAGCGAAATACGTCATCTGATTGTTTTGGTTCTGGTGAGATCGTAATGGTATATATGATACTTAATAACTATCTCAAAGGAAAAATAACCTAGGCCTAAGAGGTAAATTAACTAAACTTAGGCCTCGCATGTACATTTTGAACAATTGATCTACGTGATATTTTCTTAGGTTTTCGCGAGCTATACTCATTGAAATAAAACTGTCGGTCCGGGAAACTGAAGAGCGACCGAAACGTCGGGTTGATTTTAAAAAGCGTTTTTGTTTAATAAACGCGAGATAAATCCGTAAAAATAGTTTTATTTCAATTGATCTACGATTACTGTGTAGAGTTTTAATGCTACAGTATCCACATACCATAAAAAACAATAATCGTAAAAATACCATAAAATTTAATACCATTCAAATTTTCCTCGGGCTGATCGGAACTCACAGACAGCAATGATTCGGTCGCAGAAATGTTTTATTCATTAATACTGTTTATTCAGTATACACAAAATGTCTCGTTCTTTTTTTATCACGCCAGCAGACAGTTCCATTTAGTTCGTGTTGCCCCTCATTACGTATTCCGAGAGTTTGGGTGACGAGGCCCGGTCACACCTACGAGAGTGCCGCTGGTATGTAGTTGAAAGATTTAAAACTGATGTTTTTTAACAACAGTTCGAATAAACTCTCGAGCTGTGTCAATGGAGTATTACCTCTCATATAAAAGTTTCAGCACAGAAGAGTTACACGTTTTTTCTATGCTTGTTTACATGGATATAACATAAATGAGCAATTTTGCATTGTCACATGAATTATTCCTAAAAATTCATAATCGAAAATGGTCTCTAGTTCACGATAAAATGTGACCTATTTTTTTTTTAATTTTCAATTTAAAAGAAAGTTATAATTTATTTCATAATCTGAGTTCTAGTGATTAACTGAGTTCAAAAAAGGATATTTATATACATACTGTACACCTACAACTCTTTGCGAACTATGACATGAACTTTTTATTTATGTAATGGAAGTGGCCAACAAGCATGCAGTTCACATTAATGTAAAGCGATGACTGCAGCCTATAGACACCCACACAAAAACAAAGGTCAAAATGCAGATTCGTTAGCGCTCCTGAGGCTTAAGCTATTACAGTTACGCCTCTATTGCGGAAATTACAGGGCCGTAAACATTTCCTTAGTCTTAAAGTATTCAGTAATATAAAACGCCTGCTAAGCATGGCAATTAAGGCATATTATTGTGCCAAATAACGCAAACACTGTTGTGTGTCTCTTTGAGGAATTCTTTGTCCAGAAGTGGACGCCTTTTACCTCGAGTGGATGAAACGTGCGTCAACTCACCGGCGTATATTGCATAGATATGTACATACCACACAATTTGTTCAAATCGTGTTTCCATCGACTCTGTATATATCAGTGATAAGCTGTTAGCATGCAGTCGGATGCAGTAATTTCTTCTAGACGAGTTTGAATTGGTTCACGTGGCTCTCAGATAAACTCAACAAATAAGTCGGATTTTGTGATTGATTGTGATAAGTATTGTCATTGAGAGTTGTTGGATTAATGAATGTTGCTTTTGTAAGTGTATGATGGAATTTAGTTACTAAATTTAGTTACTAAGTTTTTACTATACGAAAAATTAGAAGCTGTTGTTGTCAAGTCTTGTAGATATACACTCATATATAAAGCTTTATTTATTTGGAATTATTATTATTTTATGTATTATTGTATATATATTATTATGTTATTCTATATATTATTAAGTACCTGTATTTATTTTATTATAGTAGATATTTTATGATATATGGTATTGATATTATTATGTGTCTATTTATGTGTAAATCTTTATTATTATTAATATTTATTTACTGTTCTATATTATGATCTGTACACCCCTAACTTACTCTTTTACATCTTTTCCTCTACCCAAAGGTTGTCTGGTAGAGATCGCTCATCTAGCGACAAGGCCGCCTCTTGTATACTTTGTAACTCTATTGTGTATTTCTTTGTATTCTTTACTGGTGTACAATAAAGTGTATTGTTATTGTTGTTGTTGTTAAATTAGCACAGAATAATAATTATTGGAGTTTACTCCTTAAGAAACGATTTCGGTCCGGCACGGAAATTTTATCAAGCGCATAATCAAGTATATCACGAAAGTTGAGGCGTTACGCGCAATTACCCCGCGAGCGCTGCTACCGAACGGACGTGTTTCAATTGGCAGCACACTAGCAATCTCCTTACGCACACCAAGTCCCGTCGTGCGTCGGTGCTGACATACATCCTTTTTACTGAAGTAACTATGATGGTGTATGTAGAAGAAAATACACTGTAATACAAGCATGTCTCGACGCCTGTTATTAAATTTATCAAGACTATATTGTGCTGCTGAATTACAAAAAAAATATGCATAGAAATATCAATATGTGTGTGTGTGTGTGTAAGTGATAACTTTGCGTAGACGATGCTACGTTGTGCTACGCCAAACGCCTACGCGCTACGTGATTGCTACACGTCAAGGTTTTGAATGATTTTATGACACGCAATATTGTTCATAGCGTAGGCGTTACTTTGTAATGAGTTGGTGGTTTTGGGAGAATCTTTCAATATCTGTATTACCTTCAATTATTTTTGAACTGAAGGAAAGATGCTTCAAGCAAACGTACCATCACGCCTTTATTTCACGAAGGGGTAGGCAGAGGTAAATCGTTGCGTTCAGCGTAAATTAAGACACGTATGATTCACCGCTGACGTTTTGTTCCGTGTAATCAACGATAAGCCTATTTGTCTTCTTCGGGCATGTTCCCAAACTCCGAGGATGGCACTGGAAAAAATCCAGAAATTGGTATTGGAAGAGAGGATTATAATGTTCCTTCGACGAAAAAGGAGGTCCTTCCGACAGCGTGATAGCGCCTGGTGGGCCGCGACTCACCGATTTACACTGAGAAATTGTATATATAGGGCAATTCATAAGAAAACTTCGTAAGTGCGATTTAGCGCGGTCATATGCCATCTTTAGTGCTATACAAGTATTTGTGTTTCTTCACTGTCTAGGTGGCTTTTTATGTAGTAAGCGCTTTTTTATGTAATTAAAGTGGCAAACAATCATGCAGTTCACATTGATGTTAAGTGATGACTGCAGCATAGAGATACCCACACAATGACCACATGTCAAAATGTAGATGCGTTACCACACCTGAGGCCTAAGGTGTTATTCCTCTGTGCCAGAAATTACAGGGCCGTACATTACCACCTGACCGGAACACGATAGTGCTGAACACTACCATCTAGCGGCAAGTATATTAGGTAACGCGGTGGTGACTACGCCCGCGAGCTCCGCCACTGGTGAAATGATATTAATATGAATTTCAACTCAATTGGTTGAGTACTTACGAATAAAATTAGCTGTGACAGACGATTAGACAGATAGGCAGACAGACACACGACTGATCTCAGAAGAATTCCGTTTTTCCTTTGCAGATACAAAATCCCAAAAATAACATTTTATCTTTCAAAGCGTTAACATAAGCTTACTTATCACACTGGATGTTAGAAATAAAGAGAAATTGTGAGATAAAACAATACGCGACAGCAAATCTCCAGCGATTCAACTAATATCCAGGGATTTGCTGAAATGAACGAAACATTCAGTTTATTTTATTTGAAGCGAGCAAAGACCGAAATTGTTTTCAATTTCATACATTGTTATAGGTATATAATATGTTTTGGATACAATGGTGATACTATTCATTAATATTGAAAGGGTTGAATGTACGCATGTTTTTTAATAAAACCAAGAACAAGTATGCAGTTCACATGGATGATAACTAGAGGTCAAAATGCAGATGCGTTGCCACCCCTGAGACCTTAGTTGTTTTTTCTCTGTGATAGTTATTACGGGGCCATACATTACCACGTAACCGGAACACGAGAGTGCTGAACATTATTTGACAGCAGATAGATTGGGTAACCCAGTGGTCTCGTGGTATCCCACACAACATAGAAAACAAAAAATAAAAAAAATATTTGCGCGTTACATGAAGAAGAGGTACCCTAAATATTATTTTTTCATGTTTTTATTCTACCGTTTTGTCGGCGTGATTAAGGTGTATATTTGTGTTAAATTTCAAATCTCTAGAACCAATAGTTTTTGCGCTAAACTGCGGACGGCAAAACAGACAGACAGACGGACGGACATGGCGAAACTATAAGGGAAACTATATATCCTTGTTTACTACGGAACCCTATAAATGTAGAATACCTGTTTTTTTCTACATTGGCAGAACTTAAGTTTTGGAGCTTAGGGTCGCAGATTGCCTAATTTTCCTGCCACAAAATAGTAGTGTTCAGTGTAACCTATGGTGTTCCGGTGTGCAGAAGGTAATGTTTATGAAAAAAAGTGAGTATATGTACTAATCTGTGATATCTTTTGATACCAAATTAACAGAAAGATGTTCAGGAACTTATTTCAATTTGCTTCTTTAGAAGTTTAGTTTCGCCAACTTTTAGAAGTTTCGAAGTTCCATTTCGCAAGAAGTAATTGCTCTTGTTCAGTGGTTTGTACGTTAACAATACAGATGGATACTGTTCTTTGTTTTAAAAATGCGATATACTTTATAATTTTCTCTTTTGTTTATTTCTGGTTCATGGAATTTATTTCACTTTATTTTTTCGCACTAAGACTGTAATAAAGCAATACAGCTCTTTCAAAAATTGTTGTCTTTTATTAAACTATATCCAAGGGCTGTATTTTTAAATTCAAGTTCTTAACGGTTAAACTTACAGCCCCGCATTAGGTATAAACCCGTCTCGTGTATGCTGCACACAACACATACACAAACACCCAGACCCGAAACAAACTTGGTAGAAAAACAAACTTTTTACTGGTGGTAGAGTTCCAGTGACGGAGCTCGCCGACGCAGGCACCACCGCATTACCTAATATACTTGCCGCTAAATGGTAGTGTTCAGCACTATCGTGTTCCAGTCAGGTGGTAATGCACGGCCCTGTAATTTCCGACACAGAGGCATAACACCTTAGGCCTCAGGAGTGGGAACGCATCTGGCTATAGGCTGCAGTTATCACTTAACATCAATGTGAACTGCATGCTTGTTTGCCACTTTTGAAACATAAAAAATACGACAATTACTCAGTCAAGGTATAAAATGTACTTCAAAAACCTAACCCTACACTATGATTGCATGCACTTGGCCGGTTTTTATTATAAAAATCTCAAGATTCCTATCTATATCTTTCACGTCTGATAATTCTACAAATATATCTGAATTAAGGAGCTAAAACCTTAAATATTTTTGAGATGCTATCAAAAATATATTATAGTCCCATCCCAAACTTATCTGCATATTGATATGATTGGTTCTAACGTTGTTATCGGGGCTACGACATTTTCCACTTAATAGATTCAATAAATATTTACGAATGGAAATCCAGACGCTGTGAGTACTGACGTGTACAGAGGATCTGTCTGCTTTGAAAACTTATTTATTAAATGCTTAAAGGAGATGACGAACAAATGTATTTTTGTTTGAGTTAATTTTTTTTCATATTTTTTTTTGTAATGGAAGTCGCAAACAAGCATGCAGTTCACATTGATGTTAAGTGATGACTGCAGCCTATAGACACCCACATAAAGATCAAGGTCAAATGCAGATGCGCTACCACTCCTAAGGCCTAAGGTATTATGCCTCTGTGCCGAAAATTACAGGGCCGTACATTACCACCTGACCCATGCGCGCTTCTTTATTTATCCAAAATCTTAGGTATAATTACAGATGAGTTACACCTGTTACCCCAATATTTCAACCCAAATATTTCCTTTTTTAAAATAATTGCTTAGTAATCTATCTTGATAACATCTTAAATACAACCCACTATTCAAGATAAATTTATTTAACTGATATCTCTCATCAAAATTAAAGAGCAATTAAATCGGTTCAAGTAATATACCCTGTGTAAGTTTTTAACGGACATCAAAGATTACGAAAGCAAATTAATTTAACCTATAACAATACCTCGTGTAATTTGACAGAAACTTGTCAAAAACATTTTTAATTAAAAATTCGGTGACCGTGATTGGGACTTTTCGAATCAATTGTCCGTTTCAAGAGGTTAATTAGGTGACCCTAAATTAACTTTGTCTTGTTTCCATGATTGGAAAGTTTTCTCGTTCGGTTAAAGATTGCTTGGTTCCAGAGACGAAATATCTGTTCGGATGTCACGTACAGTTGAGTGGTTAACGTAATTAAATGATCTGTTCATTTGTTTGATACGACTGATTTATTGAGTTTATCTATTCGTTCAAGTTCAACTGTTTCGTTCATTACCATATTTACCGCTTTTGTGAATATTATTTTTGACTAGCTGTGCCCGCGACTTCGTCCATGTGAGAAGAAATATAATTGTTCAGTATCTACCCGGACGAAGTCGTGGGCGCAGCTAGTATAAAAGTAGAATAAGTTACTCCTCATCACATCAGCTATTTGCCAGTGAAAGTCCCGTCAAAATCGGTCCAGCCGTTCCCAAGATTAGCCCCGCCAAACAAACAGATAGACAGACAAAAATTGGTAAAATTGTTATTTTGGTATATGTACCGTGTATACATACATAGGCATTTAGTAAAAAGCGGTTATTTTAATATTACAAACAGACACTCCAATTTTATTTATTTGTATAGATTATGCAGTTATGCTTGTTAAGGATTCCATATATCTTAATATCTCTGCTCATATGTAACTATGTGCTCATCTGTGACAGCCATTTTTCTAAAAAGCATGGGATCGATTAAATTGATATTTGCTACACAAAATAAATGTACAGTATCCAACAAGAATTAGGGAGGAGACTTCATCTTATTTCGGGTCTGTAGAGCGTTATCTCTTTCGCACCTTATCTATGTGACATTTGTCGACCATTGTGATCAAGCTTTGACCAATAACGAACTGTCAAGCAGTGTGTAGCAGAGATAACGCTCGGGTCGGGTTCAACTCCCGATCTACGTCCGGCATTTTCCCGGTCGAAAGCTGGGTTCAAACCCCGTCCTGTTATTCGGTGGAGATGTCCCTGGATCGCGGTCACACCGCCCGACTAAGGCCAAAACGTCGTTGTGGTCACCGCGATGCTATCGCTGTGGTCTCTCTGAGTCGTGCGCGTAAGGATAGCCGGGGCGTGAAAAGAATATGCCCAAAAGGTTAAAAAGCACTTTCACACAAAAAAAAAATTAAAAAAAACTAATTAAAAAAAATAAATATATATATATATGTATGTAAAGAAATACTATTTCTTTCTTCGCACTCTGTGTGTTTACTGACCATGAAGTTTGGTTATAGTTTTTAACTTTTTAACTGTCTGATTTTAAAGAAGAAACGAATTCAGAATGTCAGATGACAGATTTAAATACGAGTTGATTGACAATTGGATAATCAATGAAAATTTTAATATTATATTATTTTATGTTTTAAAAGTGAAAGAATAAACTTTCATTGTCGTTTCTTCTTTACAGGTTTGAGTTCATATTTTCTAATGGTTTATGGTCTGTGTAGACTGTAAACGATTTACCTATCAGCCAGTACTGCCAATATCTTAGTGCTTCTTTACAGCAACACAAGGTTTATTTCTTTCATGTAGTAAAACAGACTTATATATATATAAAGCTGTGATTTTTGGCGCACACGAAAACGAAGTTCACGCCTTCGTTGAAGCGAGGTCAGATTGTGCCCGGGCAAGAGGGCCACCTCGTAGGCCCGTACCGCAGCTGCGCGCTTGCGCACAGCAGCGATGGTCATTCATTGCTACGAAATCGAACCTAGCCGATTGTTTTTTTCGATCGATGTGCAATATTTATAGTTGACTACTGTAAATCATGGCGCGCATGGCCCAGCGGCTGGTGTAGATCGTAAGCGATCTACTCGGTTAAGCACTACGAGCGTGGTCGGGTAGTGTGATGGGTGACCGCTAGTGGCAAATTAAATGCGCGTTTCCGTGCTTCGGAGGGCACGTTAAGCCGTCGGCCCCGGTTGCTCGATAGATAGCAGTCGTTAAACCTTGTCGGAGGCCTTATGATTCGGAGGTTTGAAAACATTCGACAGCGGGTTGGCCACTAACCCACCCACCTCCAGCAATCCGCATTGGAGCAGCGTGGTGGAGTAAGCTCCAGGCCTCCCCCCAAAAAGGGGAGAGACTCGTGCCCAGCAGTGGGACGTATAATGGGTTACCATTATTACTGTAAATCAGTGACCCAAACAGTCTTACTGTCAGTATCCTATATGCACGGTCATAGGTATCCTATATTACAATTAACACAATTTTGTACTGTTAATGTTATTGTAGAGATAATAAATACGTTTTTATTTATCATACGGAGACCGTAGGCGCCCCCGGCTTAGTCAGGTTAGGTCAAATGAAGCAGAACACACCAACACTTCAGTTGATTTTTTAATAAAAACGTGGCTTTACGTTTAATTTTTTTGTTGACCTTTCATGTTTCTTAATATTTGATATTTTTGACAAGTTTATCAAAGAAGAAACAAATTAGTTATAAAATGTATTTTATTATTTTACTAGCTGTGCCCGCGACTTCGTCTACGTGAGAAAAAATATGATTGTTCAGTATCTACCCGGACGAAGTCGTGGGCGCAGCTAGTATAAAAGTAGCGTAAGTTACTCCTTATTACATCAGCTATCTGCCAGTGAAAGTCCCGTCAAAATCGGAGACACTCAAATTCTATGTATTTGTATGTAGTTATGTATGTATGTATGTATGGTTGTATGGAGATCAAAGTAGCTCAAGTTACTCCATATCACATCAGCTATCTGCCAGTGAAGGTCCCGTCAAAATCGGAGACACTCCAATTCTTCTTATTTGTATGTAGGTATGTGCGTAAAAGTAGCCTAAGTTATTTCTGATCACATCAGCTATCTGCCAGTGAAAGTCCCGTCAAAATCGGTCAAGCCGTTCCCAAGATTAGTCCCGCCAAACAGACAGACAGACAGACAAACATTGTAAAAAATGTTGTTTTGGTATATGTACGGTGTATACATACATATGCGTTTAGTAAAAAGCGGTTATTTTAAATTACAAACAGAAAACAGACACTCCAATTTTATTTATTTGTACGTATATCGATTTACTAAGGAAGCTACAATACAACATAAGACCTAAAAATTCTATGAAAATTTTAAGCGTCTACATTATAGCGGTAACAGAAATACATAATTTGTGATAAATACATAAATGTTAGCTTTCTAGCTATCACTATTTATGAGATACAGCCTGATGACAGACGGACGGACGGACAGACAGACAGACAGCGGAGGATTAGTTATCCGTAGGGTCCGTTTTTACCTATTAGGTACGAAACCCCCTAAAAGATAGAACTATGATACAGAATAGCTTTAAAATATTCGATACGATTCTTTAAATTGACATAACTTTTTTATTTCTGAACCGACTCACATGAAACAAACACTTAATGTTCAGTGAAACTTACCACAATATATCAGTGAAAACCGCAAATCGAATAAGCCGTTTCTGATATTAGCGTGCACAAACACACAGACAAACAGATATTTTTCCGGGATAAAAAGTATCCAGTGTTGTGCGCCAAAGATTAAAGTATAATCATACCAAGTTTCATTGTAATGTGTAATTTTATGTGATGCTTGAACAAACAGACAGACAGACAAAAATTTTTCTAATTACATATTTGTGTTCGGTATCGATCTAATAACATCCCCTGGTATTTATTTTTTCAATATTTTTAATGTACAGAATTTATACTTCTACAGATTTATTATAAGTATAGATATAGATTATTTTTTGGCAAATTTGCCTTTCAAACAACCCAGAACGATAGCAAAAGAAATAAGCAATAAGTGAAGGTACCCATATACGTTTCTATCTACTACTTTAATATTCTTATACGAGGTTTTTTCTCGAGTTAATAATTATTTCTCTTCGTATAAAGAAAATATTATAAACCTATATCATGATATAAGAATTTCATGAAACAACTGTTGGAAATAACTAAGTAATAAAATTCACAGAGTTCATATTAGAAAATACCAAACGCATTTTGTATTGTAATTTGATACACTGTTCACAGAATCCTAGCTCTATTCGATTTCAATAAAATTGCTTTTGGCAGTATAATGGTGCTGCGGTGTTGAAGAATTTGATATTGTAAAATCTAGGTCACTTGTGAATGGAATCGGTTCATTTCAACGTTTTAGTATAAAGGCAAGTCTGTTTAAGGAAGCACTGTTACATTTGAAAAGACATCGTTCTGCGTTCATAAGTATTTCGCCTTAGGGTCATTCATTGCCATCTAACACGATAGTGCTGAACACTACCATTTGGCGGCAGATAGGTTAGGTAATGCACCATCGTCTACGCGCTCGAGTTTATTAAGCCATAGGTGTTAAAATAATATATAGCCTAATTTGATTTCTACTTTTTCATGATATCAGACATACACGAACATTGATATTTCGCCGCGAATTAAAATGAAAAATAACTCAACACGAATAAAAACAGTGATTTATTAGTTCATACGTCACCGACCCAATTACGTCAGGCGATAAATGAAAGGCAGAGTGAAATGTGGGAAAATGTAGCGAGTAGCGTCTGATTTCCGAAGGCAGCAGATTTTTTTAAGTTTGTGAAGTGAATCGCTAATTAGAAGCTTCACAACTGTGTTTTATCAATGAATAGATGAATGTTTTTATTTGTAACTAGCGACCCGCTCCGGCTTCGCGCGGGTGCAATGTAGATGTTAGAATGTAGATGTTACTGGTAATTTGATGTCATTTTCAATCATCAATTCCTACCGATCCTACTGTTTAAGACGATAGTTATCAAGCGCCATAAGGAACATGAACTATTTGACGTAATATACCAATGTATCAATTTAATTCATTTTTTTAACCTATCACAAATAGGTAAAATTAAAAAATAAAATTAAAGCGAAGAAAAATTTATTATTTCCAAACGATTAAATGAAATTTGATTTTATTTGATTTGGAATACTTCATGGGCGAATCAGATCCGCACTTGGCCGCTTTTTTATGTAATGGAGGTGGCAAACAACTCATAAATGTGGTAAGTGAACACAGAAACTCCTACATAATACCTTTTTTACGACCCGACCCGGTCAGTCCAGCGGTGTGAGATGACCATTTGATTTGAAGGGTCGCAGGTTCGATCTCCGCACCGGGACAAATATTTCTATGGCCTACAGATATTTGTTTCGGGTCTGAGTGTTTGTTTATGTTTGTGTATAACGGCACCCACGACACAGGTTTATACCGTTTTGGGGCTGTGAGTTTATTTATTTATTGTAATATCACAAGATTCGAATGCGAATTGAAGTAGCGGTTACGTTATGGTATAAAATTACAGGGATTGAAAACCATTACACCTTCAATATGGATTATGTAACTAATCTGTATCTTCGGACAAACAGAATGAAGCAGATAACTTGTTAATTGGGTACCTTCGAGAGCAGACGCGTCGATAATTGGTAATTGTTAGCAAGGTCCCGCCCATGACCTCGCTTCAGGCTATCATCAGACAGCAATAGACAGCTTCAATTTCTGAAAATCCCTAATTAACTAGACTAGTCATCCATGATCCGTTTAGCCACACTAATGGCAAAAGGTTTATTTGTTCTAAAAATGTCAAGCAATTTGCGGACCAGTAAAAGTAACTTCACGGTTGCCCCAAAGGAGCTGACAGAGGCGAATGTATGCATTCATGTATATATTTAAAAACCCACGATTCGTCAGATACGTTTGGTCTCATGTAATAGATGGAGGGTAGCCATCTCCAAGGACATTATCTCCCTGGAACTCCCTGAAAATGGAAAAATCTCAGTAGCAGTTACATCACGATCCGGCGATTAAATTCAGATCCTCATCAGCATACGTAAAAATTAACAAACCTTAGAACATCGTCCTTCTTTGAAGTCTGCAAAAATTGTATCCTCAGTACTATATTTTTTTTAAGTAATGGAAGTGGCAAACAAGCATGTAGTTTACATTGATGTTAAGTGATGACTGCAGCCGATACACACTTACACAAAGACCAAGGTAAAAAAGCAGATGCGTTACCACTCCTGAGGCCTTAGGTGTTATGCCTCTGTGCCGGAAATAACAGGGCTGTAAATTACCAACTGACCGGAACACGATAGTGCTGAGCACTAGCATTTAGCGGTAAGTATATTAGGTAATGCGGTGGTGCTTACGCCCGCAAGCTCCGTCACTGGAGCTCTACCACCAGTAAAAAATAAGTAATAATGGAATAAAAGTATATTATAATGCATTTTATAACAATGAATACTATTGGTATTGTCTTATATTGATTATAATTACTGTCGATTTGTTTTAGAGTTTTACATTACATTTCAATTGATCTGCACGCCTTCATTTCCACTGCAGTTGCCTCAGACGAATTAATTTATTTTTTTTAAATTAATTTGAGTTTCATTCATATTTTGTATTGTGCTGTTTTATTTTCTTGGTAGATACTTACGTAGGAAAAGTTATTAACACTTAATATATAGTACGTACAACTATTCAGAGACTGTCAACTGCCTCGGTAGCCTAGTGGTAGCAGGCCACTACTACTACGCTGAGGTCCTGGGTTCGATTCCCGGGTCGGGGGTTATCAGAGATAATGGTGTACAATCTTTTATCTCTGGTTCTATTGGGACTTTTCCATTTTCTGGATATTTCTCGGTACCTCGAAGTTTGGTAATATGCCCGGAGATGTCAACAGGCTCGCAACCTATAACATGGGCCAAAACGTAACCGGCGAATCGTAGGTGTTTGCATGTATGCTTGAATGCATGCAACTACCTCTGCCCACCCCTTCGGGGATCACAGGGTTGAAGTTAAGTTACGTTTTTTTATAAAATAATATAAATTGTCAACTCGCCTACAACAAAAAGATACAGATAGTCCTCTGTGCACGACGAGCAGAAATAAAAGTAGTCTGGTACATACAACGGTTGCGGCAAACATTTTATCTGGGACCTCTCTGAAATCCTATACAATCATTTGATCTATTTATAAATAAGCAAAAACAAAAGGTGACCTCCTTTCTGTTTCGTCTTTCATCCGTATTTTGTTATTGTTTACAAACTTGACTTACGAAGTAATGAAAATATTCTATAACAATGTCAAATAAACATTGGCATTAAAAAATAGTGTCTCTCACAATGTAAGGAGACATGAGAATTCAATTAAAAAGGCTATACCAGAAAGTGAAATTAAATGAGTGGGCTAAAGAATTAGAATCAGAAATCAGGCTACCCTCACGCTAACCTTATAGTAAGAGAGATACTGAACCTTCCGAGTAACGTTGGCCCTGTAAGGCTAGATATTTTTGTATGGATGAATCATAACATGCTTAGTACAAAAACCATCGCATGGCAAGGATCAATCCGTTACGTCATCTGGATTTCTGACGAGAAAAGTTACTTCCTTATTTTAGACTGGCTCGATTGCAAACATTTATGTCGCGTCTTAAAGTTTAATTTTCGTGTGTTCGGTTATTTAAAGAAAATTGCGATTTGACAAATGAGCGACTCAATCGTATATCAATTTCATCGTCATGGAAACACACTTCCGTTGTCATGGAAACACCAATACAAATATAAATAGGACGCATCAATTATTATGGTGGCAAAACTATGGAAGTAACTATTCTCATCAGAAATCTAGATGATGTGGGGGGCTGATTCTTGCCAGGCGATGGTTATCGTACTTAGCATATTATTTTGACTCATCCCTACAAAATGTTCTAGGCTTACAGGCGTTCTGATACTCGAAGGGTTCACTAGCTCTTGGACCTTTGTGTGAATTTACATATTAATTTAACTTAATTTATTTATTAATTTTCAAATCGGACCAGAACTTCTTGAGATTAGCGCGTTCAAATAAACAAACAAACAAACTCGCGTGCGTCGCATAGCTTGCCACTGTCGAAAGAGAGAGAGAGAGAGAGAGAGAGAGAGAGAGAGAGAGAGAGATAACGAATAAAACGTCTGCTACACGATATTAAACGGCGGTTTGAAACAAAGGCTTGAAACAGTGTAGACCGTTGTTTTATGCCAAATATCACATGACATTCAAACGTCCTTGGTAGCAGGGCTTGCGTTGCAAACCATTGGCACAAGCGTTGGTTTGAAACCGTGTAGCCGCTTGCTTAAAACCACGCGTACGACAGTCACTCTGCGTCAGCGAGCGCGTGCGGACGCAACTAATGTTCGAATAAAGTTATTTATGTCACGAAAGTCCAGGAGATTAATAAAATTAAGGTTATATGACAAAGCGTTAATCTCTCCTTCAACCACCGCCTCATCCATATTATTTTTATTCCTCTTTTTTCTTTAAATGCACACAAAATTGCAAGACTCACTCGAACTATATGTTGTACAGATAGGTCAGGTGTCATGGCGTCATTACAGCCTTAATACACGGTATACAAACGAAACATCGACACGTCCTATCCGCGCAATTCAGTTGGTTTCAAACCGTGTAGTCCGCAATCCGTATCTCACTTCCGTTCAAGGTCACCTTGGTTTTATACCTCATTTCAAACCGTGTAGCAGACGCTTAAGTCGAATCCTATACTCGGCCTGCCCCCTCTCTGAGCGCTACGCACTACAGCAAAAGTGTTGTGAGGATTTTTCGTGACGCTCGCCTAGACCCCTTAGCCAGCGTACCACGCGATGACTATAAATATGACTTCGTTCTAAAAAATACGAAATCCGCTTTTATAAGATTAAACTTGGACCCACCGCAGCGCACGCAGAGGGTACACATATAGGTCAAACTTTGCCGTGAAAGAAAATATATGAGATCCACTGCAACCCATTGACACGTTATGCATGAATTGAAACTCGTGGCTTCCTCGAATAAAATATGCGAGCACGTAGCTCAACGCTGGCAACGTCGTGGCAACAGGTGGTGGGTGAGAGGGGCGAGGAAGCGACGCCTGTACGAGTACAATGTATATAGTCGTGACACGTGAGTTTCGTGTGTAGCAGGTGCTGCAGTGGAAACGGTGATCCACGTCACGTTGTTAAACAATTTAACCTATGCGTCGCGTGCCCGTGCACAGCGTACGATTCGGTGGGTCTTTACATTCACGAAATAATTTTGATGCCTTATTTATAGGTTCGGATCCCACTGCAGAATCGTTTCGTTCATCCAGATATGCTGCAAACCTAATTTTTACTCATATTTATAATCTATAGAACATATATCTACTAGGTTGCCTATCGAAAAATGGCCGCAAGTGATTTTTTTTTTTGGAGAAATACATTGTTTTGCTTGTTTTTTCAATAAAATATCAACAGTGACCGCCAATATGGATTTCGTCATGGCAGATCTGCTGGTGATCTTCTAGTATATCTCACGCACCATTGGTCCCACGCCTTGGACAAGAGTGGGGAGGCATTGGCTGTAAGCCTGGACATTGCTAAGGCCTTTGACCGGGTCTGGCACAGGGCACTCCTCGCGAAACTTCCATCCTACGGTCTTCCCGAGAGGCTATGCAACTGGACAGCCAGCTTTCTGTCTGAGCGTTATATACAAGTCTTAGTTGACGGTCAGCGCTCAGACAGACTACCTATCAACGCTGGTGTGCCGCAAGGCTCTGTGTTATCTCCCACGCTTTTTCTTCTGCATATCAATGAAATATTGGAGCAAAACTCCAATTTTCATTGCTATGCTGATGATAGTACGGGAGATGCACACTACACTAGCCGTGCAAATGCCTCTCGGACACTTATCGAGGAAAGCAGGACTAGACTTGTGTCTGAAATCGAGCACTCTCTGGAGCGGGTCTCGGATTGGGGTCAACTTAATTTAGTACAGTTTAACCCCTCGAAGACACAAGTCTGCGCGTTCACCGCAAAAAAAACCCCATTCATTGTAGCACCACAGTTCCAGGGCATTCCGCTCGCCGTTGATAAGAGTATCGGTATCCTGGGCGTTGACATATCGAACGAAGTGCAATTCGGGAGTCACATTGAGTGTAAGACCAAGTTGGCATCCAAAAAGTTGGGGGTGCTTAACAAAGCGAGGCAGTATTTCACATCGGGGCAGCTACTACAGCTTTATAAGGCCCAAGTGCGGCCCCATCTGGAATACTGCTCTCATTTGTGGGCGGGAGCCCCCAAATACCAGCTTGGTCCACTTGACTCCCTACAAAAACGCGCCGTTCGTATTGTTAACGATCCAGGACTTACCGACAGGCTCGAACATTTGAGCCTGCGCAGAGACATTGGGAGTCTGTGCGTGTTGTACCGTCTCTTCAATGGTGAGTGCTCTGCGGAACTGTTTGACATGGTGCCACCGTCTCTTTTCCTACACCGTACTACCCGCCGAAGAGAGAAGTTCCACCCACACCGACTGGACACCTGGCAGTGCTCAACGGTGCGGTTTTCACGTTCGTTCCTGCCCAGAACGTGTAAATTGTGGAACGAACTTCCCTCTGAGGTGTTCCCTAGGTGCTACAATATGGGGTTCTTCAAAAATGGCGTCAAAAGAGTCCTTCAGGGCTGGCAGCGCGTTGGCAACTCCCCTGGTGTTGCAAATTTTGATAGGCGACGGTGACCACTTTCCATCAGGTGGCCCGTTTGCTTGTCTGTCAATCTTCAGACATAAAAAAAAAAAAAAAAAAAAAAACTTTACGGCAATATGTATAAAGATTGAAAAATCCCGGCTGTTGTTGCGCACTAGACCGTCCTTAGATATTTTCGTTGCGCTCCGTTAACTTTTTACGTCCTTAACGTACACAATACATGTACCTAACATGTATTGTTTATATATCAAACTAAAGCTATTTTTTATCATTATTATGATAAACGAGATCCAATAAAAACAGCCGCTTAAAAGAGTTGCTCAAAAACAAAATAATTTAATTAAAAATACTTGAGGCCAAATTTTGATGGGCAACCTAGTGGACATAATACTAAATTTTTTAGATTATAAATATGCGTAAAAATTAAGTTTGCAGCATATCTGGATGAACGAAATGATTCTGCAGTGGGATCTTAACCTATTAGTTACCTACTTTGATTTCTGTTCCATTGAAAATTAACAATGATTTCAAAGAATCAGCCTTCCAATACTTCTGTTAAAATTTTAATATAAAGTACGAAAAACATCGACGTTTGTTTACTTCGTCCGTCCACTCCAAAAATTCCTTTTGTGTACAATTATCTAATTCCTTAGGGAGGATTTCAAAGTATCATTTAAAATTTTATTAATACCTAGCCTTTAATTAAAACACGTTTCTTGGAGTTATAATCATAAGCGCGCTTGACGTTTGTTGTTATCCGTCTAATATTTGCGAGTGGTTTTTATGTAGGTTAGGCTTGAAGGCTTAAGTTGCCAGCTACTCGTATTCGAAATTCTCGATTTGTAATTTAGTATTCAATGAACTAGTAATAGTAACACAAACTTCAGAGTGCTGCTTTTATCTGTTTAGCAACTAGATTCAGACTGTTGCTTTTTTCTGTGTGCGCGCGCATCGTTATTATAATATATATAATAATAATAATGGCAACCCATTATACGTCCCACTGCTGGGCACGAGTCTCTCCCCTTTTTGGGGGGAGGCCTCGAGCTTACTCCACCACGCTGCTCCAATGCGGATTGGTGGAGGTGTTGGGGTTAGTGGCCAACCCGCTGTCGGATGTTTTCAAACCGCCCATAAGGCCTCCGACAAGGTTTAACGACTGCTATCTATCGATAGCAACCGGGACCGACGACTTAACGTGCCCTCCGAAGCACGGAAACGCGCATTTAATTTGCCACTAGCGGTCACCCATCACACTACCCGACCGCGCCCGTAGTGCTTAACCGAGTAGATCGTTTACGATCTACACCAGCCGCCGGGCCATGCGCGCATCGTTATTATTCACTCTGATCTTTTTTTCCAATCAAAAAATCTAAGAAATACAACTTCAACAGGCGAGGCAAGACAGGTAATAAGTGAAGGTAAATATTCCTCTGTGTTTGTCCTTCTAGTGTTTTTCTTTTCGTATCTTACCGAACGGTGAAGCCTTGGATAACTGGTATGATGATATTGCTAATCTTGGAATACGGTGAAAACTTTTTTTAATACATTAATGCCCTCGTAAATTAGTCGTCCAATCAACTTGAGTATGAAATATTGACTGCTAGTTGACGTTGAGTAATATACTCAGTGTGCATAAGGTACTGCGTTTATGATTAATGCTGTTCTCATATATGTTCAGCCATCATTTTTATTGTCAATTAGTCCATAATTATGTTAATAGTTTGCTTTTCGAAATTGCTACATTATGTTCACAAATGTATAATATTTAATCCCATTCGCCTAGCGTTTTTTTTTATGTAATGAAAGTGGCAAACAAGCATGCAGTTCACATTAATGTTAAGTGATGACTGCAGCCTATAGACACCCACACAAAGACTAGAGGTCAAAATACAGATGCCACATTTGAGGCCTAAAGTATTAGGCCTCTGTGCTGGAAATTACAGGGCCGTACATTACCACCTGACCGGAACACGACAGTGTTGAACACTACCATTTAGCGGCAAGTATATTAGGTAATCTGGTGGTGCCTCCGCTCGCGAGCTCTGTTACTGGTGCTCTACTACCACCAGTAGCACGTGATGTTTTGTGGAAATGGAAAGATAAATTTAACTTCGGGCAGAGATTGGACCAGTGACTTTAGGATAAATAATTCAGCTTCTTTACCACTCAGCCACTCCCATTTGACAACAGACAGGGATATTTAAATTCATACCCAATTACAGATTTCTAGTACTAAAAGTCTACAATTTAGCTCCGGATAAATGGACGGACGGATCTGGCGAAAGCATAAGGGACTTTCCCTGTCCATCTGTCCATCTGTCCGTCTGTCTGTCCGCTACAGAACCTTACAAACTGAGTTTATATTAAAGGTAAAAACAAGACTTCTCGACGCTACTTCGTTCAGTATCGAACAGAAATATCAGGGCTCACAAAGAACTGTCATACTTTTAGGTTTTCAAGAAAAGCTTCTTCAGCGAAGTATTCTTTACACGGCGCACTGAGAATAAGTTATGAAGGCTTTGCTGAAAATAGCTTTGCCATGCCTTAGTAGTAGCAATCTGCTGTTGATAGGATTAACGTCCTCGGTTTGTGACCAGAGTCGTAAGTATACAGAGGTCTTATCTAATTGAAAAAAAAAAAACTGCACAAATATCCAGACTTGAAATTAATATCTGTAGGCCATACAAATATTTGTCCCCGAAGGTACAACTCAGAAGGAAATTCGTTTCACAATAAAATTAAATAGTTGGTGCAAATCGATACGTTTTCTTATACATTCTGCAAAATAAAACTTCAGGCGGAACTTTACGCCTGTTTTCTCGAAAGGGGTAAGTTGTAAAATATTACCAAACTCCAACCACGGGTAAATTTCCAGAAAATTCAAAAATTCTAATCTATACTTATCTGTACTAATATTATAAAGCTGATGAGTTTGTTTGTTTGAACGCGCTAATCTCAAGAACTACTGGTCCGATTTGAAAACTTCTTTCAGTGTTAAGGCTTTAAGCTATATAACATCACGTAAGACGAATAGGAGAGGCTACCATCAGGTAACATTTCACCCGCGCGAAGCCAGGGCGGTCCGCTAGTAGCATAATACACCTAATACTGATAGCCCCCGATTCGAGGATCGAACCCCAGTAGTGGCCTGTTACTTGCACTAGGTACTAGATTTTTTAGACATTTAAAATTTCTTCATAATTCAGATTCAGCAATTTTTATACACGTACCAGTCTCTCAGTTGATTGAATATCATTTTTCTTCGCTACTAGACATTTATGGATTGTTTTATATAAAACTGTGATAAATTGATCCCTTGACCCACGGAAACCCCAAACTTCCAAATTTTCATCGAAATTGTTCGGGCTCTTTTCCATTAAGTCAATAACATATATCTATACAAATAAATAAAATTGGAATGTCTGTTTGTAATATAAAAATAACCGCTTTTCACTAAATGCATATGTATGTATACACGGTACATATACCAAAACAACATTTTTTACAATTTTTGTCTGTCTGTCTGTCTGTTTGGCGGGGCTAATCTTGGGAACGGCTGGACCGATTTTGACGGGACTTTCACTGGAAGATAGTTTATGTAATAAGTAGTAACTTAGGCTACTTTTATACTAGCTGCGCCCACGACTTCGTTCGGGTAGATACTGAACAATAATACATTCTCACGCGGGCGAAGTCGCGGGCACAGCTAGTTATAAATATATTGTATGTACGAGTATGTACTCGTGGTAGCGTTTCAAGTGTAGGAGCTCGAGGGCGTAGGTGCCAATGCATTTCCTAATCTATCTGCCGCCAAACGGTAGTGTTCATCAGAATCTTGTTCCGGTTAGATGGTAAATAGTAAATAAGTTCAGTAATAAATCTGGTTAATATATCTAGTTTTTATCAACATGTCTATAGGCTGCAGTCAGCACTTAACATCAGCATTGTTTTTTTTTATGTATGAAAGTGGCAAAAAAGCATGCAGTTCACATTGATGTTAAGTGATGACTGCAGCCTATAAATACCCACACAAAGACCAGAGGTCAAAATGCAGATGCGTTACCACTTCTGAGGCCTAAGGTATTGTACTTCTGTGCAGGAAATTACAGGGCCGTACATTACCACCTGACCGAAATACTATAGTGCTGAACACTACCATTTAGCGGCAAGTATATTAGGTAATGCGGTGGTGCCTACGCCCGCGAGCTCCGTCACTGGAGCTCTACCACCAGTAGAAGCTTGCCACCTTCCTTACACAAAAAAAAAAATTATTAGATGACCAGAAATAGATAGAGCGGAATACTAATAAAATAAGGCCTATATTTCAGCGGCACCCCATGGCGGCGCAACCAGACGCCGCCACCAACAAAACGTGTACAGCTCTACAGAGCATCACTCACATGGTGACCGTTTAGTTGCGCAACCAATTTGGCGGTGCGACCAGCTCGAACGCCAGCACACAATGTTACTGCGCCACCACTAATTACTATAGCGCTTTAGATATGCAGTCTTACTCCCTCGGCACATAGTGGAGCGACTGGTTACGCCACCATCGTGTAAAACGTAAAAAAAAAAACGTAACTTCACGCCTGTAATTCCCGAAGGGGTAGGCAGAGGTAAATGCATGCATTCAAGCATACATGCAAACACCCACGATTCGCCGGTTACGTTTTGGCCCATGTAACAGGTGGCGACCCTGTTGACATCTCCGGGCACATTACCAAACTTTGAGGTACTGGGAAATTTCCAGAAAATGGAAAAATCCCAATAGAACCAGAGATAAAGGCTTTTTCACCATTATCTCTGATAACCCCCTACCCGGGAATCGAACCCAGGACTTCAGCGTAGTAGAAGTGGCCTGCTACCACTAGGCTACCGAGGCAGTCTTAAGACATAGAATTTTATAAAGTTATGGACAATAAAAGCTTATAAAACCTCTTAGAATACATATTAAGCAGTTGTATCAGTGTTCTGGGCAATAACCTCGAAGTTGATAGAGTTAAATTGTCGTATATATTAACTGAAATGACTGCAATCACAATGCAATCAACTTGGTCATTGTATATTTGTTTTTCGTGAACGTAAACATTGCAGACGAATTTAATTTGACAATAAATTTAGTCTCTAGACTTTAATTTCCTGAAGGATTTAAGGGATGCTAAAGTTGACACTAGAAAATTGAGTTCATTCCGAATCACTATTTTTAGATATTAACGAATGATTTTTGTTGGGAAGTTTGAAGACCTCCTTGAGGTTAAAGACTTCTTTGGTGGTAAGCGGGCTTTTTGTATAGTTGTATTTATTAAATATAGCAAACAAGTGTAAAGTTCAAAATGGTTAGTCAGTATTGTAATGTATAAACAGATATCTGAGATGTCAACGGCTTGCCACCTGTTACATGGTCCAAAATGAAACCGGCGAATCGTGGGTGTTTGCATGTATGCTTAATGCATGCATTTACAAGTACTTCAGCGAGGATTACAGCCGTGACGTTACGTTGTAAAAAAATTGTGGCACCTATTTATTACATTTATAGCATTCATTTCGTTGATCTCTTTTCTACCCAAAGGTTGACTGGTAGATAATGCCTTATTTTATTTTTAAAGAAAAATGGAAAGAAAAATTTGACTTCAGGCGAGGCTCGAACTCGCGACCTACTGGGAATCTAGTCCAGCCGCTCTTCCAATTGAGCTACTGAAGCCCTGCCCGATTTGTCAAATGTTTCCTTCACATCTATTGCATTGCTTTATGGTAGCAGTAGCGCCATCTATTACCAACTATGCTAGTTAGGCAGACTAGATTCCCAGTAGGTCGCGAGTTCGAGCCTCGCCTGAAGTCAAATTTTTCTTTCCATTTTTCTTTAAAAATAAAATATATTTCACAAGCATGTGTTAATGCGAAATAATATAAAACAAAGATAATGCCTTAGTTGCGTTGATTCCGCCTTATGTACAGTTCCTTCTTTTGTGCATTAAAGTTACATAAATAAATAAATCAAATGTGAATGTGTGAAGTGTTTTCTATACATTAATCTACGTACAGTCCTCAGAGTCAAAGGCGAGTTTATCACTATATCTGTTGAGCCATTACAAACTTGCGAACTATTTATTAAATATTTTGCATTATTTCCTTAAGCTTTCTCCTTGATTACCTGCTATTCTATCTGTCTATTAATACTTTTTTATGTTATAGAAGTGGCAAACAAGCATGCAGTTCACATTGATGTTAAGTGATTACTGCAGCCTATAGACACTCACACAAAGACCACGGTCAAAATGCAGATGCGTTACCTCTCCTGAGGCCTAAGGTGTTATGCCTCGGTATGCGGGAAATTACTGCGTACATTACCACCTGACCGGAACACGATAGTGCGTAACGTTATCATTTAGCGGCAAGTATATTAGGTAATGCGGTGGTGCCTACGCTCGCGAGCTGCGTCACTGGAGCTCTACCACTGGTAAGTTCTAGTGTTGTTACACACAACACTAGAAGTGCGAGCGAGAGTCCCGATATGCCTATAAGATCTGATAAAAAATATTTATGACTCAGTTCGCACGTTTCTTTTGGTTCAACTATAATCTATTATCAGTAGATAAACTACCAAATCGACCGTAAGTGATTTATAACTCGCCCGTTTTCTATCTTCACAATATTTTTCTAAGATGAATAATTTCTTTACATTTAGAATGATGGTGCCACAAACAACTCTTCAATTCCATCAACCTAATGCAGGTTTTACCCTTGGGATCGAAAACGGAGTAGAGGTACCGTTGGTGTTCTTTTAGGAAAATATCTATTCGATGTTTCTGTTGGATTGCTATCTTTATTGATAACGGTTAGAGTTACCAGGCGTCCGGATAAAACCGGGTACAGTTTTTGATTCCATGTCCGGTCAAAATTAACGATGTCCAGGTTTTGTAAGGCTTTTGGGTCATAGCTCACTACAGCCATCCGGCACCCGTCCACTCGTTGTTGCCGGGTGGTCCACGGGTAAACGACGCGATGTTACTTGTGAACCACCGGTGAATCACGCACGGCCCACTTGGGAACAGCATGTTAGCAATGCAAAGTCAATGCAAGACAAGCTAGTGGTCATTGAGTGCGCGACGCCCGCGCGTTGACGACTTGCGGTCAAGGCGATACGAAGCGGAGTTGATGTAATGAGCGCAGACCGCTCGAGGCGGTCGGGCGCTGGTCGGGTGCCGGGTGGCTCTAATGACTCTTTGACGTTCCCAAACGAGCGAGCGCCGAGCACAGCCGAATGATTCTGTCGCGGTCATCCGATTTTTTCACCCAAATGTACGGCCAAACTTGCTGACTGTCAGGCTATTAGGATTAGCGGCACCCTAATTACGGTGGATATGGACATAAGTGAGATGGAACCCGTTCACAAATATCTGTACCTACACAGCGGAGTGGCAATGCATCTGCATTTTGTCCTCTGGTTTTTGAGACGTCTATAGGCTGCAGTCATCACTTAACATCAATGTGAGCTGCATGCTTGTTAGCCACCTTCTTTACATAAAAAAATAATAAGGTGTCATGCCTCTGTGATAGTTATTACGGGGCCATACATTACCATCTAACCGGAACACGATAGTGCTGAACACTTTCATTTAGCGGCAGATAGATTAGGTAATGCGGTGGTGCCTTCGCCCTCGAGCTCCTCCACTTGGAACTCTACCACACATAAATAAAAGGTGTTGTAGACTGGATGATGATGGTGGTGCGGTTAGGAATCAGCGTGCATGTATGAAGAGAATGATGAAGGTAGATGAGGCACGAGAGATATGTCAGGACCGGGATATCTGGCGCTCTACGCTCTCTGCCTACCTCGTTAGGGACCTGCCGTGAAGATACATACATATGTAGAGTGGAATGCTATAATCCTACGTTTTTCCTCATTTCACCGGACTTAGGTTATTAACTGATACAATATTGTGGGTTCTCATTTGATCCCGACGGCGATTCATTATTTACGTAACAGTTAACCGGTAGGTACTTTCCGCAAAAAGATTGAGAGGTTTTATTTATGGAATGGTTTCTGTTCAAACTATTCATTTTTCCATGTAGGATTTTCTTTTCAGATTTTTTTTTCAAAGTTATAACATTGATATTCATCTTCTGTATTTTGTGCTACTAATATGAACTAGGCAGGCAATGACCACAATAATTTTTGAACATCCAATAACTCGTTCTTCTTAGATTTTTTTAAATTTTTGTAATTGAAAGTTCGAATCTGTTTCAGTGAAAATGCTTTCAATAAAAAGAGAGTATTCGTTCAAAAAGACTTAAAAAGATATTTACAAAAATACCACCAAATTGCTGGACTTCATTTACGAAGATTGTCGGCTTATTCGGTCAAGTTGGACTAGCTCTCCCTTCATTCCTACATCTACATAAGCATAGCTATAAGCAGTCTCATTAATAATTTTGACGAGGACCCTAGTGTCTAATCTGTAGGGTTGCGACAGCGGTAATTTCCCTTAAACCGACACTATTGTATCTGTTTCATACATACTATCAACCCTAAAAATACGCCCTTATGTGTCGAATTTCACAGAATCCCGTCTTAGGCACCAACGTGCTTAAAAGAATACCTATCCAAAATTTGAGAATCCTAGCACGTTTAGTAAAGAAATTTCATACATTCTATCAACTCCTAAATCAACCCCTTAGGATTCTAATTTCGTAAGATCGCGACTTAGTCAGCACCTACGACTTAAAAAAACCCCTATGAAGAATTTGAACTTGTAGTTCATAAGTGAATGAACTTTCTATATATATAAGTCTGTTTTACTACATGAAAGAAATAAACCATGTGTTGCTGAAAAGAAGTTTTATTGTTAGTTTTTTTTGTACAGAGACTATCTTATCTAGGTAATATAAAACAATATGAACTCAAACCTGAAAAGAAGAAACACAATGAAAGTTTATTCTTTCACTTTTAAAACATAAAATAATATAATATTAAAATTTTCATTGATTATGCAATTGTCAATCAACTCGTATTTGAATCTGTCTCTGACATTCTGAATTCGTTTCTTCTTTAAAATCAGACAATTAAAAAGTTAAAAACTGTAACCAAACTTCATGGTAAATAAACACGCAGAGTGCGAAGAAAGAAATAGTATTTCTTTACATATATTAAACATACTCGTACTTAGGTATATATACTGCCATGTCGGGGTATACAAATAAATATCCCATGCTTGACCAAGTTTTATAACTGAGTAACGATACAATTTTCCACGGACGCCTAAAAACGTTCTCAAGAAAGTTTATTCGACTCGAGTTAATGAACTGAACTCTAAACCTATCTTCAAGTTTACTTTAGGCTCGAAGCAAAGCGTATTTCAACTTAATTATGAAGTTTTTATGAAATATTTGAGATATGCGACCTAACGTTGAACTTGATTCAATAAATGTTTGGATTTAAACGATTGAAGAGCCTATCTTTACAAGCTTTAAAAGGGTTTTCAGTTTATATCTTTCATATGATAAAAGTGGCAAACAAGCATACAGTTCGTAATAATATGTAAGTATCCATTACATTATATTTTTTACCACCGCAAAAATGACATCGACAGATCTTTATCCTAATAAAGTAATATGATGTGTTAATTGTATTAATATAGTCCAACCGTTTGTCATGTCTGGAATATTTCATAATAATGGCAACCCATTATACGTCCCCCTGCTGGGCAAGAGTCTCTCCCTTTTTTTTTGGGGGGGAGGCCTGGAGCTTACTCCACCACGCTGCTCCAATGCGGATTGGTGGAGGTGGGTGGGTTAGTGGCCAACCCGCTGTCGGATGTTTTCAAACCGCCCATAAATAAGGCCTCCGACAGGATTTAACGACTGCTATCTATCGATAGCAACCGGGACCGTCGGCTTAACGTGCCCTCCGAAGCACGGAAACGCGCATTTAACTTTGCCACTAGCGATCACCCATCACACTACCCGACCGCACCCGTAGTGCTTAACCGAGTAGATCGCTTACGATCTACACCAGCCGCGGGACCATGCGCGCTTCAGGAATATTTCATAAATACTGCAAAATTAATTTGGAATCTTTGCCTCAAGCCTTTAAAGTTTACATTACTTGAAGACAAAATTAGAAGAAAATTTTCCACTAGTTTTGACGTCGGGACGTGACGACCCCACCGTCGACCCAACTTCACTGGTACTCAACTACCAGTTAAATGTTATACAAACAACAAAAGAAACAAAAGAAAAAACGAAGAACTAATACAGATTATAATTATTGAGGATGTATATCTAATATGTAATCTAATTTATATCTGGGTACCCTTTTGGACCAACCGTGAGACATTTTTGTCTATTTACCTACTGGCCTGTTGTGTGTATTCGCTTAAATCTATTGTCTAAATATTTAATTTTTAAAGAAAAATGGAAAGAAAAATTTGACTTCAGGCGAGACTCGAACTTGCGACCTACTGGGAATCTAGTCCAGCCGCTCTTCCAATTGAGCTACTGAAGCCCTGCCCGATTTATCAAATCTTTCCTTCACATCTATTGCATTGCTTTATGGTAGCAGCAGCGCCAGCTATTATCAACTATGCTAGTTAGGCAAATCGGGCAGGGCTTCAGTAGCTCAATTGGAAGAGCGGCTGGACTAGATTCCCAGTAGGTCGCGAGTTCGAGTCTCGCCTGAAGTCAAATTTTTCTTTCCATTTTTCTTTAATAATAAAATATATTTCACAAGCATGTGTTAATGCGAAATAATATAAAACAATTATTGTCTAAATGTTATTTGTTATTTGTTAAATGTCATACCCACTTTGTGTCTCTGTGTTGTTGTCCAAATAAATAAATTCTATTCTATTCTATTCTAATAATTTATCATAACGTATTGCAAAACAAAATTTTCTCACTTAAGATACAATCTTTTAGATAAAGGATACACAGAGCTGTTCAGTAATACGACAAGTTAGTAATAACATAAGTTTGTTACAATTGTAATATGTGGTTGGTAAAGCAATTTTGGATTCCGTCGAATTGTATGTGTTGTGAATTGTTATGAAAAAATTGGTTCTTTTAATGGTTGATGAGCTCCAGCTGTGCGGAACGTAATAGGCAATGTTTGAAGCTGTTTTGCTTTGATCTGGTGTTTGTTCAATACAATAATGTAAAGCAATATTATGTAATACCTGCCTCAATATTCTAGTGGTGACGTATACTCAGCTGAGGAGCGACCCGGGTATCAAGGAAAGTTGAAGTTATCCTCAATACCCGGGTCCTAGAGAGTGTGGTTGGGATTTTTTCATTTCCGGACTTCCCAGGGCTACTCTCGAAATGAGAGAAAACGTAATTGGCGATTCGGGAGTGTTTGCCAGTATGCTTGAGTGCGTGCATTTTTTTTTATGTAATGGAAGTGGTAAACATGCATGCAGTTCACATTGATGTTAAGTGATGACTGCAGCCTAAAGACACTTACACAAAGACCAAGGTCAAAATGTAGATGCGTTACCACTCCTGAGGCCTAAGGTGTTATGCCTCTGTGCCGGAAATCACCTGACCGGAACACAATAGTGCTGAACACTACCATTTAGCGGCAAGTATATTAGGTAATGCGGTGGTGCCTACGCCCGCGAGCTCCGTCACTGGAGCTCTACCAGCAGTAAATAAATTACCCCTGCGTGACTGCATTTGTTTAGTCTTTTCCGTGATTTTTTAAGATACAAGGTTGACAGACAAGTTGATGGCCACCTAATGGAAAGTGGTCACCATTGCCTACATTTGCAACACCAGGAAACCAAAGCGTTGCCAGCCCTGAAGGAAAAAAAATTCATTTATTTGCAGCAAGTGACACATAAAGTAAGGTTACTCACTTCCACCCCCGAGTGTATGGCTCTTTCAGATATTTAGACAACAGCCTATTATCTATATTTCTGCAAATGCCATAGCTCTAGCGCCCCACTCTTACCGGCCAATGAAGGCAAGCCAGAGGTGAGAGACCTGATGCTCTGTCCGGCCGTACCTCTGTGTAACGGACGAGGCGGAGCCCAGTTCTCTCGGAAGAACTCGAGATGATGGTAGGGGGTGGTGTCGCTACTCACCAACACACATATTATCATTTTTATTAATAATAATAATAATAATGGCAACCCATTATACGTCCCACTGCTGGGCACGAGTTTCACCCCTTTTTAGGGGGAGGTCTGGAGCTTACTCCACCACGCTGCTCCTATGCGGGTTGGTGGACATGCGGGTTAGTGGCCAACCTGCTGTCGGATGTTTCAATCCGCCCATAAGGCCTCCGACAAGGTTTAACGACTGTTATCTATCGATAGCAACCGGAACCGACGGCTTAGCGTGCCCTCCGAAGCACGGAAATGCGAATTTTAATTTGCCACTAGCGGTCACCCATCACACGCCCGACCGCGCCCGTATCGCTCAACCGACTAGATCGCTTGCAATGTACACCGGCCGCAGGGCAATGCGCGCTTCATTCTTTTCATACTCTGTAGGTAAATTAGTTGATAAGGTCAAATTCAAAGCGGTTTAAACTAGATTAAATATATTTTTATTACATAGAAAATTTCAACCAATTTGAAGATACATACAACTTTAAAATTAACTTTATTAGTACTTACCTATTTCGGACATATAGAAAGAATGTCGAATGAGCGAATGACTAAACAGATATACAATGCGAATGTGGATGGTTGCTGAGGTCCAGGAAGACCAATATTGTTTTATATTATTTCGCATTAACACATGCTTGTGAAATATATTTTATTTTAAAGTAAAATGGAAAGAAAAATTTGACTTCAGGCGAGACTCGAACTCGCGGCCTACTGGGAATCTAGTCCAGCCGTTCTTCCAATTGAGCTACTGAAGTCCTGCCCGATTTGTCAAATCTTTCCTTTACATTTGTTGCATTACTTTATGGTAGCAGCAGCGCCATCTATTGCCAACTATGCTAGTTAGGCACCATGGCATTAGTTGGCATGCTACCATGACCAAATAGGTCGAGTGTCTGACGGTGGTGTCAAAAGTCTTAGGAATCGGCGTGAATGTATGAAGAGAATGATGAAGGTAGACGAGGCACGGGAGGTTTGTCAGGACCGGGATATCTGGCGCTCTACACTCTCTGCCTACCCCGTTAGAGACCTGGCGTGAAGATACATACATACCTATTTATGTTAAAAAAGAACAAATTTATAAAATATTCAGATTCTAGATGGATTCAAGTTTTTCAATCAGATTAGATAGGCTGTGAGTTCGGAACTTGTAAATTATTTCTTTTCAAATAGACAAACTTGATACGCGTCTATAGGAAAAGCCGAAATCCGCGATTCAGCACCCAAATAAATAGCTTTGGATTGGTTTATTTGTCCAGAAAAACTTTTATTTTCATCTAGGGAGAGTTAGGATACAATGATTCTTCGTTTTATAATGAGTATTGCGTTGAGCATAAGGATTATTATAATTTTATAACTTTTACTTGATAATTGAGTAAAATAAAGGGGTTCAGCATTAATTCTTAATTTTTAAGTCACTTATTCATTTATATTTTTTTAACATAACATCCTTGAAGTTCAAAAATTAGTGTAGAGCAACGAGATAAATATATAGAGACAGCGTACAAACAGCCGGTTCGGTTTTTAAAACAGTGTATCTAAAAACAGTTTTCTTAAAACTGCAATATTTCTCAAGGAAATATTCCACATTTTTGTATACTTAACAGGGGATTAGGTAAAAAAAAAATGTATCTCCACTTTATATGTAGGATAGGTATCTTAATTCCTTTTCTAGATTTTATTAAGGAACCCTAAAGAGTGACAAAAATGATCCTTTCATTAGTCTGTTAGACACGCAGAGGATTAAAGCTAATTATAACTGTAATAAGCTTGGATTACGGCGGTATACATCACATTCAAAGTTTTAGCGAAATAAAAGAAACACGAAATAATTAATTATAGTCCTAATTAATGCGAGTAAATGTTTAAGCGTTTTACACGTCCGACAGCTTCTGCTTTCTGCCACATTAAAACATTTATTTTAGATATTATACCAACTAGAAATGTTATGTAAAAAAATCAGTGCAGGCGTTTTCAAATTATCGGGGAACATACATAAAGAAAAAATAAAGATCCGGAGGAATTGAGAACCTCCTCCTTTTTTCGAAGTCGGTTAATGATGCGGCTTCTTTATTCTATATTTACACTTACTAAGTCCCACGCCACGTCTATCTGTCTATTCGCCATAAATTCAAAGGCAACACAGATTTTCATACAGTTTTCAACAATAGATAGAGTGATTCATAAGGAAGGTTTGTGTTATATCTATATAACACAAACCATATAGTCATCCTCATACCATCCATCACTTAGCAAATCACGCTAAGTGAATGACTATAATTATGACGAACAGATTTTTCTTTAACTTCTATGAAGGAATTGATAAATTTGATGATTTACATATCGGTTAAATTTTATTATTAAATTGGTATTCATTAATACCTATTGGATTATTATTATTAGTCATTCACTCTAGGTAGCTTATAACCCGACAACGCAAAAGTGTCCTTGTAGACCAATTTGAAAGAAATGATTTGAATTTTAAATTTTGTTAGTTTTCTGTAAATTGGTTCATATATAACGATAAATGTTGGAGGTGCCGGAATGAACGTCGGGTAAGAGAAGAAGTCAGCTGTACTGGTAAACGGGAGAAAATCTGCAAATATGTTTTCTACAAAAAAAAAATATAATAATAAATATACGGAACATGACACGTGTAACATCTTCATTAGGAGAAAACATACTAAACATACATTATACGATTTCTCCGTGTCTTAATGAAATTGGAAGTAAATAAGTAATTAATTTAATTACATCTCATAAGGGCTCTTACGCCCATCAATACCTATTAATTTATGTTTATTATTAATACTCGTATTTCCGCTTTTTTCTTTATAAGGAGCTCAAATTGTTCAACAACAAGGGCTAACTAAACGAATAATTTCAAAGGCCTTACATTCAAATGTGTGTAATTCGAATAAAAAGAACGGTTTCAAAACTGATCCTTTGATAAAAAGACCCGGTTATTTCGACCCGTTCAATTGATTGATTGGTTCATTGATTTAAGAATTGGAAAAACTAGTTCACTACATTTGTAAAAAAACACAGATTTTATTAAATGGATCTGTTCCTCGTAAGAGCTCAGCAGTTTTTTTAATCAGCGAGTCAGGTCAATTACAGGTCGATACAGATCATTAATTCGTAAATGTCACCGGCTCGCGTTCGGTTCGTTTCTATCACTCGGGTCGCCACCTGCGATACTTTGACGGGTCATCGAACGAACGGGTCATTTTCAACGAAACGAACCAATGGATCGCGCAGATTTGAAGACCCGATTTTTTTGATTCTTGACTCAACTAGTTGCAATAATCCAAGAATTGCAACCAACGGTGTTACTCTATCACTCCTAGCTACATAAGCTATGATATTTATATAGACTGTAAATAGATGTTCTAAATCTAAATGGAAACACACTGTGTGCTTACATCTATTATTCACAGTTTGAAATGCATGACTATTGATCCATACATATGCCCTTCTCGGATTGTTCTTAATCCAGGCTTAAAAGTCATTCACGCTCGTATTTGTGTAAATTCAGGTCTCCAGACAATAGACGACAAAGTGACGAGGGTGCAATTACACCTACAACTGGTTTGGAGAATCGTTTGGTATTCGTGATACGTACGTAATCTACGTATTACATTCACGATATAATACATCTATTCGAGTTAGAAAGAGCAATTTTTCCGAGGTCTGTTAAATAAAATTCAGTACTGTGACAAATATTTACTCTGGTGTAACTAGGCCATTATATCATACCGCCACGGACGTTCAAATATAGTAAAAATATCCGGGAATTGATCCGAATCTATCCGTTTTCTTCTTAATCAAAGACTTATTGACGCAATTTACTTCTACAACTCTAACCTTAACTGTGTTTGTAAAATTGTGATAGTATTCAGCTAGATAAAGACTAATGGCCGAATACTCAAACGACACTCAATTTCAAGCAACCCTCAAATATGCGCTATCTCTATCGTTTGAACGTGTTTTATAAAGACAGAAGACTTTGAATTCCCACTTAGATTTTAGTGACGTTTGAGTATTTGGCCGTTAGTTAGGAGATTAAATTATCATCTTGATGCTTTTGGGTGCATACACCAGTAACAGTTAATAGAACATTGAGTTTGCTGTTCTCGAGTTTTTGAAGGTGGCAAACAAGTATGCAGTTCACGTGGATGTTAAGTGATGACTGCAGCCTATAGACACTTATGGTCCAAGAGATACTGAACCCTCCGAGCATCGTTGGTCCTGTAAGGCTGGAAATTTTTGTAGGGATAAATCATAACACGCCAAGTACAAAAACCATCGTCTGGCAAGGATCAGCCAATCACGTCACTAACCCCACGATTGATGTTTACTTTATTTTTATTTAGATATTTTTTATGGAAGATAATATACAAATCAGTATTCTGTGAAATTTTTAAGAGTCTACCTGCTACCGTTGGTAATATTGAGCAAAATTAAAAAAAAAAACACGTTTATTGTATGGGAACCCCCCTGAATATTTGTATTGTTTTAATTTTTACTATTTGTTATTATAGCGGCAATAGAAATACATAACTAGTGAACATTTCAGCTTTTTAGCTATCACGGTTTATGAGATACAAGACCAAGCTTATTATTTTTTTTTTTACATTTTAAAAAATGTGGGGCTGGTGACGTGACTGGCTGATCCAGGCGATGGTTTTTGTCCTTGGCGTGTTATGATTTATCCCTACAAACATTTCCAGAATTACAGGACCAACAGTGGTCGGAGAGTTCACTATCTCTCAGTCTATTACACAGAAACCAGCGGTGAAAATACACATGCGTTGCCACCTTTAGACCTAAGTTGTTATGTCTCTGTGATGGTTATTATGACCATACATTACCGTTAAACTGGAACACGATAGTACTGAACACTACCATTTGTGCGCTCTCGAGCTCCTAGACTCGAACTCTACCGTCAGTTAATTACTTAATCAGGTTTCACAGAGTTTGTTACACGAATTCTACATATTTACACAAACAAGGATTCGCAGACATTGCGTAAAAGGTAAAATAACTCTAATAGGTTAGGATCCCGCGCCAGAATTATTTCATTCATCGATATACATATGCTGCAAAACTTTTTTTACGCATATTTATGATCTAGAGTATTCTAGAGAATATCATATCCACTATGTTGCGTATAAAGATAAGGCCGCAAGTATAAAAAACCGGATAAGTGCGAGTTCGACTCGCGTGGTGAGGGTTCCGTAATTTAAATAAATATTTTCGAAAATATTACAGATTTAAAATGCAGGGACCGGCAGGGGGGTTATATTATTAAGAATTTTCAATTTAATTTGAATACTCAAACTTCTTATAAGTTTTCCAGTAATCTATAGGCAAAGAACTATTTTCCACATTTTTTTCAAAATTTTAAGTTCAGTAGTTTGGGAGATAGGGGGAGGGAATGGTCAATTTTCGTCGTTTTTCTTAAATAACTTCAAATTTGTTTATACAAAAATTATTAAAAATATATCTGAGATGCTGACAACAACCTCTTTCATTTGATATGTCACACGACACAGTTTACAAAACGTTTTGTTTTTATTTTAATTTTCTGATTTACTCTCCGAAAGTGGCACCCCTGTTTAAAATTTATTATTTTACTTGACGTGTACATCTTTGGGTCACCAATTTACATATATTCATCAAATTTCAACTCAATCAGTCCAGTTGTTTCGGAGCAAATTGGCTGTGACAGACGGACAGACAGATAGACAGACAGACAGACAGACGCACGAGTGATCCTATATGGGTTCTTATTCTCCTTTTAAGGGACGGAACCCTAAAAAATTACTTGTTTTTTAATAAAAGTATCGTTCACTTCGAGGCAGTATATACGTAGATATACAACGTGTAACAGGATTGAATGTACAACCCGAAACTAATATAATTAGTTCAGAATCGATAACCAAATCGATTTTAGTCATTTTTTAATGGGTAATATTTTGTTCCAAAGTTAATTAAAATCAAGGAAATTATGGTCACCCATTTGGTGAATAGTCAATACAAACGAAAACGAGACTAACGTCTATCGAAAATAAAATGCTAGTCTCAACAAGTTTATTAGAACTCGTTGAGACGTGCTTTTTATTATAAATAATTGTTTGCGCCTAAACCTTCGTGACCCATCTGCCATTTTCTTCACTGCCATTTTCAACCAGTGTTGAAATGGCAACACTGGTTGTCAGGTGTCAAAATTGTAGCTCGTATTTAATTATTGTTTAAAAATTAGTTTTAGTGATTATTATTAGTATTAACAGTGTAATATTCAAGAATTATATATGATTCAAACGGACTAATGTTGGCGAGGTGATCTGCGGCTTAATCATTAAGAAAGACGACTTCGAAAAAACTGACGTCGACCCAACGGTCAGATTTGAAAAATCGATGTAAAACCTGGGGATATATTGTTACACTATACATTGTTCTACTTGCCATTTACACTGCTCATTCTGTGAGCCACGTCAAATACCTACATACAGGCACAGTTTATTCTCTTTTCACTTGACTATATAGTGGAAGTGATATTGATGAGAAACATTAGCCACAGACACTCATCCTACTACATTTATACACAACTTGTGTATAAATGTAGTAGGATGAGAAACAAATCATATAAGAACTATTACCAGATTTGTTGTCCTGTGTAATTAAGTTTGAGCATTCATTCATATAAAGATTGATAAGTTATAGATAGGTTATAATATATAATTAATTAATAAATATATAAAATATAACACTTTTTGCTCTTTCCTGATCTTTTTTTATCATTTTGTTTAAAAGTTAATTTAATTAATATAAAATATCACACTACTTTCTTGCTGTGTTATATTTCTTTTTTTTTGTATAAGTTTCCATCTGTATTCTAACATACTTTCTCTTTTTTCTAGTATTATTAGTCATTTACTTACTAAATCCCTATTGTATCCCTTTTGTCTCTTGAAACCTTTTTTTTTTTTTAATGTAATGGAAGTGGCAAACAAGCTTGCAGTTCACATTGATGTTAAGTGATGACTGCAGCCTATAGACACCCACACAAAGACCAAGGTCAAAATGCAGATGCGTTACCACTCCTGAGGCTGAAGGTGTTATGCCTCTGTGCCGGAAATTACAGAGCCGTACATTACCACCTGACCGGAAAACGATATAGTGCTGAACACTACCATTTAGCGGCAAGTATATTAGGTAATGCGGTGGTGCCTACGCCCGCGAGCTCCGTCACTGGAGCTTTACCAAGCTTTTATTAAGCTTCTGTTAATAATACTTCAGGTGTTATCATACAAGAAAACCTGTCTAAAATATGATGACACGTAGAGCGACCACCTAGATCTCAGTTTGTCCTCCATTTCACATGGAGAACAAACTGAGATCTACGCTGAAAGAACTTGAGTCAACAAAATTACTCTGCAAACAACTACTTCAGGAACGGAAAGATAGTGAAGTGGAATTGAAACAATTAATTGAATAAATTAATAATAGGCAATCGTTAACAATAGACTTGACTGGTGATGATACCATTAAACAGTGTCCAATTTTGAGTAGTAGGAATAAAATCAAAAAGTATAGACGCCTGAATAAAAATATTAAAAGGAAACTGAAATCATTAAATTTATTCAAATGTGCTGTTAAATCAAAAAATAAACTAAGAGAACAGCGGTCAAATTTAATAAAAATGTTAGATGCTAGTTACTACGTAATTGTACTATTTACTTTTCGCAATAATAAATAGGTAATTAATATAATTTCGAAAGTTCTACGTAAAGAAATCAGTCTAGGTCCATTCCTTTTGTCTACAATTACTGTCGGTTATTTTAGCAAATTCGCCGACTATTTCAGGAGCTGAGTAAAGCGGTGAGAATACCTAACGCGTCGCGTGAGTCGCGTCGCGCTTGCCGATACCTACCTGTTTACCGCCGGTACGGCGTACGCGTTACGACGGCCCGCGTCGAGTCAGTGCGCCGCAGAATGAACTACAACAACGAGGAAAGTAGAGAATAAACCAGGGACAGCTTTATGAAGGCGTTATGGTGGTCATCAAGGAACCAAACTTGCCACCACTTAAATGGTGCATGGGGCGCATTGCTAAACTGTATACTGGATCGGACGGCGTATCCCGTGTAGCTGATGTTCTAACTACCAGGGGCACAATTCGTCGTGCCATAAGAAATTTATGTCCCTTACCAATGGTCTCCGAGTGTCCTCAACAACCAACGGTTGTCGAGGGGGGGGAACTTGTTCGCGCCTAAACCTTCGTGACCCATCGGTGCATCGGTATAGGTACGATAAGTATGCATAGGGTGTGCATACTGTTCGTACAAATTGAGGACAACTTATTTCTTAAATGAAAAATATTAAATACATAAACATATAATTTCAGTTCATGTATTATGATTATAACACGATTTTCTAATCGAGGTGTTAAATAGTGTGCATTATTCCCGTTACATGTTGTATATACTGAGACTGAAAAATCACGGCTGCCGTTGCGCACTTGGCCGCCCCTTCATATTTACGATCCGCTCCGATACATATTTACGTTCATAACGTACATTTATAATCTTAATATATATAAATCTCGTGTCACAATGTTTGTCCTCAATGGACTCCTAAACCACTTAACCGATTATAATAAAATTCGCACACCATGTGCAGTTTGATCCAACTTGAGAGATAGGATAGCTTACATTACGCTATGACTAATAGGAGCAGAGCAGCGCGGGCGAAGCCGGGGCGGGCCGCTAGTATATATATATATATATCATTTAAAAGCTATTTTTTTCTCAATATTATGATATGCTGTTGTCAAATTAAATCCGCAAATAAGGATTGCTGGCTATTAAGGTAAAATAATTTAATCAAAAATACAAGTTGCCAAGTATTTGCAGCATAATCTCGACGAACTAAATAATTATGCAGCGTGATCCTAACCTACAACGTATTGTTAGCGAACTTTTTGTTTGTGGAAGTAAGTTTGGAACACGTTACACCTGATATTTATGATACAGATAATGTAGCTCTACTTTTGGCGTGTCATTGGTATTTATTGGACTAAATTTTCTCTTTTGTATACTGAGAAATACAAGTGTAATATGTCATCCCACCAAAACCATTTTCATGTCTAAACTTGCCGAGACGAGACTATAATCTTTATAATGTATTTGTATAAAACCGGGCAAGCGCGTGTAGGGACACGCGCAATGTAAGATCCCGTTTTATAAACTGATTTCATAAGTTGATCGACTCACTGTGGTGTCAAGGAAAAAGGGGTTAAGGATCATAGCTCACTAGAGACACCCGGCACCCGACCAGCGCCTGACCGCCTCGAGCGGTCTGCACTCATTACATCAACTCGCTCCGTATCGACACCGGATCGCCTCGACCGCAGGCCGTCAACGCGCGGGCGGCGAGTGGACCACTTGGTGGCCACTAGCTTGTCTTACGTTGACTTTGCATTGGCAACGCGCTGTTCCCAAGTAAACCGCGCGCTGTCCGCGAGTGGTTCACAAGTAACATCGCGTCGTTTACCCGTGGACCATCGTTGACAACGAGTGGATGCCGTAAAACGAGGCGGTGCTGGTCGGGTGACGGGTATCTGTAGTGAGCTATGACCCTAAGTCAAACCTTTATGGCGATGATGTAAAGTGTGTGTGGGGGTAAGGGGAAAATAGGTACGTTACCAATGATAGTCCTCGCACACAGTTTCACATACACTAAGTGTTTAAGTGTATGACTTAACTCCTTTTTCCTTGTAAATATAAAATATTAGTAAATTTGTATATAAATATAAATGAATAGCTAAATGTGTTGCTACCGATTTATCAAATTATATTTTTGCTGTATTTGTTATTGAGCGTAAAAGGTATGTATGGAACAAAATAAATAGACAGTTGCGCGAAAAATAAGAAGTTTAAAAAAACTTAACGATCATGTTAACTTTTCTAATGTTAACCTTATCGCTCTTGACATAACGGTTAGTCGTCGATTATCGTTTTAAACAGTTGGATTGGTAGAAATTGTTGATTGAAAACGACATCAAATTATCAGTAACAATCTAAATTGCACTCGCGCGAAGTCGGGTTGGGTAGCTAGTTCGTAATAAATATGTCTTATGATCATATCACCATGTTTTTTTTACGAGTCCAAATACGCGTCATCATGTACGCGAGATATATCAATTTAAGTGAGATAAATCCAAACACTAGTTTTGAAGCAGAGGTGTGGCTTTACAATTATTTTACCCATTACATGCTCACATGTTTCAACACCAATTTCCATAAGCAAATATCGACTGTATTGCGCGCGAATTGAAAACAACCACAATCAATTTACACTACCTTGACTGTAGTGCATTCCGTTTTGGGGCGTATCTTTGTGTTGTAATATCAATTTATCTTCTGTTCTGAATATATTTTTATTTTTTTAATTATTCACGGGTTTATGTATGGCCCCGTAAAAACTACCACAGCCCATCATCCTCTAGTTTAGGAGAATTTTTCCGCTAGTGCAGTCAGTGAACCGAACTATGGCGGTCAAATCATTCTAGTAGGGCAGTAGTAAGTTAAATTACGCGGGATGGGCAGCAGCTTCCCGCGATATAACTACTGCCACTGCGATCGCCAATCCGCCTGCTAAGCATGCCAATTTATTATGTAGCTACAAATTAATTAACATTTTCATGGCACGGTTATTCCTTCACATGTAGGTACTCTAAGATTGCTTGTCCATTGACGCGGCGCGAGGCGGCCGGTGGAGATGAGCGAGCGAGTATTAGAATAGAATAGAATAGAAAGCGAGTTTACGCTACGAGTCATAGCAGAGAGCGGCGCGGTAGACGATCAGTTCAGTTGTACGCGAGATATACGCTCCGCCGCCTTGCGCCGGATGCGAAGGTCCGAAAAAGTATGAGTAAAGTATTTTGAAACCAGCTCGCAAGATATGATTGATGATGAGATTTTATGCAATCCAATTGGTTAATTTGCTCGCTCGCTCGCTCCGCCGCCTCGCATCACGTCAATGGACAGGCAGCCTAAGGCAATGTTTCTTGAGATATTTTACGATCGGCAGTATCCCTTTTTCATCCACATAAACGGTCGTATCGTACAAATAATAGCAAGCTATAGTAATAATATGTATAACATAGAAATAACTTACCGCTAAATGCATTGTTAACACTGCTATTGCAACTTTAATGAGGCCTTTATCTGCTGCAATTTAGAACAAGTTATTGGTCTGAATGCTCACTAATTCTAGCTACACAAGTTGCTGTAATGTGAAACGGTCAGCGGTTACAAAGTTAAGAGCTTCTGCTATGAGTTTATCAGCCTTTTGAACCCTACCAGTGAATGACAAAGAATAATATACCTCTCCTTTTCTTTTCTTAAAATCTATCTTTTTAGCATGTAAAGGAGAAGAGAATATATTCTGCTGATATATTTAATAACTTACACTGACATACTTATATACTTACACTTTTTTGTACTTACGTTTATTGTATATTATTTAATAAGTAATTTGCTGTTATTCAAGTACTTATATATATATTTTTTATTTGTGTTTAGTTTAACATATACTTATTTGCACTTATATAGGTTTTATGACTTACTTACTTAAGGTCCTATGTCCCATATCTGGGGCAGAGGGCGTCCACAGTGCGTCGCCATCCCTGTCGGTCTTGAGCTTCGCGCTTCATTTCACTCCAGGTCCTTCCTATGTTCCCCGCCTCTGTGATGATAGACCTCCGCCAGGTCTGTTTGGGACGGCCACGCTTGCGCTTTCCTTGGGGATTCCAGTCTAGGGCTTGCCTCGGTATGTGGTCAGGGTCCCTTCGGAGCGTGTGGCTAATCCAGTTCCATTTTCGGCGTTTGATCTGCTGGGCGATCGGGTCTTCATTGCAGCGCTCCCACAGGTTTTCATTTGTGATTTTCTCGGGCCAGTAAACACCGAGAATATGTCGAAGGCAGCGGTTCGCAAAGACCTGAAGTAGGCGCGAGATGTCCTTTGTGACCTTCCACGTCTCGCATCCGTACAGCAACACAGTTTTCACGTTGGATCGAAAAATCTTGAGTTTAACTCTCCGAGTCAGTTTACGCGATTGCCATACAGGACGCAGCTGTGCGTTCTCGCCTTGGCGATTCTTGATGCGATGTCCTCTTCAGTCCCACCAGCTTCCGACACAACACTCCCGAGGTAAGTGAATTTGTGGACACATTCCACAACCTCTGTGCCTATGAGTAACGGCAAAGAACTCGTCGCACCGCACCTCATTTCCTGGGTCTTTCTGGTGTTTATCTTGAGTCCCGTCTTGATAGCCTCTAGCCGTAGGTCATTCAGTTTGGCTTGAATGTCTGCATGTGTGTGGCTCAGCAAGCTTAGGTCATCGGCATAGTCTAAGTATTCCAGGACATTAGACAGTCACCACTCTATGCCGCGTAGCTTGTCGTTCGTGGTATTATGCATAATGCCATCTAGGACGACAAGGAAGAGGAAGGAGAATAGAAATACACAAATAATAAATGAAGTAGTTGGTAAATGTGACCTACTTTCCCCGTACGTTACAAGTTCATACTTATTATATTTACAAACTTAAGAATTATGTACATAAATATCAGACTTCCGGCCAAATATGTTGGGTATCGGAGAAAGTTCGGGCGAATAACTGAGCCAAACATCTGCAAAGACAGCTATTGATCCGTAAACATATTTTTATGACTTTGGAGGAACTAGAATTTGGCTTTTAAAATCAGAATTATATGTGTCAATACATACATAATAATATTATTAATTTATTATTATCTCTTGTCAGCACGGGGTCTAATTTGAACCCCGGATCTTTGTCAGGTTTGTGCGACATGGGGGGTCCAACACATAGAGGCCCTTTCGAAAATTTTGATCTACTTTGTAATGAGTTATATTCGGCGGGACCTCTCTCTGACTGCATCAATAGTTAATATTGACACAGACAGACCCCACAGAATATATGGGACTATTGTAATGATAAGTGATTCGCCAAACTTTGGGCTATGTAGGTAAGGGGAAGGGGGGACTAGCTGGCTGGGTCTATGGAGTGAGATCCGGCACCTGCCTATATTCGACATCTCACATTATCGAATCCTACTTTAGGCAGGTGGTGACTCGCCTCTCCTTGGTGGGTCCCCCAAATAGGCAACCCGATGGTCGACGGGGGTCAACACTGTTGAGCGAGGCTATCGAGAGGTGTGGCCCCGGTTTCACCATCACGAGCGAGTAATCTCAAGCTCGCAGCGGGCTTCCCCGCTATTATGCCTTTAGACACTTCCATCCCCTAGTGTATGGCTCTTGCAGAAAGAATCATGGCTAGATTTGTACAGAAAAAATGAAAAAAAAGGTACACGGTAAAACCGCATGAAAATATTATCCAGTTAACCTAAACAACATTTCCTGATACTTAAAATATTTTAAACTCTCCGGAATAAAAAGTTTGAAATTTAACTTTAGTATGGAGAGCTTCTGCTGTTGTTAGGAAAGACGATTTTTATTTCGGTGATTTAAAAATAATTTACATACCAGAAAATGTTCTTTAGGTTCCCTGGATAATATTTCTAATCCGTTTTACCTAGTACCTTTTTCTAACTTTTTTTGTACAAATCAATGTATGAAACTTGCCATGATTCTTTAGACAACAGCCTGGTATCTAAATTTCTGCAAATGCCATACCTCTAGCGCCCCACTCTTACCGGCAAATGAAGGCAAGCCAGAGGTGAGAGACCTGATGCTCTGTCCGGCCGTACCTCTGTGTGGCGGACGAGGCGGAGCCCAGTTCTCTCGGAGGAACTCGAGATGATGGTACGGGGTGGTGTCGCTACTCACCAACACACATATTATCATTTTTATTAATAATAATAATAATGGCAACCCATTATACGTCCCACTGCTGGGCACGAGTTTCACCCCTTTTTAGGGGGAGGCCTGGAGCTTACTCCACCACGCTGCTCCTATGCGGGTTGGTGGACATGCGGGTTAGTGGCCAACCTGCTGTCGGATATTTTCAAACCGCCCATAAGGCTTCCGACAAGGTTTAACGACTGTTATCTATCGATAGCAACCGGAACCGACGGCTTAACGTGCCCTCCAAAGCACGGAAATGCGAATTTTAATTTGCCACTAGCGGTCACCCATCACAAGCCCGACCGCGCCCGAATCGCTCAACCAACTAGATCGCTTGCAATATACACCGGCCGCAGGGCAATGCGCGCTTCATTCTTTTCATACTCTGTAGGTAAATTAGTTGATAAGGTCAAATTCAAAGCGGTTAAAACTAGATTAAATATATTTATATTACATAGAAACTTTCAACCAATTTGAAGATACATACAACTTTCAAATTCCACGCGTTCTTTATAACGCCTAATCCAGTTTGCCCATGCATAAACTTTCTGCTTCAGGAAGTTAACGCGCTCTGTGAGGCGAGCTGGATAGTCCTGGGGGCTGACTCCAGTCCCTGAAAACGCCCGCCTCACAAAACGTATCACCCTTGGGCGTGTATTTCCCATCCTGATTAGCAGATTAGCTTGCCAATTAGTGCTCTGGCCTCAGCGATACATCGCTCGATCCGGCACTGCCAGACTGGCGATGTAGGTTTCGGCCGCGTAGCTGTATCAGAACTTGGTAACTTGACACGAGCTACACGGCACATCGCGACAGCCGCGCAGTACAGGATCGAGTGAGTATCAAAATAGTTTTATTTCAACGAGTGAGTATCACCGAGATTTTCGCTGTTATCAATGTATTCTGGCAACAGCGAATTCAGAGCACACACTAGCGCCACATTCCGTTTATGCATGGGCAACCGAGGCAAACGTGGCCTATCCGCGGGCAAAGTGGACCGGTATTCACGAAGAGCATGCTCCAAGGCGCTCCTCAATTGATCAATGCATCGGGTACTTACAGTTGTTACCTGGTCTACCTCCTCCCCATCAACGGGTTCCGGTGCATTCGCTATAATGTTTTATTGCGTCGGTACCGTAGGTGGTGGTGGGGCAGGGGTTGAGCGGTAACCCTGTATCTCGGTGCGTAGCCGATCAAGTACACTGTCATCCAGCATGCGTCCACGCTGAATGACACGCACCTGATCCGATAGACGTTGGCTCGACACGTTGACTGATGGTTCGAGAGTCTGAAACAGAGCGTCTGATATTATTATTATTATTACAATTTCAAGACGCACAAAGGAGATGTTGAGTTGAGAAGAAGTTGAGTAAAAGTATGCGTCATCCTAAAGATGGCATTCTTAAGGAGAAATAGGTATCGAAGTTAGTCACACGAAATGATCTATAATGTATATAAATTTTCCGTGACCGCCGGCTGTCCCCCGAACTTCATAGCTCAAGGGGATAGTGTACAATTATTTACGGTTAGTATAATTACAATGAGCATGATGTATGACTGTTTTCCACAAAATTACATAAAAAAGAAAATTCTGCTTTATTCATTGCTATCGTATCAGTCATGAATAAAATTTTTTCATTGATTTCGTATAGTCGTGTAATAATTTTGTATCGACACACCTAAACAATTAGGTATCTAATTGTCACGAAGCTAAAAGAGTCAGAATTTACAAATTTAACAGTTGTGAACATTAATCTAATTGGCAATGCAGCAATAAACTAAAAAGTATTAAATAAATATAACTACGTTAAGAAAAACCGACTACAAAACTGAAAAGTAAAAAATAATAAAGATTTAATTGTATATTATAAACTACCTATTATTTATATGTGCTATTTACTAATAGGTTTGAAGTCGGTGCCAAGCCTTAAACAAATAATTATATTTTAATTACTTAAATATGAATACGAGCACATTAATATACTGAAAAAAACGTAACCGGCAAGCCGTGGGTGCTTGCATGTATGCTTGAATTCATGCATTTACCTCTGCCTACTCCTTGGGGATTACAGGCGTAAAGTTACGTTTTAATACAATGAAATGCCTACTTTAGTGATTTTGGCTTGGCACCGACTTCAAACCTATTAGTAAATAGCACATATAAATAATAGGTAGTTTATAATTTACAATTAAATCTTTATTATTTTTTACTTTTCAGTTTTGAAGTCGGTTTTTCTTAACGTACTTATATTTACTTATTACTTTTTAGTTTATTGGTGCATTGCCAATTAGATTATTGTTCACAAATGTTAAATTTGTAAATTCTGACTCTTTTATTTTATTTTATTTATTTCTTAATTCAGACACAAAGATCCATAAAATTATTACAAAATATTTACACAATACACACAGACATAAATGAAATATAATAACATACATTAAAAACACAACAAAAGCATGTTTTTTAGTTAAGTTTTAGCTTCGTGACAATTAGATACCTAATTGTTTAGGTGTGTCGATACAAAATTATTACACGACTATACGAAATCAATGAAAAAATTTTATCCACGATGGAGAAAATAAGCTGTGTTGTGTCGTCGATGAGTAAATGTGTCATTGTCACTTGTTGTCATGCGCATTAGGACTATCTAGGACGTCAGTGGATTCAACGCACTGTATGACAACTCGCCGTCTATTCTTATTCCTTTAGTCTGAGGTGAAAGTTAGTAAAAAAATGCTCGTAAAATGAGAACCGATTTGCCTATCTGAATCAAATTTTTATGGGACCAATTCGAAACTATTCCGCATCAAATAAAAAAGAATTACGTAAATCGGTCCAGAAATCTCGGCGAAAATCACGTACATACATAAAAAAAATATATACCGCCCGAATTGAGAACCTTCTCGTTTTTTGAACTCGGTTAAAAAATAAGATACCTCCACGAAATCCTCCCTTCACATCAGAAACCCGTAGAATCTCTGCTATTAGTTATAATTACTCGCGTCTAATTCAGACACCATATTAATGCCGAGCAAGCCTATTCATTGGAGAAATAAGCCATTTTTGGGTTCCGTACCTGAATAGAAATTACCTAAGAGAACCCTTATGAAATAATTCACACATTCAGAATCAGAATCAGAAACTCATTTATTCATTTAGGGTGACAGGCACCTCTTATGACACGTCAAAAAAACAAACAAAATAAATTAAAGTGAACAACAATTGATAAACATGTCAAACAAGATAAAAAATATATGTAAAGTCAAGAATATCACTAAGATAAAACTAAATGTAATAAACTAATGTAAAAAGTATATCAGTAGAATGTCTCATTTCCCTTTTACAAACTGATAACAAAGAGTAAAAAGAAAAGAAAAAGAGTCATTCTTTGTGACTCACCGGCAAAGTTCCAAAGGCCAATATGATCTGAGAAAAACATGCCGGAAAAAACTCAGTCGGCTCTTTTGAAAAATACGTCTGTACACCTACATTTTCGTTCGTTCGAGTTATGAAAACAGGCACCAACATGTCTAAAACTATAATGCCTAAAATAATGCAAAAAATATCCCAAACAAAAAACGATTCTTTGTGTATGGATATAGAAAAGATAAAAATTCTATATGTAGTAAAGGTAATACGATTGACGATCCGGTTGGTCCAGCGGTGTGAGATGACCCTTTGATTCGAAGGGTCGCGGGTTCGATCCCTGCACCGGGACAACTATTTGCATGGCCTACAGATATTTGTTTCGGGACTGGGTGTTTGTGTATGTGTTGTTTGTATAGAACGGCACCCACGACACTGGTTTATGCCTACTGTGGGGCTGTGAGTGTTAGCGTATTTTATTTATAAATAGAATATCTTTCAAATTAGAAACCTATGCACATGAATTCGACTCGAACTCGGCCGGTTTTTATAGGATATCTTTTCATCTTACAAATTCTCCACCATATATTGTAATAAGCATTTTTATAGTCGGTAGAGATTTATTTTCACTGGCTTCTTTTAATATATAATAATGGCATGCCTCCGATTGGGTACTCCCTGCTGCGCTTCACATCGCTGTCACTGCGGTGTAGCTGTCGACCGCCTCGGACACCATGGGCTTTTCTGCAGTAGAAGTGCCGGTAGATATGCAAGACATGCCCAATTGAATGATATCCTGCGCCGTGCTCTTTCCACCGTCGGCGTGCAAGCTGTTTTAGAACCTAATGGTTTGACACGTGACGATGGAAGGAGACCGGACGGCATGTCTAAAAATGCCTTGGAAGCTGGGCAGGCCTTTGGTGTGGGACGTAACATGCGTTGACATCCTAGCGCCGTCCCATCTTCCAGGCACGGCGTGCTCTGCCGGCACTGCTGCTGCATCAGCGGAGACCCTAAAGCGGCGCAAATACAGTCGTCTTTCAGATGATTACCTATTTGTGCCATTTGGGGTCAAAACGATAAGTCCATGGGGTCCCAGTGCTCGTCTCCTATTTGGAGACATTGCGAAGCGATTGGCCGACACTTCCCGTGACCTGAGAGAGGGCTGGCCAATATTTCGGTCAGAGAATAAGCATTGCCATTCAACGTGGCAATGCTGCCAGCCTTCTGGGAACTTTGTTGCAGTACGACGGCGATGTCGATTTTTTTGATGCGCGTACATAACTGCTTTTATAATTATTAATTTTAAGATAGTTTAGGGTTTTTTATAAAAAAATATTTGCTACTTGTTTGTATTACTAATTAAATAAATGATATATAATAATGGAATAATATAGAGGAATAATATCTAATAATAACTAGCTATTCCCCGCCGGTTTTACTTGCGTTTTGAAATGATTTCCCTTATGACCACTTCGGCGGTGGAGTTGTCACGTGCTTACATCTCAGAGTTACGAATAGATGATGATTAATGGATCTTTAATAACTGTCGCAAAGGCTTTAATTGACGACCCGGTTGGTGCAGTGGTGTGAGATGACCGTTTGATTCGAAGGGTCGCGGGTGCGATCCCCGCATCGGGACAAATATTTGGACAGAACTACCGTAACTATTACGTACAGAAATCAAAAAAAGATTTTTTATGTCTGTAAGTTTTGTTAGGTTAAATTTACATAAAAACCTATATTTACACAAAACACTGTAAGGCTTATTCGCAGACAAGTATTTAAATCTTTAATAGCTTCTAATGAACAATTTTCCATAAAGGGACTAAAACTTTAACTTTTGTTTTACGAACATAATGCATATTTCTAATAATAAAGTATAATTAGGATAATAAATAAGGCTCTACATTACGGAATTACGGTCTGGGGTAGGCGGAATTACTTTTAGAAACAGATGCAAATTCATAATGTCTGTAATCAGGTGAGATAGATTTTTACTGATGGAAGAGCTCCAGTGACGGGGTGCTCGCGGGCGAAGGCACCACCGCATTACCTAATTTACTTGCCGCTAAATGATAGTGTTCAGCACTATTGTGTTCCGGTCAGATGGCAATGTACGGCCCTGTAATGTCCGGTACAGAGACATAACACTTAAGGCCTCAGGAGTGATGACGCATCTGCATGTTGACCTTGGTTTTTTTGTGTATACAGGCTGTAACACTTAACATTTAGCAGCCATTACATAAAAAAGGACAGTAAACACCCAAGCAGTTCACATGGATGGCAGGTGACCAGTGCGGCTGTACCATTACCTTTTATTGTCAACCTAAACTGAAAAGCTATTAGCTTAGTCTGGTTTCTTCATCTTATCGTATCTTATAGAGGGGCCAGCTGTTACACTGGGATACTTTTGGGATTTTTTGTGTTGAACCCCAAGTCCGGAGTTTTGGCGGGCACCTAAAAGAAGCGTGTAAAGTTCTTATTTTATTTCGTTTTCTTGATGTATTTCTGAGTTATATCTATACTTATATTATAAAGCTAAAGAGTTTTTTTGTTTGTTTAGTTGAACGCGTTAATCTCAGGAACTACAGGTTCGATTTGAAAAGTTCTTTCAGTGTTAGATATCCCATTTATCGAGGAAGGCTATGACTAATAGGAGCGGAGCAGCGCGGGCGAAGCCGGGGCGGGCCGCTCGTATTAAATAAAGTTGGTGGCATTTTGTTTGATATAGGTTTATTATAGTGCCCGTGTATAGTGAAATATAATACCAGTGCTAAAACACGGCCTTTCAGGTTGTCTCCAAAACTTCATTGTAAATGTTCTGATAAAGTAGCCAACGCTTTACTCGAATTACTGACTGTGACTCATTGGACAGACATAATAAATAATTGTCTGACTGACTGATTCTAACTTTTACGTTGGCGTTGCTTATATACAAATACGAAATATCGTTTTACTTGACACTGCAATATGCGTAAGAGCGATGCCATCTATACATATAATAAAACAGTAAAACCCGCGTGTCTGTACATTGTATATATTTACGAAAAACTAATTGGGGGCGATGTTAAAATAGTATTAGAACGCTTTTCAATGATTTTCAATTTTATTGTCTGTCTGTTTGTCTATTTGTCCCTTTGTCCAGGCTAATCTCCGAAGATACTAGACGGATTCGAATGAAACTTTTTGTGGTGTATAGATACTAAGTCTGGCCAACATTTAGGCTACTTTTTACTGCGGGAAAATCCCTCATTCCCACGGGAATCTCTACATTTAATAAAATCGTAGGAAAGTCAAAACTGTACATTGAATATTTTTTAAATAAATACTTGAGACGTGATCTACAATAGAAATCGAAGCCAAAAATATAGTTTTCAGATTTTTGTCTGTTTGTCTCTATGTATGTCCGGGCTAAACTAAAAACTACTAAATGGCGCCTGTTAGTAATATTCATGCAAAATTTGAAGAAAAATTTTGCTAATTAATACTAACAGGTCCGGTCAACATATTATCACTCTATCTCCTACGGGAGAAGAGCTGTAAATCTTTAAAATCGTAGGAAAGTCAAAACAGTACATAGATGTTTTTGTTTTCAATAATATTTGGGGTGTGATTTACTATCGATATCGAAGCCAAATATAGTGTTTGTTTTGTCTGTTGTTGTTTATCTGTATGTATGTGCGAGCTAAACTCAAAAAGCAATGGATCTTAATGGATTTACTTCTAATTTTACATGAATATCCGAGAATTTTCAAGAACACCTCATTGGGTAAGGCTTATAGGTACCGTGCATCCAAATAATGGCGAAAGCTATTTCCTGCGGTTGTTACTTCACACGGTCCGAGGCCCAACGTATTTCACTTTTCTGAGGATATTTGATGGCGTGGAGTATCCCACTTACCGCGCAGCCTGCGTAGCACGTCACCTTCTCGACGGTTACCAAAACTGGGATTACACCCTCGCGGAGGCAAGCGTCAGTGACGGAGAGATATCGCCATCATCTGTCTGAATATTTTCTACGATTTTTGAGACACGTGCTACTGGAGACGAAGTCGAAGTAACTAATGAACGCATGCTGAACACCTGTATTAGTTCATTTCAAGATGTGGTTATTTCCACCACCGATTGAACTATCGAATATGGGTTACCAGCTCCCCAAATCATCACCGCATCAAGACCGTAGAAATTGGGAGTATATCGCTGCGACAAATTACGATCCGGGCGAAATGACCATGTCGCTTTGCTCTCTTCAGAGCAAAAACAAATTTATCATACCGTCCTCGAAAGCGTTGGGCAAAACCAGGGTAAAATGTTTTTCTCCTGGATTTTGGATGGTCCTGGTGGAACAGGAAAAACATTTGTTATCACTGGCATACTTGCAGAGGTCAGGAGGCAAGGCAAAATTGTTATTGCTGTAGCGTCGAGGGGAATTGCTGCCACACTGCTTCCGGATAGCAAGCCAGTACATGTCATGTTTAAAATTCCCTTATATTTAGAGAGCGCCGAAATGACGTTTTTGGTGTGTCGTGTAACAGTGATAAGTGACACGTGCTCAAGGATTGCTTGATTGTATGGGATAAGTGTACGATGGCCAATAGAAAGGCAGTTGAGGCCGTGGACAGAACCCTGCAGGACATCCGCAGGAACGAACATTTGAGTGAGTGGTGTCACATTACTGTTCACTGACGATTTCCGGCAAATGCTTCCCGTTCTGACGCGAAGATCGAGGGCTGACGAGATGAATACTTTGTTGAAACGATCTTAACGAGTTCGTACTTACGCTGCGCTTGACCATTAATATGAGAGCTCGGCTCGACGACAATGTACGTGCTCAAGAATTTTCCGATGTCCTTCTAAATCTTTGCGGAAGCACTCCATCAGAAGAGAGAAGTGGATAGGTGGTGTTTCCAGAACCCTCGACAGAGATGTATCCAGGAGAAAGTAACTCATTCTCGGTGTCTACGGGGACATTAGTCGTATACCGCACCAGCAGAAAACGACGTTTTGGGTGTGTAAGCGGGCCATTTTGACGCCCAAAAATGATCAGGCTGCAGCAATTAATAGGCAATGAAGTGGTCTATACCTCCGTAAATACTGACGTCGAGCAAGATGACGCCTCACATTATTCCATGGCATTTCTGAACTTCCTGTCAGCAAGCGGGCTTCCATCGCATACCATCAAGCTGAAGGTAGGTGTGCCAAGTATGCTTCTTCGGAACTTATCTCCGCCGAAGTTGTATAACGGGACCCGGCATTGGCGAGGTAGTATTTATACCACGTATTCCCCTCATATCGCATAACTACACATTGCAGTTCAAGCGCGTACAGTTGAATGTTTGCTTCGCGATGACCATCAATAAGTCCCAGGGGCAGATACTGAGGTCAGCGGGTGTTAACCTCAGGACAAGTTGCTTCTCACACGGGCAACTGTACGTCGCTTGCTACCGCGTTATCAGTCCTGTCTCTTTTTACATTTTGGCTCCTGGCAGAATAACTACCAACGTAGTTTAAAGGAAAGTGTTGTAAGGTTTGATACCTTTGTACGTAATTTTACTCTTTTGTGTCCGGGAATATATTCCTGCATTATTTTGTCTATTTCCTTCAGTCACATCTTATGACTGAACCAGAGAATATGTAATAATACTACTGAACTCAGCAGGATTCCCATATGACTCCTTTCACTTGCTTCGCTTGCAAAAAAAACTTATACTTTTAATTTAACACTATTTTAAAAGTTGTTTGCTTATAATGCTAAAGCGACACTGGCATCTTAGGTATGTTTGGTGTTGTAGAGCCTTCACGCAGACGACGTTGCGGGCAGCTGCTAGTTACAAATAAATTAAATAAAACCCCAAGACCCTATATAGGTACTATCATCCATGGTCCCTTTAAATATATATCTGAGATGTATTTAATGGTATCTCTAATGTAAAGTACCTTATAATCTCCCGGTGTAGGATATGCCACCCCGAGGATCTTAATACGCTTTTTTTATGTCTGAAGGTTGACAGACAAGCAATGATGATGATGATGATGATGTCTCCTCGTGCTCACCAGACTAGTTTCTTCATACGCGCTGTTACAAATTTTCGTGACACTCGCCTAGCCCCATTAGCCAGCGTATCGCGCGATAAGGAACTTCATTGCAAAACTTCGTTCCAAATTGCAAGCATATTTACAATCCCGTTAAAACCACCTGTCCTGTGTTTATCCAATCGTATAATACTGATTGATTGCCCAGGTGAGCTTGGGGAACGTTGGAACTGTCAATGTGAAAAGCGGGTGATATGCATCGTCGGCATGAGTGGCTGAGAGATTATAATTGATTGATTTTGATGTCAAATTGAAGGAATGTAGTTTTACAGTAATTAAACCTGAGGTACATTTATAGAATACACTGCGTTTCTATAATACAGGTGCATACTCTCACAATTATCACAATTTAACAGCTGTGGAAACTCCCTTTCCATTTTTTATAATGGTAAGATTTGAACTAATTTTTGTATCCAAAATTTTCTTTCTCTCGTATTGCGCCACCAATCTTCGTTTTCCACACAACTTTATGGTTGACTGGTATAGAATGCTTCCTAGCATTAAGTCTCCCTCATGTACGCCCAATGTGCACAAAAGTTTAAATAAATAAGTAAGTAAATGAAAAAAAAAAAAAGTGGTGAGCCTATTGACCTCTCTGAGCACAATACTTCTTAATCTTAGTAGTGCTCCACTGACGGAGATCGCGGGCGTAGGCACCAACGCATTACCTACAACTGTACTGTTTTTAGCTTACACAATAGTTCCTTTATTCATTTAAGAGTGGTCCCAGTCGCCGGTAGAAATATTTTTAATTTAACTTAATCCGGTGACTGCGACCGCGGTCCGAGTTAATTGCGGTCCCAGTTGACGGAAACCTCATATTATTATTATTTCTTTCCTTCCCATTGTGAACAGCTGTACAAGCAAAGATTTGATGATGGTGACTGACTCGGCTCTTACATTGTCACGTTTTCTATCAGGATCAATATTACACATACAATAATGAAATCGGCCATTGATACGAGAAGAAGAATTATTATTTTTAAATACCTACTCTCTGTCTATCATTGATATTTGAAACATATTATTATTAGTTTGTGACCGATACACGAAAATGTACCGTAAATGAATATCTTTTGTATAATAATAAATAAATAATAAAAATCTTTATTTCATAAAACTTAGTACAGTATTCCAAAAATATAGTGGGCTACAGTGTTATCATAACTAAAAGTATCAATCATCTGTAGCCGAACTAGGCAAAGCCTGTATCTCGACTATCAGCGCCAATTCCCCGAGAAAATGCTTACTATAAATGTTTAAGGGGACTAATACTAAAACAAACCAGTTAGGAGCAAAAATGCACACTTGAAACACAATGTTCAACGCAAATCCATCATATCGCCATCAATCACGAGCGACGTGACTATAATATTTGTTGAATACGTGTTGTCGAGGAGAAACCGATGATAAATCGATTAACAAGTGTTACATTTATTAGATTACTAGCGGCTCGCCCCGGCTTCACACGGGTGCAATGGATTTAATATAGCCTATGTCGCTCAGTAAAGATGCAGCTTTCTTATATCAGCAGATTTTATAATCAGCAGACTTTCCTTAACTTATGAATTTAAGGAATCTACACTTCTGTCTTGACTTTTTTTTTTGTAACCCTAAAGAAGAAACTCAACATTAAAAACTAAAACAAAGACATTTCATGATCACAACCCAAAGGTTAACCGTAAACGGTCCAGACCTCAAATGTACCAAATTAAACGGAATCCCTAAACACACCGCTTGCTTGTTCAAGCATATATATTAATGCAAAAACCATCTTTTGTTAAACACCGTGAACCCTGCCGCGTCTGCTAGATTAAAGGGGCTTAGAATACCCTGAGATAAAATATAATGTATTCGGGGTGATTAGTCCTAATTATATAAAACGGGTTGCGTCTGGGTTCATTCTTCTTCATAATATTTCTTTTTTTTAAATATTTTTGGTAGTTTTGAGGATATTAGTTGATGTGCGTTGTTTTGAACTTAAAAATATGTAACACCCAGATCCAAGACAAATGCCTGTAGGCCATACAAATATTAGTCCCGATACGGGCATCAAACCCGTGAGCCTCGGTTAAAAAGATCGTTACACACCGCTGGACCACCGGCTCGTCAAATACCATTATACTTAAAACGCTGGCCGAATACTCAAACGTCACTCAATTTTAAGCAACCCTCAAATGTGCGCTATCTCTATCGTTGGAACGTGTTTTATAAAGACAGAAGACTTTTAAGTCCCGCGTAGATTTAAGTGACGTTTGAGTATTTGGCAGTAAGTCTTTAAAACTTTCGGAAAATTCAGGGATTAATGTTTGTTCTTTTTAAAGTAGGTACACTAAACCAGATACGGTTGGATTTATTTGTGGACTCTCCAATTAAAATGCTACGGACGGATGAAAATAGGACAGTTGACCAGGCGTTATAATGAAAGCTAGTCTTTCTGTTTCCACTTAAAACTTCAGTATTGCTGACTAAGAGTGATTCTTTAGAATATGGTATTTAATAGCAAATTTGTAGTTTGAGTTTTTAGACATACTTATTTAATGCTTGCTGTCAATCTGTGCTATTTTGGGCGAAACTGATATGGTACAGCAAGACCCCTCTCGCTGTGCCCCTAAATACCAGGCAGGAGGCCATAAACGGCAGGGAGAGTGTGAAATCGCCCTCCCTGCCGTTTATGAGTGTGAAATCTCCCGATGCATTGCGATACTTGTGATTGACAACTGCGGAAACCGGCAAATTTAAACACCGGTATAATATTTAACAGTTGCTAGTTGCGGCAATTAGGAACTAACCTAGACAGCGATTACAGCAACTGAAAACTTTTGACGATCACCGGAACTCGAGTTGCTATGTGTGCGCAGTCCAATTGAAATATATGTAAATAGCTGGTTGGTAGACAGTTGCCAGTTACTGCAATAGTTGTTCTATGGGCAGAGCGCCTACTTACAATAAAAAATATGATAGTGCTTGACTTTTTCATTACCAATTTACTTGTAGTGTTCATTATTAGCATCTACTTTGAATCTCAAACCTGTAAATTCAGCAAAGTCTATTTTGAGTAAACAATTATGAAGAAGTTTTAAAACAACTTATTTATGAATAAACTTCTTAGCATATAAGACAAAGTTTATTTGATATTAACAGACTTAGAAACTCTCAATGAAAACCCAATACCACAGTTGACTGAGACTTAATTTATTGAAACAATATACTAACTGCATGTTCTTGAAATGTAATCAATTATATAAACTTTAAATTACTTAGGCCTACGTGACTACGCTCTTTGTAAGTTTGGGAACCCATGTAAACGGAGTTTTAGGATATAGCTCACTACAGCCACACGGCACCCGACCAGCAACTCCTCGTTTTACGGCGTCCACTCGTTATCGACGGGGGTGGTCGACGGTTGTTCCAGTAGCGAACGACGCGATGTTACTTGTGAATCAATCGAGGACCACGCGCGGTCGCGGTCGCGGACTCGGAACAGCGAATTGGCAATGCAAAGTCAACGCAAGACAAGATAGTGGTCACCGAGTAGTCCGGTGACCACTAGCTTGTCGACGGTGACGGCTTGTAGTCGAGGCGATACGGAGCGGAGTTGATATAATGAGCGCAGACCGCTCGAGGCGGTCGGGCGCTAATCGGATGCCGGGTGGCTCTAGTGAGCTATGACCCATAACCTATACTGAGGGTGTGGAAGCTCGGTATAGTGTAAAGCTATTGAAGCTGGGAACTGAAGGTATAATTGCGTTCGAAGCAAACAATTTTGTATCTACGTTGGACTTTATTATGCAGATTTGATCAGGTTTACTGCATAAATTCTCTTCTAAAATGGAAAGTAGCGTTTTATTGATCCCAACGGGATAAAATGTATCGGAGATTTTATATCTTCAGCTATGTGATACAGTCAGGAATAAAGTAGCTAATTTAGGGGTTTAAGAACAAACTAGATCTTATAATAAAAACTAGATTTTATTATACATTTCTTGACTGTCCGAAGGGCTTACAATCGATACATAATGATTTCACTTTTGATTTCACTTTTGATTTCAAAAGATTGAAATATAAACATGATATGTGTGCAATTCACATAATTATTATAATGGTTGTAAAGAAACCTTGAAAATTTTCTATAATAGGTTAGGATTCCACTTAAGAATCATTTCGTTCATCCAGATATGCTGCAAACTTAATTTTTACGCTTATTTATTTATAGTTTAGAGAATATATTATTGTGTATATCCACTAGGTTGCCAATAAAAAAATGGCCGCAAGTAATTGATAGTCCGGTATTGCATAAAACTTGATAAAAATGGCCGACAAACGTTACAGTAAGGCGCCAAAGAGATAACGTCCACGTCCACAGACCCGAATAATAAGCCGAAGTCTCCTAAAATCAATCTGCAATATTTCTTATTGAAAATTTAACTCATCCTCATTTTCACTATTTCCAAATCTTATAATTTTTGTTCACAGTGTAACGAACATATTCCTGGTGAATCTGTCGGTGGCCGATCTGCTGGTGACTTTGTTCTGCATGCCAGTGCAGATCGCAAAGTCTGTCACGCTACTGTGGTACTTCGGGGAGATCATGTGCAAGACTGTCAATTTCTTACAAGGTACCTGTTTTTCGTATTGAATAACGTGATAACGTCTTATAAATCTATGATCGCCGGCTGCACGTACAACAAAGTGTCACGTTCCATCTGTTATTATTTCATACTTGGAACAACGGAACCCCATATCGCGTGTGGCTCGACACGCGCTATCTATCAGGTTTGTATAGGCAGATGTTTATAGGCTACAGAGTTTACTAACCATAAATATAAAGTGAAAACTTGGTCTCACTTTTATAAAGTAAACAATAGGTATATCATTCGGAGTCTTAGAAATCGGCGTGCATACATGAAGAGAATGATGACTGTAGAAGAAGCACGGGAGGTGTGTCAGGACCGGGATATCTAGCGCTCCACACTCTCTGCCTACCCCGTGAGGGACTTGGTGTGAAGACGCATACATACATTTATGTTTCTAGTTTTAGCCGGATAAAACTGAGTGTAGCCGGACTTCGGGTATAAACCTTAGTAAATATAACATTTGAAGCGGCTGGTGTAGATCATAGGCGATCTACTCGGTTAAGCATTACGGGCGCGGTCGGGTGTGTAATGGGTGACCGCTAGTGGCAAATTAAAATGCGCGTTTCCGTGCCGGAAGGCACGTTAAGTCGTCGGTCCCGATTGCTATTAATAGATAGCAGTCGTTAAACCTCGTCGGAGGCCTTATGGGTGGTTTAAAAACATCCGAAAGCAGGTTGGCCACTAACCCGTATCTCCACCAATCCGCATTGGAGCAGCGTGGCGGAGTAAGCTCCAGGCCTCCCTCCAAAAAGGGGAAAGACTCGTGCCCAGCAGTGGGACGTATAATGGGTAACCAACCCAGTAAACCATAAATATAACATTTGTAAGAAACATATTATTGAAACAAAAACCCCTTCCATGATCACAATTTCTTGTCTTTAATCCTCATTATCCATTACGCCTCATCTGCCAAGAATATGATGTCATTTTTATACATTTTACTGGATGCCCAACACAATCTGGGGTTTCTAAGCAGCGTACTTATGGGCCATTGCTGTCATTTCTCGGGCTTTGTCTGACATCTTAACAAGTCTTACGTATTTCTTGCGGATACATAAAACCCTTAGCTATATGTTCCGGCACGATGGCGGTACGCTTAAATTGCGAAAATAAACAGTGTAACTTTACTGCCTCAAGTAACCTAACTTAACGCCAATAAACCTCGAAAAGGGTAGGCAGAGTAAACATAGGCGTATCTTTTACTGCCTTATATAACTTAATTTGACGCTTGTTTTACTGGAAAAGGGGATGGCAGAGTAAAGTTTATTGGTGGTAGAGTTTCAGTGCAGTAGCTCGAGGACGTAGGTAGTAGGTACCACCGCATTACCTAATCTATCTACTGCGAAATGGTAGTGAAAGAAAGAAAGAAAGCAAATATATTTATTTCGAATATATCTTTACAGATACTTTCAAAACGTCAAGAAAACCATGAATTACCTATAGTGAATAACCATTACATATAGTTAAAGCAAAAACAAATATTATTAAAAAATTAATACCTTCAATGATGATACCTACCTAAATGAAGAAAAAGAAAAACTGTCTTTATCACTATTGTGTTCTAGTTAAATGGTAATGTATGACCCCGTAATAACTTATCACAGAGGCTCAGGTCTCAGAGGTGGCAACGCATCTGCAGTTTGACCTTGTGTAGATGTCTATAGGCTGCGTTTAAAATTTACATGTACTATAAAGGTCGATTTACATCAAACGAACACAGAGATAGAGCTAGAACAAGAGCATTCTTTCTTTTATAATCTTTTAGTGTAAACGAAAGCTTATTCATCTAACCGAATGTTCTTTGCTCATTCGTGTTGTGCTCATTATATTTAATTTTGGTAGGCTACTATCATTAATAAACGTTTTTCTTTAGATCAATCCATAATTTAATCGATGAGATATGTATACAATCGCTAGAACAAGAAAGCTTGAAGAGACCGCTCCGGAGCGCGAGCACGTCCGAGCACGCAAGAAAACGCTCTAAGCAACTGTTCGCGTGCTCTTCTAGCGCCATTTACATCGAGCGAGCGAGCATTCTGAGAATATTCCATAGAATCTTTGCGAACACACTAAGAACAACGAAATAATGCTCAGCGCTTGTTTACACTAAAATCATTTGATATAATGGGGATAGAATGAGCGTTCGCTCGTCTGATGTAAATCGATCTTGAAAGAAATGCAGAGAGCGATATTTCGACGCTATCCATAATCGAAATAATTTGTGGGTAAAACAGCTAATAGCATTAGTCAGACAGCATAGTGATTAGTTGGCAAGAAATTTCGCTTATCATCAAGATACTCATAAATTTAGTCCCTATTAAAAGCATTTTATCGCTCAATCTTTTCATTATACACTTTATAGAATAGGCTGAATCACTTGTAGTTTTCTTGGAACTTCCTAACACCTTTTTCACACATTTTGATGTTTTGAGAACTATCTATGTTCACTTAATATTTGACAGTAAATTTTACTTAAAAAATAGTCTGATAATACATATAACTATCTGCTGTTGTGTCTGAAAATAGTAGTGTTCAACGCAATCGTGCTTCAAATAAATAAATTATAGTCTGTCGTTGTAATTTGGCGTCGAGCTAAATGACATCTCCGGGTATATTACTGCGTAGGTGGCACTTAGAATTACCAAAATATGAGAATTGTCAATTTTTTCCTGGTGGTAGAGTCCCAGTGTAGGAGTTCGAGAGCGTAGGCACCATCGCATTACCTTATTTATCTGCCGCTAAATGGTAATGTTCAGCATTATCGTGTTCCGGTTAGATGGTAATGTATGGCCCCGTAATAACTATCACAGAGACATAATAAGTAATGCCTCAGGGATGGAAATGCATATGCATTTTGACCTCTGGTCTTTGCGTGGGTATCTATAGGCTGCAAACATCACTTAATATCAATTTGAACTGCATGCTTGTTTGCCACCATTATTACATAAAAAATATCGAACTGAAGATGCATGGGTAACGGTATTTAAATCATAAACTCGAGTCACAATGTCAACAATAATATAAGTATCGACGATGAAGAATCAGAGTCCTAAAAAACATAAGTGCTCCAGAAATACTCTCCTTAGTAACAAAGTTAAAATATCCTCCATTTTATCTTATATAAATCCATCTTAAATGTCGCTTGATCCGAATATTAAATCTGAATTTTGGGGATTAAAGCCTTGTGAACTCCAATACGGAAAGGACATTCCCTTAAAAGGCCTTTAACAGCGATAAAGTAATCTAATCCCGCCATTTTGGAGTCTAAAAGAAACGAATAAAGCTCATACAATTTATATAAAGGTGTTTTCTCTCTGATTTTATAGTTTTAGTCATTAAAAAGTATTGTGACTCATCACCGCACTTCCATCAAAGGAGAGACCAATTACAAGTGTGAATCTGAACTCAGTCAATATATAGGTATATCTTCTTAATCTTAATATATATTATATAAATAACGTGTCACAGTGTTTGTGATGGACTCCTAAACTACTTAACCGATCAAAATTGCACGTGTGCAGTTTGATCCAACTTAAGAAAAACGGTTTAAAAAATGTAATCCGATCATACTTGGTCAAAGACGAAAAAAAAAAACGGTAAATATGAATGAAAAAGTTTATTCCTTGAGGTAAATTTGTGCCCCAGGTTTTGGGTTATTACTTCGTACAGTGGCAACATATTTATATATTTTTCATTATCTACCCTCTCTTTTGGAACTTTTTGTAGCCTATCGAGTTTTAGCACCAAGATATTTGTTAAAGTTAATGTAACATTTCACATCCTTCCCTACCTTAAAGAAATCTGTTGAAGTTAGAAAAGGATGTGGAATGTTATAATAACCGCCCGCCCGCCGAGAGAGAGCGAAAGAGAACCAATAAGTCGAATCCTATACTCGGCTCGCCTAGGGCTCCGAGCGCTACGCACTAAGGCAAAAGTGTCGTGAGGATTTTTCGTAACGCTCGGCTAGCCCCCTCGGCTAGCCCCCTTAGCCAGCGTACCGCGCGATAATAAACACTTTCACGCACATATTTAAACATCTCGGCGACAGGCATAGGACCACTTGTGCTTGTACTTTGATAGAGGGGAAAGCCTGCATATGCATAAAAATAGTCCGTACGAAAGCGCAATTAGGATTTATATTCATCTTCCAAACATCATTAAAAAACAACGTATCTAACATACATTTTAAAACTATTAAAAAGTTTTCTGATTGAAAAATCTTACTATAATTTGAACGATTTTTTTAGTAATAAGTTATAAATTCAAGAAACCATAATTAACAAATTAAAATCGTGTCTGTCTCACGTTCTGGCTTCTTAAAATACGAATATTTACTTACTTTAAAATCATCTAATTGTTAATTCTATTATTAAAAATAATTTTCTTTGAAATCTATAACTTTAATAATGTGTTACATAAATTGCTACGCCCAACGGGTATCATGTTGCTACACTCAATATTTATATTATCCGTAAAAGAACTTTGAACTTCGAACTATAGCCACTCCTAGCCGGTCCGCCGCGGCCGGTGGCCCGTGTTGCTATATTTATTGACGTTACCATTGGTTATGGATCCAATCCTTTTATATTTCAAGTATACAATAAACCAAAATTGCATTCTCCAATACAAACGGTAAGCAACCATCTTAACTTCGTTCGTATTACTAAACCAGTTCAATACCTTGTAACAATCAGATACGAGTACAAACGATTTATGTGAAACCTCGATTCTTTCTCATTTTATTTCTTTTTAGCAAAAAAGTTACATTAACTTTTTTTTATTATTATCAGTAAATTACTTTGAAGAGAATATCTTGTTTTTGTAATTTAAAGTAATTATTGGAAATGAGTCAGTATTACATAATTTGTTTTTTATCAGAGTCAATTGTTATCGGTAAAAGTGTTTCAATGTCAAATTATTTATGCCCGCTTTAAATGGGTAAGCAAAAGCACCAAGTACATTTTTTATGTTAAGAAGGTGGCAAACAAATATGCAGTTCACATTTATGTTAAGTGATGACTGTACCCTATAGACATATAGATATATACACTAAGACCAGAGGTCAGAATGCAGATGTGTTGCTTCCCCTAAGACCTAAGTTATTATGTCTCTGTGATAGTTATCACTTTTTTTTTTTTTTATGTTATAAAAGTGGCAAACAAGCGTGCAGTTCACATTGATGTTAAGTGATGACTGCAGCCTATAGACACCCACACAATGACCAGAGGTCAAAATGCAAATGCGCTGCCACTCCTGAGGCATTAGGTGTTATGCCTCTGTGCCGGAAATTACAGAGCCGTACATTACCACCTGACCGGAACACGATAGCGCTGAACACTACCATTTAGCGGCAAGTATATTAGGTCATGCGGTGGTGCCTACGCTCGCGAGCTCCGTCACTGGAGCTCTACCACCAGTAAACTTTCTATACTTTTTGTTGTATGGCCTACGGGGCCACACATTAAAAGGATGTACGTAATCTTTTGTTAATAAATAGCCTATTTAAGGAACGGTATTTGTTTTAAAACATACTAGCTGTACCCTACGCGCGTTGCGACGCGACCAACTAAAACATAACAGTGGCGCCATCTGTCCCATTTGCCAACTCAGAAACCTTCGTGGGCTCATGCACAACAATTTTGCTAAAGATCATCACATGATCAAATGCGTAGTTTACGATTCTGTAAAGGACATACGGACAAACATTCATTTTTATATAATTACTAGCTGACTTGGCAAACTTCGTATTGCCTGAAAATGAAATATAAATGTCAAAGGTTTGATAGATATGGACTATTTTGTATGGGAAAATGAAATTGTGGTTATTACTATTTCCCTTCAATTTCTTCATATTTTCTTACCTTTTCAACCTTCTCTGGGCTTACAAAAACCATTCAAAACCAAAATTAGCCAAAGCGGTACAGCCGTTCTCGAGTTTTAGTGAGACTAACGAATAGCTATTGATTTTTATATATATAGATAAGAGAAGACGAAGATTGTGTGCAGGTTTAATGTCGTCAATCATTAATATCCAGTCCAGTTCCACGGCCCCCTCCTTCAAGGATTGTTGTGACATTTTATTCGCAGATAATTGTAGAAATTAAACTTGCGGATTTTCTCGCGTATACAACACTCCCAAACTTCTTACATCCGACGTTTCGGTCGCTTTCCAGCTACCGTGGTCACGGGCCGACTCGTCGGGTGTAAGAAGTTTGGGAGTGTTGTATACGCGAGAAAATCCGCAAGTTTAATTTCTACAATGTATGAAGCTCGCGAAAACCTACGAAAACGTTATTCGCAGATTATTGTTTCCAAAATGTGGGTTAAGGAAGATTATTCTCCAGGTATTTTCAATTCTACTGCCACAATGCTTTGTGAAATCTACATATTCAGGAATTATTAAATATACCTGAATACTGAGGTTTTATTTACAAGAATTTTATCCCGTTGAAAATAAATACTCGTATATCAAACCTTTGACACATTATTTCATTCTGAGTATTCTTTCATTCAAGTTTCATTCCGTATATTATACGGACTATTTGTATGGGAAAATGAAATTGTGGTTATTACTATTTCCCTTCAATTTCTTCATATTTTCTTACCTTTTAAACCTTCCCTGGGCTTCCAAAAATCATTCAAAACCGAAATTAGCCAAGTCGGTTTAGCTGTTCTCGAGTTTTAGCGAGACGAAAGAACAGCAATTGATTTTTAAATATTAGATTACGAATATACAATTTTGAATACATTTCTTTACATTAGTAAAATAATATCAGTTATAGATAAATAAGAATAAGAATAAGTTTTTTTTTTGATATACACAATGCATCAACAAGGTAATAAATAATAGGTATAGCAAAAAGAGATCATAAATGACAACATATTATATTTAAGTTACTACGATAACGTATACCTATACCTGTAGAGATAATTATTACCTATGGCATGATGCATGTATGAGACCAAAAAAAAATGGCACCCACCTCAGCTAATTGCTGTAGTTGGCACTACAGCGCTGGTATTCTGGTGGGGCCGTGAGTGACATTGCGAATCACAAGTCGCCCAAATTATGTGATAAATACCTACTTATGAGAAAGTTGTTCCACTTCACACTGATTACAAATACAAATAATTGGTATAAAATCGGTATTAAATTAGTGGAATAATAACTCAAAATAATAGGATACTTACAGGAGGTAAAACTATGATAATTAATAATAATATAGGTATTGTGACGATAAATTTTATCGTATACTACATGTACGTGCAGATAAAATAATTGTAAATATTTTTGATAAATTGTATGAAAATACATGTGATGGGTTATGTATAAGTATACTTTCACTATAGATCTATAGATCTCTATAGATCTATAGTGAAAGTATACTTATACACTAATAAAATAAAGCTGAAGAGTTTGATTGTTTACTTGAACGCGCCAATCTCAGCAACCACTTAACCGATTTCAAAAACTCAGTGCAAGATAGTCCATTTATCTAGATGCCTATTAGGCTTATATAACATCACGGTACGGGGACGAAGTCGTGGGCACAACTAGTGTTTAATAATATAATAAAAGGATTCAGGTTTTTTAATAACTAGGCGTTGTTTCGTTTACTAATCGATGATTTGAGTAAAATATGTACTACCCCAGTCGTATAAACTATAAATGAATACGAATCTAAATATAAGCTATAAACTTCCTAGGCTAGTTGTGGGGGACAAATTGGTTTGCACCAAAATGGAAACACAAGTCTGCATCGATGTACAAGTGGACTGTATTTTGGGTTCTTCAATAATCTTTCTATTCTATCTTAATCACTAGCTTACTTCACTACGTACTAGCTAACTAGCGAACCAGGGGGTCTGGTACTATTCTACACTATCACTGACTGGCAATACCTTCACGGTCTGGAAGCACTTTTCTTGCTGAGAATCGAACGAGGACAATTTTGCACCGAAATGTACCGATTTTTATATGCTTCCAAACCGTCTCCCTCCATGCAAAAATTCCATGACACGCCCCACACACGGAAAGTCCCGAAGGTCTGAGTCAACAGAGATAGGACTCTAAAAGGCTGCCTATACGGTCTAAATTACAACAACCGTCATACATCTCTGCCGACCCATCTTTGCCTTGCTACAATACATACACAATATTTCTTTATTTATCAAAATTTCTTATACAAAACTTATTCGAACTTAATGCTAATACTATATACATTACTAAAGTGACTACTTGTTAGAAATACATAATTTTTTAGGGGCTCTGTCATGCTTTATCACCTATGACACGATTAAATATCGCTAGCTAAACCTAAAACCAACTTAAAACCGAAAACGGCATCTGCCTATCCCCTTTACTTTACGAGTGAGAGTCAATTTTGTTATCAAGCAAGATTAGGTACATTCGCATTATCCTTACTTCGAGTTAACTTACACATTTTCCAAATATACTTCCCTGAGGGCAACAAAAATACATCTCGTACATAACTTTCAGCTCGGTACCTTTCTTATTTACGAAAATACAGCGACTTTCACCTCTCTCTTCATACAAAACATCGTATTCAACATCAGCTGTGATCACATAATAAATCGAAACTACCTACATACAAGTTGAGATTTCTAATCGGAAAACTCCATACAAAGCTGTGTTACAATTACTTATTTTTCTTAACTTTCTACGCGCGGTACACCGTCGTCAACCCGTGTACATTCTCAGGTCAGCGTGTGTGTGGTAAATATGTAATAAAATACCTAAGTTCATTTTTCATGTGAATATCCATCTCTTAGTAACGTACATTGAAGCGAGCTTTCTCCGCTGATAACTACTCATCTGCCTATGCCATGCGTGGGGGTGGTCGTGAATATGCATAATCAGTCATTATTACGCCGAACTCCGCCACTGAATGAGCTCTAAAAAAGTGCGCTTTCTCCGCGTCGCTTCCCCGCACTTCACCCCCGCCCCCGCGGGCGGATCAGGTGCTCTGTCGGCCGTGGACGACCCTCTCGACCAAACGAAAATACCTACTCTCTCAAATCTAATCTTTCATATGGCCATCGCTTGATAACAACTTTCTTATCATTGTGTTCAAATATTACACGTCTACTACGAGAACCTAACAAGTTATATCAATTTTAATTTGCCTCTGCATCCTTCCTACGGAGGCCTCTGTCGGTCATTACAAGCTTCACTAACTTTACTTATTTTATTATGGAAACAAGACGCCTATTGATTCTATCCTTTACACTAGTGTTCGAATCCACAGGGGCTTCCTTAGACAGTAATTTGAAGATTTTAGGTACGTAGCCTAGTGATAGCAGGCCACCACTACTACGCTGTGGTTCTAGGTTCGATACCCGGGTAGGGGTCTATCAGAGATAATGGTGTTAAGTCCTTTATCTCTGGTTTTATTGGGATTTTTCCATTTTCTGTCAATATCCTAGTAGGTAACTCGAATTATGGTAATGTGCCCGGAGATGTCAACAGGCTCGCCACCTGTTACATGGGTGAAATATATAAATATTATTATTAATATATAAATATAACCTACGAATTGTGGGTGTTTGTATATATGCTCGAATGCATGCATTTTGCCTACCCCTTCGGGGATTACAGGCGTGAAGTTGCGTTTAGGAACGGAAAAGGACCCTTTTAGCTCGCTAATTGTCCGGTGAAAGAAGCAAAAAATAATTTCCCAGTAGGTACCTCGAAATTTGGTAATGTGCCCGGAGATGTCAACAGGCTCGCCACGTGTTACATGGGCCAAAATGTAGCCTGCAAATTGTGGGTGTTTGTATATATGCTTGAATGCATGCATTTCTGCCTACCCCTTCGGAGATTACAGGCGTGAAATTGCGTTTAGGAACGGAAAGGACGCTTTTAGCTCGCTAATCGTCCGGTGAAAGAAGCGAAAAATAATTTGTTACCCAATCTCCGGGAGTAACACAATAAGTGTATTATCTTATTGTGTTTTCCCGACATTGGAAGAATAACTTTCCGAAACGCTTTGTGAAACGAATATCCATGGTTCTTTTACAACAGTTTAATCTTATACGTATATATATTTTTTTGTGTGATTAAAGTGGCAAACAAGCTTCACATTGATGTTAAGTGATGACTGCAGCCTATAGACACTCACACAATGACCAGAGGTCACAACGCAGATGCGTTGCCACTCCTGAGGCCTAAAGTATTATGCATGTGTGTCGGAAATTACAGGGTCGTACATTACCACCTGACCGGAACACGATAGTGCTGAGCACTACCATTTAGCGGCAAGTATATTAGGTAATGCGGTGGTGCCTACGCCCGCGAGCTCCGTCACTGGAGCTCCACCATCAGTAATATATAATTAACGGTATATCCTTTATCTCTGGTGTTATGGTGATTTTTTTCATTTTCTGGAAGTTTCTCAGTGCTACTCTTGTGTTTAGTAAGCCCGGCGATGTCAATAGGCCGGTATCGAGGTGTTTGAAGGCAATGCCGGATTAGCCATAATTATAGCAGGAGGCAGCAAATGCTACGGTCCAGGCCTTGGGGGCCTGGAGCCAAAAAAACACCACTATGTGAATATGTAATACACCTTAGCTATTCTCAAAGTCCGGAAAACGAAGCGTAGGCAGGCCCCTCACGAGGTGGACCGACCACCAGTTGAAGGTCGCAGGCAATCGCTGGATGAGGGCGGCCCGGGACCGTTCGTTGTGGCATTCTTTGGGGGAGGCCTTTGTTCAGCAGTGGACGTCTTTTGTCTGAAATGATGATGGTGATGATTCTCAAAGTGAGCGTTGGCCTCACTGTACTTACATAGGTATATTATTATGTTGCAAGTTGGCAATACCACAGTACTTACAGGGGGAATCCCTAAATATCGTTTTCGATTCATAAATTATTTTTTACTGGTGGTGGAGCTCCAGTGACGGAGCTCGCGGGCGTAGGCACCACCGCATTACCTAATATACTTGCCGCTAAAGGGTAGTGTTCAGCACTATCGTGTTTCGGTCAGGTGGTAATGTACGGCCCTGTAATTTCCGGCACAGAGGCATAACACCTTAGGCCTCAGAAGTGGTAACGCATCTGCATTTTTACCTCTGGTCATTGTGTGGGTGTCTATAGGCTGCATCACTTAACATCAATGTGAACTGTATGCTTGTTTGCCACTTTTAAAACATAAAAAAAAAAAAATAATAATAAATGTTCTGTTTTATTTACATATTAAATTTCAGTAAGCAATGTAACTCCTTAGAGCCCCATGGTCACATTTGCTACCGGCCCCTCCGGCTTTATCCGGCACTGGTATGAGGGTAAGCGTTATTCCAGTCATTAGCGTTGCCCAAAATCGATCTTGGTCTTGCAAAAATGCAAGAACAAGACCAAGACCGGTTTTTAAGCAACACTACCCGTCATACGTTGAATAAGCCTATTGAACAATAAGGCTTCATTAAGTAGCAAGGGGTTCATATTATTAATTTGAAAATCACATAATTGTAGACGCGTCTTTCACGACGTCATCTATACTTAAGTTATAATAATTATTTACAAGTATCTATATATATATATATATATATATATATCTAAAATATTTATTTACAAGTTAGGACTTCTACCGTGCTTCTACAATCACACACGATTTTCGAAGACATTTTTTAATGTCATAAGGTGACAAAAACGCGTTTAACATTTATGGTAAGTAATACTGTAGCCCACCTGTAGGTTAGTTTAAAAAAAATGACGATGTAAAAGTGCTCTCCAGGAGCCTAATTATATGAAATAAATGAATAAACTGAATAAACTAAACCACGAACTACATGAAAGCAGAGATTTCATTGTTGATGCGTTACCACTTTTGGGACCTAAGGTATTATGCCTCGGTGACAGAAATTACAAGGTCAAGTATAAAATAAACCGGAAAAGCAAAATTTTATTAGTTGACCTACTTTTATTCTTAAAGTGGTAAAGTCTACTTGGCTGTGATATTTTTCCTATTAAATTTATAGATTTTTTTTTATGTATTGGAAGTGGTTAACAAGCATACAGTTCACATTGATATTAAATAATGACTGCAGCCTATAGACACCCACACAAAGACCAAGGTCTAAATGCAGATGCGTTACCACTCCTGAGGCCTAAGGTGTTATGCCTCTGTGCCGGAAATTACAGGGCCGTACATTACCACCTGACCGGAACACGATAGTGCTGAACACTACCATTTAGCGGCAAGTATATTAAGTAATGCGGTGGTGCTCACGCCCGTGAGCTCCGTCACTGGAGCTCTACCACCAGTAATAATATTACGTGTAGAAACTATTTCCATGTTATTTTTTGCGACCACCTGTTTAAATAGTGTTAATCTGACTTATCATTTATTTCACGACCCAGTTAGTCCAGCGGTGTGAGATGACCGTTTGATTCGAAGGGTCGCGGGTTCGATCCCCGCACCGGAACAAATATTTGTATGGCCTACAGATATTTGTTTCGGGTCTGGGTGTTTGTGTATGTGTTGTATGTGTACAACGGCACCCACGACACAGGTTTATATCTACTGTGGGGCTGTGAGTGTAAGCGTATTTTATTTATTTATTTATTTATCATGATCCCTTGTTTATCACCGACGAAATCAGGAACCTTTTGTAGATGACTATGATAGATTATCGATTTTTTTTTAAAGACGTTTTAATTTACTGGTTGTATTGTGAGGGCCCGGTTTCACTCGGTTGGCGTCTCACAAACAGGGACTCCCACAAGGGAGAACGGTCTAATAGGTCGTCTGACTAACCTGCGGTTCCAGCTTTCGGCATTTATGTTGTCTTGATCCTGTGGTCTTCGAGTTCTTTCTTGGTTTTCACTCCCGGCCGGGGTGTCGAGTCTCGGGTGGCCCTGGACCAGCCACAAAACGCGCGCGTTCGGGATCACGAATTTCAAGCGTCTCGTTTCCCGTTGCAAGTTCGATTCGCTACAGGTAGTGGCGAGTGGTGACGTCAGTGACGTCTTGTCAGAATCGACCAATGACCGTGAAGAGTGCCAAGGAGTGCCAACCTAAGTGTAAGCTTGAGAATTGTATACCAACTTTGAAATAATATGATGACGGTACATTTCCGCCCACCAAAATACGTTATAGGTATTTTCTAAAACTAGCGAATAACTAACCTACGAAAAGACTTAATTACGACTAAAGCTAATAATTAACGAGTTACGGATTAATCTAGGTTAGGTAACGGACATAGCTTAGCCAACGGTCGAGTTAAGCACGAACCATCGACTGTACGAACCGTTGCGATACGAACTATTCCGTCCGGGCTAGGGTGCAATTTCTCGACCCGAGCCAGAGGCCAATGTAACGGAAGAGAAGTTTCGGTTTTCAGAATTACCACGGATCCCACGATTAGCGGCCTAGAATGTTTAGTCCACTTTGCCCGTTGAGTCAAAGCATGAAGGTATTCGCACTTCCAACGATTCCAAAAATCCTGTTGGAAACGTTGAATGAGCTGCCAACGACTAAGTCGATTAATATTAACTGACGTTAAGTCCTCATCGGGAACGGTAGTTAGAGGCTCCAAGGTTAAGAAGTGGCCCGGTGTCAGTACAACCAAGTCATTGGGGTCTGAACTCAACGGACAAAGGGGTCGCGAATTGAGTATCGCCTCAATTTGCACGAAGACCGTACTTAGTTCTTCGAACGTTAAGACTTGATCACCGATAATTCGATAAAGGTGCGATTTTACTGCTTTAATTTGAATTTCCCAAACTCCTCCAAAGTGAGGACTCGAAGGCGGGTTAAAACGAAACTCAATCTGTTCGGTTTGAGCGGCAGATTGCATGAGAGACTGAAGCTGATTATTCGCGCCTACGTAATTTGTACCGCAATCGGATTGGATGACGTTGACCCTACCGCGACGACCGACAAATCTACGAAGAGCGGCAAGGAATGCGTCCGATGAAAGATCCGAAACAGTTTCGAGATGCACTGCTTTGGTACTTAAGCATACGAACAAACAGAGATAAGCCTTACCGATTTTCGCACCGCGATGTTTTGCGAGTTTGATGCGGAAAGGACCACCGTAATCCGTTCCCACAACAGAAAAAGGCTTAACCTGATTGACGCGAGTAGCAGGTAGATCGCTCATAAACGGTTCAAGAGGAGTCGGGTTCGTTTTATAACACTGAACACACTTCGAAAGGCAATGACGAATTGCCCGTTTGGGTGAAAGGATCCAAAATTGTTGTGTTAGAAGGTATTGCATCGTGTTAACGCCAGCGTGACAATTTTCACGATGAAACGCTTCGATGATTAAATAGGTAAGCTTCGATTCGCGAGGGAGCAGAGCGGGGTGTTTATGCTCAAATTCGAGCCCCGATCTGGCCAATCGGCCACCCACCCTGAGAGTTCCCTTAGCGTCGAGAAACGGATTTAACTTACGCATTTGTTTCGAAAGAAGAGTATTGTCTAGCAAGTGACTTATCTCTGATGCAAAATGATGTGATTGAACGTACCTCACAATAATCATAAGGGCATTATGTAGTTCTACCCGAGTCGATATGGGATCAGAACAGCGAGTGCGTTTCCAACGAATGAATGCAATGAATTTTATCCATACACACAAAAGGCGTTGGATTTTACGAATCGACGAATAGCGATCCAACAGAGTGTCTATAAACGGACTAGGAACGTCACCATGAGTAAGGAACGAGCGAGGAGCCTTTTCTTCTGCAGCTAGAATGTCTGAGTCTGGAATACCATCAGAACTTGGCCAAGATGAAAGCGGTTGAGAGAGCCACGACGGACCCGCCCACCATAAGCGATTAGTGACAAGAGCTGATGGAAGCTGTCCACGGGAGACTACATCCGCTGGATTATCCTCAGAGGCCACGTGACCCCATCGAGCCCCAGGGATGACATCAAGAATGTGCCCTACGCGATTCGCAACGAAAGTCTTCCAACGTGAAGGGTGAGAGCGAAGCCACGCAAGCACAACGGTAGAATCAGACCACGCGAAAAGACTACTGCATGGAAGAACTTCAGCAATGTTTGATTGGAGTTTGGGACCGACGAGCAGAGTGTCGTTTAACGATACGCCCCTAGCATCTTTAGCTGAAGCGTTAAACACCACACGGAGTTTCGTTGTGGCGGACTCGGGACGCAGAACGCAGTGATGAGGGATGTAATACTTTCCCTCTGTAAGTTTGTTTACAGGGACAAGACTCATGTGACCACTATCGAGATAGTCTTTCATGAAGTCGTTGTACTGGTGATGCAACTCTGGATTTCTCCTGAGTTTTCGTTCGATTGAGAGAAAAAAACGCAAAGCGATGTCACGAGATCCAGGAAAAGAATGATCCTGCTCTTCTTCCTTGAAAGGCAGAGTGACCACGTATCCGCCAACCGAATCACGGGTATGATGAGTTGCGAAGATTTCTTCACAGCGAGTTTCCTCAGGGGTTAGATGTCGAGGTGACGGAAATGATTCCAACTCCCAGAAGCGCTTGACTTCCTCATGAAGCAGATCATCGTCTTGGCTGAAAAACGATTGAACTTCGTCCTGACAGCCGGCACCACCCAGTAAGAGCCAGCCAAACACTGAATTCAGAGCTGAGGGTTGATTTGGACCTCCATCCACACGGCCAGGAAGGAGAAGAGAAGTAAACACCTCAGCGCCGAGAAGCAGATCTACAGAACCAGGCTTGTCGAAGTTAGGGTCAGCCAAGGCGAGATCCTTGATATGATGCCACGACGATTTATTAATACGAGTTGAAGGTATCCTACCACAAATGCTAGGCAACGTGAGCGCGTCGATAGAAAAGAGGCTGTTGCTGTTAGCACCAACCTCAAGGCGAACTGCACCTGATATAGACGAAGATGCTTGTCCCAAACCACGAACACGACGAGAAGTAAGTGTGCGGGCGACACCTAAGATGGTGGCAGCACGTTCACTGATGAAGTGAGCCTGGCTACCCGAATCTATGAGAGCACGAAACGATTGGAAGTTGCCTGAGGAATCACGAAGTTGCACAGTGGCTGTTGATAACAGCACCACAGAATTATCACCTATGCTCGTAAGTACTCTTACAGGTTGCTCTGGACTACTGCTCGAATCGGCTTGACTTGATGAAGCAGACAAATTAGCATCATCATCTCGATGAAGCAGGGTGTGATGACGTTGACGACACTTTTGGCAACTAAAAAATGATCTACAATTCTTTAAACTGTGCGAAGGTCTTAAGCAGTTGAAACACCAACGGTTGGTTTTAGCGAATTCAATCCGTTCCGCAATAGAAAGCTTTGTGAACCGTTCACAATAACTGATCGAATGATTTTCTGAACAGAAGGAGCACTTGACAATTGGTGTTGTGACTGATGCTTCAGATGCCGTAATCGTTCGAATTTTAGGTTTATCAGCAGTAGATTTAGTGTTGCTAGTGCTGGAAAGGAATACCGTAGTCGGTTTCGATTTAAACGATTTATTACTTGGTGGTATTTTAGGTATAGATTTATCGTGTGCACGGTTGGTAGTAGAGTGACTACGCTCTTGTGACAAAAAATGTGTATCTCGAACAAGGGCCTCGCATGTCATATTTAAAAATTTATACAAATCTCTAAATTCGGGAAGTTCGGCAGTTGAATGACTTCGTTCAAATGCACAGCGAGTCTTAGAATCGAGTTTCGATAATATGTGATAACACAGAATAAAGCTCCACTGATCCGTAGGTAAATCAAGACTTTTCAAAATATTTAAATTTTCACTAATTAAATCAAGTACACGACGGAATTCTGAAGGAGAACTCGATTTAAAATTAATATTTAATATTTCTTTCCAGCACGTAAAAGCCAACTCACGTTTATCACGATACCTAGTGAGCAAGGCTTGGTAGGCTTCGCTATAGAAAGTACCCTTAACTGGGTACGTACGAATAAGACCAAGTGCGTCACCTGACAAACTTGATATAAGATAATGCATACGTTCAGTGTCTGACAATGTTTCGTTATTATGGATCAATGAATTAAAAACATCATAGAATTCAGGCCACTCTTTAATAGCTCCTGAAAACGTTGGAATTTTGATTTTTGGTAATTTAACATTACAGACGCTCGAGCGATCACGTTCAGTACGTTGTTCATCGTTACTAGGAATAAGTTCCCTATAAATAGTAGCAATTTTAATGTAAATGTCATCAAATTGTTCGCGTATTAAATCTTCTTTCTCTTCCGATGTGCCATCAATAATGCCAAGAATGTCCGTATGAGCCTGCTCAAAACTTTCACAAAGTCGCGGCATGACAGCATGATGAGAAAAAAACGTGTTCAGAAGAGATCTATCATCTTGAGCTAGCTCAGCTGCCTCCAAAGTTTTTTCAAGACGTCGCAGAGCTAGTGTACGCTTCCTCCGTAAAACCGGTAAGTCTTGCATAGTTAATTCGGAAGTAGCATGTGAGCCACGCCTCGATGTTGTGTCGTGCTTAGAACGTCGCCGAGTTGCGTACATCGTTGTGAGAGACTAGTACAAACGAAATACGACAAAGCAGTGTACACAAGCTACGGCTTAGCACGCGCAATGCTAAAAAACGTGAAAAATAATTTAATTAAAAGAATTGAAGAACCATTTATCTATTAAAACGATTTAGTGTTACGATATCCCGCGAGTCAGGTTCCCAACCGAACTCGTCCTCTTATAATTACGAGGGGATGTGGAACTATACGAGAATAATTAAAAGTTAAACAATAGAATACCTAGGTAAACGATATGTAGGTATAGCACGGTCCAGTTTTTACGAGAGCGATCGAGCACTATTATTATAATAATAATGGTGCTTCACGATAGGTACCTATCACTTTAGAGTACCTAATGAGCTAAGTTACGTAAACACGATTGTTATTGTTTGCAGTTGAATAATTTCGCTTATGGTAAGTCACTCGATGAATAGGACGTCAGAATTATTTACGAGCCATTTATAATAGGTAAGTAAATTACGATAAAAAACGACCTAACTACGATAGTTGCATACTTACCTACCTACACCACTAAAAAGAATCAGATAAACAAGTGCGAGAACCAGCGATGTTATACCGCGATATAAATAGAATGTATAAACAACGCTAGGCAACGATAAATTGCAACTTGAATACCTATCCACTTTTACATAGTGTAGGTCTATGAGATAAGCGACGAATTTTAGGTACCTACGTAATTAAGGCAAACCTGTGTCAACAAACAACAATAGAATGCTGCTCCTCTTTACGATAGGTTTTTACCAAAGCGAATAAGTGAAAGGCGCAAGCAATTGTATTGTGTTGTACGTAGGTATGTACCTAGGAGCGAAGAACAATTATTTACTTAAAAAAAACTTAAATACGCGTATGATACGATATTATAAACAACAGTTAGACGAATAGGATTTTACCGGGTTTGTGTATATTCACGTAAAACGTACCTACCTATATCCAAACCGCTAAACGTTGAATATTGAAAACGATTTGTAAACTAGGTAGCTACACACAATAATTATGCCGAACGGAACACTTGGTATTTGCAACGGTTGTACCTTCGGATTACTAGATCACACTAGGTAGGTATGTTACTCCTGGTGACCTAAAAATTTTTACATAGAAATCGAATTTATTAATTTATTCAGAATCGTTCATTTATAGAAATCGAAATCGAAAAAAAATATATATATATGGATGCGTAAGATGAGGATATCTTTCCAATGTTAACGATCGATCAACACGTTAATTGAATATAATTGTTACGTGTACAGGGCAGAATCTCCCAACTTTCCCGAAATTAGGGAGTTCAAAAAAAGTCGGTAGGAAGAAAAATTGTACGTGTATGGTTTTACGAAAGTTAATGAAAAATGGATAATTCCCGGGTTTCGGCACCAAAATGTATTGTGAGGGCCCGGTTTCACTCGGTTGGCGTCTCACAAACAGGGACTCCCACAAGGGAGAACGGTCTAATAGGTCGTCTGACTAACCTGCGGTTCCAGCTTTCGGCATTTATGTTGTCTTGATCCTGTGGTCTTCGAGTTCTTTCTTGGTTTTCACTCCCGGCCGGGGTGTCGAGTCTCGGGTGGCCCTGGACCAGCCACAAAACGCGCGCGTTCGGGATCACGAATTTCATGCGTCTCGTTTCCCGTTGCAAGTTCGATTCGCTACAGGTAGTGGCGAGTGGTGACGTCAGTGACGTCTTGTCAGAATCGACCAATGACCGTGAAGAGTGCCAAGGAGTGCCAACCTAAGTGTAAGCTTGAGAATTGTATACCAACTTTGAAATAATATGATGACGGTACACTGGTGGTTGAGCTCCAGTGACGAAGCTCGCTGGTGTAGGCACCACCGCATTACCTGATTTATTTGCCGCTAAATGGTAGTGTTTATCACTATCGTGTTCCGGTCAGGTAGTAATGTACGGCCCTGTAATTTCCGGCACAGAGGCGTAACACCTTAGGCCTCAGGAGTGGTATCGCATCTGCATTTTGACCTCTTGTCTTTGTTTGGGTGTCTATAGGCTGCAGTCAACACTTAACATCAATGTGAACTGAACGCCTGCTTGCCACTTCCACTACATAAAAAAAATGATTTGAAAAATTAACAGCAATTACAATGTTGACAAAATTTGTCCTATTATATATTGTGGTCGCATCCCTGACCTTTACGCCTAAGATGTATCATAGCATCTTTATTCTTATCTCTAGATTTCGGATGCATGAGTATGATCTACAGTACTTATTAAGGTACCATTTCGGTTTATGTTTGTTACCTATTTACACAACGTATACATTTAATTTGCTACATCGAATTGAAAACAGTAATGTTATATCCGAATTTGCGGTAGGTCTACGGTACACCTACACCTCAACTTGCTCGAAAATTTAATGCGACATTGTGTCTAAATTTAACTTTTGCCTAACACGGTAGAGGGCATTATTGTCTGACACCCTTCAATCTCTTACCACTAGAATTTGCTATTAGAGAGGCTTTCTCTGACATGAAGCGTGAAACATCATTAGGTAAAGCCGGGGCTATTGTTTTAGCTCCAATATATTGAATAAAGCATATTTATATAATTACCAATATTGAATACTGGATGCAAATGTACCTATAGATTTTTTGAAAGACTTAAGTTACGTCTTTATAATTGAATTCAAACGAGAGTGCCAAAATCTATAAAAAGCAAGAAGTTGATTGGTTGTTTACATTAATTTATATTAAACAGGAATACAAATTGAATTCCTGTTTAAAAAAAACCGTAACTTCACGCCTGTAATCCCCAAAGGGGTAGGCAGAGGTAAATGCATGCATTCAAGCATACATGACCCGGGAATCGAACCCAGGACCACCGGCGTAGTAGTAGTGGCCTGCTACCACTACGCTACTTAGGCAGTTAATTTCTGTTTAATGTAAATTATTTATTATTATTTTATTGTACCTGCTCCAATGTATCAAAAAAGCCTTTAATATCCATTCAGCCAATTATCCTTTCCCAAGTTCGATATCAAATGCTGTAACTTATTCAATTAGGCCTCTTCAAATACTCTCAAGTCAAGTTTCTGACAAAAGCATGTGAATTTTGTATTAATACCGTTACATCTGCTGTTAGTTTTGTATAATTTGAAAACACGGGTGAAATGAAGTATAAAAAAGAAGTGAAAAGTGTGAGTCGCATTCGCGTTTACAGGCTGACATACGATTGTGTAATTGCCTCATACTTCTTGAAATAACTAACAAATTAATATAATAAAGACTTGTGAAGGAACGGGTGGAAATGCTCCTACGACGAAAAGGGAGGGTCCTCCGAACAAACTTAACTTTTGACAAAACTTGGTATGTGTGATGTAATTCGATTGATGCGACATCTTACGTACTATTGTCTAGTACTTTAGTGTTTCGTCAGTATTCCACTAGGTGGCCCCTTATTTAGTAAATGCTATAGACTCTTTTTAATTCACGTGTATTGTGTATATGACTAAAGTCATGTTTACGGTTTCATTGTCAAGTATTACATGCAGTTAGGGAATCCTTCATAGACAGTTCGACTCGCACTTGGCCACTTTTTTGTTTCTTTCCGGCCTTGGACCCCGGTTAAGGCTCTATTTCATTTTGGACTTGGCGACACTCTTAGTTGTTACTCTCACAAGAATCGTACCTCCTCCAATGGATCGAAGATAAGCCTTTAATATCCGTAGAGTTTGTTATGAAATTCGATGCCAATTATCCCTTCCCAAGTTCGACATCAAATGCTGTAACTTATTCAATTAGGCTTCTACCAGTACACTGGAGTCAAGTTTCTGACAAGTGAATTTTATATGAATACCGCAACATTTGCTGTTAGTTCAGTATAGTTTCAAAACATGCGTGAAATGAGAGAGAGTAAAATAGTATAAATAAGAAGGGGCAAGTGTGAGCTGGACTAACGTTTACAGGTTTCCTTAATTATAATTGTGTGATTGCCTTATACAATTTAAATAGTAAAGACACTTTGAAAGATACAAACATACATACTTTGTATATTATGTACCTATTCATAATTCATATATTATGTAGCTATTGTGTGAATGAATGAGTTGCGGATTTCATTGTCGAAAAATAATTCATGCTACGGACTCCAAATATATCCACTTGCACTTAGCCGGTTTTTGTTTCTAAGAGAAGGGACAATTCCACTCCCGTTCCCCTCGGCAACGTTCGTAACTATGGACTTCCTATTATTTATCGAAGATAAAAATCGGTCATAATTTTAAATCGCGTTTCTTCAAAATCGTCTAAATTTTAGATGGGAGCTTCTTTTGGGTAAATTAAATATCCTTTCAGATTATCTGACGCGTTCTTGACTCGTGACTAGTCGTGACATGAATAGCCTTATCTTTTCAAAAGGGTCAAAATGGAGGTGAATAGGTACTCGAGCATATCAGATAATCATAAGGCCAGGTTAAATGAACACGATGGAAGCTTCCATCCAAAATTCTGACTATTTGGAAGCAAGATAACCCCATGACGGCTTTTTAAACGACGACGACGGTTCGTTCGATCCGTTCAATTGATTGAGTGGTTCATGGATTGGAAAAAATCTGGATCTATAAATCGAACCCGTTCCTCGTAATAGTTCAGCAGTTCATTTGAATCAGGGAGTCAATTCGATCCATACAAATGATTCATGCGATAAATGTCACCGGTTCAGGCTCGGTTCCAATCAATCGGATCGTCGTGACCTGCGATGCCAAGACGGGCCATTGAACGAACGGTTCAATGGATCGCACAGATTTGAAGACCCGGTTCTTATAGTTCTTTCAATCGCGAACGACAAATATCTATGTCATAGCCCTAAAAATTGTGTTGCTGCTATATATTGTGGACCGAAGTCGTTGAGCAAAATTTATAAGGCAAAGATATTTTATCTATGACTCAGTCATACGTTATCAAATAGCTATTGGTGGAAAATATTCCGTTTTTGCCGCTACACATCTATATATCAGTTTTCATTGCTTCATTGTAGCGGTCGTAAAGTGGATTTATCGACGAGTGCCTGTCCATGTGAGCATAAAACTCCAAAACAAATTCTGGTTGACACTATGACGTTTTTAGGTTGTATGCAAACAACAAACATGCAGTTTACTTACCATCAATGTGAACTGCATACTTGTTTGCCACCATCATTGCGTAATCATACTTAGCTATAGTTTATTAGATTAAATTTATTTAACAAAAATCTGTGGAATAGTCTGGATACCAGATGATTTGGCATTCCTGGAGTGCAGGCTGCTTATTGACCATGAACAAGACACCTATGTTCATTTGTTTGATGATATACATTTTGCTGTGATGCGATTGTATTAAGATGAAGTCTATCAATGTGAACTGCCTGAAAAATCTGTTTGCCTACGGTAGTGTCAACGATACTGTCATTATTTTAGGATATATTTTCTTTGCACGAGCTGATGATAATTTTCACACTATTGTCCTATAAATTTCATCTTTTTTTTTGCGTGTCTGCCCGGGAATACAGAAGCGACCGAAACGACGGATCGAATTTCAAAACAATTTCAGAGATCGCTGTTAAAATGGTATTCATTCAAAAATTAGTTATTTTCCTGCCCGGATATTTCACATCGAGCCTACGAAAGAGACAATCCGCTAGTTTTGACTTTCTAGAGCGTTATCTCTGCTGCACGCTGCTTACGCTTACTTACGTAAGCACTTATGGAGGAACGAGGGAAATGTTCCTCCGAAGAAAAGGGAGGATCCTCTATCCAGGGGAGGTGGTCGATGAGGATTATTTCTTGTTGGATGTAATTTAATTCCTGAGCCATTTACAGTATATAAACACAACTCAAGAATAACAAAGAGATAATTCAATTGCAAACTGAATCTGATTACGTCACAAATGAACTTGCAATTCTAAGAGTCCGTTCAGACAGACAGGCTCGGAAAGGAGAGCGGATTTTTATCACGTTGGAAATAGAAATTTGATTGATTGTATTAAGGCTTATTTTTGCATGTGCACTTCTTTTTTTTATTGAGAATGCTTGAACGCGCTTCGTAGGACATAATAAGTGTGATTGCGTGCTCTCTCTCGCTGGTCTATGTGAAAAACGTAGGCAATTTACACCGACTTCAGCAAGGCATTCGATAAAGTTCATCATTACTTGCTTCTCAAAAAGCTACAATCTTATGGAATAACCGGCTCGTTGTTGGATTGGTGCAAGTCTTATTTAACTGACAGAAAATCAAAAGTTGTTATAGCGGGCCTTTCCTCGAAACCATTCACTACTCATTCGGGCGTGCCACAAGGTGGCCATTACTGGGGACCATTACTTTTTAATATATTTATTAATGACATAGGCACCTGCTTCCAATATTCTAAATTTTATATGTTTGCAGACGATGTCAAATTTTTTAGACTTGTGAACTCAATCGAGGACAGTCATTTATTGCTAGGAGATTTGGATAACCTGATCTCTTGGTGTGGTCTGAATGGCATGTCCCTTAATTGCAAAAAATGTCACGCTATACGTTTTACCAGAACTAAAACGAATATAAAAAGATCATACCACATCAATAGTGAACCGCTGTCAGAGGTCGAACATATCAAAGATTTCGGAGTAACCCTTGATTGCAAACTTAAATTTAATATTCACATTCACAACATAGTTCAAAAAAGCTTTAAGACTCTAGGATTTGTTTTGAGAAGTTGTAAAGAATTAAAAAAAAACAGCACCAAGATCTCCCTATACATTTATCTAGTTCGCAGCGTTTTGGAGTACTGTAGTGTCTTGTGGAACCCTTACTATGATATTTACAAGAAACGTCTTGAGAGTGTACAAAAAAGATTCCTTTGGCACCTATCATACTCTTGCAATCTGGCCAAGAAGCTCCCTAGTTACGAAGACCGCACTAACTAAAAAATGTAAAGTTGACTTTAACTTTGCATACGATCCTAAAACTTGATAAATAGAGTTTCAATGGGCCTTTGCGATGTCACTGTTTTAATCAATTTTAATTCTTATTTTAATGTAGTATTTATTTGTAAATTATTTATTTGCTAGTTAATAATCTATTTTATGAAACAAGTGTCATATTGTCATACTTATTTTTTTTTAATTCGAATAATGCAGGTATGTCACTATGTGTTATTAGTTAATCTTTGTTACCATTATTATACTCAATGTCTTTTTTTTTTAAACTTTATTTAGATGTATTTTTCACATTTGTTTGATTTGTTTGATGTTTACACCTATAACTGAGGTGTCACTTAGCATGAATTGGTTTTTTTAATGTTTATCTTATTAATATGTACCAGTGATCGCCTTGTTGGTGCGACAAATAAATAAATAAATAAATAAATAAAAAAAGGTGACTCTGCTCAGGCCAATTATAAGCGTAAAAAGAATAATGCAGGCCGATGCTCTTCAAGCCGGTATGTGTGAACGGACTTTATTTGTAACTTGAGACCTGAAAACTTTAACTCAAGAATATTCGCTTCGTTTTCTGGCAAGACTTGAATTTAATTTTAACATTATTACTGCTCACTGACTTGTTAAGTTCTGGAATAGGGTTTATCAAGATCATTCATGGTTGACTTAGTATTAAATTAAATTATTTTTCAACATACTGAACACCAACTACAGAAAATTGAAATATCATTAAATATTTAAATTTTCTCGAGTTCTTGAAGATGCTACACAGTACACAGTTCCTTACAAAACAGTGCCTTCATACCTTTATTTATTGGTGTTATGTTTCAAAAAGCTAATCGACTTTAAAGCCTTCATATTTGGGCGCAATATGGCTAGTGTAGAGAAGAAACCACAAAATGGAGTTAACTAACTATACCTACGTAAAAAAGTACAATACAGAATGTCCCAGAAATCAACAATACACCGAAAACGGGTGATAGGCCAAGTCATGGCAGTTATTAGAAAAATGTGAAAAAATGTCGGAACAACTCCTAGGACTACAAATAAGACAAGTCCTATGACTACAAATATTACTTTTTTTACAAAAAATAATATTTGTAGCTTAAGAACTTGAAAGATAATCACAGGGTGTCAGTTTTTCCGATATTTGTTAAAATCCTTTTAATATGAAAAATACACGTCAAATGTTTTTTTCACATTTGTTTAATAACTGTCATGACTTGGCCTATCATCATCGCTAAGCGAACATCTTAGGTAACATTGCAACTGCGCGAAGCCGGGACGGGCCGCTTGTATGTAATAATACTACTTGTAGAATGGACACTTCGACGTCCCGGCCGATTTCCCCTCTTTAAATCCCCCCATTGAGAGCCAGTAGGATAAACTTCAACAGTGGGGATGCGAGTGGGCGAGTGAGCGGTCTATTTTTAGTTAATTTAGTCACGTAGTCAGTGCGACGATTTATTTCTCGATTGTTTAAGATCATAACTCTACGTGCTACATTTCTGTGTGCGCGTGTAAAGACACATTTGACACACACTGATTGATGGTGTGTAATAGTACCTACACCGCGGACACTCCGCCAAAATTCCATACAAACGCTTAATTTGGTTTCTATTACACAGACATCAATCAGTGACGTGTATTTACGAGGAGGTTGAGTGATGCGGGCAAATCGGGCGGGACGTCGAAGTGTCCATTCTATACGTAGTATTACTACATCTTCTGTGGTAATAGGTAACCAGAATAAGCAATGGAATAGGTAATGGAATTTAAGCCGAGTATCCGAGGTGTGCCTGAGGGATGGCAGAATTCAAAAGTTAATAATAAAGAAATTCAGCCCCTTTAGGCTGGAGCGCCTTCTGCGCTCGCCGATTGCCCGGTGAAGTAGACTAGTGCCGTCTCGAGACAGGCCGCCTACACAAAGACCGAACTAAAAAAAAAATCTTATAACCTTTTTCCCGTCACGTTAAAAACATTTCATAAATTTCTCCTATAGGAGTTGCAGTAGCATCCAGCGTATTCACCATCACCGCGATGTCAGTGGACCGGTACCTCGCCATCACTCAGTCACTCCGGCAGCCCTGGATGCCGTCCAGAAGGGGAGCATGTAGTCTCCTCGCGGCACTATGGCTGGTCTCCTTGGCTATATTCGCACCGCTACTGGCAGTCGCAGCTGTTGAACGAGAACAGGTCCCCCTGCTGTCTAGATCCAGGAATAGATCGGTAAGTTTTGATTGATTTATTTGTTACTAGCTATGCCCGCGACTCAGTCCGCGTGGGAGTAGAAATACGCGCAGATTTAAGGTTATTTTAACATTTTTGGTTGATACGCCTTTTTCGAAAAATGGACTATCTAACACGAAAATGTTCTAATATGAACCATTAGAAAATTTCTAATATGAACCATTAGTTCATACTCGTATTATTTGTTTTTTTGGGTAAACCTGTCTGGGATAAAAATTACCAGTGAGCTACCGAGGACTTCGGTAGCTTAGTGGTAATGCGGCTGAATTGATTATCCTGAGGTCGCAGGTTCGATTCCTGCCTGAATTCAGTTTTTTCTTTAATTTCTATGTCTTGGTTTCGGTTAATACTCGTAGATATCGCAGCTAGTCGTTTCCTCGCGACTGTGGCTAATCTCCTTAGCTGTAGGTAGCTGTAGGATTTGGTATTGTTTTGTTCCAAATAAATGCAAGGCTGTTGACCGTTAAGATTGCCTGGTCACACTGTGCCACAACTATGCAAGTTCTGTAAGTAACTAATGCAATTTGAAAAGGAAACTTCAAACTATTAAATCTTTCAAACTATGACAGATATTTAATATCTGTCATAGTTTGAAAGATCATAGTTTGAAAGATTTAATAGTTCGCCTGATATTCAGTCGCGTAGAATACTAGAAATGTATAGTTTTAAGATGCTATTTTACTTACTACGTAACTTAGGTGGCACTTGGCGTGAAGTATTTAAGTTTATACAGAGTTTCGTGTGAGTGGGTTTTGAAATATGTCCTTATTATTCAATGTATGTTTCATTATTTGTAGTGTCTTATCTTATTTCTTATATTGCTAAACTCAAATCATGTTATTTTAACGTAACTTCACGCCTGTAATCCCCCAAGGGGTAGGCAGAGGTAAATGCATGCATTCAAGCATACATGCAAACACCCACGACTCGCCGATTTCGTTTTGGCCCATGTAACAGGTGGCGAACCTGTTGCCATCTCCGGGCACATTACCAAACTCCGAGGTGCTGGGGTTTCCCAGTACCTCGGAGTTTGGTAATGTGCCCGGATCCAGAAAATGGAAAAATCCCAATAGAACCAGAGATAAAGGATTTTAAACCGTTATCTCTGATAGTCCCCGACCCGGGAATCGAACCCAGGATCCCCAGCGTAGTAGTAGTGGCCTGCTATCACTACGCTACTGAGGCAGTTTAATATAATATTTTTTAATCTAATATTTTAGGCAGTTTGATGATATATTATGACAAGCTCAGCATACATAGCTCAAAAAATAATTACTGCTAGTAGAGCCACCTTAACACGTTCGTTTTCTTTAGACTGTGGTAGAGCTCTACTGATGGAGCTCGCGGGCGTAGGCATCACCGCATTACCTTATCTTCTTGCCCATATAGTACTTACTCATCTTGTTTCGGTCAGGTTATAGCGTACGGCTCTGTAATTTCCGGCATATAAGCATAACAATTTCGCTCGCAGCAGTGTTAATGCGTCTTCGTTGCAATAATATATTATTGTGTTATTTAAATTATTAAAATTCGAGAAAATAAGCGAATATTAACCATCCACTCTCTCTTTATTTCCGAAAGTACTAGATATAACATTTTAAAAAAAAGTAAATAGTTATCTATCTATAAATTACAGAAAAACCTATGAGAAGCTTATGGTATTATGATAACATAGGAAATTAGTTAATTGTGTCGAACCCTGCGAACCCAAGTCCGATTCGCTTTTCGACGCTTTTTTAGATATCAGAATAAACAAGACACTTTCTTCGAAATGTTTTCCTTCTGTTTGTGTATCTTGTTAATTATTGTCTAAGAACTTTTATTGTCCTTTGGGAATCGGATCTTCAAAACATTCTCTTAAACCATTAAAGTTCTCACACAAGGGAAGTTCTAAAGTACTGAGAAGTGATGATTATATTGCGTCAATCTGAAGATTCAATTAAATGTTGGTTCTACTAAAACATATTAAGTGTTTTCCTTTGTTTGTTTTTGAATTCGTGGAATATGAAACATTCTCGTTAAATTCACCCTAGACATTTTGTAAGAGATATAAGTAGGTAACTCTACACAAAGTGTACCGCATAACCACTTCTTTTTTAATATGATGGAAGTGGCAGACAAGCATGCAGTTCACATTGATATTATACTGTAGGGAATCGAGAGGTGGTAATAAGGACAAGGGAGGGACTTGCTTGCAAATTTTGATAGGCAACTTAGTGGATATATATTCTCTAGATTATATATATGCATAAAAATTAGGTTTGCAGCATATCTGGATGAACGAAATGATTCTGAAGTGGGATCCTAACCTATCAGCCAATGGAACAATGGCGTTCAAAGCATTCCAGTAGGGTAAACAATAAGGCGAGATGGGCAGCACCGTCCCGCAGTAAAACTACCGTCAAAGCGATCGCAAACCCGCATACTAAGCGTGGTGATAACCATAACAAGGGGCCTATAATAATACAGTCGTAACTGCCTCAGTAGTCAAGTGGTGGCTAGTCACTAAGGCCATGTTGAGCTCTTGGGTTTGATCCGCGAGCTGAATCAGTGCTATTGGAATTTTACCATCTTTTAGAAGGTTCCTATAGCTTCGTGCCTCTTTAGTAGCAGGCAAGCCTTGGACAAAACGTAACTGGCTAATCATGGGTGATTGCATGAATGCTGGAATACCTGCATTTTTTGCCCTTTTTTCGAAGTGGAAATAAGGGTAGAGATCTAGTAGAAAAAAGTAGGATCCTATAAAGGTCTCGCCACTGGTGAGGTCTAAGTTATTATGTAATTTTCGACACAGAGGCTTGTCGCCTCTGTGTCGAAAATTACATGCACGGCCGTATATCTGCCTGACAATTGCCCTGACCATAAACCCTACAATGAAGCGGCAAGTAGGTAAGGTGATGCGGTGGTGCCAATTCCCGCGAGCTCCATCACTGCCACTTTACTACCAGTTCTCTTAAGTTTACAGTCGTCTATCCTTTTAACGTTTTAGTTATTGTTCGCATTTTATTTATGTAATAAAAGTGGCAAACAAGCCAAGTGATGACTGCAGCCTTTAGACACCCACACAGTGACCAGAGGTCAAAAAGCAGATGCGTTGCCACTCCTGAGGCCTAAGGTGTTATGCCTCTGTGCCGGAAATCACAGGGCCGTACATTACCATCTGACCGGAACACGATAGTGCTGAATACTACCATTTAGAGGCAAGTATATTAGGTAATGCGGTGGTGCTTACGCCCGCGAGCTCCGTCTCTGGAGCTCTACCACCAGTAAAATTTTTAATAGCCTTGATATTAATGTGATTTCAAGTGTCTTAATCTCTCCAGACACGAGAAAAATATGACAATTGAAATTCAATTGTGTCTCGCCGCCGGTGGCCGTACGATCCTTGAAGGATTAATAACGTTTCTAAATATACGTCACAGTGAAAAATAAACAGATGTGTAGCAAAACCGCAGTAAAAAGGTTTTACTTATTCTTCGATGAAGCCCCAAAAACACTGCAGCAAATTTGTCTTCATTAACAATATAATTGGCTCAAAGTTAAATACATTGAATGAGTTTGGTGTATTAATTTGTTCAGTTAAACTTCCTCGTTATTGGAGCCTTGTTTAAAACCCACCACTCCTTAATGACTTCATACAGCAAATTAAATAAATATGTTGAGAAATTGAAGCATTTCCTTTCGATAAAGTTTAAATTTTTACGATCTTAGTGAATTACAGAGGAGGTCTCTTATTTTAACCCCAAGAAAAAGATCTCCTATGTTATTTGTGAGTGTATTGGGGTGCGTCTTGTTTTTTGTTTAGGCATTTGTTTTTTTTATTGGACTATTCTACTTCGCCGGACAATCGGCGAACGCAGAAGGCGATCCAGCCAATATTGCATTTGAGTAAAATCTGTTTCAATTTCAATTATATTCGATAAATAATTGTTGTGATAAGTTTAACCGCCTGTGCTCTGCTCTTTCAGCTTTTGAGCGGATTATCTTTATATTTGAAGTAGATTATAATTATTTATTTGGCATGCGATTCCAAAAATACAGTACCAATCATGAAATATTGAATATATATATTATTTTTATATGAATATATTATCGAGCCTACGAAAGAAAGAAGAAAAAAAGAAAAAAATATTATATTTCGAGTAAGATTTTATAACCATTTTCGAAAAGTCAATAAGAATCAATAATAACCTAGCGTGAATAACTATTACATAAAGTAAAACAGATATTATGTAAATTAAAATAGTTATAAAAAATTAACCCCCTTATTCATAAACGTACTACTACATTAGTTACGTTTCAGCTATAGAATGCTTTGTCCTTGTCAGGTGCATTGTCAAATGTGCAGGATAGAAAAAGACAAAGGAGAGATTAGCAACACTTTAGCTAAAATACGTTTATGAATAAGGGGGTTACAGTTTAAATATGATAAAAAAAATCAATTCCTTCCTTTCAAAAACAAGATAAGAAGAAAAAGAAAAAAAAAATCAAAAACAAAATCTAAGTTATTCACCTGATATCCAAGTGCAGTCACTACTGAGAAGAACTGCACTACCCAACTAACTCAGTAGGAGCTCTTTTAAACATTTAGCTTATGTAAAATACAGATAGTCATTAAAATCCAATAATGTAAACGTTAATAGGATATGGAAATATTAAGGACCACTGCGATAAAATGTCCACTGCGATACAAGCCTAGCTTAGTGCAGGGTCCATTGTAAATGTAATGTGAGGGCCCGGTTTCACTCGGTTGGCGTCTCACAAACAGGGACTCCCACAAGGGAGAACGGTCTAATAGGTCGTCTGACTAACCTGCGGTTCCAGCTTTCGGCATTTATGTTGTCTTGATCCTGTGGTCTTCGAATTATTTCTTGTTTTCACTCCCGGCCGGGGTGTCGAGTCACGGGTGGCCCTGGACCACAAAACGCGCGCGTTCGGGATAAAGATTTTCAAGCGTCTTCTATCCCGTTGCAAGTTTGATTCGCTACAGATTGTCGCGAGTGGTGACGTCAGTGACGTCTTGTCAGAATCGACCAATGACCGTGAAGAGTGCCAAGGAGTGCCAACCTAAGTTTAAGCTTGAGAATTGTATACCAACTTTGAAATAATATGATGACGGTACAGTAAATGTTTATGCTTATATAAGAACAATGTTTAATATAGCATTAAATAAATAAATATATAATTGTATATTGTACAGACTAGTGTTGAGTAGGACTTACAAGAGGCCTTACATTTGTCCCGGAGAAAACCTGAGATTGTAAGGACGCGACAAAAATATTTGTACTGCTTCAAATATTAAGACGCGTTATTTGCTCTTGTACTCTTACGTAGTGTGTCAAGTGTGTGACTAAGACAAAAAGTGTAACGTGATTGGTCTGAGCTGAGGACAATGAGGCTACTACTCCTCAAAACAGACCAATAAGCGCCGTGTATTAAAATGTCGCGGTATTCTTTGCTCTTTTGTACTCTTAAGTCAAGTGTGACGTGTGTGACTAGGACAAAGAATGTACTACCACATAGGGTACGTTCGACCAAACGACCCCAACGATTGCGACCATGACCGCTGAAATTGTCGTTCCACTATCGCAAAAATACCGCGGGCGTTGAGCCAGTCCACTTCATTATAATAATAAAATTTATTGACATACTTTAATTTTATCAAAAATGACTTAACTTTTAATTTAAACAAAACCTACAAATTGCAAAACCAACCTTAGCTCAATCATTAAAAATATTAATATCTCTCGATATTCATCTCATTAACAATAAGTTTAGTATGTACAAACAAATCCATTCTGTCACTTCAAAATCTTCAAATGTATCGCATGACAAAATTTGTCCTGTCCCTTACAAAATGTGAGTCAGACACACTTTTTAAGAGCCAGTACAAATTTTGTGTCGCGACAAATTTTGTCATGTTACTTCAAATGCACCGCGACGCTTCAAATCACTTCGCCGCTTCGCCGCGTCGGCAGCCTCATTTGAAGTAACAAGCAACATGACAAAAGTCGCGACAAAATTTGTCGCGACAAATTTGTCATGTTACTTCAAATGCACCGCGACGCGTCAAATCGACTTCGTTTTGACTTCGTAGAGAGTTATTTCTGCTGCACAATGCCTATGTAAGCACTGATAGTGCGGTGTTGGTCAAAACTTGATGAAAATGATGGACAAACGTCACGTAAGTAAGGTGCGAAAGAGATAACGCTCTACACACCTGAAATAAGCCGAAGTCTCCTTCCTAAAGTCGATGTGCAATTTTTTTTTATGTAATGGTAGTGGTAAACAAGCATGCAGTTCACATTGATGTTAAGTGATGACTGCAGCCTATAAAAACCTACACAAAGACCAAGGTCAAAATGCAGATGCGTTACCACTCCTGAGGCCTAAAGTGTTATACGTCTCTGCCGGAAATTACAGGGCCGTACATTACCACCTGACCGGAACACGATAGAGCTGAACACCACCATTTAGCGGCAAGTATATTAGGGAATGCGGTGGTGCCTACGCCCGCGAGCTCCGTCGCTGGAGCTCTACCACCAGGACAAAATGCAGATGCGTTACCACTCCTGAGGCCTAAGGTGTTATGCCTCTGTGCCGGAAATTACAGGGCCGTACATTACCACCTGACCGGAACAGATAGAGCTGAACACCACCATTTAGCGGCAAGTATATTAGGTAATGCGGTGGTGCTTACGCCCGCGAGTTCCGTCACTGGAGCTATACCACCAGTAAAATATTTCGTGTAGTACTGTATGTCCTTGTGACAGACAACTGTCAGCTTAGTTACAAGGTTTTATTTATTCTTCATCTTCAACTACGGAACTCCGAAAATACTGCTGCAAATTAAAGTTCATTAACAAAATATAATTGGCTCGAAGTGAAGACGACATTGAACGAGTTTGATGTATTAATTTGTTCAGTTAAACTTCCTCGTTATTGGAGCCTTGTTTAAAATCCACGACTCCTTAATGACTTCATACAGCCATGAATTTAATTACATACATATTGAGGAATGGAAGCATTTCATATTGACGCCAAGTTATTCTTGTGAGAGAGCTTTAACGGGGAAGTTCGAGTAAGATGGCACATTTACAGATTTCAAAACTACTATATAAGGTAGATTGAGTTATTAGGCGCAAGTCTATGTAGAGATTTGTTTTAGATTTTATTATTTATTAGAGATATTTATCTCACATTATTAATATATTAAACTTATTATTTAAAATTAACTTCACGTTTCGGTTGCTGTTTGATGCTGATTGATTGTCAAAGAAATATGTAGGCAGAGAATATACGCGCGACAAATCTGTAAAAAATTCTTTGATCAGTGTGTGTTGCCAGTGATGACATGTGGAATTGAAACGTGATCGCTCACAATGGTTGTCAAAAGAAGGCTCAAGGTCACGTAGAGAGCAAACGACAAAGCTTATGCTTGGAGTTTCACTGCGAGATCGAATCGGAAATGAGGAAAATAGTATGAGAACTAAAATTCCGATATAGCCAACCTAATAGTGAAACTCAAGTGGCAGTGAGCAGAGCACATAGCTCGAAGAACTGTTGAGCATTTCCAAGTATCCAATCTGACCGGGTGGAACTTCTATCTTCGACGGGTGGTACGATGTAGCAATGTAGACAATGGCACCAGATCGAACAGTTCATCAGGGCACTCACCAATGTAAAGGCGGCAGAAAATGCACAGACATCCGATGTCTCTGCGCAGACTCAAATTTCCGAGTCGATCTGTGATTCCTGTTGACGATTCGAATGACACGTTTTTTAATGGAGTCAAGGGGACCAACCTGGTATTTAGGGGCTCCCGCCCAAAGATGAGAGCAGTATTCCAAATGGGGCCCCACTTGAGCTTCATAGAGCTGTAGAAGTTGCCCCAATTTGAAATACTGCCTCGCCTTGTTTAGCAAGTTTCTTGGATACCAGCTTGGTCTCACCCTCAATATGAATAATTCTAGTGTAACATACGTGAGATAAATCCAAAAACATAGGCTTATTTCAATCAGTGTAGCTTTCGAAAACCTGAGTACGTGTTGAGATCAAAGCCTGGACAGATTTAACAATATGACCTCCAGACTGTAAATAATACAGACCTTTGTTCTAGCGGCCGGTGACGCTGTCAATGTTGCTACGTTTCATAGACATGCTTTAGTGATTTACTTTTATGTTTTTAACTCCAATGGAAAAAACGGAATCCAATGGAACTCTGATAAGATCACTCGTGCGTCTGCCTAGCTATCTGTCACAGGTGATTTCTCTAAAACTTCTAGATCGATTGATTTGAAAGGTGCACGTATCAGTGACTCAAACAAGTATGTTTAACTTTAGTTATCATCATCATCATTTCAGCCAAAATACGTCCACTGCTGGACAAAGGCCTCCCCCAAAGATTGCCACAACGAATGATCCTAGGCCGCCCTCATCCAGCGATTGCCAGCTACCTTCACTAGGTTGTCGGTCCATCTTGTGGGGGGTCTGCCTACGCTTCGTCTTCCGGTACGCGGTCGCCACTCCAGAACTCTACTGTCATAACGGCCGTCAGTTAAAATAAAAAAATAAAATACGCTTACACTCACAGCCCCACAGTAGGTATAAACCTGTGTCGTGGGTGCCGTTGTACACATACAACACATACACAAACACCCAGACTCGAAACATATATCTGTAGGCCATACAAATATTTGTTCCGGTGCGGGGATCGAACCCGCGACCCTTCGAATCAAACGGTGGTTTCGCACCGCTGGACTAACCGAGTCGTCAAAGTTCTGCGAGCTATGTGCCCTGCTCACTGACACCTGATACTTGAGTTTTGCTATTCGGTGAGCTGCATCGGTTAATTTGGTTCTCATGCGGATCGCCTCATGTCTGATTCGATCTCGCACAGAAACTCCGAGCATGGCCCTCACCATAGCTCTTTGAGTGACCTTGAGCCTTCTTATGAGGCCCATAGTGAGCAACCATTAACGTAAGTAAATTTTAAAAAAATGGCGGACACATTTGCGGGATACTAAACACCAACAAAAAAGTTTTTCTGAGTAGGTTTTCTTATATTCAATCAGTTTGGTAGTGTTCAGCACTATAGTGTGTCAGTCATGTGTGTGTAATATACGGCCCTGTAATTTAGGTTGCAAAATGTTGCCAACTCTGTTTTTGTTTGCAACATCATTACTCATCTTGGCTAAGTTACATCAAAATACTAAGCATTTTTTTTTTATCTTTTGAATTTAAAATAAGTAGATACTCTCAAAACGAAAGCACTAGCGCAGGTAACAGCTGTCAGCGTTATAAATGTAGGCCAGTGGACTATAATTAGTCACTGAAGGTTTACGACTCGAATTTGCGTACGTTGTACAGTACAAATTAATCTAATATATAAAATTCTCGTGTCACAGTTTTCGTTGCCATACTCCTCCGAAACGTCTGGACAGATTCTCATGAAATTTTGTGAGCATAATGGGTAGGTCTGAGAATCGGCCAACGTCTACTTTTCATAACATTTTTGGACATTTTTTTTTATTTTCTAGGGCGATACAAAGTTGGCCGGGACATCTAGTGTTATTATAATAAATTCCAAACTATGATTGTATATGATTGTATGAGAATTAGAGTTGTTTATTCACATTGAGTTTGTTTTGTCTTTGTCGGATTAATTAATTATTATGTAATTTTTTAGGATTCTGTATCCAAATGGCAATTAAAGTAACGTTTATAGGTTCATAATTATATGTCTGTCGGTCTGTCCGACCGTATTAGTTACTTTACTCCGAAACTGTTAGGACAAAGTTCTTAAAATAGTAAATAAGGAATTGAGAATAAATGTTCATAAGAATAATGCGAATGGCTACCTATGTCAATTCTTAAAATAATATAATCTCTATTTAATTTGAGTTGTCATTAAAATATATTCATATAAATTGTAATAACATTTACTTGCAAGGAATTTCTTTAGTTTATTATTAAATAGAGTGCTGTTTTAATATCTTTTATAGTGTCAGGTGAATGGTTGTAAATTTTAATAAGCATAGAATGGGGACTGGTAGAAACTAATTTCATCGTTGTTGGCGGTCTACTTATTTGGAGTATAAAGTTCAGGGCTATTTCTGACGAACTTACAGGACTCCAGAGTCATTACGGGGCCATACATTTCCATCCAACCGGAACACAATAATGCCGAATATGGTAATCCGTTTGGCAACAAGATTAGGTAATTCGGTGGTTTTCTATGTTTGTGGAATTAAATTTTTGAATTTTACTGGTGGTAGAGTTCCATTGTAGGAGCTCGAGGGCGTAGATACCACCGAATCACCTAGTCTATCGGCCGCCAAATGGTAATGTTCAACACTATTGTATTCCGGTTGGATGGTGGGTAATGTATGGCTCCGTAATACCATCACAGGGACAAAAAAACCGGGGTCTCAGGGGTGGCAACGCATCTGCATTTTGACCTATTTTCTTTTTGTCGGTGTCTTCGTAATGCAGTCATCACTTAACATCAATGTGAACTGCGTGCTTGAATGTCACCTTCAAAACGTTAAACAAGTTTAAAATTAGTGCAATGGAATGTTTAGTCACGCTGACAAGTGAAATATGACAACTCAAGACAACATAGTTTTTTGTGTCATTACGCTTAAAGCCATCATTGTTACCCTTGTCAAATTTAAAGTACCCGTATTTCAGCCTTATCCATTCCAGTGTCACAACAGTAATAATTTGAAGTTCTTAAATGCTTATTAATGAGAAACGATGCGAACGAAAATGGAATGACTAAACTCTTATTAGTGATGAAAATGAAATGGACACAATTTGTTTGCTACTGAAAATGTTATATAGCAGCAAAACTAAGCCAATTAAAATAAAATGCTTAGTAAATATGTAACGATTTCATTCTCATATTGTAAATAGGTAAAGTTTGTAACTTTTGTAGTTAGGGGCTAATCTTCAGAAATTCTATACCGATCGTGAAAAATCTTTCACAGACAGAAATTTACACTATTCAGAAGTGCTATAGGTTCAATTTTATTACTAGCTGTGCCCGCGACTTCGTTTGCGTGGAAAAATGACTTTGGGCAGCTTTTTTAATATAATTTTTGGTTAATTTTGAATCATAAACACTTTTGGTTTGGTTGAAAAAATCTGGTTTACATTAATGCTTCTCTGTACACGATATTACACGCATTGATGGCCATCGGAGATGAGATCTTATGCTGAACCACCAACGCCACTAACGCCACCAATGCCATCAACACTACTAATGCCAACAACACCGTTAACGCCACCAACGCCATCAACGCTACCAACGCCACTAACACCAATAACGCTACCACCACAACCGCCACCACTACCACCACCAACGCCATAAACGCCACCAACGCCATAAACGCCACCGACGTCATTAACGCCACCACCACCACCACTACCACCAACACCACCAATACCACCAACAACCATAAAAACAATGCGACGCAACAACTAACGATTTTTGTGTAACTTTCACCATTTACGCACGCAAGGAAAGTTCTAAATTTTGCCGTTTTCGCAATATTTTTTATTTCTGCTCCTCTCCTATTCATCTAAGCGTGATGTTATAGCCTTCCTCGATAAATGGAATATCTTACACTAAAAGAATTTTACAAATCGATCCACTCTTTTTACTGGTGGTAGAGCTCCAGTGACGGAGCTCGTGGGTGTAGGCACCACCGCATTACCTAATATACTTGCCGCTAAATGGTAGTGTTCAGCACTGTTGTTAGCTTTATTGTTATAATTTACGTTTATTTTTAATCTGTGTCATCAAATGTATTGCAATGACAACATTAAATGAACGAACAATTCATGTTTAAATTGTGCGTTCATTCATGTTAGCTTTATTAAATTTATATTTAATTTGTAATCTGTGTAATCTATAAATGAACGAACAATTCGTATTTAAATCGTTCGTTCATTTATGTTGGCTTTATCGTATTTCGTTTATTTTTTTTTTCTATGTAATCGATAAATATTTACGTTATTTTTAATCTGTGCAATCAGTGAATGAACGAACAATTCACATTCACATTTCAATTGTTCGTTCATTCATGACACAAATTATATAAAAGACAGCTGAGTTGTCAAATGGTCATCCCAATTATAGGTTAGTACGAAACGATCGTACAGACGGTGCCCTCGGGGGCACCCTTATATATTACAAGAGGACGTTGCATTGCACGCCTCTACCCTCCCCCGACGACCTGGAGAACATTGAAGTATCAGTTTGCCTATTAGCGATGACCGGTCATCAGCCGATCACTATAGTGTCGGCGTATCTATCCCCCCAACGCGATCTCTTAGTAAGCGACCTAGATCGTCTATTTAAGCTTGGCGACTCCGTCATAGTGGCAGGAGATCTCAACGCCAAACACATAATGTGGAGCTGTAACTCGTCTAACGCACGAGGGACAGTTCTAGAACGTTATCTTGACAGGGCACCTATAGACATTCTAGTGCCACTCGAACCCACCCACTATTGTTATGACGACAACATGGGACGACCCGACATACTCGATCTAGCACTTGTAAAGAACGTAAACTTACGTCTACATTCTATACGAGTGCTACACGAGTTAGACTCTGACCATAGACCTGTTATCATAGAATTTATCCCCCATAGCGGCCCCACTGATACAGGTCATAGTGACATCCCGATGAGAGTGGTAACCGACTGGTCTCAAGTGAGACGCAGGTTGGCTACCACCACATCCGAAGACCTCGATACGATCCCCTCACTCATAGAGACCCCTGACGAAGTCAATAGCGCGATCCTTACTTTCACTAACCACGTACAATCCGTCGTAGACGGATGTTCAGAGGAAAAACCCGTGACTGTACCCAGTCACGCCGTTATCCCTGAGCACGTACGGGAGATAGTGAGAGAAAGGAATGCAACTACAAGAGCTTACTACTCTGCCCCAACGGCCGATAGAAAAACCGCCATGCAATACTGGCAACGTCAGGCCAAGAAATGCAAGGTGGAAGTCTATAACGGCCGCTGGGAGCAAAAGCTCACTGACCTTGATCCCACTCATACAGAGTATTGGAAGCTTTTCAGCTGCTTCAAATCTCCCAACGAGGCATCCATGCCTCCCCTCATTCGTCCCAACCAACCGCCAGCCTTCGATGACTTCGAAAAGTCCGAATGCCTGGCGAGCGAACTCGAGACTCAATGCTCTCCAAGTACGATGCCGATAGCTGCCGATCATTTAGATAAGATTAACTCTGAAGTCGAAAGTAGGAACGCGAGACCGCCAACCCCTCCGCGCGAAACCGGTCCCATTCCCGACACGCAGTTCGATGAAAACGCTAACGATAATAGCGAAAATAATGATGATCCTCTCAGACCTGTGACAGTCGTAGAGGTGTCAGACCTGATCAAGCGTCTAAAAGTGCGGAAAGCGCCGGGTGCGGACGGCGTTTCCAATCGCACAGTTAGAAACTTTCCCCCCTTGCTCATTGCCCTTTTGGCTGCGATACTCAACGCAGCGTTTAAAAATAGTATGTTTCCACCCGCGTGGAAAGAGGCCACAGTTATCGGGTTTAAAAAGCCCGGTAAGCCGAGCAACCAGGCCTCGTCATACAGGCCGATAAGTCTGCTCAGTTCTCTCAGTAAACTTTACGAGCGCGTCGTGTACGCTCGACTCTTAGATTTCACCCGAGTGCGGCACTTGATCCCGGACGAACAGTTCGGGTTCCGTGCTCACCACTCCTGTGTCCATCAAGTACATCGAATCACCGAGCATATACTCAGTAAATTCGATAGAAAGATTATGACGGGAGCCCTCTTCTTCGATATCGCTAAAGCATTCGACCGCGTGTGGCACAACGGCTTATTATATAAGCTGTACACTCTCGGAGTGCCCACCCAAATCGTGCACATCATTCGCGATTTTCTGTCGGACAGAGGCTTTCGATATCGAGTCGAGGGTACCCTTTCGAACCGTCACACCATAACAGCCGGTGTTCCCCAAGGATCCGTACTCTCCCCCCTCCTGTTCACGCTATACACTAGCGATATCCCTGTCCGCCACGGCGTTCAGGTGGCAATGTACGCTGACGACACTGCTATTTACGTCTCTGGCAAAAAGCCAGAGATCATAAGGAAAGCCCTGCAAGCGGCGGCCAAAGACCTTGAGTCTTGGTTCCGCCGCTGGCGTATAGAGGTAAATCCTAGCAAGAGCGCTGCCATACTCTTTATACGGGACCGCGCTCCCAGACCTAACGTAGCCCCAGTCCTCATGTTTGACGAGCCCATCCCCTGGATGGACAAAATCAAATACTTAGGAGTGACGCTTGATCGGCATCTGACCTTCGCTGCACATGTAAAAGCAGCGCGCGGAAAGGCTGCATTCGTGTTGTCCCAATTACATTGTTTATTAAACAAAAAGAGCAAGCTATCGGCCCGGAACAAACTCCGTGCCTATACGTCCTGCATAAGGCCCATACTATGTTACGCGTCCCCGGTATTCGCCCACGCGAAAAACACAATATTACATAAGCTTCAAACTTTGCAGAATCGATTCTTACGTAGAGCCGTAGGCGCGCCTTGGTACGTACGTAATAAAAACTTGCACATTGACGCAAATCTGCCTACCATCCGGCAGTTTATGAAGCGAGCTTCAGCTCGCTATTTCGACCGGGCGAGTCACCACCCGAATCCGCTGGTCAGAGCGGCCGCGATTTACACTCCTTTTGATCGCGCCAAAAGGAGACGTCCAAGGCACGTCTTAAAAGATCCGGACGATGAGACCACGTTGGCCATCGCCGCTATGAACAATCATTTACAGAATCACACTGCACAAACCGCCAACAATACAACGCGCCGACGCGTTTCCCGACCTTATCCCCGGCCCCGCGAGGCCGATGACATTCCGGTTATTACCAACCGAATGGAGTAGAGCGAAAGTTGCACCGCCCATAATCGCATATGTCTCATATGTCCCTCCGCAACGCCCTAAGCCGAGGCACGGACCCGCATGGGTCACCCTTAGGCAGTTGCGCTAACTTTTTTGCTAGGCTGGAGCGCCTTCTGCGCTCGCCGATTGCCCGGTGAAGTAGACTAGTGCCGTCTCGAGACAGGCCGCATACATAAAGCCAGACCTAAAAAAAAAAAAAAAAAAACAAATGGTCATTTAGGCTGGAGCGCCTTCTGCGCTCGCCGATTGCCCGGTGAAGTAGACTAGTGCCGTCTCGAGACAGGCCGCCTACACAAAGCCCGACATAAAAAAAAAAAAAAAAAAAAAAAAAAAAACAATTGGCCATTCTTACAACCGACACGAAACTATAAGGAAGTTTGGTCAATATGGTCAATATACAATTGTTGAATTGTAATATACAATTGTTGAATTGTATTTTATTTCTGAGATAGGGATTTGTTCCTTTACTATCGTGTTCCAGTCAGGTGGTAATGCACGGCCCTATAATTTCCGGCACAGAGGCATAACACCTTAGACCTTAGGAGTGGTAACATATATGCATTTTGACCTCTGGTTTTTGTGTGAGTGTCTATAGACTGTAGTCATTACTTAACATCAATGTGAACTGCATGCTTGTTTGCCACTTAATTACATAAAAAAAAACTCTTCAGCTTTCTACCGCCCTGCCTCTCATGACTGCCGGCCGCCTTTGTACATTGAGCGGACAGTGCTCAATCATTATTTTACTGTGATTAGTGTTATTTTAAAACTGCGATATCTCCCAAGATATTGATTTAAATCGAATGAAGTAAAGGGCAATTTCGTTTTAAATTAAATACTTGTGATGAATAACATATTTATTTCGATAAGGATTAATATCACGTTTATAAAAACACCTTCGCAAATAATGCATTATTTTGGAACAACTGCAGTTCTAAAATAACATCAGAGCAAACTAATGATCGAGTACTGCGCGCATAATGTGCAAAGCCTTCGGGCCATATTTGTATACTCATTGCGGCGGGCAGTCATGAGGGGGAAAAGGGGTGGTACAATTCTTATAATGTAAGATAGTCCATTCATCGAGGAAGCCTATAGGCTGTATAACATCACGCTATGATGAACACGAAAGCAGCAGTAATAAAAATTCTGCGATACCTGTAGGTAGCCTCGCGGCTACCGTGCGATGCCGGGGCGGGCCGCTAGTTTAAAATAAACGGATTTATCTAAGCTTAAATGATTTTTAAAATCAACCCGACGTTTCGGACGCAGCTTCCGTGGTACGGGGCAGATTAAGGTGACATTTGGCTGACAGCCGTTTGAAAATATTGTATAAGTGCCTAAAAATATTTACAATAAAATGTCATAGTACTTGACCAGTTCAAAAAATTCAACTCAAGAGTCGTTGTTGATGAGTTGAAGAGATTTAGGGTTCTTTCTAAAGCTCTTCGGGTGTGCTAATGAGAATCGCCTCGGCGTTAAAAAATACGTTATTTTTTTCATCTTGAGTTTGTGGCAAGGAATCGTGACATATTTAGTTAACAAAAAAAAACATTGCTTGGATATAAACTCGTATGAGGACGATAATTTTACGTGATAACATCATAAGAAAACGTGCTGTCTGTATGTACTCGCCTTAGACAGGTTAAGATCCCACTGCAGAATCATTTCGTTTAGAGCGTCATGGTCTTTGACCAAGCTCTTTTGAACTCTTGTCCCCGTAACACACACGGGGACACGGCGCACGGGGACAACGGGAGTAAAACCAGCTCTATAGACGGAGAATCATTTCGTTCATCCAGATATGCCACAAACCTAAGTTTTACGCATATTTATAATCTAGAGATTATATTATTATATCCACTAGGTTGCCTTGAAGAGCGTGACGCGTCCGTACCGGGCTTGAGGCCGTCGTCTTTCCTCGGACCTATATACCCTCGAAGAATCGGGCGTGTTCGGGACAGCTGATCATAAATGGCGGCCGCGCAAGGAAACTCGCTGAAAGAGGCTTCAAAATATTTTTAATAATTTTTTTTTATGTAATGCAAGTGGCAAACAAGCATGCAGTTCACATTGATGTTGGTTGAGATGGATGCCATTTTTCCTGGCTTCACATGACCATACCGTTTAAGTTTGTTAATGATATTCTACTCTTTGATTGTCTACTCTTTTTTAACTTTTTTTTTATTCTTCTCTTTTCTGTTATTTTATGTATATGTGCTGTGTGTTGTCAGGTAAATAAATGTATTTCTATTCTATTCTATTCTATTATATCTTAAGTGATGACTGCAGCCTATAGACACTTACACGAAGACCAAGGTCAAAATGCAGATGCGTTACCACTCTTGAGGCCTTAGGTGTTATTACTGTATAAATACTAGGAACAAATACAAATTGTCCGTGCATGCAACGCGGCTGAATAGGGTCAGTAATTCTTTTAGAGGTCAATGTATATGGTTCTTTAATCAAATCCCCAAAAACGTTTAAAGTCTATCGATCAATAAATTTAAGAAAGTAATGAAAGAACGTTTATATAAATGTAATTACTATAAGACCAGTGATTATCTTAATGATAATACGTCTTGGGATTATAGCGATCGCTGCCAGGCTATTTCATGATACTGTTATTTCGTGTATTAGTATTGTTAAGGGTTGAATAATGTACTAATAATACTCTGGCTGTAAATTAATTCCATATTTTATTTTGCCGTATGCATATCCGGAGCAGTCATACACGCTTAAATGTCTTTGCCTTTAGCGGCGTCGTGTGGCTTGCTCACTTCCCTCTAAAATGGTCGAGGAGGGCAATGGCTGTCACATGCGACATACTCGTAAACGGGTGCTGTTGGTGGGGACTGGTCTGTTCTGGTTTGCAGGAGCTACATCACATTTAGTAGATAGCAGTTTATTTGCATCTATGCTATGGACGTTCACATTATGATTTTTCACGATAATCTGTACTAGATTTAAGCTCTCATTTAAAAGAGCTCTTACTGAGTTTGTTGGGTAGCGGAGTTATTCTCAGTAGTGACTGCACTTGGAACTCTGCTAAGTGAATAACATTGATCTTGACGAATAAGTTTTTCTTTTTCTTCATTTATCATCATTTTGTGATTATTATGTTTTAACTAAGTAGTTTTCATTCTAATTTTTAATTTACTATTAATATATGATTTTGCTTTACTTTATGTAATGGTTATTCACTCTAGGTATTTTATATATTTCATGACGTTTTGAACGTGTCTGTAAATATCTATTCGAAATAAAAATATTTTCTATTTCTATTTCTATGCCTCTGTGCCGGAAATTACAGGGCCGTACATTACCACCTGACCAAAACACGACAGTGCTGAATACTACCATTTAGCGGCAAGTAAATTAGGTAATTCGGTGGTGCCTACGCTCGCGAGCTCCGTCACTGGAGCTCTACCACCAGTAAAAACTCTAAATCTAAATTTAAACATTTAAACCTGAAAACATGCCTCACTTGACAAACGCGTAAGCTGGTCGTGCCTCTCTTTCGTTTATTCTGCGCTCGTAATGACTAAAATTTAGTTTCATATCTATGATAACGCGCATGACTATGATAAATAATTCCACGCGTATGAATGAACAGCAAAGTGTGAGTCGGGCATACGTTCACAGTGTGATGTGATGTTTAATTTGAAGTACCTAAAACATCATCAGTTTCATAGCTTTTATTTCCATCGCAAAAAGTGACTGATCGACTGGCTGAAATCGATGAGAGAAACTGTATCCACTCGAAAAACAAAATATGTTTTTTTTTGTTAGAGGAAAACGAAATACAGTATTTCTCTGCGTTGTGAACGGAATGTTCCAATTTGTTTGTGGATGCGGTATTTGGGGGCACGGCAGTGCTTCCGCCAAGATGAGGTAAGCGGAGCAAGGGCACGACCTACCTTAGTACCTTTTCTCGAAACGCTTCATCGTTTTTTTAAACCTTATAAATTGGGTTTGGAAAATGACAGATAAGTGAAAGTCTCTGTATATAATATCAATAAGAGACTTATTAAATATAGAAAGTTTCATTAGTAAGGCATTAGAACCTTAAAAGATAAAAAGTTCTTAATCCTTCAAGGATCGTACGGCCACCGGCGGCGAGACACAATTGAATTTCAATTGTCATATTTTTCTCGTGTCTTAAATTATATAAATTGTTTCAAAATTTACATTGGCAACTGAAAATTAAAAAAATATTGCCCAAGTGCGCGTCGGACTCCCGTTGAATAGCATTTACGAAGTATACGTGATCCGGGGACGAAACGTGGGACCTCTACGTAACAGTAGTGTCACCACTCCGTCATAATAATGTAATAATGGCAACCCATTATACGTCCCACTGCTGGGCACGAGTCTCTCCCCTTTTTGGGGGGAGGCCTGGAGCTTACTCCACCACGCTGCTCCAATGCGGATTGGTGCGGTTAGTGGGCAACCCGCTGTCGGATGTTTTCGAACCGCCCATAAGGCCTCCGACAAGGTTTAACGACTGCTATCCATCGATAACAACCGGGACCGACGGCTTAACGTGCCCTCCGAAGCACGGAAACGCGGATTTAATTTGCCACTAGCGGTCTCCCATCACACTACCCGACCGCGCCCGTAGTGCTTAACCGAGTAGATCGCTTACGATCTACACCAGCCGCTGGGCCATGCGCGCTTCACCAAGGCTAGGTACCAATGTCACTCCGTCATACTGACAATCAAATAATTTTATTTACGTAGTTTTCTTCTTTGTCGTGTCCTCGTGACTGAGGGTCAGGTCAGGTGCAGTACTCCTCAAGCTACTCTATTATGGGCCATGCGGATTGTCATTTGGGTGTTACAATTAAAGGACTCCAGAATGGCATCCATCCACTGGGTGAGTTTTCTGCCTCTGCTCTTTCTTCTCTCGACGTGGCCTGTTAGGATTGCCTTGCCAGATTCTCAGCATCACGTCGGGCCACATGACCGAAGAAAGAAAATGATCTCTGTAGACAGATAGTTGTGAGGCGACAACGTGCAGTTCCTATATGATGTGCAATATTAATTGTTGAGTACTTTAAGTAACATTGTGATAAGTAAAGGTTTTTCTTATTTTTCTTTCTTTTCTTATCTATTTAACTAAATTATTACGTTATCTACAAATTACCTACGTCGATATTCACAGATATTTAAAAACAGCGATTAAATAAAATTGGCTAGGTACCAATTTCATATTTTCTTCCAAGTCTATGGCTTAACTGAAAAACTTAGTTAATTATCATTAATCAATAGCTCAATAAGTTTTGACTGAAATAAAGTTAGTTATAAATTAATCGATTCACGTCTAGTCAAAACATTAAAATGTTTGCGAAATGGGCTAGTTAATAAATCTAGATTACTCTGAGTTAACGAAATAATATTGAGAAATGTTCCCATTTGTATTTAAATGTGTTTTGTTAAATGTACCATATGCAGAGGTCTGTATGCTTTTTGACTCGGGGTCATTGCCCATGGTACACCGACTTGGTCTACCTAGGTGAACCAGGGGTAAAATTTTGTACCCTTGGTACACCTTTATGAATTGCAAATTAAACATGAGTTTGAATTTAAAACTAGAAAGGAATTGAACTTAGGCGTTAGTTTTATATGTGCCTTTTCTTCACAAATGAAAATTGTTAGGTGGACCATGGGCAATGTATTCCGCTGAAACTATCTAGCAGGTGGACCACCGGCAATAAAAATGATCCCTGGTACACCTAACTCACAAGAAGTGTACTATGGCCTGAAAATTTTACCCCTTGTTCACCCAGGTGGACCGAGTAGGTGTACCATGGGCAATGATCGAAAAACTGCACTGCAAAAAAGAGAAACCTAAGGCAAAACATTTGTTCAAGGTGTGGGTGGAGCGCAGCATAGAGTTCTGCACAGAAAAGTGGCCAGACTCTATCAAGAAGGAGCTGTTTGGTGCCTTCAGTTTCGTACTGGTGTACGCGGTGCCAGGTCAGTATTCTAAATGTTGATTTAGTGGTCATGCATTTTTATCTATGCAAATTATAAAATACAAAGTTTTTAATGTATTTAATCGTTATCAATATTACTGAAATGTTTAATATAATAATAATGGCAACCCTTGATGAGTCCAACTGCTAGGCACGAGTCTCTCCCCTTCTTAGGAGGAGGCCTAGAGCTTACTCCACCACGCTGCTCCAATGCGGGTTGGTGGATATAAGGATTAGTGACCAACCCGCTGTCGGATGTTTTCAAGAAATTCATAAGGCCGCCGAAGATTAAACAACTGCTATCTATCGATAGCAACCGGGACTGACGGCTTAACGTACCCTTCGAAGCACGGCAACGCGCATTTCATTTTGCCATTAGCGGTCATTCATCACACACCTGACCGTGCTCGTATCGCTTAACCGAGTAGATCGCTTGCAATCTACACCAGCTGCGGGATCATGTGCGCTTCATATTCTCTTATCTTGATGAAAATTATTTAATGACCACTGCGGTACAGACCTAGAATAGTGCAGAGTCCAAAACGGAGTAAATGTACATGCTTAAGTAAGAACAGTGTAAAATACATAATTATTATTCTCCCTCTCTATTTACTTTATTGTAGTTGTTTAGCTGGCTGACTACACAAGCGGCAGAATTGTCCTTCTCTAGTGGGCGGTGGTCACGATTCATATTTTTAACTAGCGGTACGGTAACTACCGGCTTCGCGCGGTTGCAATGTTACCTACCCTCTCCTATTCATCTTAGCGTGATGTTATATATATCCTAAAACCTTCTTCGATAAATAGGCTATCTAACACTGAAATATTTTTTCAAATCGGACCCGTAGTTCCTGAGATTATAGCGTTCAAGCAAACAAACAAAAAAGCAAAGAAACAAACTCTTCAGCTTTATAATATATATTAGTACGTATAGATAACATTATATTCAAGGTTTTCCCTTGCTTAACCTAGCTTACCTACTGCCTAAAAGCTTCAATTAAAAACATACTGCAGAGGTCTAAATGCCGTTAATATACTTGTTCTTATTTAATTAGGCCTTACAATTTACTCGGTCGAGGTTTTACAACTCTCGGCAAAAAGCCTGTTTTAGGATCCATTTTATACTTCCAGTTCCATACAAGTACACATTTCATTTGGTTAGGCTTTGTGGCGAACAAGTAAACAGTTCACATAGATGATAAGTGAATACTGAAGTCTATATACCAGAGATTTCAATATAGATATGTTGTCACTTCTGAGGCAAGGTTCGTTATGCCTTTGTGTCGGAAAAAAATCGTGGCCGTACATACTGGGTACATCTGGGTGGTGATGTACGGATATAAAATATGTTACGGGTATGTATCAGGATACGATATAGATGAAGGCTACAATTTATCTGCCAAGTAAATTAAATAACTGCCTCGGTAGCCTAGTGGTAGCAGGCCACTACTACTACGCTGAGGTCCTGGGTTCGATTCCCGGGTAGGGGGTTATCAGAGATGATGGTGTAAAGTCCATTATCTCTGGTTCTATTGGGATTTTTCCATTTTCTGGAAATTTCCCAGTACCTTGAAGTTTGGTAATGTGCCCGGAGATGTCAACAGGCTCGCCACCTGTTACATGGGCCAAAACGTAACCGGCGAATCGTGGGTGTTTGCATGTATGCTTGAATGGATGTATTTACCTCTGCCTACCCCTTCGGGGATTACAGGCGTGAAGTTACGTAAATTAAATAAGTATGTACATACTGTAATGTTGATAGAGCTTCAGTGACGGAGTTCGCGAGTATAGGCACTTGCCGCTAAAAGTGGACATTTTTTTATTTAAAGGAATCATCGAAATGGTTCTATTATCAAGAGTTTGAGAACTCATAATGACATCCTAGAAAAATCTTGTTAGTCGGATTTTCTTGAGTTATTTTGAATAATTCTAATGGATAACCATATTATTATGGTGAGAAATAGGTATATATATCTAATTTAAGAAAGGAGCGAGACCATAAGTTTCTTTTAAAAACTATAAAATAATATCCGACATTATTTTGATGATTGCAATACGAAGATTTCGAAGCCAGTTTCGATTTCTGCTTGAAAGATAATATTTTACTTATTTTTTTAATTATTTTTTATGTAATGGAAGTAACAAACAAGCATGCAGTTCACATTGATGTTAAGTGATGACTGTAGCCTATAGACACCTGCACAAAGACCAATGTCAAAATGCAGATGCGTTACCACACCTGAGGGCTAAGGTGTTATGCCTCTGTGCCGGAAATTACAGAGCCGCTACCCGACCGGAACACGATAGATCAACACTATAATTTCGCGGCAAGTATATTAGGTAATATTTGTATTAAACCAAATGTCTGAAAGTTTTTTTTCGAAACCCTTAATCGATGATAAAAAGCTGACGTAGATAAGTATTTAATTAATATTGCCTTCAGGCCAAAGGCAAATGTGAATAGACGTTCGAAATTCAATTCATGGAACGTTCCAAAACAAATTGTGTAGAAAAAAGTCTTGATGGGATTACACCGCGTAAGGCATCCTACGAACGATGTAATACGATTGTTACTATTTATGCTAAGTGTTAAGAGAATTACCGATCGTAACATAGTCAATTTTGTTGGATATTGAAAGGCATTAGTGATAGTAATATGCAAGGGTCGTATAATCAACAGTTTTTCGTAGTCTATACACATAACTAGATCACTGAATGATGAACAATTATTAATTTACTTCATAAAAGCATCCTACACGTTCGTTTTCTTTAGACTGTGATAAAAGATAGTTTGATCTCGAAGACATAAAATATGTCAAAATTATCGATAAAAAATATCGACGTTTCTTACTATTATCGATGACATTCGCTTAATTAAATTACTTCATAAACGAATATTTTAATATAAAATGCATTTATTCTCTTAAAGGAGTACAAAACAAGATAACAAAACTCAACAAATTAACAGCAATAGAATTGTAACAAAAATCATCATCATCATCATTTCAGCCAAAAGACGTCCACTGCTGGACAAAGGCCTCCCCCAAAGAATGCCACAACGAACGGTCCTGGGTCGCCCTCATCCAACGATTGCCCGCGACCTTCACCAGGTCGTCGGTCCACCTCGTGGGGGGCCTGCCTACGCTTCGTCTTCCGGTACGCGGTCGCCACTCTAGAACTCTTCTGTCCCAACGGCCGTCAGTTCTGCGAGCTATGTGCCCTGCCCACTGCCACTTGAGTTTCGCTATTCGATGGGCTATGTCGGTTACTTTGGTCCTCATGCGGATCTCCTCATTTCTGATTCGATCTCGCAGAGTAACTCCGAGCATAGCCCTCTCCATCGCTCTCTGAGTGACCTTGAGCCTTCTTATGAGGCCCATAGTGAGCGACCAGCGTAACAAAAATAAAGTAATTAAAACTGAAAACACGTATCGTGTACAGGGCGTCGGCACAGTATATAGTGATATGTGGTCGGCACTCGTATTGAGAGGCGAATGGAGGTTCATTTTCATTTCACACCGTTCATATGAAACAAAATGGCGGCGTGTCTTTTTTTTTAGTTAATGGCCCGGTAACACGGCCATTGAGCCAAACGCGACATGTCTACTTCTGAAACCCAAGTACCTATGAGACATTGACGGATGGAATGTTACATGAGTAGGTAAGAAATAGGATTTTATTTATTCACTATTATTTTAGATCAGTATGTAGGCACAAATGTAAATTATGTTAAGATATTATAATCAATACATACATATTATACAGTTAAATTAAAAAAAAAAGATTAATTGTTATTTTATTTTAATTTTTTATTAATTTAATAAATTAAGTTTTATTTATAATATCGATATTTTAAAGTCTGTGATCGCGATGAATCATCGCTCATCACTAAATAGGTCAGCATGCCCAAAAAGTATAACATTGACAAGTTCTGTCTGTACTAATACGAAATTCAGGTCTTCATAGGCGTGATTTTATTAACAGCTGTCGCAAAGATCAAGCTATCTTTTATGAGATATAGATGTGGAGCTCCAGTGATGATTACGGTATCGAGAATGGTAACATATTTATGTTGTAATGTTGCGGAATTGGAGGCAAGAAAATTCGAGGTTTTTTGGTGTAACGTATGTTCCGTTTATTGATTCGATTGCGATTACAAAATTACAAAATTACAAGACAATAGTAAAGATGGCGCGAGTGTCCCGTCGTCCTGGTCGCGTTGGCCAATCACAATCGTGCGCATGACGTAGGCGTCCCCATTGGTCCGATTCCAAACGAAGACGTGTGATTAGCACGCGCATGCACAAGGCGCGCACTTTCAAATGCTCCAACAATGTAGAAATCACTAGTTTATATGTACAATCAAAAAAAAATTCAATCGGTCTCGTCGGTGCCTTATTAAATCCCTCAAATTACCAGAAAAATATGACACTCGATTTCTTATTGTTCTTGGACCTATATGGTCCATCTGCTGCTTCAGGGATTAATATGGTAGTAAGTTAGGATGCCATTGGTTCCCCCCCGAGGGTTTCCTACTTATCGTGGCGGGGGGCTCAGTACCCGGTGGTCATCCTCACACCGGCGAAGCCAAGAGGAACCCAGAGAGGGGGCGGCGTTTGGCATGGCTCTGCCCGCCACTCGCTACCGTGGAGAGGAGACGGCTGGGGAGGAGGCGTACGGGTATGTCATTGGCCCTGCACCCTATCCCCAGCCGCCTAGCGGTGGTCCCGCCGCTCGATAGGGACGTGGTGGGGCCGTGGGGGGGCGGACGAGGGAACCGAAATTTCTTCGACGTTCCCCCAGGGCCGGACTGTGTGCCCCTGGACCCCTCCACCCGGGTGTCTTGGGACGCCTGGTGTTGTGAGTCTTCAGGACAGGGACCTTCGGGCGACGGACTAGGGGAAGTTCATCGCCCGACTGGAGAAGTCCCGGGCTGGCTGGCGTGCAGGTGTTCCGCACGCCACTAGTAGTGGTTGGAGCCGAAAGGCTCCGAGGAGGGCTCGACAGCGAGCAGCCGCCGGTGGGGTCGCGGATGTGTGCGACAGCGTTCCCGTGACCCCGCCACTGATGGCGGACGAGTCGGAACACCCAGGGGTTTTTAGTGGGTAAACGGATGTCCTTTCCCGGAGTCCCACATAACCCACCCCTCTCCCCAAGGGTGGGTATGCGTAACGCATTTTCCCCTGGAAAAAAAAAGGATGCCTTTGGTTGACCGGATAATTCTTCGATTATAGATGTCTATAGAAGTACAGTATTACTTACCACCAATGTGAAAAATAAACCAATGCGGTGAGCTCCTGTGACACAACTCAACGACGTTATTTGAGATTTGGAAATAAAATTTTCCAAACATTTATTTTTAAAGGCATCTCTAAATTTGGTAAAAAAGAAGGAAAATTGAATTAAGTCACCTCGCGCGTAATCCGCTTATTTCGAAAAGTCCGTTCGCCTAGAAATTCTTCTAATTAATGACACAAAAACATTTGAAAGGGAATTTTGAAAGCGAGCGAGGATTAATGTGGACTTGACAGCAGTTCACAATGAGCCAATTTTATATAAGACTTTTAAGCCCTTACGGTTGGTGCTTTTATAAAACTGCAGTTAATTTTGAGAGAACCTATTAAATGTTACTTTATTACCAATTTTTTGAAGTTATACTTCTGTGTTAGTGTTCAGCACTATCGTCGTAGTATTATTACATTTTTACTGGTGGTGACGGAGCTCGCGGTCGTAAGCACCACCGCATTACCTAATATACTTGCCGCTAAATGGTAGTGCTCAGCACTATCGTGTTCCGGTCAGGTGGTAATGTACGGCCCTGTAATTTCCGGCACAGAGGCATAATACCTTAGGCCTCAGGAGCGGTAACGTATCTGCATCTTTGTCATTGGTCTTTGTGTGAGTGTCTTTAGGCTGCAGTCATCACTTAACATCGCTTGCTTGCCACATGCTTGCCACTTCGCTTACATAAAAAATAACTCTGCTATCGTGTCACACCGCGGATACTTCGCCAAAATCCCATACAAACGCTTAATTTGGTCTCTATTATACAGACATCAATCAGTGACGTGTATTTACACGTGCACCTGTGTGCGTAGCACGTAGAGAATACCAAACGACGCCCATAAGAGGGGAGGAGGTTGGGTGAGGCGGGGAAATCGGGCGGGACGTGAAATGTCCATTCTATACGTAGTATTATTACATATTTTCTGATCGTGTTCCAGTTAGACGATAATGTAAGGTCCCGTAACGCCTTAAAACTGAATTTATGAACTTCAAATAAACTCAGTACGAATTTGTATACTTAAAAAGCAATTACTTTCTATAAATAAAATCAGGCTATCTGATAAGTTATTAATTCAAGCGTAAATACATTTCGATTGAAAATATTCTGGATTTTCACCGACCCTTGAACCTTGAAGGTCCAATTGTAGGGACTTAGGTAGACTTTGCGGATCACCTTAGAAAGGATGAGGCATTTGTTTTTTTTCAAATATATAAAGCTGCAGAGATCATTAGCGTCTTTCTTTTCCATTTGCTTAAATACGATAATCCCTAATAATAGTTAGACGGACATGGCATAACTTTAACAGTTCCTTGTAAGTAAGCAATAGAACTTAAAATTACCAACCTGCTTTAAAAATCTTATTTTTTTAAGGCAACTGTTTTTGCATCGCTTGTAACTGGTTATTTGAGATGTATTTATTTACAACTAGCTGTACCTAATGCGCGTTACTAAGCCAGCATCTAAAATAAATTTAAGAAAAATAATCATACTGATTATCCTGACATTTGGTTGAACGGGGCAGAAGTTCCTACTCTGCAGCGCCACCTGGTGGGGAGTGGCATCAATGAGCATATTATACAAACATTTTCCGTGTACAAATAAATATATATATATATATATATATATATATATGTATATATATATGTTTATACCAATTTTCATAATAATCTGTCCAGTAGTTTTTGAGTTCATCGACGAATTTGAATGACTATCTTAAGAATTTTAACCAGTATAATAGCTGTTAAAATCTATCAAAGTACAAAAACATTTTTTTACGTAACGAAGGTTGCAAGCAATCATACATATACCATGGATGATAAGTGAATTCTGCATCCCATAGTTAAGAGTAGGCTTTTTGACTGTGTTATAGAATTCATGGGGCCATACATCAACATCTTCTCTTCACGAACAGTATGGGCACCACCGCATTACTTATCTAAGTACTTGACACAAAAAGGTAGTTTTCAACACATCGTATTCTGGATCATTCCCTCCCCTCTCCCAAAATATATGTTGTGTTTTCGACAACCCCTCCTAAACGTTTGATTCAGAATGAGAACGATATATCGCTTATAGTTTTAGCAAGAAGACAGCCTAATCCAATAGCATTTCAAGTCACAAGAACAAAATAGCACTTACCGCATCCAAAAATGTTCTCATAAATCCTAGAATCAGACATGTATTTTGCATTGATTGGCTTCGGAAAAAGCTTGTTTACCATCATCTAGATATATTGGGCCTGTAATTGACCGTGTGTACCTTTGATCCATCGAAAGCCAGATGAGATGTTTGACAATGAGGCTTTGTTTGATAAATTGTTGTCTTTATTGCATTGTTCTAGACACGTGAATAATGGGTATTAAATATTACTCGACTGCGTTAGAAGGCAGCTTATGTTATTCGAGTGTATGTAATCTATACAAATACACATTATGAAGTTGGACAGTTTGTATGTTTGTTTGAATTGGAAATTATTTTTGAGTTGGAAAGCGCATTAATAGAGCGAATGCTGCAATAGGAAATATAACAGTTCACTATGATAAATAGAAGCAGAGCATACTTAAAAAACATTGAAGCAGCTGCTAGTGTGTACACTGATTATCTCGCTGTGGGTCCATCTTATTGCAATCCTATTTCACTTTGACGTATGTTGAACGTTGAGAAAAAGAAAGCAGAGATAGAGCAGTCTTAATGTAATACGTTTACCTTGTACCTGAGAATATGTAATAATACTACGTATAGAATGGACACTTCGACGTCCCGCCCGATTTCCCCGCATCACCCAACCTCCTCCCCTCTTATGGGCGACGGTTGGTATTTTCTACGTGCTACGCACACAGGTGCACGTGTAAATACACGTCACTGATTGTTGTCTGTGTAATAGAGACCAAATTAAGCGTTTGTATGGAATTTTGGCGCAGTGTCCGCGGTGTGCTTGTACCGAATTTACCTTGACGCTTGTTATACGTAAAAATAAAGTAAGCTTCAATTAAGCCTGCCATAAGAGATTGTGGTATTACCCCTGAAGCCTCAACGGTCTAATAAAGGATTCAGCAGCTTGGTTGTGAAATCGTAACGGACAGAGAATCGAGCTTCTTTCAATCGAAAGACATCCATTGCTGGTTAAAAGCCTCTCCATAAGGGGAAGATGATGATTCTCCTTGAGTAGTGGACAATAGGGTGGTCACGTTCCTACATAATATGCCTTGGTATTTATTATTGTCTTCCAAGTATAATAATATGCTTACTCTTTTTTATTCACTTTTCAGGTTGCATCGTAGTAGTCTCATATTCGCTGATGGGTCGTCGACTGTGTTCGGTGCTGCCGCCATTTGACCAAACTGAAGGCAGCGTCAACAGTCAGCAGGTGTGTAATCAAATTGTAAAAAAAATAATTGACTGTGTAAGGTGATGTCCTGAATTTAATCTCCGTATTTTCCCGATCGATGTGACAGGGTAAGTGGGACTTTTCTATTTTTTGGAAGGTTTCCTGTACTATTTGGTGCCCAAAGAGGGCCCCAGGGCCATTCTCGGAGTTTGGTGCCCGATAACACCAAAAGGGTCGCTTGTGACGAATTGTGGGTTTTGCGTGTATCCTAGAATGCATGCATTAACCTATGCATAGCCCTTCATTGAATAGTGGTGGCGAGTCTTCTGACATCTAACAAATCATCAAACTCCTCGAAGTTTGGTTTATAGTATGTTCCACTGGCACGTGTGGCCTTAGGAAACTTCCGAAAATGAGAAAATCTTAGGATCATTCTGTTTCTTACCAGGGGATAAACCCCGTTGTAGCATAGTAATAGGCAGCTGAACCACTAGACTATTGGGGCAGTCTACTCTGAGTTTTCTTACCACCATACAATCGCGGACAGCGCGTCTTTTTAAGTTACTGTTTAAGCTTATAGTGGCGAATATCAAAAAAACTTTAACGTCCTAACCCGGCAAGTCACGAGAGAAACATGACAATTGATTTCAATTGTGTCTCCGCCAATATTGGCCTCCTGATTCGTGAAAACAAGGTCATCTACATAAACACGTTACTTGAGTTAATAGTTTAATAGAAAACCTCGACATAAGAATTTCAAATATGAATCTGAGCACTTAAAACTGTCTAATGTTCGACCTCGAATCGAAGGCGACAATGCGATTCAATACGTATCCATCCCAAATATTGAATTTGAACAAGATTTGTCCATTACCCCTTTGAGAGCTGTGCGTAATAGTAATTTAACATAATATCCTGATTTAAAATTCTGTTGAATATACATTTATCTATCAGATTTTGTGTGGCTCACAAAGTATCTATGTACAAGTATTTTACTGGCTTATAAGTTCCATCGTTTTTTTCGCTTTTAAGTACTGTTTTTTTAAGTAACGAAGGTGGCAAACAAGCTTGCAATTTACAATTGTTCATATGGATGTTAAGTGATGACTGTGGACCCTATAGACATCTACACAAAAACCAGAGGTCAAAATGCAGATGTGTTGCTCCCGAGACCTGAGTTTTTATGTCTCTGTGATAGTAATTTCGAGACATACATTACCATTTAAACGAAATACAATTGTCTCGAAGACTTTAATTTGGCGCCAGATAGAATGTCCTGTTGAATGCTGTCCAGGGTCTGATGATGAAGACAGATAGTCGGCATGTGGTATTTGGGTTCGTTTTGTCAATGGTATTTCAGAGTCTAGTGTAAAGTTGGCCCCATCGGCGGCCTGACTTCTAAATATGTGAAATACAACTAAAGAGCTACTTCTACCCTAAGACAATGCAATAAATGAGAAGGAAAAATTCGACAATCAGGTGTGGACTTCGGTGGCTTAGTTGGGAGAGCGGCTGGAGTAGAGATCCCAGTGGTCACGGGTTCAAGCTCCGCCTGAAGTTACATTTTTCTTATATTTTTTTTATACTTGTTGTTTATTTGGCCATACATTTGTTTTTTTTTTTTTCTTTTATTTTCACTTTTCAGTGTTGCGATAACTAGTATCATATTTTATACTAGCTGTGCCCGCGACTCCGTCCGCGTGAGAATTTATGATTGATCAGTACTACCCGGACGAAGTTGAGGGCGCAGCTTGTATAAAAGTAGCCTGAGTTACTCCTTATTACATTAGCTATCTGGCACTGAAAGTCCCGTCAAAATCGGTCCAGCCGCTCTCAAGATTAACAGGAACAAACAAACAGACAGACAGACAGACAAACAAAAATGGTAAAAAAAATGTACTGGTATATGTACCGTGTATAGACACATATGCATTTAGTAATAAGCGGTTATTTTAATATTACAAACAGACACTCCAATTTTATTTATTTGTATAGATTCGAAATATATTAGTTACTACCTACATAATTAGTTGAGAACATCAATAAGAATGTGCGTAACGTATTAAGAGTAATCCCAAAGATGCGGATAATCTAATATTCTCGTTTGAAAATATTATTGAGGAAAACTTTCTGAGAAGTTACACATTTTCCTTATTTGTCATTAACTTCTAATTGGGAAATGCGCAAGACTGTAATCGAATAAACAGAAATGAAAAATTCTACTATATTGCTCCGGTAGACATTATGCCTCTAGGGTAGTAGTCATGCCCTGTTATTTATCAGTAACCAGCGACCCGCCTCCGGGCTTCGCACGGGTAGCATTTATTATATTGTAAGGACTCGCCCGACTTCTATGACAAAAACCACGATATCTCGGTAATACGAGTTTAAGTACGATATTGATAAATTAAAGATATAGACATCCCTCAGAAAACCCTCCTTCCAACATTTTAAGCAGGAACAAAATCCGTCACCAACTTTCCGAGATTAGCCCCCCCCCCCTATTTTCTCTGTCTGTATGTATGCAGACAGAGAAAATATGTAGTGATAACAGTTATGTATTATTATAGGTGCAGGGTGGCCCCACAGGCAGACCCAAAAGTAGTTTTTGTTTGAAAGTTTTTTTTTTTGTGGTTGAGTTCCAGCATAGAATAGATAAATCTATTCCGTGAGATGAGGAGATCCGCATGAGGACCAAAGTAACCGACATAGCCCATCGAATAGCGAAACTCAAGTGGCAGTGGGCAGGGCACATAGCTCGCAGAACTGACGACCGTTGGGGCAGAAGAGTTCTAGAGTGGCGACCGCGTACCGGAAGACGAAGCGTAGGCAGGCCCCCCACGAGGTGGACCGACGACCTGGTGAAGGTCGCGGGCAATCGTTGGATGAGGGCGGCCCAGGACAGTTCGTTGTGGCATTCTTTGGGGGAGGCCTTTGTCCAGCAGTGGACGTCTTTTGGCTGAAATGATGATGATGATGATTCCGTGAGTTCCAGTGTAAGATCTCGAGGGCGTAGGCACCACCGTATTACCTAATCTATCTGCCGCCAAATGGTAGTGTTGTTTAGCACTATCGGGTTCCAGTAAGGTGGTAATGTATGGCCCCGTAATAACTTATCACAGAGACATAACAACTAAGGTCTAAGGGATGGCAACGCATCTGCATTTTGTCCTCTGGTCTTTACGATGTTTGATGATGATACAGTCTATTTGCAGTCATAGATAATTATGTACGGCCCCGAAATAACTATCACAGAGACATAAAAATTTATGTCTCAGGGATGGAAACGCATCTGCATATTATGGACCCCTGGTTTTGTGATGTCTGATATGTGATGATGATACAGCCTGCATTGCATATAAACAATGCTTTGGCACTTTGTGGGCGTAAGTCCGACTCACATCTTACCAGTTTTTTTTTAATTTTCCAACAAATGTTGCCAAAAATATTACATCGTTTCAAAATTGATCTTGAATGCAACATAACAGTCGTTGAAATGGGATTGGATGAAGTCGTTTGAACATCTAGATACGTTCGTTTCTTTTTCGTATTATTGTTTTAAATTGGAGTCTTACAATAAATTCGTTTTATTATATTTTTTTACACATTTATTATTTTAACCGACTTTAAAGTTTTCACCTTAAAGTCGGTTAAAATAATAAATTCGCCTGTAGATAGGTATGTTGTATTTTTGTGTATGTTACGTGATTCCTGCGGCATTTGTGGACGGACTTACAAAATTTATTGTTGTTGATACTGGTTTTTAACCAAAGACCTTGCCCTTTTTTCATTGGCATACACCGAGTGGAGGGCTAGCCGGGGTGGGGACCCCTAGATCTCGCAGAGGGAGGGAATATAACAATTTTGCGGCAGATGGATTGCGTAAGGCGGTAGAACTACGACCAGTCATGAGCTCAGTTTCTTCGTAAATTCTGGATTTCCATAGTCCCTCACGACATAGCACATTAACAAAACAATCTCTAACCTAACCCAACCATTTCAAATAAAATATGTTAGTATTCCAAATAAAATGGGCGTATAAAAACCTCAAAGTGCTCAGTAATGATACCATTTGTAATGTAATTCATACATTTTATCTCCGCCGAGACTAGTAAATCTTTCGTACGTAGACCAACTATCAAATCTCTTGGAAATTTTCTTGGTTTTATAAAGTTAATGTGATTAGAGAAGCAAACTCCTTGAAAGAATTATTCAAGCAAATAAATATAATGACGGTCCCTTGCCAATATATTTATGAAAATATATTGTATGCTAGGAAAAACTTGCACTTATTTAAGAAAATTAATGATATACATACTTATAATACCAGAAATAAAAATAAATTAGTATTTCCAAGTTTTCGCCTATCGAAAACACATAAATGTTTCTTAACATGTTGTATACAGTTTTATAACAAAATTCCGTCCAACATTCTTGAACTTACAGATAATAAATTTAAGTCATGTATTAAACGCACACTATGTAAAAATGCGTACTATAGACTCGATGACTATCTAAAGGATAGAGATGCCTGGACAAATGCTGGTCTAGCTCCACAAGACTAAACAATAATTTTGTGAAATGAATGTGCATTGTACTTGATATTGTAAAACATAGTTAGAAGTTTCTTAATGTGAAAATAGTTTTAAGGAACATATTTTGAAAAGACCCTACTGAGTTTTGTTTTGAGAGGTTTTTTCTCAGTAATGTTGGCTTTGGAACTCTGCCAGTGAATGACAAAGAATGTCCCATATTTTTTTGTTTAGTCTTATCTTGCCGTTTGTAAAAGAGAGTATGGAACATTCTGTTGATACCTATTTTTATTATTAAGTATTTTTGGACTATTATTAATTTATTTACTTTGACATATTAATCAACGTATCAGTTGTTATTCGCTTTAATTTTATATTTGTAATTTGACCTATCACAAGCAAATTCTATTATTTCCAAGTGATTAAATGAATTTTTGAGTTTGAGTTTGAAACGGCATTGTAGTCGAATAATAAAGCGTATTTAAAAGGTAAACGCGTACATTTATGCAATTATTGCAATTATTTATTGTGATATGTAGGTAAATGTTATTTAATTACACATATAAATTTTATCTATTTTCTGTTTGTCATGTCATAAAATTTTCTGGAACCTTTCACTTGTCACTTGTCATAGTGACAGATGACAGCATGTTTTGTTCTTATTGTATCATCAAACATGTTTGATACCACGCCACCAAATATTTGGATTAATTATTGTATGTATATATGTATCTTCGCGCCAGGTCCCTAACGGGGTAGGCAGAGAGTGTGTAATTTTATTCATGTATTTTATTTATTTGTTCTAATAATTTATTTATTTATCTATATTTATGTAATATTACGTAATTTTGTATATAAATATAACAGTAGTATGCATGGAAGTTTTATGTAGTTGGGCGGCTTGTAATTCGCAAAGCCACTTACGGTGGTCCTATCAGAACACCAGCGCTGTAGTGCCTACTACAGCAATCAGCTGAGATAGGTACCATTTTTTTGGTCTCACACATACATCATGCCGGTAGTTGTGTCAAGTTGTTTCTGTTTTTATTATTGTTTTTTTTTCTTTATTATTATTATCATTTGTTTATTTAGTGTGTGTGTGTGTGTGTGTCAAAAAATAAACTATTTCTATTTCTATTTACATCGAAATTAAAAAATTACAAGTGCAAGCAAAAAAAAATTCCTACGCACACTACAATTTCATTACACATACTATTACCACAGTATATAGGTAATTAACACGTTCGTTTTCTTTAGAAATGTGCTATATTACATTCACTACATGTCATCACTTAACATCAATGTGAACTGCATGCTGTAGCGGAGTTCTTCTCAGTAGTGTCTATGTGAGTGACTATGTTCATGACGAATAGATTTTCTTTTTCTTCTATGAAGGAATTGAAAGATTTCATGATTTATTGGCTAAAT